>JAUDYJ010000010.1:11224063-11921563 GCA_030761175.1 Masticophis lateralis
ACCTCCTTTTTTTGGGTTTTTAAATTTTATAATCATAATTGGACTTTTAAACTGTTGAGCCAAATTATTTAATTTGTTTTTAATGTTTTTTTAACTTTTGTATTTATTATATCTTATTCTGGCTGTTCACCGCCCTGAGTCCCGTCCGGGAGTAGGGCGGTATATAAATTTAATTAATAAATAAATAAAATAAATAAATAAAACCATTTGACCACGAAGGGAAGGGGCTCGACTTATTTTCCAAAGGACCAGAAGGCAAGGCAAGACACAATGGATGGAAACTGATCAAGGAGAGGAGCAACCTGGAATTGAAGAGACACTTCCTAACAGGGAGGACAATTAAGTAGTGGAACAGCTTCCCTTCAGAAGTTGTGGCTGCTTCATCACTGAAGGTTTTTAAGAAGAGACAGTCACTTGTCTGAAATGGTATAGGACCTTGATGGTGAATCTATGGCACAGGTGGCACGCAGAGCCATATTGGTGGGCACGCAAGTGTTGCCCTAGCTCAGCTCCAGCACGCATGCGTGCACTGGCCAGCTGATTTTCGGGCCTTCCTGGCCCACCAGAAGTCGGCAAACAGGCTGTTTCTGGTCTCCGGAGGGCCTCTGGGAAGGTGGGGAAGGCTGTTTTCGCCCTCCCCAGATGCATAGAAAGGATCTGGAGCCAGGTGAGAAAGAAAAAATGGTCGTTCCCCACCCCCCAGGCCCTCCAGAGGTAGGAGCCTGTTTCCCTACTTCTGGTGGGTCCAGAAGGCCCAAAAAGGCCGGCGTGCCCACTGATACGGCTACATGTGCCACCTGTGGCACATGTGCCATAGGTTTGCCATCCTGGCCCTATACCATTCTGGACAAATGGCTGTCTGAACTTTTCTTGAAGACCTCCAGTGATGGAGCATCCACAACTTTTAGCAGGCAAGCCATTCCATTGATTAATTGTTCTCACTGTCAAGAAATTTCTCCTTAGTTCTAGGTTGCTTCTCTCCTCGATGAGTTTCCAACCTTACTCAGTTTCAGCACCTCCCGATTCCAAGCTGACTCTAGCCAACTCACAATGCAAAGCAATATAAACACTGAAATCTACAGTAAACAGATGGTGGATCCAATCAGCATATAAGACAAATTTCAGGCAACTAGTTGGGGCCCCAATCTTCCATCCCAGAGGCTGGGGAAAGAACCCTCTGGTAAGTCATCAGCTGAGAATCAACTGGATTTTATGGACAATCCCTGGTTAATGATAAATGTATCGTTTTTTTGCGTTTTCGGAATAAGGGGTTAATGGTTTTCTCTTGCACAGGACAAATAACCTTACAAGTGCGAAGGAAGTTTAATAATGGCAAATGATAGCACCCCAGTCCGAGCAGGAGCGGGAAATGTTCCTTTGGGCCATGTGATTGGCAATGAGAAATGGAAGGGTTCCCAGCTTGCTCAGGAGATGCAAGGTAAATTTTACTTTGATACAGTGGTGAAATCCAAATTATTTTACTACCAGTTCTGTGGATGTGGCTTGGTGGGCATGGCAGAGGAAGGAATTTGCAAAATCCCCATTCCCTCCCCACTCCTGGGGAAGGATACTACAAAATCCCCATTCCCTCCCTACTCCTGGGGGGAAGATATTGCAAAATCTCCATTCCCACCCCACTCTGGGGCCAGCCAGAGGTGGTATTCGCCGGTTCTCCAAACTACTCAAAATTTCTGCTACCGGTTCTCCAGAACCTGTCAGAACCTGCTGGATTTCACCCCTGCTTTGATAATAATATAGAATTTTGCTTACCAACAAATCATCCTAAAATCTGAAAATTAAACCAACATATTTATTTAAATATATTGGTCACCCAACCCCAGTGGACTCTTTTTTATTTTGCAAAGGGAATCTGATAGATGTATTACCTGTGTTTCGATGTTCAGTATAGTTTAGTGGGGATGCGGTGGGGGTTGAAGTAGGATAGTGCAGTGAATGGCTTTCAGCAAATCAAAGTATCAGTTACACTACAAAATATCAGCTTAATGTCTTGGTTTGGTCTGGAGTTCTTAATTATAGTTTTCCTAAACATCCCAAAGGTGCATAGATTATCTAAACAGCCAGAAAATGAAAAGAAGGACTAGGGGAGACATGATAGCAGTGTTCCAATATCTCAGGGGCTGCCCCAAAGAAGAGGGAGTCAAGCTATTCTCCAAAGCATCTGAAGGCAGGACAAGAAGCAATGGGTGGAAACTAATCAAGGAGAGAAGCAACTTAGAACTAAGACGAAATTTCCTGACAGTTAGAACAATTAATCAGTGGAACGGCTTGCTTCCAGAAGTTGTAAATGCTCCAATACTGGATTTTGAAGAGATTGGACAATCATTGGTCTGAAATGGTATAGCGTTTCCTGCCTAAGCAGAGGGTTGGACTAGAAGACCTCCAAGGTCCCTTCCAACTCTGTTATTCTATATTCTAAAAATTAAATTGTCTCATCTTATTAAACTAGGATAATCTGAAGATATCACTAGATCACAAGGAGTATTTTATAATTTTTACCAGGTTGTTTTAATTCTCTTTAATTTGAATGCCAGCTCTATATACTATAATTGAAATATGGCAAACTAGATATTAAAGTCTGGCTTAAATGCATATTTTCACTCTGTAGAGCTAAACATACTTGGAAATTATCACTCTTAAAACCATTGGCATTTTCTTTTGAATAACTTATTTAGAATTTGGAGACAAAGCAATAGCTTGATTTTCAGTGTGTGTTCAGGCATGATTTGTTTAAATGTAGAATTGGTTGGATTCACACAATATGTTAAAATCAAATTTAGCAGGATGTGTAAAAGCAGCCAGAGTTCCACTCAACTGAGAATTGTATATCTACAGTAGTTCTGCCGTTACTATAATTTCCTTGCTTCTCACTTTTCAAGGTAAAGTTAAGCTTATTCTGGAAGAGGGTCTGGGACTCGTGGACTTTCATCTTTCAAACAGATGCTGCATCCTCTACATATCTGAAGCAGATCTGGTGGCAGGAAACGGCTTCAAAAGAAGACTGGTTCGTTTTAGAAATGTAAGCACCCTCTGAAAGAAACATTTGGATGATCCTTTTCAGGAACATAATATCAGCAAAACATCAGATCAATTCATTACAATTCAAAGCGAATCTAATCTTTAATACTATACGCTGTGATCAATAATTATACCAGCAACCCAAATCCACCATTTTAAGAACTATTTTTTTTTAATCCTTAATCAAAGGATTCTGTGTTTTTTCCTTCCGTCGCTGTTTCCTTTTTGAAATGATCCGATTTTGCTTGAAGAACAAAAAGATATTTTGCCTAGGCATGGCTTTGTATTTTTTTTTAAAAAAATTTGATTTATATGCTGCCCTTCTCTAGAGACTCAGGGCGGCTTACAACGCGTTAAGCAATAGCCTTCATACTTTTGTATATTTATAAAAAGTCAGTTTATTGCCCCCACAAACTGGGTCCTCAATTTACCTACCTTAGAAAGGATGGAAGGCTGAGTCAACCTTGAGCCTGGGGAGATTCAAACTTGCAGTAATTGCAGGCAGCTGAATGTTAATAACAGGCTATTAGTCTGCTGCACCACCAGGCTCTGTATCTCTATTTATCTTCGGCTCAGAGAAAGCTTTAACTGGTTTGCCTATATCTAATTGGCTATTACAGGAAAATATCAGGCATTAATGGCCATGTATGGTGTATTATGGTTGTCTTATGCACAGATTTAATTCAAATTCAAATCTTTTGCCCACTGATACGGTTCCACGTGCCACCTGTGGCCCACGTGCCATAGTTTCGCCATCCCAGCTCTAGGCTGTTGGTTTGTCTCTTGTCATTAATACCTGTTACTCTCCTTGTTCCTACTTGTTCCAGGCTTGCAATCTTCAAGGGATTGTATTCGTTGAAAAAACCCAAATAAGTAACCAGTATTTTCCAGAAGTGCAGAAATTTGTCGTTCTGGAACTCGGAATGACATTACTTCCGGTGGCCAGCCAAAAAGAAGCCGCTCAACTTATTGCTCAATTAGTAAGTACCTTCGAGAGCGGTTTAAAGCTATCAGGCTTTAAAGCAGTGTTTTTCAAAGTTGACAATTTTTAGAAGGGTGGACTTCAGGGTTAGAATTGGTGTACAAGAGCTTCTCACGTTTCAGTGGCTCTGCAGGAAACAGGATGCTGGACCAGACGGACCTTGGTTTGAGGCGGCAAACTAATTTGAAAAGTAGGGATGTTTGACTCCTATTAGTTTTGGAGGAAGTACCTCAAAATGCTGGGAGGCTTGAATGCAATGCCTGTGACTCATTAAACTAGCTACATTTGTTTCCAGTAAAAAGATGCAGATGCTTTAATGACTGCTGGTCTGTGATCCCGCCCACTCCAAAGTGCCACTTTCATTCTGCATCCGAAGCAATGCCCAACTTATAATGAATTTTTTTTCTGAATTAGAGGTAGTCCTTGGCTTACAACGTTTCATTTAGTGACCGTTCAAAGTTACAACGGCATTGAAAAAAATTGACTTACGGCCGTTTTTCACTCTTACGACCGTTGCAGCATCCCCGTGGCCACATGATCAAAATTGAGACGCTTGGCAACTGGTTCGTATTTATGACGGCCGCAGTGTCCCGGGATCACGGAATCCCTTTTGCAACCTTCTGAAAAGCAAAGTCAATGGGGAATCCAGATTCACTTAATAACGGGGTTGCCAACTTAACAACTGCAATGATTTACTTAACAATGGTAGCAAGTAAAGTCGTAAAATGGAGCAAAACTCTTTTAACAAATGTCTTGCTTAGCAACATACGGTATTTTTCGGAGTATAAAACACACTTTTTTCCCTCCTAAAAGAGGCTGAAATTTTATTTATGCATCTTATACTCCGAATGTAACCCAAAGTGCCCAAAATGGCTACCCGGAACAGCTTCTGCCTTCTCTTACCCCTTCCGTGCTTTGCCTGCTTTAGTCACTGGAGCTCCCTCCAAAGATCAGCTGTGCTCTTGAAGCTGTTTTTCAGCCCCAATGTGAGTGAAGCAGTCTTCCGTGCTTTGCCTGCTTTTCTAATTGCTGGTCCCTCTGACAATCAGCTGTGCTTTAGAAGCATAGCCCCAACCAGCCCAACCTCAAAACCAGCGAGCAAACTAATATGCTGGGACTAGCCAGCTGAATACCTAGTAGGCAGAATCTTTTCCCCCCTATTTTTCTCCCCAAAAACTAAGGTATGTCTTATACTCTGGTGCTTCTTATACTCTGAAAAATACGGTACATTTTGGCCTCAATTGTCCTCAGCTCAATTTACTTGTAAATGTTTAGCACCGAAAACCACAAGAGGGCAGCCAGACTGAATTTGACTTTCATTTCAGGTGCACGAGCAAACTAAAACCAGTCATCCTTTCCAGAGTAAGAAATGTACCAAGTTATTGGAACCGTCTGTACTCCATACAGTTCAGCAGATTCCAGGAGTTGGAAAAACAAAAGCACTTCTTCTTCTGGAAAACTTTGGAAGTATCCATCAGCTTTGCAACGCCTCTCTCCAGGAGCTCGAAGGAGTAGTTGGCCGCAGCCTAGCTCAACAAATCCATGCATTCTTCAACCAGACAAAATAATCTGGGTTTTTCCAACATCGGCGATAAGATTTTTGAAAGGCTGCAAATTCCTTTACACACACGGTCAGATTTCAGTTTGTATGAAACACAAAAGAGCCTTGATTTCCATCTGAGGAGCAAATAAATCAGGAAATTATTTTTTAAGCTCCGAGTTTGCTCCATCTGGGCTTTGTAGGGTATGCTTTTGGCTTTCAACCTCATACAGCTGGACACGATGTCACCTTTTATGAATAGCATTGAATGCTTTTTCTTGGAGAATTAGCTGTAAGCACCAACATCCTCTTTGTCTTCCTTTAAAATAGTTCTTGTCTGTTTATTAATAGTTTCTTAAGTATATTATTCTTCATGTCAAATCTCAGCTGCTTCTTAAAGGAACAGCCAAATAAGCCAGATTTCATCTCTGTTTGTTAAAGTCTGTTGAAAAACTCAGAGAGCCTGAGTAGCGTAGGGGAGTAATGCCTCCTACAAAGGCAGCATTTAAGATCCAGCTGCTGCAATTACTTGCGAGTTCAATCCCAGGCAGGCTCAAGGTCGACTCAGGCTTCCATCCTTTATAAGGTGGGTAAATTGAGGACCCAGTTTGTTGGGGGCAATAAGCTGACTTTGTATAAATATAAATATACAAAAGTATGAAGGCTATTGCTTAACGCACTGTAAACCACCCTGAGTCTCCGGAGAAGGGCGGCATATAAATCAATTTTTTTTAAAAAAAGGTGGGGTGGCTCTGAGTTACTTTTTAAGCCGAAAAAGAGCAGGTTGTCCAATGTAAATGAATTTTACATTTCTTCTGCGGATGGTCCCTGTTGCCTTATCGCTTTGGATGCAGAAGAAAAGCCTAATCTGTCTACCTGTCTTTTGCCTACCTTTCATAACTTGTTGATGGAGAAGTTATGAATTCTGAGTATCAGAACTGCCTTGAACGGATAGTTTACTTACTGTTGGGAATGGTTATTTAATGTGTTTGATTTTGGTATCCATTAAAATCAGGGGTCAGATCCCCTGTTCTGATTTGTATGAATAATGCAGAGATAATAGAGGAGTTCCTGGATGGATCATCAATTAAGAAATTTGTTTTTACTGGACCTTCATCAGATTGGCCGAAGGAAGTCACTTTGGGCAAACAGCACTAAAAAAATAAAAACCCCAGGAATGAACCTTGTTTTTCCGGCTCTAGCTATAACTCTGGAAATCCTTATTTATAGGCCTGATCTAGGCTTTCCTTCATTCTTGATCTCCATTCCTTTGGATCTTGCGCTATCAAAAACATTGTGTGACAGGTGGGCCCAATAGGAATCAGCCGTCGGAGTGGAACCTGAACATTGCTTTTGCATGAGGCACCTGGAAGGCCGCCAAACTGAAATTGCGAAGGCGTTATCAGAGGGGAAAGAAGGAATGAGTCATCCCTTCGTGTCTACCCAGAAGGCTTCTGTATCACTTCCAGCAAAGTTACGCTTCTGTGCAGCTTAAAGGTTGTAACCTGGTCCTTTCAACCCAAAACTCCCACATGTCTTTCAAAGAAAGAACACATACCTCACATCAGATAGAACCGGCTAGAGTTACTCTTTTGGCATTTGGCTGCACGCAGTCTAGTTTTACAGACAGCCTTGGGCCACGGGCTGTTTCTGAGGGGATGGGATAAAGAGATAAAAGAGGCATTCAGACTTGGTTCTGGGCCCCTGCATCCCTGCAGTTTTCTTGGCCAGGATGCTGGATGGATTCCCATTGCTGCCTTCCAGCATTTGCTTATTTCCAAATCAGGCTGGTAACTCCAGAATTCCTCAGTGTTGTTCCTTACGCATATTATTTTTGAAAGTAGCTGAGATTTGAGTAGGTCCTCAACTGGGAAGAGAAGAAGGCTAAGGCTGTTTTGGACTTTTGCACAATATCATTACTGGCATCCTTTTTGTGACTTGGTTCAGGGGTGAAATGCTATTGGTTGAACTGGCAGTTTAAAAAGCTACCGGTTTGGGTGAACCGACAATCAGCTGTTCTGATTTTTTTTCCCCGACAATCAGCTGTTCTGTAGGGTTAAAGCAGGATTTCCTGCTTTCTAGCGAAGCTAATTCCCACAGTACAGCCGATTCTGCCCCCCTCGCTGTTCTTCCTTTCCCAAGCCTTCTTTTAGCACATACTGGGCATGTGCACATGCGTGCACAACACATTTGATGCGCACTGTGCGTGCTGCATGCATTTGGCACACGGCGCACATGCGCGGCCAGAAAACCTGTAGCAAATCGGTTTGGATTTCACGACTGACTGGCTTGACATCGTTTTAAGCCAAGGATGGTCTCTTTTTTTTTCATGACTGGATGCCGCAGTTAACGGCGGCCAGATTGAGAAAGCAAAACGGGTTAATACGGTACTTTTGCTAAAGTCCAGAGGGTTTAGCCCAGGTCCGTTCAGAAGCAGGTGTTGCAGTTTGGAGGGAGGAGATGTTGCAGATACAAAACAGGAAGACACCGGTGTTAAAATGATTGAGATTCTTTCGCTCAATGCCCTCTGAGTCAACGAAAGGGCAAAACCATTAAAGCAATCCTGTCTTGTATGAAAGATAATAAGAAAATGCCCTCAGGTATCTTTTCTCTTTCTCCAGGAAGTTCAGCTGTGGTCATTTAATTTTGTATTTTTTTTTTAAAGGAGCAGTTACATTCTTAATCTCATTTTTTCCTGCTGCTTATCGGAAGGTAGCTCTGCTTTACAAGGTTTACAAGGTTTCAGTTCAAGGTTCTTTTTTTTAAAAAAAAAAGAAAGAAAAAGACGGTAAATCAACGCTTGGTAATCTTGGAAATACTTGGGAGAAGCCTAACGAAAGGAAGATAGTTTTTTGGTCACCAAGATGTTTCTCCTGTGTGCATATATTATAGCCTCCTCTACTCCTAAGTGGTTTACAGAGTCAGCATATTTCCCCCAACAATCTGGATCCTCATTTTACCGACCTCGGAAGGATGGAAGACTTAGTCAACCTTGAGACGGTCAGGATCGAACTACTGGCAGTCGGCAGAATTAGCCTGCAATACTACATTCTAACCCCTGCGCCTCCATAGTTCTTATAATCCAATAGCAACAGCATTTAGACTTATATACTGTTCCATAGCACTTTCAGCACTCTCTGGTGGTTTACAGTGTCAAGACATTATTTGCATATTGCCTCCAACAATCTGGGTCCTCATTTTGCAGATCTCAAAAAGATAGAAGGCTGAGTCAACCTCGAGCCCTGTCAGGATCAAACTCTAGGCAGTGGGCAGAGTTCGCTTGCAATACTGCACTTTAACCACTGCACCATCAAAGCTCTAGTCAAAAGTACAAAGCTAGCATTTTAGAAAACGCTGCATGCTACCTAGTTTGCAACAATGCCTTTAGACTCCCAAAAAATCCCACTGAGGCGGTAGAGAGGATTCTGGGAGGCTGGCCACCCTGTCTACACATGGATATTTTGTGATCTGCTATGCCCACTTGGGTGAGCACTTTGTGAGGGCACCAACCATATGTTGTGCCCTGTATCAAAAGCTTTGCCCACTTCTTCAGTGCTGAATCCAGCTAACTGTGGCTTAACCAATCATGGCATGCTATAACAAACAAATTTGGTTGCATTTCTTTGGAGAATCCCCAAAATCAAAGTGGAATATATAGCACAGATAATAGGATATAAATGAACAAGTCAACCCTCTTCCAACTACATTTTATTATGCACTAGGATTAATTCCACAACATTGATTGAATATTGCACAATACAAATAAGCAGCCACTATAATATTACATTCTTCCTTTTTTTAAAAAAAAACATACCTTCATTCTGAACAACAACGGTTAAGAAACATTAAAACTTTTATCTCATTCATCGTTGCAGTGAAAAGTTGTTCATCGTCACATATAAGTCAGGACTCATTCTTAAATAATTGTTTAAAATTTATATATTTACATCTCCTGGGTAGGAACATTAAAAGACCAGAATAATAATAAAATGGCATTGATCTACCAGCCTCCCCCATTTTTCCTTATTCTATTCCAGCATTTCTCAACCCTAGTAATGAAGATATGTGGACTTCAACTCCCAGAATTCTCCAGCCAGCAATTCTGGGAGTTTGAAGTCCACATATCTTAAAGTTGTCAAAGTTGGAAACACTGTTCTATTCCAATTTCTTCTAAAAATGTCTCCGCTTCCGGTAATGGATTCAATGAGTTTCAATAGGAAGTTTAGATTTCCCTTCTTTAAATTTTTAGCGAATCATTGTTAAGATCTACCCTGTTAGCAATATGTCAGTTTAACAGACACATTAGCCCACACCTTTAGACAGCGACAATAAAACTTCAAGCAGCAACTACTTTTCCAGTTGGGCATGTTCTTTAGTGTGCTGAACTCCTAAATTTCACTTAAGGCATAGTTCAATTACCTTTATCAACCCTTTAGAATGCATCTTTCCAGTGGCACTCAAGAAAAACCTCAGTTAAGATCCTTCTTAAAAATAGCATTAAACTAAAGGTAAAGGTTCCCTTTGCACATATGTGCTAGTCATTCCCGACTCTAGGGGGCGGTGCTCATCTCTGTTTCAAAGCTGAAGAGACAGCGCTGTCCAAAGACATCTCCGTGGTCATGTGGCCAGCATGACGAAACACCGAAGGTGCACAGAACGCTGTTCCCTTCCCACCAAAGGTGGTCCCTATTTTTCTACTTGCATTTTTTACATGCTTTCGAACTGCTAGGTTGGCAGAAAAATTAGTACCACAAAAATAGCTATGTATCTGCATGCTGGTTGGGGAATTCTGGGAGCTGAAGTCCACACATTATCTAGTTGCTGAGATTAAGAAATACTGATTTGAAGTGAAACCTGGCAGGCGCTAAGTATTTGGTCTACAACCAAACTGGCTGATCTCTTTCCACACTCTTGTTTACATTAGCATATTTCTCTACACATACAGCATTAGGAAATCTCCCATCTTTTGCTATAATGCTCGGCAGGTGTAGAAAACGATACCCAGTTACATCAGATCTTGCAAAACAAAAGCTGTTTTTCAACGGATCCATTCTGTGTTACTTAAAGTTTCAAGGTTGTCCTTGGGAGATTTCTTTCCACCACGTATTGGGTGCCGTGTCAATGCATGGCTTCTTTTGGTCGTTGACGAGATACTGTCATTTAGTGTGGGAAATTCTGGAAACTGCCATCCTATTCCGTTTCCATGTTCCATTTGGAATGCCAGAAAATGCAAAATTCGGTTCCCCAGATAACCCTGCGTCCATGGAAGGCTTCAATGATAGGACAAAATGCTGTCGTTTGAAATTCTTTTAGTGCAAATCTGGGTTTGGTTATAGAACAAATGTCAGTGTTCTTCTCTCACTGTTGCTGCCATCCACTCTATTCCCAGTCCTGGGCCCTAAGTGATGTTATTTATCTTTTTTAAAATGTTCTGTTTATTTAAACCAGGGGTCTCCAAACATGGCAACTTTAAGACCTGTGACTTTCAACTCTCAGAATTCGGGAAGCCGCAGTCCACAAATCTTAAAATTGCCATGTTTGGAGACCCCTGGTTTAAACCACCTCAAAGCAGAATAGAAAATCGGATTTTAAAACCTTAACACGTAGCCTTGCCACTACCGTACCCTGTTAGATTTATTCATTTACCCTGTTTCCTTTCCATCGCCTGGCTGTTTCAATAATTTATTTAAGAATTTGGTCCTGACCAGCTGTGTAGGTTGTCAACTCACAGAACATTACCAAACGGCCTATAAATTGTTTCTCATGCATTGGGTTTTAAATTACTGTATTTTTCAGACTATAGGACGCTCCTGACTATAAGACATACCTAAATTTAGAAGAGGAAAACAACAGTGTGTTTGGCCTACTTTTTTGGGGGACATTTTTCAGCCTTCTTCCAGTCTTTTTTCGGCCCATTTTCAAGGTTTTTTTCAGCCCGTTTTTGAGGCTTTTTGTGGCCCATTTTGGAGGCTTTTTTGGCCCGTTTTCGAGGCTTTGGGGGGCCATTTTCAAGGCTTTTTTTGGCCTGATTTCAAAGGTTTTTTCAGCCCATTTTCAAGGCTTTTTTTTTGGCCCATTTTTGAAGCTTTTTTTGAGGGGTTTTTCGGCCCATTTTTTCCAAAAAAGGGGATGAAAAAAACCTCAAAAACAGCCCAAAAAGCCTCAAAAACAGGCAAAAAAAGCCTAGAAAATGGGCCCAAAAAAAAAAAAGGCCCGAAAACAGGGATGCAGAGGCCAAAAAATGGCTGGCGGGTGGGCGGGGCGTCAGCAATATTCAGTCTATAAGACGCACAGACATTTTTGCTCCCTTTTGGGAGACAAAAAAGTGTATGTTATAGTCCGAAATATACGGTAATTAGCAAGTATATCTCCTTGGTCATGCATCATTGCGGCCAACAGTTCTATTTGCTTCTCCCCTCAACGTAGGTGAGATGGTCAACCATGTGGCATTACTTTGCTACACATTCACATTTTTAAAAAAAACAAAACAAAACAAAATCCTCAGTCTTTGCAGAACCACTCTGTTGTTTCTCAAGATAGATCGTAATAACTAAGACAGAATCCCGGGCAGAAGTTTGAAAGAAACTTCACAAACATGTAGGCACATGACACGTTCTTCAAAACTTCCCGGTCCTTGCAAGATGAACAATCGAAGCCAGATTTAAACGGGTAGTTGTTGGCTTCAAATCGAGGCTACTCAACCCTTGGATTCCTAAAGGCTACATTGTGAATTCACAACATCCATTCTGAAGGCCTGTCTGGGCGAGAGCTCCCTCGATCTCCAAGTCCTAGTACAATGAACTATCGGTATTGAAGAGTGTGAATGGAGTTGTCAGTTTCTTCTTAATGGCGGAGGTCCCACTTACAGCCGAAGGGAGGCAGAGGGTGCTGGCAGCTTTCTGCCTGTTTTTTGTTCCCCAACTCAGGAAGGATAATTTAGGCGTCACCTTCTTGGTTTTGTCGGTTCTCTCATCTTCCATAGCCAGACATATCAGGGAGTATGTTTTCTGCATCCCCGCTGAGTAAGTGGCACATTTGTTATGCTGTAGGGAGAGAGAAAGACCAGCATTAAAAAAAAAAGGTTTAGTCAACGCAAAGTGGAAAGCAATAGAATTCTAAATAGCATAGCATAGCATAGCATAGCATAGCATAGCATAGCATAGCATAGCATAGCATAGCATAGCATAGCATAGCATAGCATAGCATAGCATAGCATAGCATAGAATTCTTTATTGGCCAAGTGTGATTGGACACACAAGGAATTTGTCTGTGGTGAATACAAATTTGGAGGCCACCCAACTCCAAAGAAGCCTAGATGGCTGATGCTTAAAAAACCCCCAGGAACAATTAAACCATAAAGACGCATCATACGGGTCCAGATTATTGCTTAGACCTAATGAATATTTTGCAGCTCTGATGGTCTTGTGGCGAAATTCCATTTCCAGCTTTACTTACCAAGGAAGGTGCATATTCTTGACAGCTGATCACTTGGATCTCAATCTTTTGCTCGCTCAAATTCTGGAGTTTTTCCAAGACGTCGCTCGTCCCTAACCATTTGCAATCCGTGCCTTCAACAGCAATCACGGTGTCTCCTTCTTTCAAACCTGCCAACTGAACAAAATCATTGGGCATTCCTCAGCATCAGCTGTAAAGCCAGGGCAATAGACTTTCCTTACCAGCTTTACCTGTCAACCATGGAAACCAGATTAAAATAATAAAGGATTTTAAGCTACACTACTATCTCTAATCACATAGGCTCTGTTGATTTCAATGTGGTATTAAGCCCAATCACTCAACCAAGGATGTAGCAATAAACTCCATGATGCCTAGTTAATTCTGAACCAACAGGTTCATGATTTCATTAATAAATAATCTTGGTAATGGGCTTCCTCATTGTGGTCCTAAATTTTCTTCTTTAGATTTGGCTTAGCATTAGGGGTGAAATCCAGCAGGTTCTGACAGGTTCTAGAGAACCAGTAGCGGAAATTTTGAGCAGTTCATAGAACCGGTGGCGGAAATATTGAGTAGTTTGGAGAACCGGCAAATACCTCCTCTGGCTGGCCCCAGAGTGGGTTGGGAATGGGGATTTTGCAGTATCCTTCCCCTGGAGTAGAGTGGGAAAGGAATGGAGATTTTGCAATATCCTTCCCCTGGAATGGGGTGGGGTGGGAATGGGGATTTTGCAGTATCCTTCCCCTGGAATTGGATTTTGCAGTATCCTTCCCCTGAAATGGAATGGGAATGAAGATTTTGCAGTATCCTTCCCCCAGGAGTGGGGAGGGAATGGAGATTTTGCAATATCCTTCCCCTGGAGTGGAGTGAGAACAGAATGGGGATTTTGCAGTATCCTTCCCCTGGAGTGGGGTGGGAATGGGGATTTTGCAGTATCCTTCCACTGGAGTGGAGTGGGAATGGAGATTTTGCAGTATCCTTCCCCTGCCACGCCCGCCAAGCCAAGTCACGCCCGCCAAGCCACACCCACAGAACTGATAGTTAAAAAAAATTGGATTTCACCACTGCTTAGCATACTAAGTGGACCTAGCCAATTGGGATTTATTTGCTACTCCAAGGTTAAGCAATCTACGGTTTACTGACTCAGTCTTGAAAAAGTTAACAGAGGAAGGAGACGGATTACTACTTTCATTGTCGACAAGTAAAGTACATTAAGATGCAACTATAAAAAATAGACTATGTTTAAATTGTACCAATCCAAAGTGTCAGGAAGAATCCCATCTTTCTTTCAGATTATGTCTTACAATAAACTCTACTTTTCAAACTCATTCGGTAACGGCAATATCAAAGAGGACATGTCAAATAGCCAAATAAAAAGCCCGTCAAAGAAAAGGGGTTACGTATCTGATGAGATTCCAATGCATTTTTCTTGCGAGATATTGAAGAGAAGTCCTTTGAAATCAACCCTCTGAACAACTCTACAAAGAGGAACCCCCTGGATCTGAAAGGTCCACTTACTGCTGCAGGAGAAGCTGGATCGATGCAGTCAATTTGTACCGGTGGGCCTCCTTTGAGAGTGAAACCCAACAGGCCATCTTCACAGTAGAAACGGATGAAGCGAGGGGGTGACCATCTCTGCTTGGCTGAAAAGACTGAAAGTGGGCCCTGAGACATGGAGACCAATAGAGTCAAATTATTCAATCCGCATTTTGCAAAATGTTCATGTAGATTACAGAGAATTTCTCTCCCAACGGGGATCCCGCTAGAACCGTGATGGCGAAACTATGGCTCGCGTGCTGGAAGTGGCATGCAGAGCCATCTCTCCTGGTTAATGTGAGCTGTTCACCCATTGCTCTTCCGGGTTCCGGTGTGCCGGCCACCTGGTCTTCACGCACCCGAGAGCACCGGAAATCAGAAGAGCAGTCGCCCGGCGTGCATGCATGCGCCGGGAAGATGATCTTCTGATTTCCGGCATGCGCATGCTGGTCTATGCATGCGTGCACTCCCGTTTCGGCACTCGGTGCTGAAAATGTTCGCCAACACTACACTACCTCCCGATTCTCAGCTGTTTCAGGCTGCAGGGATTGCCATTGCCTATTGCTGCGAGGGCCTCTGCTGCTTGCTGCAAGGAGGTAAATTGCTGGCAGTAGATTTTTTTTTTCCTTGTGCTAAACAAGCTGTGCTGAAAACGAAAATTAAAGTAAAGCAGGCTGTTTGCTGCAAGGAGGCAAAATTGCTGGGAGGCAGAGGCAGATTTCTTTTTCTTGTTTTCCTCACCAAAAAAGGTAGGTGTGTCTTATAGTCCGAAGCGTCTTATACTTCGAAAAATACGGTAAATATGTGACTTCTTAAACCACCTCTAGCCTGAAATAAAGATAAACTTTAACCTCGTGTTCATAAATAGGCCCGAGCCACTGCTAGTTTGCAGGGAGAAGCCCTCCCAAGTGATTGATTTACATTTGAAGAAGCTGGACCTTCTTTTCATAGTTAATTCTGATGCAAGAAGGCATTCAGACATATTAAAGGCAACGTGTCATAGTGACGGGAGAGCAGGTAGCTTCAGACATACCAGCCTTTCGAAGAAGTCTTTCACTTTCACGTTGGAGAACAGAGGAGGAATCAGTTCTATTTTGTGATTTGTGTGGGCTGGAATAAAAGTAAAGCAAATAGATTTATTATTTTTTAACCACTTCAGAGCAACGTGTTTTCTTTTCGTACCCTTCTCCCGCTTTCCTAGCAGCTGTATGAAGTGGCTTAGCTTGAAGATGACCACAAAAATCTTCAATCTTTGAGGATTTTTTTTTCTTCGTAGCTTTAGAAGTTTAGCAATCTATCCATTCCAATGGGACTAAACCTGTATCCACTTAGAATCCGAATTGTGTTGGCAAAGAGTCCGAGATTAGATTGTGTATATCTATGGAGATTCTCAGTCAGCCAGATCACAGCTGTCCCAAAGATGCTTTTTCGAGAGCCAACTGGACTTTCTGGTTGTCTTTGAAGATGTTTTGCTTCTCATCCCAAGAAGCTTCTTCAGCTCCCATTGGATGGTCAGAATTCTTCCATTCCCCACCATCCAGTCCGAGCTGAAGAAGCTTCTTTGGATGAGAAGCAAAACATCTTCAAAGACAAACCAGAAAGTCCAGTTGCCTCTCGAAAAAAGCACCTTTGGGGTTAGATGGTATACTTTTTCATTTCCTACAGAATCACTCTTTGTGGGTTTTCATCCACCCAAGCCAAAGGCTGCAAATTGGGGCAACTGGGAATATCATGGCTGTTAGAAACATTTCAAGAACATATTTTTCCACATTGTAAAAAAAACAAAAGATGATTATGACGGGATCAAAAGAGCAGCACGTAAGCAATTGTTAAAATTGAGCTCTAACCATGTATAGGAGCTGGTTAGTTTCTACTTGCGGTTTTAAGAATGTGCTTTGATTTTTGTTGATTAATTCTTAGTCATTTTTACAGTATGCTAAGAGGATAATATAGATTAATAAACCACTGTGGATACATTTAGTTTAAATGCACCATTAAAAGTATGAGAATTAATAATACAATCAATAAATGCCAATAACTGCCTTGAAAGGGTAGCTTTAGATGAGCATAAGAATTGAATTGGAGACTTCACAGTTCTAGCAACTAAACAGTTGAAAGAAGAAAGAAAGAAAGAAAGAAAAAAAGAAAGAGAGAAAGATGATAGAGATATAGGTAGGTAGGTAGGTAGGTAGATAGATAGATAAATAGATAGATAGATATACCTTAATGATAGAGATAGAGAGATGAGAAATAGACAGAGCAATAGAGAGATGATAAACAGAGATAGATGATAGAGATGGATATAGATGAAATAGATGATAGAGAGTTAGAGATAGATATAGATAGATAATGATAAAGAGAGAGAGATATAGATAGATGATAGATAGATAGATAGATAGATAGATAGATAGATAGATAGATAGATAGATGGATGATAGACGGACGAACAGACAGACAGCGATAGATGATAGATTTGAATCTATCTATGTGATGGAATGTAATGAGAAGGCAGATTCCCGGGAGGGAAATACATTCCTGAGGTGTGAAAGGCAACTCAATCCAGATATTACGTGTGAAAGAAGAAGAATGAAGACAGGCACTCCCAAATAGTTCTCAGAGCACACGGTAGAATCAAATAGTAGAGTGCTCCGTCTGGCTAGATTTTGTCTATAGGTGCGAATCACCACATGTCATTCTCTTTTTCGGATCTGACAATTGATCTAAAAAGGACTTACAAAGGATATTGGGTGCCGACACCAAACTAAAGAAGTCGTCTTTTTGCTCCTGCTGGGTATATTTGAGAAGCGACCGCTTGTGTGCGACGGACAAAATCTCTTGAAGGATCTCTATATTCCGGAGCTTTGTGCATAAGCTACAAACCCTTAAGGCTTCTTTGTGATAAAGGAGGGCTTTGTGCAAATGAAGTCTTCCTGGAAAAGGAAAAAAAAAATGAATGAATGAATGACTCAATAAATAGGATGGATTTCTGCACCATAAAAATCCTGGATTTTTAAACCTCAACAGCTCTGCCTATCAAGAATAATACAAACCACATTGCTTACTTGTGATTATTATTTTTTTGAAAAGTTCTTCAGTTTTATTTCTTATACATATAACATAAAACATACATTTTCTTATACATAATTAATCCTACATATACTTGTTTTCTTTAAAGAAAGCATTAAAATAAGGCATTTTAATTACATTCGGAGTTGCTCTTCTATCCTTTCTTCCCTCATTTCACAACAAGCCTTCTTCTTCTCCTCTTTCCCCTCCCTCCATCCTCTCCTCTCCTACTTTCTCCTTCCTCCTCTCCTACCTCATCCTACTTCCCCTTCCTTTCCCCCACTCCTCTCTTCTTTCCCCCGTCTCACCTCTTCTACTCCTGTCCCCTACCCTTCCTTCCTCTCCTTTTCCCTGTCTTCCATTCCCCTACTTAAGTGTGATTTGTTGTTCTACAGAACACACTTCTTCTAACAAGTCAAGGCTACCCAAATTAATTATGATTTTCTACTATGACAGCATAGGGACGTGGTGGCTCAGTAGCTAAGAAGCTGAGCTTGTCAATCGAAAGGTCGGCAGTTCAGCGGTTCGGCTCCCTAGTGCCACGTAACGGGATGAGCTCCTGTTATCTGTCCCAGCTTCTGCCAACCTAGCAGTTTGAAAGCACGTCAAAAAATGCAAGTAGAAAAATAGGGACCACCTTTGGTGGGAAGGTAATAGTGTTCCGTGCGCCCTTGCCATTGAGTCATGCCGGCCACATGACCACGGAGACGTCTTCGTACAGTGTTGGCTCTTCGGCTTTGAAACGGAATGAGCATCGCCCCCTAGAGTTGGGAACGACTAGCACATATGTGCGAGGGGAACCTTTACCTTTACCTTTACTATGGCGGTGTTGTTTTAACTTCAACAACTTTATGTTGGGTAGACTTCAACTCCCAGAATTGGAACCCGTGTTCGCTGGGGAGTTCTTGGAATTGAAGTCCGTACCACTTCATGAGATTGAGAAACACCCAGTACAGACAAGCCTTTCTTCCCAAAAGCATAGATTTCCCAACAGTTTTGGGAAGATAAAATGACATATCCCGAAGCAAAGAAATACTTGGAGGTTCTAATCCATGATTTTATCAACCATGGCTATTTGGATAATATACCTTAAAAAGAATTCACCCTTACCTAGCTGTTTACGCTGGCTTCTATCTCTTAAGACAGCTAAGGGTGTCATCCCCTCAGGCATGTGGTCATACAGCTGGCAAAAAGCCTTTTCCTGTTGATCTTCATCATCGGTCTGATGTACTGGGGTTACAAGAACAAAGGAAAGAGAAGATAAACATTGGTTGACTTTCATTTACTGTCCAGGTGAGATACCTCCAGGCCTGATGAACAAAGAGCAACACTCAATAGTAACCACCAACTCCAGAACCTGTTTTTCTTCTGGGGATTATGGCTTCTCATGTTTCAGTCTGTTCCTAAAGTTGTTTGAACAATCAGTTGCCCAGAAGTGATCTTTCAATCAGCAGTTAAAAGTCTCTTTTCCAACATTGGTTGGACCAGAATGCCCCAAGAAAAATAGAGGATCAGGGAAGTATACTTCTGCCTAATTCCAATGTACCGTATTTTTCAGAGTATAAAACACACTTTTTTCCTTCCTAAAAGAGGCTGAAAATTTGGGTGCATCTTATACTCCGAATGCAACCCCACCAACCTGCTGGCCTCCACTCTTCGGCCTCCATGCATCCTCTTCCTGGCTGCAGAGATTGCCACTGATAATGGCTTATATTTTTGGACTCCGCACATAGTGTTTTCAGCCTCCAAACGCTCCGTTTGAGAGCTCTTCAAGGCTGCAGGGATTGCCAAAGCACCTTGCTGCTGATTGCCACCTGAAAACGTGAGTGTCAGGTGACTGAAAATGCAATGCGCGGTGCCCAAAATGGCTACCCAGAACAGCTGCTGCCTTCTCTTACCCCTTCCATTGAAGCTCCCTCCGACAATCAGCTGTGCTTTTGAAGCTGTTTTTCAGCCCCAACCAGCCCCAACCTCAAAACCAGCAAGCGAACTAATGGGCTGAAGCTGACCAGGCTAAGGACTAGCCAGATGAATACCTGGTAGGCAGAATTTTTTTCCCCTATTTTCTTCCCCAAAAACTAGGGTGCGTCTTATATTCTGAAAAATACGGTATTTCCTATTAAGGGGGAGAACTTGCATTGCTTTTTAGCTTTTAACAGTGTGAATTTCAAAGAGAATGGCTCCATACACAAGAGTTGTGGGGCCTGTTTGTGCAGCGGGCTTCAAAAAGCCAAGATTGTAGCCTCAATCCCATAATCAAAGCTGCCAGATTAAAAAAAAAAAAATAGGATCTCTTCCCCTTGTGGACTCCCCAAATAGAAATGAATATGGTATATTTTCTGAATAGTTCCATTTCTCCAATAGAGGAGAATATTTGTAGTTCAGGGTTGAAATGATGAATCTGTGGTGCTCTCCGAGTTTGGCTGTTTTCTTGCCGATGTTTCACTACTCAAACATGACCACGAATTGATAATGTTACCTAGTTTGGGTAACTAAAGTCTTCAAGAAAATAACCATGCTCAGAGAGAACCAAGGACTCCTCATTTCTTGGTCTGCTGATAGGTAGGCCAATGAATATACAAATCTGACAATCTTCTTACACTGGTGGTCGCTCAGCATAGTGGCAACAAAATAATGCGCCAAAGCTCTGAAATGATCCAATTTGACTTGGGCCAGTTTTGACCAAGAGTAAGGGATGTTCTCCTTGACTGGTGCTTGATTCATCGCGGTGTCCAGGAGCATGTACATCTCTCCAACCTTAAAAACAAAGCACAAGACCCACGTATGAGCTACTGACTCTTTATATATTACAAGCTCACTCAAGGCACTCAGTATTAGCGCTGATCAACAGTTAAAAAGGTCAAGGTTCCCCTCGCACATATGTGCTAGTTGTTCCCGACTCAAGAGGGCGGTGCTCATCTCTGTTTCAAAGCTGAAGAGCCAGCGCTGTCTGAAGACGTCTCCGTGGTCATGTGGCATGACTCAATGCCAAAGGAGCACGGAACGCTGTTCCCTTCCCACCAAAGGTGGTCCCTATTATTCTACTTGAATTTTTTACCTGATTTTGAACTACTAGGTTGGCAGAAGCTGGGACAAGTAACGGGAGCTCACCCCATTACGTGGCACCAGGGATTCGAACCGCTGAGTTGCCGACCTTTCAATCAACAATCTCAGCATCTTAACCACTGAGTCCCCATAGATCAACGTGTTATTGGAGTCTATACTTAAAGATGCATATTGTTCTCACAAAGGAATAATTTAAAAAAAGAAATGAACTTTAGCAATAATGACAGAGGCTCTTGCTTTCCTCATAGACGTTTGTCATCGAAATCTAAAAGGCTGAGAATAACTTCCGGAAAGAAGAGTGGTTTTCTAGTCTTCACCGTTGAAATGAGCTTTGGTCTTTTGATCGCCCATGGAGGTGTGGTTCACTAGACTAGGACATTACAAGACCTTCTTCTGCCTCCCTAGCATCCCATAATAGGAAAAGTGCCACCTCTTTTGATTCTTGGAGGGCTATTTCACAGGGAATCATCGTACTGTCCCAATGTCAGCAAACGATAAAGGTATGTGTACCACTCTGCTCTCACGCGGCTTACCTTCGCAACTTCCTGGGCCATTTTTATAAGCGTGAAAAATTCATTCCGTATGCCAGGAAGGCAGATCTGTTCAAAGATGCACTCCTGAGCTTGGGCGAGCATCATCTTGACCAGCACACTCAACATGGCAGGGCTCATGTCGTAACTTGGAGTGTGAGTAAAAGTTTCTTTTAGATAGTTGAGAACTCCTGGAATCGGGGAAGAAGCAGAAATGAGGATTCATAGACCATCAGTTCCACAATTCTCACAGAAACACAAGGGGAGTCGCATTTAGCCATTCATTTCTCAGTTTAGATCAGGTTTACACGTTTGGGTCACCCAAACATTATTAAGACAAGTCAAGTTTGTCTTCAGTACCATTACTTTTAAGTATAAAGATTGTTTGGGGGAATTCTAGAAGAGCGTTACCCAAACTTGCCAACTTTAGGATGTGTGGACTTCAACTCCCAGGATATTACCCTTCATCTTAACTTCCCATCCTAATATAGTTCATTTTTTCTTTTCCCTCCTTTAAATTTGAGCCCCTAAATTTAAATTCATATGACATAATACCATCCCCAATTTTACTTGAAATGCTCCCGGTTCAGACCGGATCACCCGGTAGCGATGGAGGCGGGTGGCTCGGAGAACCGGTAGCAAAATTCCTTGCCCCCACCCCCATTCCCCAGCTGTACTGCGCAATCATCAGAGGTTTTTTTCTTATTTTTAAAAGCATTTTTTCTACAACCTCTTTGGCCGAAAAAAATGCTTTTAAAAGTAAAAAAAAAAAAAGCCTCTGATGATCGTGCGGCTCAGCTGGGATCATCAGAGGCTTTTAAAAGCATTTTTGCTACAACCTCTTCAGCTGAAGAGGTTATAAAAAAATGATTTTAAAAGTTAAAAAAAAAAGTTGGCCATGCCCACTCAGTCATATTAGCCCACCACCACCAATCCATGCCCACAGAACCGGTAGTAACAAATTTTACATTTCACCACTGCCTTAAATTCTCTTATTTCAATCACCAATGATTCTTTTATCAACTATTCCAAATAATAAATTTCAACAATGAAACATATTTAATAAAAAATCAATTAAGTATCAATCTTACTCAATACCTCTACATTTACATTCATAAAGCATAATACAATTCCCAATTATTTTCTTAAATTCTTTAGTTCCAATCTTAAATAATTTTTTCTTTGTCAACTGTTTTAACTAACAGGCTTCAACATTTTTATAAGGATCAAAGGCTCTTAATGACAGGTTGAAGAAGATAAAAAAAAATTTTTTTTGGATGTAGCATAGTTGAACATGTACAAAAAGAATAAGGTGCACATAACTATATAATTCAGTTGACATACGCTCTCGGTTTCCAATGAGGAAACTACCTTATCTACCTTACTCTGAGCAAGAATCAAAGGAACAAAAAAAAAAAAAAAGGCAAATAATGTTGGTAGATAAGTTCTGAGATATTTTCTTTCTTATCCCACTAGCATGCCATGTTTATTATTCATGTTATACGATCCAATGCATTTTTAATAAGAGGACGTTTAGAGCTCAAGCAAGGCAGATAATGTGTGTGACAATCTCAGTTATTTTCAAATTTTTTGAAAGCCGAGGTTCCAGTTCTGATTATGAAAGATGGAGACCGCATCTCTTATTTTTTAATCTATAACTAGCTGGATACCCGTGCTTCGCTATGAAACTATGTGATGGGGCTTGATAAATTGACACTTACAGCTTGAAACTTAATGCGTAGTTATGATTGGCCTCTCCTATCCCCTTCTCTCCCTCAGGCTTGCCCCACAGAAGCCACCCTTATCCTATCCCCTTCTCTCCCTCAGCCTTACCCCACAGAAGCCTCCCCTATCCTAGGTTGCCGCACAGAAGCCTCCCCTATCCTATCCCCTCTCCCTCAGCCTTGCTCCACAGATGCCTCTCCTATCCCTTTTCTCTCTTAGGCTTGTCCCACAGAAGCCTCCCCTATCCTATCCGCTGCTTGCTGTTGTGAAAGTAAAACTGAAACTCCTCTCCTCTGCTTGTGTTTTGCATTTGGAACAGATTTCTTTTCAGGCGGGGAGGGGGGAGTAGAACTCCTTAGCATCAGAGTATGTTAATAATAATATAGGAAATATTGGTCATTTTGAAAGAGCCTTTCTTAGTGAGCACCTAGAAGCCAAGAGGAACATACGTGGCAAACTTCAAGTTTGTAGGCTTTACCGTTCTGGAGATTTTGAGCAATTCTGTCAACCTACACTCAACTTTCCCTACGGGGGAACTAAAAACTCATTCAGGGCTGTGACAATATGACAAATCTGTCAGCAGGCAAACTTTGCCAGACCAAACCAAGTTGGACCTAGTTCAAATAAATTCCACACAAACCAATTCTTTAGAAACCTGAAAAACAAACATTTGCTGAGGCTTCAGTTCCTTAGTAGCATTCAGCAGAGATCTGATAATAATAATAATAATAATAATAAATGCATTGTTCCCAACTGGTTTGTCAAGTTTTATCAGCAAGTTTTAACTGCACAAAAATGGATGGTTGCTCTAAACCCTGTTGCAAACTCTCCCTCTCCCCCCGTCTCTCTCACCCCCCCCCTCACACCACTCCACATTCGGCTACCACTTTGAAATGACTGTGAAATGCAAACTCAAGGCAATGTCAAATCTTTAAGAGGAAACCCATCGTGCCACACTCCAGCCCATTCGGTCAAATACTCATGCATTGCAAACAAACGAACAGTAGGTTGTTGGGAGAAAAGGGAGTGGTGAAAACCTTAGCGAGACTGCATTGTTTCTGCTCCTATTCCAGACAAATTGGAGCCTTGTTTGGTGTGAAAGAATTTCTGTTGCGGATTTTGAAGAGGAGGTAGTTGGGTTGACCTACCACGATAAGCTATAAATGGAATAACAGAGCTGGAAGGGAGCTTGCTAGTCCAACCCCCTGCTCAGGAAGAAGACTTTATACCAGGGGTCCTCAAACTTTTTAAACAGGGGGCCAATTCATGGTCCCGCAGACTTTGGGGGGGGGGGCGTGGACCAACTGGGTGGGCACGGCTAGGTGGTCATGTGACTGGGTGGGCATGGCCAATTTAGCAGTCCAATAAACAATACCCCCAAATTAAACTTTGTTATGCTTCTGGGGGTGGGAAGCAGGTTAGTGAAGGGATGTGGCTGTATTCTCTCTCTCTCTCTCTCTCTCTCTCTCTCTCTCTCTCTCTCTCTCTTCCTCCCTCCCTCCCTCCCTCCTTCCTGCTTCCTCTCTCTCTCTCTCTCTCTCTCTCTCTCGGCCTCCTGAGGCTTCTGTGTGTCCCATTTTTAGCCTCCTCAACCTCCAGAAGGCGGGTGGGGACCAGCGGGTAGGTGGGGTGATGTGGGCAGGACCACAAGTAGCCTTGTGGTCCTGCACAGGCCGGATTTATGGCTTCGGTGGGTAGTATGTGGCCTGCGGGCTGTAGTTTGAGGACCCCGGCTCTATACCATTCCATACAAATGGCTGTCCAGATTCTTCTTATAACCCTCTAGTGATGGAGCACCCACAACTTCTGGAAGGAAGCCATTCTGCTGGTTAATTGTTCTCATTGTTAGGAAATTTCTCCTTAGTTCTTTGTCGGATCTCTCCTTGATTAGTTTCGATCCATTGCTTCTTCTCTTGCCTTCTGGTACTTTGGAAAATAGCTTGACTCCCCCCCCCTTCCTTGTGGCAGCCCCTCAAATATTGGAAGACTGCTATTGTGTCACCCCTAGTCCTTCTTTTCACTAGACTAGAACTACCCAATTCCTGCAACCGTTCTTCATATGTTTTAGCCTCCAGCCTCTAATCAGATTTGTTACTCTTTTCTTCACTCTTTCCAGAATCTCCGGTTACCACTGTAAATTGCAAAACCATGATCCAACATGATAAGACAATGATGGTTAAGCATTTCGGCACCAAATGCTGAAACTGAGGCATGTGTTCTGGCTGCAGCCCCCAGAACCTGGAAGAGAGCAGCTAATGCGCTGCGCATGGCGACTAACTGCTCTCCCGGGTTCCGTCGTGCGCGTGTGCACCGGTGAGCTGTTCTCTTCTGGGTTCCAACACTCGTATGCGCGCTGGCCAGCTGGTCTTCAAGCGAAGACAAGCATGCATGTGACAGAAACTTGGAAGAGCAGCTGGCGATGGTGCGCATGCCCACAGAGAGCTCTCTACATGGGGCTCCCCTTGAGGACCACCCGGAGGCTCCAACTGGTCCAGAATGCGGCCGCGCGGGTTATTATGGGTGCGACTTGGCGCTCCCACGACACCTCTCCTGTGCGAGCTGCACTGGCTCCCAGTGGTCTTCCGGGTGCGCTTCAAGGTCTTGGTTCTTATCTTTAAAGCGCTCCATGGTTAGGACCTGGGTACTTACGAGATCACCTTTTGACATTGATAACCTCCCACCGGCCAATACGCTCTCATAGAGAGGGCCTCCTCAGGGTGCCGTCGGTTAGGCAATGTCGACTGGCGACCCCCAGGGGGAGAGCCTTCTCTGTGGGGGCCCCCACCCTCTGGAACGAGTTTCCCCCGGGGATTCGATTAATCCCAGACCTCCGCACTTTCCGCAAGGCATTAAAGACTTTTCTATTCCAACAAGCCGGGCTGGCTTAATGTAGATTTTAAGGGGTGAATTTTATGAGGGGTTTTAAAATTGGGAAAGCCAAAATTTGATTTAAATATGTTTTAGATTATTTTAACTTTTATATTGCTTGTATTTTAAAGTTTGGCTGTTCACCACCCTGAATCCGTCAGGAGAAGGGCGGTATACAAATTTAATAAACTAAACTAAACTAAACTAAATTAGAGAGGGGTTTGCATGCCACCCTTGGCATTCGTGCCATAGGTTCGCCATTACGGTGCTAAGATAAACTTGGGAGAAATTAAAAGAGGAGTAAAACAATTTGAATCCAATCCGTGATTGGAGATGCTTGCAAACATGGGTAGCCTTATTGGAAAGATCACCAGATGTCATGGGCTGTTTTATACCACAACTCTTAACAAAATGTTTATAAAAAATCCCAGAGGAAAGAATTCAGAAACTTCAGACAACATTTAACCAGTTCTGCCATTTCTTAAGGATTTGAGAAAAGTTTGTTTTATTACTCAGAGTCTATTAAAGAATATTTGTTCTTTCACCATCTGCTCTTTGGCAATGCCTTCCCGTATGTTAGTATGCTCAAGGTGTTGTGTTTATAGGTGAAAATCTTAGCAACAATCTTTCATTCTGTCCACAAAGGTCTCATGGACAGGGTTTGAATGATATTGCATTACCTTTACGATAATTAAATTCTCAACCGTCTTCCTTCTCCCCACCCCCCACCAAAACTGCCAAAATGTTTCCTCCAAACTTTTTTTTTCTTTCAAAAAATTAGAAATGGTTTTCATTAAAGATTATTACCTGGTGGTGATACTACTGTACTCTGTTTTCAGAACCATTTTATATAACCGTGTTTTCTCGAAAATAAGACCCTGTCTTATATTTTTTTGAACCCTGAATTATGGAATTAGGGGAATTATGGGAGCGACGTGGCGCTCCCACGTGACACCTCTCCTGCGCGAGCTGCACTGGCTCCCGGTGGTCTTCCGGGTGCGCTTCAAGGTGTTGGTGACCACCTTTAAAGCGCTCCATGGCTTAGGACCTGGGTACTTGCGGGACCGCCTTCTGCCGCCAATAGCCTCCCACCGGCCAGTACGCTTGCACAGAGAGGGCCTCCTCCGGGTGCCGTCGGCCAGACAGTGTCGGCTGGCGACCCCCAGGGGGAGAGCCTTCTCTGTGGCGGCGCCCGCCCTCTGGAATGACCTACCCCCGGAGATACGCAGGATTCCAGATCTCCGGACCTTTCGTCGGGCCCTTAAAACCCATTTATTCCATCTAGCTGGGCTAGCTTGATCCCATCCTCCGTTTTTAAATTTGAAATTGATTTTAAATTGGGTTGTTTTAATTATTGGCCGAATAATATTTAATAATTTTTAATTGTTTTTAACTTTTGTATACCAAGTTTTATTCTGGCTGTTCACCGCCCTGAGTCCGCAAGGAGAAGGGCGGTTTATAAATTGAAATAATAATAATAATAAAAAGCGCTACAATGGTCGTAAGTGTGAAAAACATTATCAGTGCCATTGCAACTTTGAGTGATCGCGAAATGAACCATTGTTAAGTCGGTGACTTCCTGCATATCTGGTGATTCGAGGTTTAAGAGTACCCTCTTCTTTCCACCTTATTTTGCAATTCACAAGTTTAAAAGGTAAAGGCTCCCCTCGCACATATGTACTAGTCGTTCCCGACTCTAGGGGGCGGTGCTCATCTCCGTTTCAAAGCCGAAGAGCCAGCGCTGTCCGAAGACGTCTCCGTGGTCACGTGGCCGGCATGACTAAACGCCAAAGGCACACAGAACGCCATTACCTTCCCACCAAAGATGGTCCCTATTTTTCTACTTGCATTTTTTACGTGCTTTCGAACTGCTAGGTTGGCAGAAGCTGGGACCAATAACGGGAGCTCACCCCGTTACGCGGCACTAGGGATTCGAACCACTGAACTCCCGACCTTTCGATCAACAAGCTCAGCATCTTAGCCACTGTGTTAGACGGCTGTGTAATTTGAGCAAACACATGAATATTGCTGAAAATTCACAAAAGGCAACGATGCCACTGTGTAAGATTGCACAATGGTGTGTTCCAGGCCAGAAAAGATTTGCAGGTGGCCTGCAAATAGCAGGGGGTTGGGAGGGGGGAGGATGGATTGCAAAGAATGGAAAGCAGTTAATGACAGACCAAAAATTATCCAGGATTTCAAACTAATGTAAGTCATTAATTCCCAACAGCCACATTTACTCCGGCTAAACAGCCTACTTAAGTGCCTTCCGTAAATCTTGACAGGGAGGAGGCAGAAGGAGTTAATAATAAGTTTTGAAAAAGAATGTTTTCACTAAAAAAAACACACACACACACACATTCCTTGCTATTCTTGCTTACAGTTCTTTGGGTGTTAATTCTGCCTCCCTTGGATGTCCAAAGAGTGTGAAATTAAGCTCAGACAGTCACGTGACCCGTGAACAGAGACAAGCCAGAGGAAATCACAATTGCAAACAAGAGGATTAAAGCTATTCAATCTCCAGGCATTCCTTTAGAGGAGGGGCTGTGTGTGGGGGGGGGGGAACCCTACCCCACCCTTCTCGCTCCTACCTGCTGCCTTCTGAAAAGCACTGATGGCCTTTTGAAGCCCGGCTCCTGTTTGCCGATTGCATTTTGCACCGATCTGTGTGTAGAGGGCTCCGATGTTAAATAAAATGCTGGCTTTTTCCAGCAACACATTCTTCTGGCAGACGGGGACGCCTGTGAACGAGTCATACCTTCAAGAAAAACCAGAGAGAGCATAAATGTTAGCGACCCAGTGAAAGAAAAAAAACAAACAAACCCAGGGAGAAAAGATTTGCTTAGCAATGTTTTTAAGATGTCAAAAAAAAAAAAAAGAACATTCTTTTCTTATTAATCCCAAACGTACCGTATTTTTCAAAGTATAAGACGCACCTTTTTCTCCCCTAAAAGGGGTGAAAATTTAGGTGCATCTTATACACCGAATGTAACTCCGCCCACCCACTGCAGCAAAAAGCAAGAAGAAACAGCTCCTTTCAGCTTCAGCATAGCCTAATTAGCACAAGTTGATTGGATCGGCCTCCCGACTTTCAGCGGATTTGCTCTCAGCTGTTTTGCGCAGGCCTCTGCTGCTTGCTGCGAGGTGGTAAATTGCTGGAAGCAGATTTTTTTTTCCTTGTGCTAATCAAGCTATGCTGAAATGAAAATGAAAGTAAAGCAGGCTGTTTGCTGTTTGCTGCAAGGAGGTAAAATTGCTGGGAGGCAGAGGCAGATTTCTTTTTCTTGTTTTCCTAATCAAAAAAGGCACGTGCATCTTATACTCCGAAAAATACGGTAGTTTGTGCACCAGTTGGTTCAGAAGTAGGGGTGGTATTCACTTACCTTCGCTACCAATTCGCAAATGTGAGCATGTGCATGCGTCACCACTGTGCATGTGCAGGGCCTTCCACGCATGTGCAGAGCATCAAAAACGTGGATAAATGGGACGTGATTACGTCCAGGTGGGTGGGCGGAGCCACCCTCAGCCGCCGCTACCAATTTACCCAAACCGGGTAAAACTGGCTACCAAATCGCCCGAACTGGATAAACCACCACTGTTTAGAAGATAATCTGTGATTCAGACCAGTTTCAACAAAGGAGTAAGCCCATCTTTGCTTTAACTAGGGTGGGCTGAATAAAATGGTCAACGCAACCCATTAATTCACAGATAAAGAAATCACTTTGTGATTTAGCACAATGCGTGGAACCAGACCACCATTCTAAAAGTGCTTTTTTTTCAAAAGGCAACTGGACTTTGTTTTTTAATCGATCAATCAATCAGAATAGAGTTGGAAGGGATGCTGAGTTGAGATGCTTGAAGGTCTTCTAGTCCATTTACCATTTCAGACAGATTTCTTAAAAGCCTCCAGTGATGGAGCACCCACAACTTCTGAAGGCCAGTTGTCCCACTGGTTAATTGTCCTCACTATTAGGAAGCTTCTCCTTAATTCCAGGTTGCTTCTCTCCTTGATTAGCTTCCATCCATCAAGGAGAGAAGCAACCTGAAATTAGGAGAAGTGGGGTCAACCCAAACTGGAGACACATTTCTCCAACTCATCTCCATCCCCAGGCTCCATCTATGGTTTCTTGTCTTGCCTTCTGGTGCTTTGGAAAAAAGATTGAGACCCCCTCCCCTCTTCTTTGTGGCAGCCCTTTAGATACTGGAACACTGCTTTCGTTTCATACACACACCCCCGCCAGTCCTTCTTTTCATTAAACTAGACAATGTTCAATTTCAAGAAAGCTCTTACCAAGTATATAAAATGCCCAGATTTCTACTGGGTGAGAAGAACCGATTCTCTACAAAGCCAAGCTGTACGTAATAGCTCATCAGCATCTCAACTCCAGATTCATCTCTGCTGGGTGTCCGGCAGGCCTTTGAATATATAGGACAGATATTAGCTAAAAAGTTGATGTGGGGCCCATATGAATGCTCTTAATTGATTGGAAAATCAGAAAATAAAAACAGGGTTTAAGGGGGCTTTTGGGGTAGTAATAGCACTTAGACACCGCTTCACAGTGCTTTACAGCCCTCTCTAAGCAATTTAAGGTAAAGGTAAAAGTTCGCCTCACACTTATGTGCTAGTCATTCCCAACTCTAGGGGGCGGTGCTCATCTTCGTTTCAAAGCCGAAGAGCCAGAGCTGTCTGAAGACGTCTCCATGGTCATGTGGCCGGCATGACTCAGCGCCAAAGGCACACAGAACGCTGTTCCCACCAAAGGTGATCCCTATTTTTCTACTTGCATTTTTATGTGCTTTCAAACTGCTAGGTTGGCAGAAGCTGGGACAAATCACGGGAGCTCACCCCGTTACGCGGCGCTAGGGATTTGAACTGCCAAACTTCTGATCGACAAGCTCAGCATCTTAGCCACTGAGCCACCGCATCCCCTATCTAAGCAATTTAGAGTCAGTTTCTTGCCCCCAACAATTTGGGTCCTCATTTTACTGGCCTCAGAAGGATGGAAGGCTGAGTCAACCTTGAGCCGGTCAGGATTGAACTGCTGGAAGTGGGCAGAGTTAACTTGCAATACTGCATTCTAATCCCTGCTCCGCCATGACTCAGTGTGGATATCAGTATCTATTTGATGGTCTTCTAAGGCTATCTGTGGCTTAATTGTAGTATATTTATTATATGAATTATATAAAATTATTTGTATTTGTGTGTGTATAAGGAATAGGCATTAAACAAGTGAAGGTAGGTGAAGGTCTACCTGTATATATATATATATGTGTGTGTGTGTGTGTGTGTGTGTGTGTGTGTGTGTGTGTGTGTGTGTGTGTCTTCGGTTATTCGGGTGTTCTCCCGTATAGAATTGGATGTGTCTTGGCGACGTTTCAACGAAGTCTCATTCGTCATCTTCAGGCTGGTGTTTTCGGCTTTGTGCTTCCAGGAGCATTTGCCTCTAACCAATCAGAACACCTCCATCCAATCAGAACACAGCCAAGCTCCCACCCAATCAGCTCACACCCCCACTAGCAGTTAAAAGGAAGAGACAGCTGCGATCTCACATTGCTCCTGGAAGCACGAAGCCAAGAACACCAGCCTGAAGATGACGAATGAGACTTCGTCGAAACGTCGCCAAGACACTTCCAATTTTACGCGGGAGAAGTCCCGAATAACCAAAGACACACACATCACACACACACATATGTATGTATGTATGTATGTATGTATTTATGTATGTTCAAGTAACAGCTCTATAAAATTATTTATACAATCCTACATGTTTTTTTCTTGCTCAAATTATGATCTGAACTTTTGGCAAATTATGATCTGAACTTTTGGTCAAACAGGTTTTTTTTTTGAGTACTACACTGCTGTTTTCCATTCAAAACAAATTTTTGGATGCTGAAAGATTTGTTTTCAACTATCGAGGTCAAAAGAGCCTCAAAGGGAAAAAGAGAGGAGAAGTAATAATCACTTATTTGTGTATTAAATTTGTAAGCCACCTGGCTCCCAATGACTGTGGGTGGTTCACAACAAATAAAAATCATTATAACAAAATTAATTAAAGATAAAGGAAGGAGAGGAGGAGGAGTGGTGGCCTGAAAACTAAACTAAATGCACTAGAGATCAGTACTGTATTCCCCTTTTATTATGTTTAATTAAAATGAGAATAAAATAGGGACAGGCTCTTTCCCTTCCCTCCTCAAGACTGCAAATCAAACCAAGCTTTCTTAAAACAGAGCCAACTTACTTGTCTTAAATCCATAAGATCTGCAATTTCATTTTCATATTCTGCACCATCTTCACTATAATGCTCCAGAATAAAGTCCTGAAAACCATTAAAATAATCCATTAAAATAATAATTTTTTTTTTAAAAAAAAGCCTCCAAATTACATGTTTGGCATAGACATAAATTAAAATATCCAACATTCTGCCAAGAGGAACCGAAGAAATCTACCTAAAAGATTTATCCAGAATGATACCTGGAGTTTGAGAAGATGGACTTTATATTTAACTGAGTTTCTTTGAAAGATTCTATTCCATTAAAGTTCACAGCACCGTATACCCTCAAACTTGAATTTAAACATCTGTTTAAATTTTAATTTTAATTTTAATTTTAATTTTAATTTTAATTTTAATTTTAAATTTTAAATTTTAAACATCTGTTCAACCACTGCTGCTTTTTTGTTCCAGATGTTCATAACACCTTCCAAATGTTGTGAACGTCAACTCTCGGAATTTCCCAACCAAGATGGTCCTCAATGAAAATTCTAGAGTTGCCAAACGTCGTTTACCTCCACGATTGGCCAGGTAAAAGGGGGTCATCTCAAATTCCAAAGTCTGCTGGACTTGTTTGTTGCTAGGACAGAGGAATAGCAGGCCTAATGTCCTATCATTAGGAGAATGACGCTCAAAGGGCTTGATCCTACCCTTCAGCAAACTAGCTTCCACAGCTAATTTTAACACTTCCTGGCCCTTCTCAAAAAAAAAAAAAAAAAAGGCTGCTGGACTTTAGATCTCTTTCATCAACTAGCACAAAGCACAAAGTTTTGATGTGATCTTCGATTTTTAAAAGCAGAAGAGAGGCTTGGGGGTAGAATCCAAAGAATAAAGTCCATAAGTCAGACGTATCCAGCAGTTAGGGAAAAGATAAAGGCATTGAGAAAGAACTAATTTAATGCGCAGTATATAAATATTTGCGTAGCTACCGATCAGCAGCTTCTGGATAAATCTAACAACAACAATAAAAAGAGTTTTGAAATACAAAGAAGGAATTCCTACGAAGCTCTACCTCTCTGTCCAAATTAAATCTGATCCAGTTTCTATTTGTAACTTGTTCGTTATTTTATTCCTAGGACAAAGCTTAAGGGGCTTTTAAGAGTTATTTTCAGCAGAATTTTGGCAATTTACTTTTTTTTTTTTAGTAATTATTTCCTTTCCTTTGCTTTTTATTGTTATTTATGTGCAAAAAGCCTTAATTCCTTTAGCGCTGCTCAGGGGTGAAATTCGGGTCCTGACAGGTTCTGGAGAACCGGTAGCGGAAATTTTGAGTAGTTCGGAGAACCGGCAAATACCACCTCTGGCTGGCCCCACCCCCATCTATTCTCTGCCTCCCAAATCCCAGCTGATTGAGTCCCAGCTGACTGAGAGGAAATGGGGACTTTGTAGTAAATTTCCCCTGGAGTGGGGAGGGAATGGAGATTTTGCAATATCCTTCTCCCAGGAGTGGGGAGGGAATGGAGATTTTGCAGTGTCCTTCCCCCAGGAGTGGGGTGGGATGGAGATTTTGCAGTATCCTTTGCCTGCCACACCCACCAAACCACACCATGCCCACCAAGCCACGCCCACAGAACTGGTACTAAAAAAATTTGAATTCCACCCCTGATGCTGCTGCTTGAAAAAACAATACCTTGAGGGGTCCTGCGAAGTCCACGTCTTTAGTCTCTTTCAGGCCAAGCGGTATCAGAGGGATGCTAAAAGTTTCCCTGCGTTAAAAGAAGAAATCCACATTAATATCTTTGATTTATACACAAATGGGGTGGAGAGTTGGTGGCTGAGAAATTGCGATATATAAATGTCTTCATTTGGACTTCCTCATCCAACTCAGCACACGGAACGGGACACACCCGTTCCCTGTGGCTTAAAGAGCAAAACTTTTCTAGGCTAAAGGCCACGCTTGACCTTTGACTGACATATAGTGGTGACCATACTTCTAAAGATATATATGAGCTCCCAATGCAGAATAAAGTAAAAGGAGGCTTAAAACTCAGTTTGCTTTAATTGGCTCATATTCAGTTTTAATGAAAAATAAATTCCAATAACGACATTCACTTCATGCTAGCCTTATGATTTAGTCACAGATTTCTGCTGTCCCAAATATCCCACAAGTCTTGAAGGCAACTTTTGCAGACGTTCTTGAAGCCATAGCAAGAATTTGGGGGCTAGGTGTAACCTGGGGCCACTTCCCACTGCCCCATGTTTAAAAAGCTGGAGCTAATTAAACTATAACCTGGAGCCAGCATCTCTAAGATAAAAGGATTCCTATATATCCTCCCGGAGTTTATAGTTTTGTTTATCTGCCTAGGAACGTCCTCCTCCTTGCATCCTGCAATCTAGTTGTTTAGTTTACAGATATAATCTTCTCCAACTCCTCAGAAAAATCACTAGAGTGTAGACACTTAAGTCAGAAGCCTTAAATTTGCCAGTGGGAATATTCACAGGAAAGGGAAATGACCAATCACAGTGAGATGGATTTAGGAAGATGGCCAATCACAACAAGGATGAGGAGCATCATGCTCAATTAGCATGAACAGCAGGAGGAACTGAGCCCTGGAGACTTCTGGTTCTCCAAAGACATGGAGTAACCTCAAAACAGCAAAGAGTAGTCAGGCTACTAAAAGGAGGATTCCTGGAATCTATTCAAAGTCCACAATCCTTAACTGTTCTTTTGTAAGAAGCGTTCCACCTATGAGGAGTGTCCAATCTGGGCAACGATAGGACTGGTGGACTTCAACTTCCAGAATTCCCTGGCCAACGTAGGAAATTGTGGGAGTTGAAGTTCAGAGGTTTTAAATCAGGGTTGGGCTTCAAAACTTTTAGCAACGGGTTCTCTGCCCAGTTGCTCAGTGGGCGTGGCCATGGTGGGCGTGGCCTAGTCGGCCTCCTGCACCATGCCAGGTGGCGCTTTTTGCCCTCCCCAGGCTCCAGAGGCTTTCCTCAAGCCTCCGGGATGGCGAAAACAGCTTACTCAGGGTGCGGAGGCCCTCTGGAGGCTGGAAATGGCAGAACACCCTTTCCGGTCTTCCTGAACTTCCAGTAGGCCCGTTTTTCTCCCTTCCCGAGCCTCCCCACGTGCCCTGCATTTAACTGCATCCAAAACGGGCCACATGGGACTTCTGGGAGAGGGGGCAAGGTGAGCGGGGCCAGCCAGGAGTGGGATTTGGGGGTTCACTGAACTGCACAGAATCTTAGCTAGAGGTTCTCCCAAACCCCTGAGAATCCCTAGCGACCCACCCGTGTTTTAAATGTTGCTAAAATTGGACATCCCTGCCATATACTATTAGATCCAACGGTTCTAGCAAAAATAAGCAGAGATTCTAAGCATAAAACCATCACCATCTCTTGCACAGGAATATCTATGCATTCCAACACAATGTTGCCCTTCCGCTATTTTCTCCTGCTCCTTCTTCGCCATTGGCAGGAATAAACCTAAAAGCCATTCCAACAGAAGCAATCTACTGCTGGAGTATTATTTTGAGGCAGCCTGCATTTGGAGGGGACCAAGAAACCAAAACAAAGCTTTCCTTCGGATTGTCAGTGTCCTTCTCATGATCATTTTTACAAAGCTGCCAAGGCTTGTACATAGCTTTCTAAGGCCACCAGTGCTCTTGCCAACACTCGAGATGAATGTAGAGGGGCATTTCAGTTCCTCCTCCTGGCTCTCAGAAATGCCAAACTCACGGGGAGAAAAATAGAATAGAATAACAGAGTTGGAAGGGACCTTGGAGGTCTTCTAGCCCAACCCCCTTCTTAGGCAGGAAACCCTACACCACTTCAGACAAATGGTTGTCCAACATCTTCTTAAAAACTTCCAGTGTTGGAGCATTCACAACTTCTGGAGGCAAGTTGTTCCACTGATTAATTGTTCTCACTGTCAGGAAATTCCTCCTTAGTTCTAAGTTGCTTCTCTCCTTGATTAGTTTCCACCCACTGCTTCTTGTCCTGCCCTCAGGTGCTTTGGAGAATAGCTTGACTCCCTCTTCTCTGTGGCAGCCCCTGAGATATTGGAACACTGCTATCATGTCTCCCTTGGTAGACACGTAGACACCCATCTTCTAAATATTCAACCCAGCTCACAACCAAACTCAGAGAGCACCAAGGACCCCTCATTTCAACTCTGAGCTACAAATATTGTCCTTTATTGGTGAATATTGGCAAAATATTGAAAACGTAAATCTCTGGATGGATTGATGCACCAATTATGATCAATAGATGGGTTAAAATCCCAGTGACAGCAGGACCCAAACAGATATGTAATACTGTGGTTAGGATTTTTTCCCCTTTAATAAAGCCAGGCTGGTATGCATTTGTTCAAAGTAGCATTGTCTAAGTGTATTCTACTCTAGCATTTGCTTCATGGCTGAGCAATTTTCTTCCCCATAACAACATCCTGTGTGGTCGGTTGGACAGATTGACTGGCCCCAGGTCATCCATGAAGCTTCCTTAGCTGAGGTTCAACCTGGGTCTCCCCAGGACTAGTTAAACACCTTCGCCAATTAAGTCAACACAAGTACCTTGATTCACATCTGCCTTTATTAACTTTAAACCTGGGCATCTACTGCGACATGGTGGAATAAAGGCATGAAGGCAGAGGAAAGTCATCTGCCTTTGTGGGTGTGTTAAAATATAAGTTCCATGTATTGATATTGCTTACATAAGGATATACCTCTTCAATTTGGTCTCTCATCCACCTTTTACATTGTTCTTATGGCTCCCTTTTACACTGGTGTTCTTCATATGATGATGGATGGCCGTGTGGGCCTCTCAATCCAGTAAAAAAAATGTCCAAGACTGTTAATAATCCTGGTTTGCAAACTCTAGTGTCTTTCTTCGCACAACCCTTCGCACAATTAAGATGGCATTTGGACAAGCCCAAGGGGTGGGCTTCAAAAATTTTAGCAAGGGGTTCTCTGCCTAGTTGCTGGGTGGGCATGGCCATGGTGGGTGTAGCCTAGTCAGCCTCCTGCACCAGGGTGTGTGGGGGGGGGGTGTTTCTGCCCTCCCTGGGCTCTGGAGGCTTTCCTCGAGCCTCTTGGAGGGCAAAATTGGCCTCCCAGACTCTGGAGGCCTGCTTCCAGCCTTTCTGAACTTCCAGTAGGGCCATTTTTCACCCTCGCCGAGCCTCTGTGCGCTCCCTCCACATACCTGCATCCAAAACAGGTCGCGTGGGGACTCCTGGAAGAGGTGGGGGGGCGGGGCCAGTCAAGAGTGGGATTTGGGGGGTTCTCCGAACTGCACAGAATCTTAGCTAGAGGTTCTCCTGAGCCCCTGCAAACCCTCAGCAGCCCACCCCTGCCCTTGCCCAAATGCCATCTTAATTGTCTTAAAGCAGTCTCAGAATCTAAGCCCGCATCAGCTTGCCTATGTATTTGGGATGGAAGAATTATTTCCTCAGACTGCTCCTGTGAACCTGTCGAAAACTCCATTCGACAAATGGAGAACGCCACTTGATGCCACCAAATGCCACTGAAACAGTAACATCTCATTCGCTTCCAAATAGCGCTGTTGGTTTTTCCAATCTCAATATTCTCTGCCCCCAAAACACAAAAAACGATCAGATGGACGTTTTACAGGAATGCCAAGTTCAAATGTTGGGAGTGGGACAGAAACTTCTTAAATGACTAAGGCCAACAATTAGTAAATGCCATTTTAACATATGCCATATCGTAGTCATTGATATTAAATCTCCTGCTGCAAATTTAAGATAAGATAACTTTTGTTGTCATTTACTTCACACAGTAAAAAAAATTCTGTTATCTGCTCTCAAAATTGCTACCAACCTGCCTTCCATTGAGGACCTGTATGCTGCACAAGTCAAAAGAAGGCTGTGAAAATATTTACAGACCCCTCGCATCCTGGACATAAACTGTTTCAATTCCTACCCTCAAAACGACGCTATAGAGCACTGCACACCAGAACAACTAGACACAAGGACAGTTTTTTCCCGAACGCCATCACTCTGCTAAACAAATATTTCCCTCAACACTGTCAAACTATTTACTAAATCTGCACTACTATTAATCTTCCCATCACCCATCTCCTTCCACTTATGACTGCACGACTGTAACTTTGTTGCTTGTATCTTTAAGATTTATACTGATATTGATTGTTTCCTGATTGCTTATTTACACCCTATGACTATCACTGTGTTGTATCTTATGATTCTTGATGAACGTATCTTTTCTTTTATGTACACTGAGAGCATATACACCTAAGACAAATTCCTTGTGTATCCAATCACACTTGGCCAATAAAAAATTCTATTCTATTCTGTTCTGTTCTGTTCTGTTCTGTTCTGTTCTGTTCTATAAGAAAGTATATATCTACCCATACACACACATAACACATAACACACACATATAGATATTAATCATTGTCCATTTTGAGTACATAGCAGAAAGAGGAAACTTGAAAGTTCACAAGGCTGACGCACAAAACTGTGACTCAATCTACTATAGATGCTTCGGATACCACAAAACTTCCTCCCAGAAGGTAACAAGGAAACCAGGTTGTGAAGACGGTGTGCAGCGACCCAGACAATACTGCAGCCCCTGCTTAAGCATCACTTATATGCTATGTCTTGAGCAGGGGTGTCAAACTCAAGGTCCGGGGGGGGGGTAGATCTGGCCTGTGGGGTGCTTAGATCCGGCCCACAGGGCCATCCAAGGAACAGCAAAGGACAGGCCCGCAGTGCCTCTGCCAGCAAAAACAGAACTCGGGAAGGCCACGTGTGGCCCTCCCAGGCTCCGTTTTCGGCTGCTACGGCCTCTTGCCGCCCTCTGCCAGTGAAAACGGAGCTCGGGCGGGTGCATAGCCCCCCCCCCCGTGCTCCGATTTCACTGGCAGAGGGCGGAAGGAGGCCGTCACATCTGAAAATGGAGCTCTGGAGCCCGTTTTCAGTGGCAGAGCGTTTGGGCCACCACAGACGCCCCGACACGAGTGATGTCAAGCTGGCCACGCCCACTCTGGCCATGCCCACGCCCACCCCCCAAGGCCAAACACAACCCTGATGTGGCCCTCAATGAAATTGAGTTTGATGCCCCTGGTCTCAAGTATATTCACTCTCTGTTTTTCCTGTTTGCTTCCAGCCGATTAAAATAAGGGGAAGAATTGCCTCTGCCTTTCTCACTGCCATCCAAACTACCTCTTTGGCAATATTAATTACTCTGAATACTTTTCCCAGAAGCAATTTAAAAGCTCTGGCTTAATCCTTGGGCACAGCAGGACCATTTCAGTAATACAGCTTTGTTCTTTTTTTTTTTTTTTTAAAGATTCTTTCTTCAGTTTTGCATTCTTTGGATTGTCCGTTAGCAAAAAAAGAAGAAGAAGAAAGCATCACTGCAATCATTCCCCTCCCCTCCCCGCCCTTTACTTACTCCGTGTTCTGGTACACTTCCACGGAGATATTGAGTCCTTCTAATTCTTCCTTGAGGATCTGCAGGTTGGAATTGACGTAGCTGAGTTCCAGCAACACCTGTTCTCGCACTTTGGGACTGGTCGTTGCACTGCCAAAGGAAAAAATTAAAAACAAAATGTTTGGAAAGCAATCATTTAATAATAAAATGAGTCTTACTATCATTTTCTCTATTTTTCAAATTATTTCCATATATATATATATATATATGTGTGTGTGTGTGTGTGTGTGTGTGTGTGTGTACAGATAATATCTCGGGTTTCTTCCTGTGTAATTGTAAACATATTTTTAGAAGGATAGCAGCGACGTTTCAATGAAATCACATTCATCATCTTCTGGCTGATGTTCTCGGTTTGGTGCTTATGGGCAAACTGTGTGATCTTAACTGACGTTTTTCATAGAAAACGTCAGTTTTCCCCTGGAGTTGGGAGGAAATGGAGATTTTGCAGTATCCTTCCCCTAGGAGTTGGGAGGAAATGGGGATTTTGCAGTATCCTTTCCCTGCCACGCCCACCAAGCCACACCACTCCCACAGAACCAGTAGTAAAAAAAAAAATTGAATGCCACCACTGATCCTGGGGTCACCTTTTGCAAACTCCTGACAAACAAAATTAATGGACAAGCCAGATTTCCCTTACACGGCCGTGTTACTAGGCTAACAACTGAAGTCACTCACTTAAGAACTGTGGCAAGAACAGTTGTGGAATGGGGCAAAACTCACTTAACAACTTCATTGCTTAGCCAGGTGGAAGTTTGGGCTCAATTGTGGTCATAAATTGATGACTACTTTAAACTCAAGAAGAAGAAAATGGTTAAAATCATCCCGGTACGTAGCAATGGGCTTGTTTCGAAAGGAAACCATACAGAAAGAGAAGCAGGAGAAAGCTGGCGGAACAGCAGACCCCTCCTTTGAGGGGAGAACAGTGAAAACATTATGTAAATCGCCATGCCAAGCTCTGCCTTCTATTTATTCCCAATAAGGTGTTGGAGCGAACGGACTGCTGGCTGGGAAGTGAGAGGCTGTTCCTGTTGAGAAGGACAAAGGCTGCATTTTGTGACTGAGGGCAGAAAGGAGAGGGGACTCGTGGGAACATACCGGAGAAGGTTTTCTGTGCCAGCTCTCATCCTCACCGCTTTCAGAATCTGCTGGTTCAGGACAGCTCTCCGGTTTTGCAATTTGCTCCGCCCGGTTTCCGCAAGGGGGTTGCATCCCTGGATAACATAAAAAAGATATCCTTGATCAAAAGGACAGGACCACGGAAAGAAAGAAGGAAGCCCGATTCTCTCTGCTCCCCCCGTTCCCCAAAAATAAAGCCTATCTCTGCATTTTAGAAACGAAGCTTTTGAAACTTTGAAAAGAATGAAACTTTGATTCTGGCTTTTACAGATTAGACTGATAGGTTCTTGTGGAAATGACTGGTTTATACTATTGTGGTAAAACGCAAAAGTTGTGATTGTTGTTAATGCCCTATTCTACTGTAAAAGTGAAGTCAATGCTTCTTTTTCTTTCGCTACCCTTCCTCACTTTTCTCTGCCTTTTCCCCCTCCTTAACCCTACCCTTTTATTTGCTTTCGCATTTTGTATTTTATAATACTTTACAACCGGGATGCCCTGCGCACGGTCACTCATACCCTCGTCACCTCCCGTCTGGACTACTGTAATGCTCTCTACATGGGGCTCCCCTTGAACTCGGAGGCTCCAACTAGTCCTGAATGTGGCTGTGTGGGTGATTATGGGTGCGACTTGACGCACCCATGTAACACCCCTCCTTTGCGAGCTGCACTGGCTCCCAGTGGTCTTCTGGGTGCGATTCACCTTTAAAGCACTCCATGGCTTAGGACCTGGGTATCTACGAGATCACCTTCTGCCACCGATAGCCTCCCACCGGCCGGTACGCTCTCACAGAGAGGGACTCCTCAGGGTGCCGTTGGTCAAATTAGGTCAACTGGCGACCCCCAGGGGGAGAGCCTTCTCTGTGGGGGCTCCCGCCCTTTGGAATGAATTGCCCCCGGAGATAAGCAGGATCCCCGAACTCCGTACCTTTCGCCGTGCCCTCAAGATCCTATTATTCCAACAGGCTGGGCTGACCAATTAAGTGAATTTTAATTAGGTATTTTAATTCTGGGGTTTTTAACAAAACTGGGCCAAACTATTTAATACTTTTCAATTTTTAAAATTTATGGTGTTTTGTGTTTTTACTCTGACTGTACACCGCCCTGAGTCTTGTGGGAGAAGGGCGGTATAAAAAATAAATAAATAAATAAATAAATAAATAAATAAATAAATAAATAAATAAATAAATAAATAAATAACCTAATAAAATGTATTCTGAATGAGAAATGGTTGAGTTCATGCAGAAAAATACCCCGTTTCCCTGAAAACAAGACATCCTCTGATAATAAGCCCAATTGGGCTTTTGAGCGCATACGCTAAAATAAGCCTCCTTCCCAAAAAATAAGCCCTCCCCGAAAATACTTAAATGCAAAGCTGGAAATCAGATAAGATGGCAAGAGGAGCCCCAACTTGTTCCATGCGCCCCAAAATAATAAGACCTTCCCGAAAATAAGGCTTATTTCAGGGGTTCAAAAAAAATAAAAAAAATAAGACAGGGTCTTATTTTCAGGTAAACACAGTAGTTCTAGATCTTCTTGAGAAAGGGACTGCGCCTGAAGTCTGTAGCAAGAGGGGGAACTCCAGATGAGGGAGAATTCCAGATGTTGCAAACCTATTGCTCCCAGCAGCCCCTGCCAGGATGGCCAAAGGTGAGGGATGCTGGGAATTGAGGTGCAGCAATTGTCTGACTAGATCCGTCTCCTGTCCTTCTGTAACTTTTTGGAAGAATTTCCACAAATGGGTCCTGCAACAACCATCTCAAATAGGTTAGTCAATTTCCCCCCCTCCTGATTTTCTTTTTCTCCCAATAATCAGCTTTTGCAACCAATCTTGTCATGTAGGCATTTCATTTCCAGATGGTTTGTGGGTTTATTCCTAGCATAGGTCTTCTGCTCAAATTTCCTATTATTTCCCACTAATATTTCCCTGATGTTGGCCATGAAAATATGCACACCTGGAGAACTGACCTATCCGTTACTTGAATAATGGTTTTAAATATGAGGAGCTTTTAAGAACTATAATGCTATTTCCTTTCTTTTCTTCTGATTTTACGGGAACAATAGGCCTGTAATGTCCTGTGATCTGAGAAATTGCATTTCAGGTGAGCTCCCCTTTAACAACCAGTGACCATTTGACATATAATGGTCTTCCCCAGAGCTACTTATGTTGTAGGGATGTATTATTAATATACTTCCCATCTTCTTTAGCAATAGCAATAGCACTTAGACTTATATACCGCTTCACAGTGCTTTTACAGCCTTCTCTAAGAGGTTTACAGAGTCAGCCTATTGCCCTCAATAATCTGGGTATTCATTTTACCGACCTTGGAAGGATGGAAGGCTGAGTCAACTTGAGCCTGGTGAGATTCGAACTAACAAATTGCAGGCAGCCGGCAGGCAGCAGAAGTAGCCTGAAGTACTGCACTCTAACCACTGTGCCACCATGGCTCATTACTATCCCCTCTTATTGGTATCATTATTACGAACAATATTACTCTCTTGTTTTACATATACACCGAGAGCATTTGTGCCGGAGACAAATTTCTTGTGTGCTGAATCAAACTTGGCCAATAAAGTATTCTACTTTATTATGACCCATTTTCTAAGTTCCACTAGCCATGTCTACATACCCCTGCACATACTGTCCTTGAAGGAAGATATCATGCAGGATTGGGTTTTCACATCTGATTAAACCAAGATGAATTTCAGCATTTGGCACCGAATTATAAACTGCCGAATTATAAACATTGGCTGAATATACTCCTCCTGTTGTGCCCTAAATATGGTACACGAAGTGCAACGGTTGGCACATCACAATTATGCCAGTGGCAACAAAATCACAATGAGGCTAAGCTAAATGTAGCCCCTACTGCCAGCAAACTGGCCTATGGAATTTAGTCTTTGAGATCTGGAAATCGTCATATGTAATTTAGGATGACCGAGATTGAACCTGTCAGACTCTTTAAACAAGCCACATCCTGGAAACTGACCTGTGGGCTATGGTCCTTCAAAAGGAAGTGTTGCCTTCAAATGACCCGGTGTTTCATTTCATTCAAGAGATGTTATCAAACCACACTGCCATACCACAAATCGGACTTTTATTGTGTTTTTCATCAACCAGAGCAGAAACAGATCAAAACAGCAGATAGCTGACCTGACCTCTCTAAAATAACTTGTCCAAATGTAAGCTGTCTCATCTTGGTATGTGAGAATATTTCACTTTTATGTCGTGTTTCAATCCACAAACGGGAATTCCAAGCATTTTTCCCCACCTAGCCCAGGCTATCTGGATATCTGAAAGCCTAAGGACCTTTACAAAGAGACTATAACGACCAACATTGTTGGAAGGGATTTCCTTAAGTTTCTTTTAGAAAATCTTGCTTAGGTAAAAAAAAAACCCTTATCTTCATTCATGACAAGATCTCACATAAAGAAAACTAGAAGACATGGCACTTCTGGTGTGTGTGGAGGTGTGTGTGTGTATCTTTTATCTTTTTATCTTTTCTTTTTTAAAAAAGAAAAGAAACAGTTTTATTTTGTGGTTACTCTCTTACTGAAAAATAAGAAACTCAAATATGATTAGGACTGCAGAACAGGTTAAACAGTTTGCTTAACTAGAACAAACATCGTATTAAGGGCAGTAAAGCTTCAAAATCAAGGAAAGATCAAAAGCCAAGGCCATCAAAACTGTCAGACCCAGGTAATTTCTCAAAACCTGGTTCCAAATATCTAAGAGGCTGTCACAAAGAAGAGGGGGGGGGGCGTTACCCTATTTTCCAAAGCACCTGAATGCAGGACAAGAAGCAAGGGATGGAAACCAGTCCAGGAGAGAAGCAACCTAAAACTAAAGAGGAATTTCCTGACAGTGAGAACAGTTAACCAGTGAAATGTCTTGCTTCCAGAAATTGTGGGTGCTCCATCACTGGAAGCTTTTAAGAAGTTGGACAACCATTTGTCTGAACGGTATAGGGTTTCCTGCTTGAGCAGGAGTAGAGTAGGAGTAGAACACCTCTAAGGTCCCTTCCAACTCTGTTACTCTGTTTATCTATTTGAGTTACTCTATTTATCTATTTGAGTAGTCTTTAAGAGCTGGAAGTCCCTTCTCCAAATCAATGCTATTCCCATGTTGCAATGGTATTTCTTTATGTGTGTGTCTGTCTTCAAATCAATTTTTGACTCCTGGTGACTCCTGGACCAGTCACCTGTAGTTTTCTTGGCAAGATTTTTTGGAGGTGGTTTGCCATTGCCACTTTTATAGGACTGGAAGAGAAGGACTGGCTCAAGATTACCCAGCTGGCTTTGTGACCAAGGCAGGACTAGAATTCCCAATCTCCCAGTATCTAGCCCGGTTCATTAATAGCACCGAATGCCTCTTTTCATTTTCTATGCAATTCCAGATTGACACTAAAAATAGTTTTGGACTTACAAGAGTTCACTTAGTGACTCTTCAAAGTAACGGCACTAAAAAAAGTGACTTATGGCCATTTTCCACACTTACCACCATTGCAGCAACCCAGAAAGTAGATCAACTTGTTCTTTTCAGATTACCTGTTTTCTTTTCAAAGCAGGGGAAGGCAAGGAAAGTTGGCCTAAAACTGATTTTATGAAAAACACGGATATCCCTTGAGGTACCTTTGAGAAAAGAATGGTGTGCTGCTTGGATGGAGGCTGGTGAAAGAGAGTTAAAGTCTCCATCGGAAGTTAATGAGTTGCATTGGAAACCCAGTAAAAACAGAGTTGGGCAAATATTAACCAGTATATAAAAGGAGACTTCCTGTCCTCCTTAACATGTCTCTAGGAGAAAAAGCTGTTTTAAATGGGACGTGGTGGCTCAGTGGCTATGATGCTGAGCTTGTCGATCAAAAGGTTGGCAGTTCAGCAATTTGAATCCCTAGTGCCACGTAACGGGGTGAGCTCCCGTGACTTGTCCCACCTTCTGCCAACCTAGCAGTTCGAAAGCACATAAAAAAGGCAAGTAGAAAAATAGGGACCACCGTTGGTGGGAAGGTAACAGCGTTCCGTGTGCCTTTGGCATTGAGTCATGCCGGCCACATTACCATGGAGATGTCTTTGGACAGTGCTGGCTCTTCAGTTTTGAAACAGAGATGAACACTGCCCCATAGACTCAGGAACGACCAGCACATATGTGCGAGAGGAACCTTTACCTTTACCTAAAAGGAGAGTTCCCGTCCTCCTTAACATGTCTCTCGGAGAAAAAGCTGTTTTAAATGCCTGAAGAATAAGATATGAGTCTGACTTGAGAACCTTATTTCTAAGAAATGAACAACAGAGGCAAGAAAGTTAATGTGTCCCCAGCTAGCCATTAGAATTTAAACTACTTGCCTCCCATTTGAATAAAGCCCGATTTATTTGTTCTTTCTTTTTTGGGGTGGGGGCTGAGGAATGGGTGGAAAAAGAAAGGTCCATGTTGCAGACTTGCATTCAGAAACCAGTCAAGCCGCTGTCTGGAAGACTTAGAAATAAAAATGGTGCTTGGTATTGAAATCTCTAGAGCAGTGTTTCTCAACCTTGGTGGCTTGAAGCAGCTGGCTGGGGGATTCTGGGAGTTGAAGTCCACCCATCTTCAAGCCACCAAGGTTGAGAAACACTGCTCTACAGAGCCTCAATCAAAATTCACAGTTAGCAACTGAACTAAATCGCTAAGCAATCAAAGTGCCAGCAGCCCACTTTTTTTAAACTTCTGATAATGAAACCATTGAAATTAAAAAAAGGAGAACTGGGATTTCCTGCAGACAATTGGACTCATTGATTCTATTGAAATGTTGATTGATGGAACCAATGACTGCCGGAAATGCATGCAGAGTACAGTCCATTAGGGTGTGTTTTCTTTGCAACAGATACACCAACAAAGAAAATTTAGCCTTTCAATGGATGCAGATCTCAATAAATAAATAAAAAAACCCTCCCTAATGTATTATATTGAAAGAATGGAGACCTTTGTGGCCTGCCTAAGATCTATTACATTGAGTAGTGCTACTCCTTAATTGCTTCTCAAGAAACCTGCTTTCATTTCCCTAGCGCTGCCATCAGTGAATATTAGCATGACACGTTACCTTTTATTATTGATTACATTCTAGAAACAATTAAGTGTTCCTTTAACAAAAGGGCACAACATTTTGAGGACACAGGACTGCACCTAACTTTTGAATCAAATACTGAAGAATTTGGCGAAGCAAAGACAAACATGAAGCCGAATGGAGTGAAATGCAGCAAGGTATTGTTAAATATAGTCAAGAGAATTATTTATCGAGTGTTTCTCTCCTTGCTGCGTTAAAAATAAGAATCTGGCTTCGTCTCTAGAGGCTTCGGTGAAGCTGCATGTTAATTCTGGAGCTATTGCAGCCTACACCTCACAGGCTTAATATATAATTTGAGTGCAACAATTGCAGAAGAAATTCCCCATCTCTGCAACCTCCTGTCTTTAACAATCCAACCCATTTGGTTAAAGGATGTTTGGGAAAACCAATTTTTTTTTTCCTGCAAGCCGTCCTCAACAGTTGAAAGAGACCTTCAGTTGCCAGCGAACTGTCAATCAAGCCTCAGTAAATCATCTCAGTGGGCAATTTGGAGTGTTCAGTGGTTTGTATGTTTGTCACGAGGTGCATCTGCTTACGTTGGATTTCACTGCTTCAGCTTTGAAGAGGAGGAAGCTTCCCAGGGGCGGGCTGCTGGGGGTTCGCAGAGGTTCGGGTCTCCAGGAGAACCTCTAGCTAAGATTCTGTGCAGTTCGGAGGACCCTCAAATCCCATTCGTAGCTGGCCCTGTCCGTCCCGCCCACCCCGCCCCTCCCCTCCCAGGAGTCCCCACACAGCCTGTTTTTGTTGCACGTAAATGCATGGTGCACACAGAGGCTCGGGGAGGGTGAAAAACAGGCCTATCGGAAGTTCAGGAAGGCGCAAAGCTTGAGGAGGCCGCTTTCGCCCTCCTGGAGGCTCGAGGAAAGCCTCCAGAGCCTGGGGAGGGCAAAAACACCCCGCCCCCCGGCCGTGGTGCAGGAGGCCGACTAGACCACGCCCACTTAGCAACCAGGCAGAGAACCCCTTGCAAAAAATTTTGAAGCCCACCCTGAAGCTTCACAATAGTAGCAACACACACAAGCCATGTTTAAAAACATCGGGGAAACAAGATTATTGAGGTCTCTGGTTCTCTCTGAGCTTGGGGGTCTCCTTGCAGAGGTTTCATTGCCAAACTAGGTAACATCACATACATATACAGCTTATGTATTGTTGGAAATTTTAAACACCAGAATAAGATTCATTCAAATAGATTAAAGCACTGTAATTAACATTCAGCTGTCTGCAATTACTGTAAGTTCGAATCTCACCAGGTTCAAGGTCGACTCAGCCTTCCATCCTTTCTAAGGTAGGTAAATTGAAAACCCAGTTTGTGGGGACAATAAGCTGACTTTGTATAAATATACAAAAGTATGAAGGCTATTGCTTAACGCATTGTAAGCCGCCCTGAGTCTCCAGAGAAGGGCGGCATATAAATCAAATAAAAAAAAATAGATTGAGAGCTGCCCAGCCGTGATATTATTCAATGGAGGAAAATGAATATTGTTGCAATAACCAAGCAGATGGGAAAGACCTCCAGTTAGTAGAACGACAAATTGGCTTTTTCCGTAAACAGTTCTGAATTCCGAAATCAGATCTCCTGAGTGACAGAAATACATTTCCAAAGGTGCGACTGTCTTGTAGAAAAGGCTATTTGGGCTTGATGCCAGTGGGAACTGGGGATGTGTGTGTGTGTGTGTGTGTCACTTCATCTGTTGTTGTGTGTTTCAAGTCATCAGCCACCAACACGTAGCATACATACATTGGGTTCACAGCAAGATAAGGCGAAGCTGAAGGTGGATTTGCTCCTGTGGTTTCCATGACTTAAGCTCCACCAGTGTTATTCTCCTCACCAAAGCAAACAAACGATTGAAACACTAATTGCTTCTCTGAGCACAAACAATTGCTTAGAAAGCACCATCTATTCACTGTTTTGCTTGCCAAAGGGGGATTTCTCACATTCTTCCCAAACCCCTGGATTTCCATACTTCACCACTCAAAATTCTATCAGGTTCGCCTGATACGCCAGTTGCGGCCCTTTCTAGATCGGGACTCCCTACGCACAGTCACTCAGGCACTCATCACCTCTCGCCTGGACTACTGCAATGCTCTCTACATGGGGCTCCCCTTGGGATGCACCCGGAGGCTCCAACTAGTGCAGAATGCGGCCGCGCGGGGGATTATGGGAGCGATGGGACGCTCCCATGTGACACCTCTCCTGCGCGAGCTGCATTGGCTACCTGTGGACTTCCGGGTACGTTTCAAGGTGTTGGTGACCACCTTTAAAGCGCTCCATGGCTTAGGACCAGGGTACTTACGGGACCGCCTTCTGCCGCCAATAGCCTCCCACCGGCCGGTGCGTTCCCACAGAGAGGGTCTCCTCAGGGTGCCGTCAGCCAGACAATGCCGGCTGGCGACCCCCAGGGGGAGGGCCTTCTCTGTGGCAGCCCCTACCCTCTGGAACGATCTTCCTCCAAAACTGAGAACAATTGCTGACCTCCGGACTTTTCGTCGGGCCCTGAAAACTCATCTCTTTCAGCTTGCTGGTCTAGCCTGACCCCGCTGAATTTTTAAGATCTGTATTATAGGGTTGGGTATTTTAAATATTTAATGGTTAATGGTTTTAATTTTTAGCCAAAGTTATATGCTTTTTTTAAAGAAATTGTTTAACTTTTGTGTACTATTTTTATTTGGCTGTTCACCGCCCTGAGTCCGCAAGGAGAAGGGCGGTATACAAATCTAAACAAATAAATAAATAAATAAATAAAATCTTCAGTAACAAGATCTGTCAGTTCTCTGTCAAGAAACATTCTTAGATTGCTGGCCTACATTAAATCAAGCAAGTGGATTAGATGGACGCCCTTCTATTAATTCACCATTCTGTCACTACGCTATCCCAGGCTTTGGGTCAATAGGCTGGATTTGCAAAGCTAAGCCAAAACCAAAGAAACCACTTTCTTATTTAGAGTGTGTTATCTGAATCCAACCTATGTTTATATCAACTTGGGAATTCAGTAGAGCAGAACAGGGCTTTCTCCGAAGAGTAGAATTTGGGGAGGAAAAATGAGAAAGGACTGTATTTTTCATGCTTAGTGAACCACACTAATCCTATATCCATCTCTTAAAAACTTAGAAGATGATACAAGTTCCTGCAAAACCAGCAAGTATATATAGAATAGATCAGTTTTCCCCAACTTGGATGCATTCCAGCTGGCAGGACTTCAGTTCTCAGAATTCCTCAGCCAGCATGAGAATTTTGAGTCAAGATCTGGGGAAGGCCGACACAGAAACACTCATTGCTAATAGTCTAAAGCAGCATTTCTCAAACTTCCTGGCAATTTTCAGATGTATGAAGGTCAACTTCCAGAATTCCTCAGCCTCTCCTCACCCCACCCCCCAGACCCCCACTAATGGCTGCAGAATTCTGGGAGTTGAAGTCCACACATCTTAACCTTGCTAAACTTGAGAAAGTTTGAGAACTTTCTCAAGGTTGAGAAAGGCTGCCCTGAAGATTCGTGAAGCCAACTTGAAACAGTTCCTTCTTCACCCAGTTCTTTAACAATTTCTACGTATAGCTCACTGCCGCAAAATGAATCAATAGCGGCCATCTAAATAAAAATCAGAAATGGTCAAAGGATTATAGGGCAACTAATGGGCCATCAGCCAGGACATTAAAGCAATTTACACAATTGAAAATCTATTGTAGTATTTTACACATGAAAAGTTGTATTTTATCCAAAGCTGTCCAACTTAATCTCTTGAGTTGAACTGAAGAAGCTTCTTGGATAAGAACTGAAACATTTTTCAAGAAAACACTAAGAAAGTCCAGTTTCCTTTTTTGGGAGGAAAAAAGACATACTTTCAGACTGCATCGAACACAAGCAACTGGAAATGAACAAAGCAGATTTTTTTTCCTGTTACAGAATATTATACCAACTTGTCAGCTTGGCCCATTTGAGCTCCACAAAAAGCACCTTTTTTTTTTTCTTTTACATTTGTGAAATGATTCCTTCCTTTCACGTTTTTTCTCCTTTTTCGATTTCTGGGTGATCGATTCAGGAAATCCAATTTCTCTTTGCAATGCAACTTTGCCTTTGAAAATGTTATCTCTGGCCAACCTGTCACTGCCCCCATCCAGCTTAAGCTAATACAAAGGAGCCAGGAAATTACAGAGGCACAAGCACATGTCTTGGAAATGGAAATAAGAATCAGAGAAGCTGAAATGGGGGGAGCAGGGGCGGGGGAATTAGAATCTGAAAGGTAAAGGTTCCCCTTGCACCTATGTGCTAGTCGTTCCTGACTCTAGGGGGCGGTGCTCATCTCTGTTTCAAAGCCGAAGAGCCAGCGCTATCCAAAGACGTCTCTGTGGTCGTGTGGCTGGCATGACTCAACACCAAAGGCATACGGAATGCTGTTACCTTCCCACCAAAGGTGGTCCCTATTTTTCTACTTGCATTTTTTTACGTGCTCTCGAACTGCTAGGTTGGCAGAAGCTGGGACAAGTCATGGGAACTCACCTCATTACGCAGCACTAGGGATTCGAACCACTGAACTGCCAACCTTTCGATCGACAAGCTCAGCGTCTTAGCCACTGAGCCACTCAGTCCCAAACATTAGAATCTTACCAATCCACGAATGGCTCTTGCAATGACTAGTGGTAAGATTCTAAAACCCATCCATGCAGGCAGAAAGAAAGAAAGAGTGGGAAAGGCAAATAGCTCATCAATAGAATCAGATAACTTTACTAAGAGAGAAATAAATAAGTTAAAAAAAAAAAGAAGAAGAAGAGCCAAGGGTGCCCTGAAGGGATGGGCAATTTCTCATCTCATCTGCATACATTTGCTTTGCCAAACAATGGGCTATAAATATTTCTACTGCCCTTCTGTTTGCCAGAGTCAATCTTTCTCTTCCCCATCTTACCGTAAGCCTAGGGCTGGGTTCTTAATCATCAGATGAACAACCTGCCGCATTTTCTGGCACATTTGGCTAACACGGCACCCCCCACCCCAGCCATGTCACAGGAGCGTGACTAATGCCTCAGCTATCTTGCTTTATGTACAGGGAGTATGAATGATAAGGTAAATTTAAACTTCGCACCCCTGGAAACCTGCCTCTACGTTTAATCAGCCTTAAGTGTGTTTATTTATTCATGAAATATACAGGGCCACCCATCTCATAGAAAAGTTGACTCTGGGCGGGGTGCTTGACGACAAGACTATAAAACAATTAACACGTTAAAAAAAAACTATTATTGAAACATTTTAAAATCACAAAGGCTAAGAGGGAACAGCAGATGTTAACAACAATGGAGACACCTCAGTATCTCCAGGGGACCTTGGAGCCCTGAAGCTTGATGGCAGAACCAGATTTTGAGGGACTTATTTTATTTATTCATTTATTTATTCTTCCAGAATAAATTTCAGAAACTTCCAGAAAATCAAGAGGAATAGAGGCAGTTTTACTTCAGGGCTGGGTGTGTTCATGCTTGTCATAACCTTTCCCCTTGGAGGGGTCAACTGAGGTTAGGGTTAGGGTGAGATCAGTGGCGGGATTCAAATAATTTAACAACTGGTTCTCTGCCCTAATGATTTCTTCCAACAACCAGTTCACCAAATTGCTCAGAAAGTTAACAACCGGTTCTCCCGAAGTGGTGCGAATTGGCTGAATCCCACCACTGGGTGAGGTGTTGTGGGTACGTTCTGAGGTTTGGGAAGGATTGAGAAGCATAGGAGAAATGTGACCCTCTAGTCACTAGTCAACCTCCACGGAGAAGATATTCCTCCCAATGTTTTCCTTTGCCATTAAGGAGAAGGTGCCTTTGACACCCCAGTCCTTTTGAACTCATCACACCCAGCATCCATAAAGGGGTGCCAGAAGATGAAAAAGAGGGCAATCGCAGGAGCAGAATTGAAGCGCCGCGCTTTTTGTGTCCACCCCAAATATACAAAATAGTACAGCATTGATTGCACCACTGTAACCATTGGTTGTGTCTTGGCCTTTTTGACAACCCATACAGTGAGTTAGTGGTGCACATCATTTCTCTTCCTCCCTCATTTTTAGACATGAACTTCCAATCCAAGAAGAGAACTCTACACCTCTACTTAGGGAAGAAGAACTGAGTTTAGAAGACAGGACATATCGGTGACATATTTCAGTGGTCAGAAGAAAGCTTGAGTTCCTATTGATGCAAACTGTGGTTTGTTTGCTTTTGGCTTACCGAGTTTTACATGGAGCCAGTTATGCTTTAGTCAATAAGCCATATTAGGCCAATCATGGTTTGGTGCAATATAAGAAGCCACTTTAAAGCTGCTCATCTTGCAGATTCTACACCTGCTTCCAAAGAATGGGCTGTACCATGGAAAAATGGTTGTTTACTTCTTCTGTTTTCCCCACTCTTCCTCTAAGGAATTAAGATAATAAAAATAGGATCTCTGATTTCCTATCTTAGGCACCCCCTCAATGTAAATAAGATGCAGAGCCTGGTTTGGTAGCTGAAGAGACATTGGAACTCTGCTCTTCCAGGTCAAATTCTAACACAGGAAGTCCTTGACTTACAACAGTCCTTTTAGTGATCATTGAAAGTTATAATGGCACTGAAAAAAGTGACTTATCACAGTTTTTCATACTTATGACCATTGCAGCATCCCCATGGTCACGTGATCAAAATTCACTCTGGATCCTGGGGTCATGGGATCCAGAGGTGATATCCAGAGCCTTTCTAGGAGCCTAAGGAGGACGAAAACGGCCTTCCTCAACCCCCAGGAGGCCCTCCGGACCGGAAGGCCCATTTTTTTTGCTTTTCCCATCCTCCAGAGCCTTTCTAGGAGCCTGGGGAGGGCAAAAATTGCCTTTACCACCCCACCAGAGGGCCTCTAGAGGCTGGAAATGGCCCAGTTGCCAACTTCCACCCCACCCACCCCGTCCCTCCCCTCCCAGGAGTCCCCACACGGCTCATTTTGGAGGCAGGTAAGTGCAGGGCACATGCGGAGGCTCGGGGAGGGCGAAAAACGGGTTTACTGGAAGTTCGGGAAACGGGCCCATTTCCGGCCTCCAGAGGGCCTCCAGAGCTTGTGGAGACCATTTTTGTCCTCCCAGAGGCTCAAGGAAAACCTCTGGAGCCCCTCCCCATGATGCCCCTCCCTCATGATGCAGGAAGCCGACTAGGCCACGCCCACCATGAACACGCCCACTCAGCAACTAGGCAAAGATCCCCATGCTAAAATTTTTGAAGCCTACCCCTCAGGCCATCTGTACATTGGTTACACTATTTAAAACTCTCCACTTTCTTGGATTATCTAAAGCTACACTTTCACTTCACCCAATTATCATAACTGGGTGGAGAGTTTAGCCAGGCATGTATGTATATTTACGAGAGAGAGAGAGAGAAAGAGAGAGAGAGAGAGAGAGAAAGAAAGATGGGAGGGAGAGAGGGCAATACTTTCACTAATATTTGCATAACTCTCTGATGAAGTTGAAACCTGTTGATGCCAGGCGCTCTCAAATGAGCTGCCAATCCTGCCAATGTTGTTGTTAGAAGTGCCCTAAATTTAACCTGGTAATCTAATACACAGGCAGAAACTTTGCCAAACTTGTAAGCTCTCACCTGAGGCTAATTCCTCCATTGTCACATTCCTAGTTGGCGGAAAATGCAAAACCCAGATCTGACATACCTTATTAGATTTCTTTCCTTTCAAGTACTGGAGGAGGAGGAAGAAGAGGACGAGGAGGAGAAGAGGAAGGAGGAGGAGGACGAAGAGGAGGAGGAGGAGGAGAGGAAGAAGAAGAAGGAAATGGAGATGGAGAAGGAGAAGGAGAAGGAGAAGGAGAAGGAGAAGGAGGAGAGGCAAACCCACCAACCCCAAATCCTTCAAACAAACAATGACAGTTGTCTTGATCCATAAAGGGGAGAAATCCATCATCAGGAGAATCAATATTTGGAGAACTTAATTAGGGTAAACCAAGATGGGATCAAAATATGCTTAGCAGTTGTTGAGAACAGTTGCACTGTTAAGTATAATTTTGGTTGGTTCTAATAAGGACAACATGACTCCACGTATTGTTTATTTAAAAAAAAAACCAATTTCCTTTCATTATGGCAGAACATCAATCTTTCATTAGGTTGAAAGGTTGTAGCTGAAGGAAATCCTTCCATACCACTCTGAAGAAAACAACAGCCCTTCTATCATTAGAAGCTGAGCTTAATCTAAGTGAGTCTTGACTTTTTACTGTGATCTACCAGTAGCTTTGATAACCCATCATTATAGAGTAAACGTAAGGAATGGGAGGAAGGGAGGGAGGAAGAGAGAGAGACATCTTATCAATTACCATACTGATTTCTCGTAACTCCATTAAGCCTTGATATATATCTTATTTGGTTTATGGCTCAGAGTGTTCGTTACACTTGCTTATAATTCTATAATCTTTCAAAATTTTAAATTTTAACATTTTAATTCTCATATACTGTTTTATATTACTGTACTGTGTACATACTAAAAAGCAGAAACATCACCCTGCCAACAAAAGTGCATATAGTCAAGGCGATGGTTTTCCCAGTTGCAACGGATGGCTGTGAAAGTTGGACCATAAGAAAGGCTGAGCGCCAAAGAATTGAAGCCTTTGAACTATGGTGCTGGAGAAGACTCCTGTGAGTCCCTTGGACTGCAAGGCGCTCAAACTAGTCAGTCCTAGAGGAGATCAACCCTGACTGCTCTTTAGAAGGCCAGATCCTGAAGATGAAACTCAAATACTTTGGCCACCTAATGAGAAGGAAGGACTCACTGGAGAAGAGCCTAATGCTGGGAATGATGGAGGGCAAAAGAAGAAGGGGACGGCAGAGAACGAGGTGGTTGGATGTGAGCTTAATTGGACTCCAGAGGACGGTAGAGGACAGGAAGGCCTGGAGGAATGTTGTCCATGGCGTCAGGATGGGTCAGACATGACTTCCCAACTAACAACAACAACTGTACTGTATACCATATACTGAGTGAGATAGGCAGTCCAGAAATACAAAATATAAAATAAATAAATACAAGCTCAGCAAAAGTGGCTTCTTCAACAAATAAACTTTTGCAAGATCCAGACTGGGACTCGTATATTTGCCTTCATTGGTAAATCAACATATGTTTGTTTGTTTGTTTTTAAAAAAACTTGTTTTTGTACAATGCATGAACCCAGAGATAGGCTGTACTGCAATACTTGAATGTGTCAAATACTTGCTCTAAAGCTCTCCCTAATTTTAGTTAGTGGAACAACCCACTGGGTTTGGCCTGAACATTGCAGTTATCAGTGACTGATTTAGTATGACTGATTGTAAGCCAAGGGAACAAAAAGTTCACCTATCTTTGGGAAATCCGGTGAAGTCAATTGTTTGCAAGGGATTATAATTTTTAAAAGGTCTGCGGATTCTTATCTGGAAGTATATGAAAAGTAGGAAGCAGAAGTTGCTTCTGAAGGAATGTTAAATATATGACACTACCAAGAGCAGAAAAGGCTTCAGCGGAACAGGAAAAATGCATCACACCACCCCATTGAGACAGTGGTTATTTCTACCACTTACACAGATGTAGCAGATGCTGGTATAGATTAAATGAGCATGCAATGCTACATAATTAAGTTGCACCTACTAACTGCTATAATGAGCACTTCCTTACTTTAAAATAGGATTTTACAAAACTGAAGGTATAAGTTTTATAAAGAAGTTTTGTATCCTGGACATTTTGAGACCATTAGACAATCTGTGTGTTTTGTTTTTTTGTTTATCTGTTTGTTTCTTCACATAAGAGACATCTAAAAGTGAGAAGTCAAACTCTTAAAATCAAGGGTATGCCATCAGGGGTGAGTTGCTACCGGTTCACCCTGATTCGTGAGAACTGGTAGCGGCAGTGGCAGGAAGCTCCACCCACCCACCCAGACATCATCAAAACTTCTCTGCACACTCTGCCCGCGCACTCCCAATAGCGAACCGGTGGTGCTGGGATTTGAATCCCACTACTATATGCCATTCAATTCTGGCAGCATTATTTCCAAAGGCACATGTACACCTTAAGGAAAGAGTTGTTTTTTGCTCTAATGTGAAGGTGTCCAGATTGAGACCCTTCAACAGATATCCTCCAAATTTGCGACTGCAACCTCAAAAACCCTTTTAAAAGTTGCCCAGAATTTAATTTTTCATCTGTTCAAAGGCAATAACAATTCGCCTTATTCATGCTCACTGAACATTATCAATCCAATTTCAGCAAATGGAATTGTTTGTCTACTTTACGCTGGCCTTTGTCACCTGCAACAACAGATTCATGGGACATCTAAGCACAATTTTACCCAGGCCGAAATTAAGGGAAGTTAATGAACTTTATTGAAACGATCTCTCTCCCTTTGGTAGATATTAACCGAACAGTAATTAGGAAACGCAATCATAGATCTTCCCTTATGGATTCAACACATAGTAAGACTCAGTTCCCGAGTAAATCTAGCAAGAACTCGAGTAAAACAACATAAAATTAGGCCAGGCTTCCCTGCCCCCCTGCCCTCCTCTTAAGTTCCCAGCAGAAAGACTAACTGTGGCCTGAGAATAAACTGGCTAAATTCACTGTTGGGTTATAGAATTAAATCAGTTTTGCGAGTTCATTCAGTACAGGTTTTTTTGAGTTCATTCAATATTGTACCTCGAACAAGAAGCTGTTAATCAAAGGATCAGGTTTCGCATTTAATTCCCTGATCAAGGCAAGGAAGGCATGCGCCAAGCATCCTGAACCGAGATGGTCTCACAGAAATCCAAGACCTACCCAGACCCCTTTCCCATAAAAGCCACAAACGTGGCAACGCACAGAAGAAATCTCCAGCAAATTTTACCGGCCCCAGATGCCACTCTACCGTACTGGCCAGTTTATCACCATCCGCAAAGAGATGCCAAGGCGTTGTGCCTATTTCTGATCCATAAATATATCCCATAGAGCATGCAGCTGGCAGCACCCGGGTGGGGTGGGGAAAGGCAGTAGATACCCAAGTGCATTTCTGGATGGGAGTCAGTCAGTGTCTCCCCAGTCCCCACCCACCACCTCTTCCCCTAATTCGGTTTTCACCCACCAGGCAGAGTTTACACTCGTTTCCCTGTTTATACAAGGGGAGAGGGGGGAACACGCAGAACTTTTCCCGAGATTTTCCCTTCGCCAAGAAGGAAGGGAGCTGGAAGGGCGGAGGGAGGGGACCGGGGTTAGGCTCGGCTTTCTGTCGGTCCATCCGCGGAAGGCAAAACACCCCTTCACACACACCCCTTCCCAATTCTCCTCTGCCTTTTTCCTTCAACTTCACATAAAGGAAGCTCCGAATCGGCAGAGAAAATACCTGTTACGCAGGCGGGATGATGATTATTATTATTTTGCTTTGCTTTGCAAAAGTCCAGTGCCAACCGGACCAGATGAGAACAGAACTAATCGGAGCCGGGGGTGAGGTGGAGGCAAAGTCGTCCCCCCTACTCCCACTCCCGGGAAACCTTGCCAAGAGTCGGTAGATCCCGCGCCAGGAGGGACCCCCTGCCCTGCCCTGCCCTGCGCTCACCTTGCGAAAATAACAGACGCCTCTCTGGTCCGCGGCCGGACAGCCGGTGGGCAGTAGCGTCTCCGTCATCTCCAGCGGCTGGTTGGGGCCGGGGCTGCCTCCGTGGCCAACTCACCAGAGCGCCCTCGCCGCCGCCGCCTCGCTTGAGCAGCCGGGCGCAGCACCAACTGCGGTCTGGCTGCTCTACAGGCTCCGCTCCCCATTGCCCTTCACTCCTCCCCTTCTACCTGGGAAACCCGCGTCGAGGGGGTGGAGGAGGAGGAGGAGAGGAGGAGGAGGAGGAAGCGCTTCCTTGGGCTGGTGCCTTGTGGATTCGGGCTGCGCGGTCCCTCCCAGCAGGGGCTGTGCAAAGAATCAGAATCGGCATCAGAGCTGGAAGGAAGTCCAGTTGCCTCTTGGAAAAAAAGCACCGTTGGGACAACCATGACTTGGATGACTGAGAATCCCCATTTAGCTGGAAAGGGGCCTTGGACGTCTTCTAGCCTAGGGATCGGCAACCTTAAACACTCAAAAGAGCCATTTGGACCCGTTTCCCACAGAAAAGAAAACACCGGGAGCCACAAAACCCTTCCCGTGCCTGACTATTTCTTGAGCGGCCACAAAACTAGCATATGTAGTTGAATTAAACCTTCTGTTTTCTTCTGAAACTTTTCTTTTCTTGGATTTATCCATGGTTGGCCTACTGCGGGTTGAAAAGCTCAATAAATTGCATGCCAGCAGGTGTCGCACATTGGCGCTTGTGACCCATATTTTGAGTGACAGGGAGTGTCAGAGGGGTGAAAGAGCCACATGCGGCTCTGAGCTGCAGGTTGCTGACCCCTGTTTTAGTCCAGCTCCTGCTCAAGCGGGAGACCCTGTCGGGTCTTTTCTTTAAAGATCTCCAGTGATGGAGCACCAATAACTTCTGGTGGCAAACTGTTCCACTGGTTAATTGTCTTCGCTTCTCCTTAATTCCAGGTTGCTTCTCTCCTTGATTAGTTTCCATCCATCAAGGAGAGGAGCAACCTGGAATTAAGAGAGGTGGGGTCAACCCAAACTGGAGACACATTTCTCCCACCCGTCTCCATCCCCAGGCTTGTGGTCAAAGGATGAGCTGCCTGGGGCTGTGGGTGTATTAGCCAGGAAGATCGGTTCCTATTGCTCTGCACCTAATTGAGAGGCAGACCCCATCCCTATCCTTAGCAGATGGAAGGATCGATCAATGCTGCTTAGGGAAGGAATGGGATCTGCTTCTGGATTAGGTCCATCCATTTTTTTAAAAAAAATTAATTTATATGCCGCCCTTCTCCGGAGACTCAGGGCGGCTTGCAATGCGTTAAGCAATAGCCTTCATACTTTTGTATATACCTGCTTAGTAGGGCTTTTTCCCCCCCCCAAGCGGTGTTCTTTTTTGTACAAAATCAGCTTATTGCTCCCACAATCCGGATCCTCATTTTACCTACCTCGAAAGGATGGGAGGCTGAATCAACCTTGAGCCTGGTGAGATTCGAACTTGCAGTAATTGCAGGCAGCTTGTGTCACTTTAACACCACTTTAAGTTGCTGCGCCACCAGGCTCTTTCTGCGCCACCATTCACGCTTAGCAGGATCCCTGGCTTGGTGTGAAACCTTTGTTCGTTTTAGTTTAACTAAGACAGAGTCACAAAATAGGTAGGCATAAACCATGCTTCGCTCATTAAAATGACATAGCACTGCTCGTTGTCCTTGACTTACGACCATACGTTTTGCAACTGTTTGAAGTTACAGAAAAAGTATCTTACAATTGGTTTCCCACCATCACAGCTTTCCTAAGGTCATGTGATCAAAATTCAGGTGCTCGGCAGCCGGTATAGAGTTACAATAGTTACAGCATCCCAGGGTCACCATTTGCAACCTACTTGGCCAGCTTTCGTCAAACAAAGTCAATGCAGATTCGCTTAACAACCGGGAGAAAAAAGATGCTAAAATTGGGTGTGACTCACTTAACAGCCATCTCGCTTAGCAACAAAAATTCTGGTTCTGATTGTGGTCGTAAATCAAGGACTACCTGTACTGTAATTTGACCTGTGTTGCTTATCCCAACCCAGCCGATTGGTAGGAAAGTCTACCGTAGAGCTAGTATCTAGCAAATGCGTAAAAAGTTGGGCCTTTGTTGTTCTTAAACCGCAGCGTTAAATTTCCTTATCCGACTGGTTTTATAGGCAGTTGTTTACATTTGTTTAGAATAAATAATGGTAGGAATAGAAATATACAACTTTAAAAAAAGGAATCCATTGTCTTTGCTTTAATGCCGGACAATCTTTTCTGTTGTCTCTGCAGTAAAGGATTTGGTTGCCAAGAAACTGTGTCTCGGTGGAATCTTATCTTTTTGTCTCTGGAGTCTTTCGGCATCTTTTTTTTTCATCTTTAGTTCTGGCGAGGAATTTTCTTTCTCTTCTTTTTTTCTTTCTTCCTCTTGTTTCTCTTTTGCCCTCCAAGGGGTCCCTGTGAGTAGGCGGCTTCTCTCCTTTTGGGAATAATTCTTCAGTGGGGGAGAGAAATCCTCGGAAATGCTTTTTCTTTCAAGAACCAGAAAGATTTGGTACAAATCACAATAGTTTATTCCCCCCCCCCCCAAACAACATTTCTGGGGCATTCAGGGAAGTTGCCAGTTCTTGGGCACTGCTCACCAATGGAAGTTTTATACTGTAAAAGTAAAAAAAAATAAGTGTTGTATTGTTTTACAACCGCAAAGCAAATATGTGGAGTGGCAGGTTTGGAATGCAATTATCGAAACTTCAAGACTGCTATTTTCAATGTACCATTCAAAATGAATGGTCCCTGAAATACAGGGCAAAGTGAAAAGTTCTTTATATATTAGGTGTTTCCCAGAAAAGAGTATCTTTAAACTTTCAAGTCCACGCTGAAGCTTCCCCCAAGGACTGGACTTGTTTTGGAATATATAATACGAATTTAAATTAGACAATTATATCATGAGCATAATGTTAATTGTCAACAAAGCAATCTATCAACACCCAGCTTGTTTTTCTTGTCAGGAGTCAATACAGATACATGTGAACGGGAAAAAAGAATGGTGTTTGAGGTTCCCGAGTGTCTTCTCGAAGGCTTTCTGCCTTTAAAGTCAAAAGTGTTATGTTTCAACCAACTGGTTTTAGTTTCTTCAATAAAAATATCAATCCCTTTGATAACTAAACTCTAAACTCTGTGTGGAGAATCTTCATTGATGAGCCAAATCATCATTTAATTATTTTAAATTAATTTTATTTCAAATTATATGTATGCTATTCTGACTGTTCACCGCCCTGAGTCCTTCGGGAGAAGGGTGGTATAAAAAATTAAATAAATAAATAAGTAATAAATAACTTAAAATATGGAATTGTATTTTTATTAGATGTCCTTCCTCTACATGCAACTCAGAGGTGGGTTTCAGCAGGTTCTGACCAATTCTGGAGAACCGGTAGCGGAAATTTTGAGTAGTTCAGAGAACCGGTAGTAAAAATTCTGACTGGGCCCACCCACATCTATTCTCTGTCTCCCCAGTCCCAGCTGATTGGGAGGAAATGGGGATTTTGCAGTAACCTTCCCCTGGATTGGGGAGGGAATGGAGATTTTACAGTATCTTTCCCCTGCCACGCCTACCAAGCCACGCCCACCAAGCCAGGCCCACAGAACCGATAGTAAAAAAATTTGAAACCCACCACTGATGCACCTGATCTCTTTCAAAATGTCCAGAGACCGTCTTTGAAACTATTGTACATATAATATTTCTTCCTCCACACTGAATAACTGCATTAAACCCACATGGGAAGAGAAACAAGGATAAAAACAACAACAACAACAACAATGCCCAATAAATGTTCTGATCAGATACACCCAAAATTAAAAGTGTATTGAGATGGGATTTTAATCATCTTAGCTCCAGAGTGGGTGTGTGATGTGTATATGTATGTGTATGTGTGTGTGTGTGTGTGTGTGTGTGTGTGTTTTCTTTCCTTTTCGTAGGCTTTATGTGTATTTCTCTTTAGCTAGGTTTTTCCTACGTAAACCAAGATTTTTATGCAGCCCTAATTCAGTGAAATCACAATCTACTAGTTTCTAGGCTTTTTTTCTGGCAGCCCATTGGGAGAGAAGCTAGATCTCTAGCTTCTAGATTTCGTAGGCTATAAAGCCTACGAAAAGGAAAGAAAACATATATATATAATTAATTAATTCAAATGATGAAAGTTTCAAAGGTCAGGCAGATACCTTGAACACGTCCAACTTATTCAGCAAAAGGAATGTGAGTGAGTCAATTAGATTTTTCTTCTTTTACTTTTGTCCTTGTGTGTGTGTCTTTGTGTTTGTGTGTCTTTGTGTGTGTGTGTGTGATGATTCTCCTGTGCTTTTGAAAAGCGACTCATTGCCCAGAATAGAAACAAAAAGGAAAAATATCTCTGAGATGGCGTTAAAGGAAGCCAAAATCTGCAAACATGCCTTATTTTTGATTACTTACTTTTTTCTTTAAAAAAAATCACTTAATTTTTGAAAGGAAACATATTTAAATGTGCTGTGTTTTAATATTTCGGGTGGTACTGGTAGCATCTAAGTAAGACTGACTGTTTTTAAAAACTAAGCAGGATCAGGCCTGGTTGTATGTTAGTGGGAGACCAGAATCTTAGGGGTGCAGGCAAAGCTGAGAAATTAAAGGAATTGGCAAAACAATATACCGATAGTCCATTATGGAAAAGTGGCACATAAATAAAAATAAAAAGAGATTAAAGATAAAGACATGCTATTCACTGTTTCTCAAATATGGCAGCTTTAAGGTAGGAGGACTTAAACTCCCAGAATTCCCTAGCCAACTATGATGCTGGCTAGGGAATGCTGGGAATTGAAGTCCACACGTTGCCAAGTTTGAGAAATATTGTACTGTAACTTTAGCGATATTTGATTGCTTTTTTAAATTAAAAATCCTTATGACAGGATATAAAGATCAAATCATAGAGTTGGAAGGAATGGTAGAACACATCTATTCCAATCCCCAGCAGAAGTTCTCAATGTGAGCCATTGTGATCTCCCCAGGATGCCATATTATATTTTTGGAGAGTCACAGAAAGCCATCCAAACATAACTGGCAGGATAGATTTTACAGTAAGCACCTTAATGGTGACATTGAGTGGGTGGGTGAGTCCCAGAAGTAGATAGGGCTCTGAAGGGGGCCATGAGCCACAAAAAGGTTGAGAATATCTGAGAGCATAATGTGATATTCTTATACATAAAACTTAGGTATGTTGTTGTTAGTTGTGAAGTCGTGTCCGATCCATCATGACCTCATGGACAACGTTCCTCCAGGCCTTCCTGTCCTCTACCATCCTCTGGAGTCCATTTAAGCTCACACCGACTGCTTCAGTGACTCCATCCAACTACTTCATTCTCTGCCGTCCCATTCTTCTTTTGCCCTCAACCGTTCGCAGCATTAGGCTCTTCTCCAGTGAGTCCTTCCTTCTCCTTAGGTGGCCAAAGTATTTGAGTTTCCTCTTCAGGATGTGGCCTTCTAAAGAGCAGTCAGGGTTGATCTCCTCTAGGACTAACCAATTTGATCACCTTGCAGTCCAAGGGGCTCTCAAGAGTCTTCTCCACCACCCTTGTTCAAAGGCTTCAATTCTTTGGCGCTCAGCCTTTCTTATGGTCCAACTTTCACAGCCATCCATTGCAACTGGGAAAACCATCGCCATGACCATACACACTTTTGTATAGTGATTTTTCAGATTAACTGCTCAAAATGCAAATTGTAACACCCCCACAGATATATACATATCAGGTGTGCGCGCACATATGCTTCAAGCATTGTGGATAAATAATAATCTTGGTTTAACCTCCAGTTCCAGATAGTCCTCCACCAATCATGCATTCAGGAATTTCTAGCAAATCCTGATTTTCCACAAAGCATAACCTCAGCAGCTCACAAATCAGATATCATTGGCTTTCCATGACTTTCACTCTTTCACTCTTGTTTTATTCATTGGAGGGGAGTGGGGAGGGTATTTCCATGCTGCAAGGCACAGCATTCAAATTTCATCTTTATTTCCAAAAAGGCTTCTGCAGCTCACCTAGGCTTCAAAGGCATTCTTAGCAAATAAAAAATAATGTCTGACTGCACCATGAGAATGCACATCATGTGCCTGGGTGGGAAAATACGTGTGAAGGTGCCAAAGAATATCCAGGTATTGTAGCAATGTTTATTCAATGCACATAAGTGTGAAGCTTTGATCATTCTATTGCAGAGGAAAGATAAAGGGTACGTTCGCCACCTTGATTTATTTATAAAAGCAATAAAGGTGGGATTAAAAATATCTGAAAATACAAATGCAACATGCAACAAATACGTTAGAAATTATGCCCTTTGCTCTTTTTCTATTGAGTAATTATCATCATGAAGCTTTTCCCCAAACGTTTTGCCTTTTTCAATCCCCAAGTCCTGAAACTGTCAATTTCATAATCTCATTTGCATGATGGCGTCACTGCAGGCATGTCATTCTTTTGACATCACAACACTTCCTGCAGATGCCGGGGCTGTGATTCACACTGAAAGTTGTGGTCACACCCATTAACTTTTTAAAAATAACCTCTCTAGATCACTGCTTCTCAAGTTTGACAAGTTTTAAGATCCATGGGCTTCAAAACTTCTAGAATCTCACACATGCCGGCTGGGGAATTCTGGGAGTCGGAAATCCACAGCACCATAAAAGTTGTCAAGCTTAAAACACTGTTCTCCATTAAAATGTGCAGAGGCACAATAGGAGCCTGGTGGAGCAGTGGACTAAAGCGCTGTTAAATAGCACTTAGCTGCCAACTGCCTGCAATTACTGCAAGTTCAAATCTCACCAGGCTCAAGGTTGACTCAGCCTTCCATCCTTCCGAGGTAGATAAAATGAGGATCCGGATTGTGGGGGCAATAAGCTGACTTTGTATAAAAAAGAACACCGCTTGGGGGGTGGGGGGGCAAAAGCCCTACTAAGCAGGTATATACAAAAGTATGAAGGCTATTGCTTAACTCATTGTAAGCCGCCCTGAGTCTCCGGAGAAGGGCGGCATATAAATCGAACCAATAAATAAATAAATAAATACACCAGTTTACTCACACTGACCTCTTCTGGTCAAATTAGCCCTGCTGAGGGCCGTGGAGGTGGGCTTAGTCATATAAGGATATATGTTTACTTTCAAATGCTTCTCGAATTGAGATTTTCTCCACCTAGGCTACACCTCCAATCTTTTAAAGGTACCCCGTCCCTGTCCCCACCCTCTTCCACGCATACATATGCACCCCAGCTGCCTTTTCATTAAAGAATATTCATAGCTCAGGGTTGAAAATGAGGGGCCCTTGGTGCTCTCTGAGCTTATTTTCTTGCCGTTTCATTACCCTTAAGTAGGTAACGTAACTAGCACTGATGATAGTCTGTAGAGATTCTCCGTCATCCAGGTCACGGTTATCCCAAAGGTGCTTTTTCGGGAGGCAACTGAACTTTCTGGTTTTCTTTGAAAACGTGAAACACCCTTTGAATGGTGTGGGAGTAGGAATGGATTTCCAGAGAAAAAAATTGCAGGTTATAGGAACCGGGAGCACCACTCAGGTGAACCTGAGGACACAGATAAATCTCCAAGTGCTTCAACCACCCACTAAAACAAGTGTCCCCAAACTTGGCTGCTTTAAGACTTGTGGACTTCAACTCCCAGAATTCCCAACTCCCAGACTTCAACTCCCAGAATTCCCAACTCCCAGACTTGTGGACTTCAACTCCCAGAATTCTGGGAGTTGAAATCCACAAGTCTTATATAAAGCGGCCAAGTTTGAAGAACTCTGCTCCAAAAGGATGCAAACGACCAGCTGTCTGCAAGGAATATAAATCCTTCCATTCCCCACTATCCTGTCAGAGCTGAAGAAGCTTCTTGGATGAGAAGCGAAACTTCTTCAAAGAAAAAAAAAACCACAAGAAAGTCCAGTTGCTTGCAGAAAAAGCACCTTTGGGATAGCACTGATGATATTAACCATTTTGTCTGAAATGAAGTAGGGTTTCCTGCCTAAGCAGGGGGTTGGACTAGAAGACCTCCAAGGTCCCTTCCAACTCTGTTATCCTATCCTATCCTATCCTATCCTATCCTATCCTATCCTATCCTGCCCGGTCCTAGTCCTAGTCCTAGTCCTAGTCCTAGTCCTGTCCTGTCCTATTCAATTCCATTCCATTCCATTCCATTCCATCCCATATTCTATTCTATCCTATCCTATCCTATCCTATCCTATCCTATCCTATCCTATCCTATCCTATCCCTAATTCTTATTTCTATTCTATTCTATTCCATTCCATTCCATTCCTATTCCACTCCCTATCCTATCCTATCCTATCCTATCCTATCCTATCCTATCCTATCCTATCCTATCCTATCCTATCCTATCCTAATAAGGGTAATGTAAGATCTACAAGAAAAGAAGCTAGGTGGCTCAGTGGCTAAGACACTGAACTTCAGTGGTCAGAAGGTCAGCGGTTCGAATCCCTAGTATAGGTCATCTGCATGTGGAGGGGGGGGAAGGGGCGGTTGGACTAGATGACCTCCAAGGTCCCTTCCAACTCTTGTTACTGTTGAGCTCAGAGAGCACCAAGGACCCCTCGTGCCTTTTCACTACTCATCTTTTAACAGACAATAGGATTTCCATGGTTTTTCAACTCCCTGTTTCCCACCCCCTCCAAAAAGCAAAATTTAACTTTATATAGATTAGGATTTATTTAGATCAGGAAGGAAAAAACAAAAAGCTCTATTTTAAGATCATTCGGGTGGGGGGGGGGGGCTACGTTCAGCTCCAGCCCTGCCATCGAGCAACCTCAACCGACGGAACGACCCGTCGTTCCCACGACAGGCGCGCCAGCAACCCCCGTTTTGCAAAATCGGCTGCAAACTTTGCAAAACTCGCAGAGTTTTGGCTTCAGCGAGCGAGCGAGCGAGCGCGCACGCGCACTCGAGAAAAAAACGCAGCGCGCGCTCCTCCCTCCTTCCCTCCCTCCCTCCCTTTCTTTCTTCCTTGGGGACGGCCGCGCCTCCTCTCGGGCTGCGCGCGCGCGCCGCCGGTGGGCGGGGCGGGGCGGGGCGGGGAAATGGCTGACCGATCAGGCCCCGCCTCTTGCCCCTCCTCCTCCTCCTTCAGAGACCTGCCCCAAGATGGCGGCTGGCAGCAGCGACGAGGAGGACGAGGACCTGGTGAGCGTCGGGACCCCGCTGGAGCTGCTGGAGGAAGGTAAATCCGCCTGTTCCGTCTGCTTTTGGGGGGCGGAGGGGGAGAGGGGAAAAAAATTAGGGATGGTCTCCCTCCCGAGTCTTTTTTTCCCCCCTTAGTTTGGGGAGAAACCGCCTGACCCCCTCCCCTAACCCGGTGCCCTCCGCGGGGTCCTTGGTGTTCTCTGAGTTTGGTGGCTTGCTTGTACAACGGTGGTTGTTACCCAACTAGGTCCTAATCATCAATGGTGATCTATGCGCTGATGATGTTCCCTAGTGGGTCTATGATGGTGCTTTCTGAGCTTGGTTGGGTGGTGGTTGTTTTTTTTTGCAGACGTTTCATTACCTGACTAGGTAACATCATCAGGAAGAAGGAAGAAAGGAGGGTTTGCAGGGAAGAGGAGGAGGAGGACTGTGGGGTCCTTGGTGCTCTCTTAGGGTTTTCTCTTTTTTTGCAGACGTTTCATTACCTGACTAGGGAACATCATCAGTGCTGGAAGAAAGGAGGGTTTTCAGGGAAGAGGAGGAGGACTGTGGGGGCCTTCGGTGTTCTCTGAGCTTGCTTGATGGTTTTTTTGTTTTTTGTTTTCAAGACGTTTCATTACCCCACTAGATTTAGAATAACTTTGTCACTTTAAATGTGCGCTAATCGGCGTACGTTAAAATGAAACTTCCTTGCATCCTGCTCTAAAAGGGTCACCACCTCCAGTATACATCACATAAACATGACAGAAATATAAATAAATAAAAAAAAAAGCATCCAATAGATAACATCAGTGCTAGAAGAAAAGGGCGGTTGCAGGGAGAAGGAGGACTATGGGGTCTTTGGTGCTCTCTGAATTTAGGGGTGTTTTGGGGGGGGCAGACATTTCATTTCCTTACTATGTAACATCATCCGTACTAGAAGGAGTGGGGTTTGCTTCAGCTTTCTATGCAGTAATTTGCTCTTGCTAGTGTTGGTGGAGTGTGGTCTTTTCCTTGATCGTTAGGGAATTGCTTCCTGCTTAATTGTTGTCTCTTGTATTGGTGCCTGTGCCCTCCTTTGGGGACTGCAGCCCCCCAACTTCTGCAGTGGCCGGGCCTTCTCCCTCTTCCTTGCTGCCTGGGCTGAGAAGTTGTAGTGTGGGGCAGTTGGATGACCCCCAGATTAGGGAAGGTCTGATGCAGGGAATACTCAAGATCGTCCTGGAAGCCCTTTGCCGACTGGGGAGGAAGGATGCTGAGAGAGGGGAAAAATGGGACATGAGGATGGATGGAGGGTGGGGGTCTGCTTTGCTGCAGCTTTGTAGACAGTTTGGTATAAGTGAAAGTGACATCTTATAAACTAGGGGATGGTGAGTTCTAGTTCCATCTTAGACATGAAAGCTGATGTAACACTCATATGTGCATCTAAACTTCCTTCCCTCCCTCCCTCCCTCCTTCCTTTCTTCCCTTCCTCCCTCCCCCTTCCTTCCTCTCTCTTCCTTCCTTCCTTCCTTCCCTCCCTCCTTCCCTCCTTCCCTCCTTCCTCCCTTTCCTTTCCTTTCCTTCCCTTCCCTTCCTCCCTCCCCCTTCCTTCCTTCCTTCCTTCCTTCCTTCCTTCCTTCCTTCCTTCCTTCCTTCCTTCCTTCCTTCCTTCCAGGTGAGCGCATTAAGAAGCCAATTCCTCTCCAAGACCAGGTGGTCAAAGATGAGAAGGGACGGTATAAACGATTTCATGGGGCGTTCAGTGGTGGTTTTTCAGCTGGCTACTTTAACACTGTCGGATCCAAAGAAGGTTAGTAAATGATCTACGTTGGAAACTTATTTTGTTCCTCTTGGCATAAGGCTGGGCTGAGTTGGGTTATTTTTAAAAATGTGTCCAAGATGGTAAAATCTTGGTCAGGTGTACACCGTGTGAAGTTACATGCTCAATGCGTACTTGTGATACCATTGTCGCTTCTAAACGATGGTGAAAGTGCTGGATCACAGGATTTATGTAATTTAATAATAGTTTAAACTTATAGACCAGGGGTGTCAAATTCACTGTCGTCACCGCGATGTCACGTGACGTATCAGGACTTTTTCCAGGAGTGAAATGTAAAATGTGTTACTACGGGTTCTGTGGGCGTGGCTTGGTGTTGGTTGGTTAATGTGACTGTGGGCGTGGCCAACTTAAAAAAAAAACTTCAAAGCATTTTTTCCAATGCTTTGAAAAGCCTCTGGCGATCAGGCAACTCAGCTGGGATTGTCAGAGACTTTTCAAAGCATTTTTTTTACCACCTCTTCGGCCAAGAGGTTGCAGAAAAAAATGCTTTGAAAAGCCTCTGAGGATCCCAGCTGAGCCACACGATCATCAGAGGCTTTTTTTTTACTTTTACTTTTCTTACTTTTTTTACTCTTTGTCGGAAGAGGTTGTAGAAAAAATGCTTTTAAAACTAAAAAAAAAGCCTCTGATGATCGTGCGACTCAGCTAAGCATGGTTGTGGGGCGCAGGGATTTTTGCTACCAGTTCTCCGAACCACTTGCTGCCATCGCTACTGGATCGGGCGATCCGGTCCTAACCGGGAGCATTTCACTCCTGACTTTTTTCCCCTTCGTTAAACTGCAGTGGGTGTGGCCAGCGCATGATGCACCCAGCCCACAGGCCGGGAGTTTGACAGCCCTGTTATAGACTGTCAAACAGTATAGACACTGCTGTAGATAAAGACACACATACTGCTGATTCATAATGCAAACTTGGCATGCTTTTTGTGAGCCTGTATGAACTTTGCAACCCAGTCTGTGCTGACAGTTTCTGGCTTGTCAGTGCTGTTTATTTGGGATCTCAGCTGACTGGCATGTTCAGCAAATGTGATGAAAACAAGTTAGTGTCTTAGTGCAGGGGTCTCCAACCTTGGCAACTATAAGACCTGTGGACTTCAACTCCCAGAGAGAATTCTGGGAGTTGAAGTCCGCAAGTCTTAAAGTTGCCAAGGTTGGAGACCCCTGTCTTAGTGCAACGCTTGAGACTAGCAAAAGGGACAACAGCAATGGTGGTATTCAGCCGGTTCTATCCGGTTTGGGTAAACCAGTAGCGGCAGCTGTGGGAGGCTGCCCGGACGTGATCACGTCCTATTTTTGATGCTCTGCGCATGCACAGAAGGCTCTGCGCGCACACTCACATTGTTGTGACCTAGACTTACTGATTCATTACAATACACAAATTAGTCCCAAAACCCCCTATTTTATTGTAACAGCTGAGAATTACATTCACTCCCAACTGAGTCCCAATTAGTTGTAAAACAAGTCCTTCGGAAGAAGTCCTTCGGGATAATCACCAACCTTTTATCTTCTTTGACACTGGGCCAAAGTCCTTAGTTGGCAAAGCCCCATGAAGTTCAGAAACAAACACGAGATGCCGACTAGAAACAGAGTTAGCAATGTTGCTTTCTTGCAAAAGGCCCCAAGTGCCTTTGTTTCTCTTTTAAGCCTTATGAGAGGGGCCAGTCATCTCCTGGCCTTACTCCCGAGCTGTCCCTTTTGCTTTAGCTGCTCTTGCCTTCTGGCAGCTCTGCGCATGCGTGCACTAGAAACAGGCTCCTCCTGTTCCTCTGCCTCTCTGCTGTCCGACTCTGGGGGCTCCGGAGTCGGCACATCACTCCCTGGCCCCATCTCTGCCTCCGATGCAGACCCTTGTCCGGGCTTTCCCCAGACTCCAGGACTGGCCCATGTTCCTCTCCAGCCTCCTCACTGTCCAACTCTGCTGCCAGCTCCGCAAGGTGCTGGTGGACCACAACACCGATCTGGTAGCGAAGGTTAGTGAATACCACTCCTGGACAATAGGATCGAGTAAACACTTTAAAAATTGAAACAACCACAGTGTATTCTCCTAAACTAGGAAATGATATGCAAAATTACTTCTCATGCAGATAGTATAATTTCCAACACAATACTACACAAATGTCCACTCAGACATAGTAAGTTAGTTATTCAGTTATAGTAAGTCAGTGAAAGAAGTCTGGAGGGAGTGGGTATAGCAACTGCAGTTTTAATTGGAAATTCAATCTTTCTCAATTCTGCTATAAACTCACGTCACAACGCTTTGTCTTTCAAGGATGGGCACCATCAGCCTTTGTGTCATCTCGCCAGAACAGAGCAGAAAAGAAAGTTGCCGAGCCAGAAGATTTTATGGATGAAGAAGTAAGATGATGGAGATTATTGCATTTATATATATCTATGGTATCTGTGCGGTAGGTACATAGATATATAAATATTGTTCTATGTATATCGTGTTTCCCCGAAAATAAGACCCTGTCTTATATTTTTTTGAACCCTGAAATAAGCGCTTGGTCTTATTGCCATGCGCTCAAAAGCCCGATTGGGCTTATTATCAGGGGATGTCTTATTTTGGGGGAAACAAGTAACTTCTGTGAGATGGGTGGCCATGTAAACGATAAATATAAGTCTGGTGTTTGGACATAAACTTTTACTGCATGGTTAACAGACATGATTAAATTTGCTTTGTTTAGATAAAGAACAGTGATTTTTGTACAAAGAAAGTGCAATCTCTTGCTGTTTTATTTCAAGGTTACTATTTGAATTTGTAGACTTGGAAAGAAAATATTCTGATTCCCCCCCCACCCCACACCCTCCCATCTTATTTTCCCTGAAAGGATCTTGGTGAGCATGGCATTGCACCAATGGGAATTACAATTACGGATACATTTGCTTCCCAAAGTAAAGACAAAATCCAAGAGAAGGCGAGACAGCTAGCAGGAATAGTTGCACCCATCCCTGGAGCTACAGTATTGGATGAATTCATCACACCTGCGAAGTAAGTATTGAAAAATAATCTGCTACTTGCAGATAATTGCATATATTATATATTTTTTTATTTCTGGAACACCTGAAGGACTGTTTGAATCATTTTTCCCAGAAGTAAACAGGCAGGATTTCTTCTTCCTCTATAAACAAGTGTTCCCGATGTTAAATCTAGGACTGTTGTAGAATTCATTTATTTTATTTATATAACTGCCATCTCACTGACTAGACAACTGAATCAAATACGTGAAATGTATAATGTAAAAAACACAAGTAAAACACAGAGGAGCTGGGCATAATCTAATTCAGCATTTCTGAACCTTGGCGATGTTAATAGCAATGGCAATAGTGCTTAGACTTATATACCACTTTACAGTGCTTTACAGCTAAGCAGTTTACAGAGTCAGCCTCTTGCCCCCAACAGTCTGGGTCCTCATTTTAACCACCTCGGAAGGATGGAAGGCTGAGTCAACCTTGAGCCTGGTGGGATTTGAACTGCCAAATTGCAGTTCTGCTGGCAGTCAGCAGAAGTAGCCTGCAGCACTGCACTCTAAACACCATGGCTCTTCGCATTAAGATGCATGGACATCAACTTCTACAATTCCCCAGCTAGTACACTGATCTAACCAATCATCCCCATATCCAGAAGATTGGCTCTATTCAATGCCCAGGCTCAGGCACAACACTAAATTTTCAAGGCCACGAGAGACGAGACCTCTCAAATCTCAGAGGGATGTGTTTAGTTTCTGTTTCTACAGTTTGAATGCATTGTTTATAGAAGGATGCTAGTTGGATTCTAGTTAGTTCGTATTTTATGACGATTGTAATGTTTTGGGATTGTGTGATCGCCTTTTACGACTTTCTGACAAGCAAAGTCAAGGGGGAAGCTGGATTCACTTAACTGGGTTTAATTTTTGATTGATTCATTGATTGATTGGTTCGATTTATATGCTGCCCTTCTCCGGAGACTCAGGGGGGCTTACAATGCATTAAGCAATAGCCGTCATACTTTTGTATATACCTACTTAGTAGGGCTTTTGCCCCCCCTTCCCCCCCAAATGGTGTTCTTTTTTATACAAAGTCAGCTTATTGGGCCCACAATCCGGGTCCTTATTTTACCTACCTCGGAAGGATGGAAGGCTGAGTCAACCTTGAGTCTGGTGAGATTTGAACTCGTAGTACTTGCAGGCAGCTGGCAGCTAAATGCTTATTTAGCAGCACTTTAGTCCACTGCACCACCAAGGCTCTTTGCCGGGTTACTAACTGCTTTTTTTACAACTGCCAGTTGTTAGTAACTGGATTAGTAACCCAGTTAGTAACTTAACTGGGACAAGAGAGGTCATAAAACTCACTTAACAAATGTCTCACTTAGCAACATAAATTTGGGGCTCCATTGTGGTCGTAAGTCGACGACTACTTGTAGTTATAACTCGTTGATCCATTTCTTTTTTTTTCCCAGGATAACAATTGGGATTGACTTGTTGCGAAAAATGGGCTGGAAAGAAGGGCAAGGCGTTGGGCCCCGAGTAAAGAGGAAGCCACGCAAGCAAAAACCTGGTACATTCCCCTGAATCTATTGTTTTGCAACAAGATCAGAATAAAATGAATTATCTAGTTCAGGTAATTATCTCCCTGCTTAATAAGGCCTTTGTTCCTCCCTTTGAAGTACAAACAAGCAAATCTGGAATGACCCAATTGTATTTTGCCATTTTGTCCAAATTAGGAAAACACTGTTATTTTGACATAAGTCAGAATGACGAACCATTGTTTTTAATTATACAATATTCTGACTTGTTTCAAAACAGATAAGTATTGTTTTCTGGTTTGGGCAAAATCAGGGCTCCTAAAAGGTTTCCTAATCTGTTTGCTTGTGCTGTTAAGGGGAGAAGCACAATATTGCAAAATACTTGTTCCTATTTTCATATTTAAGATATGGCTGCCTAAATATATCAGTTTTGATCCATTTTTAAAATATAACTGGTTGTAGTCTGCTATTGTATTATTTGTTACTCGTATACCTGAGTAATTTAAGTGACTTTGAATTTAGCGGTATCGACTTGTTTCCGACTTGAATAAAAGTCATGAAAAAATACAGCATTTTAATCGTGATTGTCACTGTTTGATTACAGAGCCAGGAGTAAAAATATATGGCTGTGCTTTGCCTCCAGGGTCTGAAGATTCAGAGGTAATTGTAGAGCCTTTTTTGGAAATTGTAACTTTTTTTTTTAAACGGAATTGGAATTATTCAATAAATACCAACTGTTTGCGGTTACAATAATGAGTATTACAATGATTTTTTTAACATCTTAATGCCTTGTAATTTTCAATAAGTGAAGTAGTGCTGTTCCTTGGCTTCCACTGCCTTTTCTGCAAAGGCATCTCTAGCATCTTGAAAGCTTTTAATATAAACATTTCTGTGCCCTGGATACTTTTCATGTAAATTATTACATGCGGACAGTGACTTTATAAATAAAGTGGCAAGGAGTAAAAAATAGTTCTTGTTTACTAATTGCTATCGATAATGACAGTGGGAAATATGACAAGAGATGAAAAAAATAATTTTGGGACCAAAATAACAACAACAACAAAAACAACAGAAAAATAACCTTCCATGGGAAACTGATTACAGTCTGGTCAGTTTCAGGCAGAGCTTCTAATCACCGGGCTGAGCTTATTAAGGCATTTAGCACTTTGTAGAGAAGCACTGAGTCAAAAAAACAGTTCAAAAAGAGATAGCTTGTTTAGGCAGTCTCTCTGCCTTGCAAGGACCCAAAGAAAAAGGGGAAAAAAATAATTGGGTCAGGCACAAATACTGCATCCTGATAAACCCCTTTTATTTAATTTACAGTGAATTCCTCTCCAGCAAAGACTTTCCTCTCCCACAGTCTTTCAAGATAGTTCATAATTACCAGCCTTTATCAGGCTTGGAGAGTGGCCAGGCCGATATCTTTCAGACACCGCAATACTTGGCAAGAATGCAGTAATGAATTAATTGTCTCCTGCAAACTCCACTCCCCTTTCGTTCCTCTTTTATTCCTTCTGGGAGGGGCCATACATCACCTGTGGCCTTATTCCCAAGTCGTCCCTTGTTTCTTAGCTGTTCCCTTCATCTGGCAACTCTGTGCATGCACACTGGGAACAGGCTCCAGCTGTTCGTTGGCCTCACTGATGTCTGACTCTGAAGGCAGCTGATAACTGGCATATGGCCCTGGCCCCCTTTCTGCCTCCAATGCAGAGCCCACATCAGAGCCTTCCCCAGACTCCAGGACTGGCCCCTGTTCTTCCCCAACCTCCTCACTCTCCGAATCTGCTGCCAGATCTGCTGGGCCACTGGCGGGCCACAGCAGCACAGGACGCTGTAGGAGAATGAGTTGGCACCAACCAGCGATTTCACGCTGACCCGATTTTCTTAATGACCATTTTGTCGGAACCAATCCCAGTCACTAAATCAAGGACTACCTATATCTGTGATGGCGAACCTGTGACACGCAGAGCCATATCAGTGGGTATGCAAGGATTGCCCTAGCTGAGCTCCAGTGGGTATGCACATGCTGGCCAACTGATTTTTGGGCCGTCTGGGCCCACCGGAAATCAGGAAATAGGTCATTTCCGGGCTCGGGGGGGGGGTGTTGGGGAAGGCCGTTTTTGCCCTCCCTGGGCTCCTAGAAAGACTCTGGAGCCTGGGGAGGGTGAGAAACGGGCCCACTCTGCCATCACGTGCCAAAAGCAGGGGGAGCGCAGGGGGGTCGCATGTGTGGGGGAGGGCGGGGTGCATTGAATTATGGGTTTGGGCACGCAAGCGTGTGACACGCCCCGTGCGACCCCCGCTTTTGGCACGCCATGGCAAAAAGGTTAGCCATCACTGACGTATACAATATTGCCTTGTGGAGGAAGCAGAAAGCGTAGGAGAACAGAAGGCTGTGATGTTCTCTTGTTTTAACTGTTGTTTTGTTAGAATGTGAAACAACCGTCTGGACTACTGTAATGCTCTCTACATGGGGCTCCCCTTGGGGTGCACCCGGAGGCTCCAACTGGTGCAGAATGCGGCCGCGCGGGGGATTATGGGAGCGACGGGACGCTCCCATGTGACACCTCTCCTGCGCCTCTCCTGCACGAGCTGCATTGGCTGCCGGTGGACTTTCGGGTGCGCTTCAAGGTGTTGGTAATCACCTTTAAAGCGCCCCATGGCTTAGGGCCAGGGTACTTACGGGACCGCCTTCTGCCGCCAATTGCCTCCCACCGGCCGGTTCGCTCCCACAGAGAAGGCCTCCTCAGGGTGCCTTCAGCCAGACAATGCCGGCTGGCAACCCCCAGGGGGAGAGCCTTCTCTGTGGCAGCACCCACCCTTTGGAATGATCTGCCTCCGGAGTTAAGAACAATCTCTGACCTCCCAACCTTTCGGCGGGCTTTAAAAACCCATCTCTTTCAGCTCGCCGGCCTAGCCTGATTCCTATAACATTTTAGCATTTTAGAGCCGTATTTTAAATATGAAGTTAGTTTTTAAATTTTATGGCCACTAGTATTATTATTTTATGAATATTTTAATTTTTGTATGTTCGTTCTTAATTGGCTGTACACCGCCCTGAGTCCGCAGGGAGAAGGGCGGTATATAAATTCAAATAAACTAAACTAAAACTAAACTAAACCTAATGAATCGCTGAAGAAGGCCTCAGACATAATCGAAGTCCACGGATTGCTGCTGCTTAGAATGGCCAACACAGGCCACTTCAGAAAATGGCCGGTTGGGAAGAAGCAGGGGCTTAAAACTTTGCCAATTTACCACTTCATCCTAAATAACCTATATTTATTTCTATAAAGGAGGAAGAGGATGAATATCAGCCGGAAAATGTGACTTTTGCCCCTAAAGATGTGATGCCGGTAGATCTGACTCCGAAAGAAAACGTCCATGGACTGGGTTACCAACGGCTGGATCCCAACAAAGCTTTATTTGGCACCTCAGAAGAACCCTTAAATCTTTTTCACCTCAGTTCTGAAAATTTAACTCAACTTGGGGATGTACGGCACAGTAAAGGACGAAAACTGGGCATTTCGGGACAGGTAAAATATCATACAGGTTAAAATTTTGGACTAGGCTTTCAGAAATAAGCCAGTGAAATCTAAAATGTCTAATATATACCGTATTTTTTGGAGTATAAGATGCTCGGGACTATAAGACGCATCTACTTTTTTGGGGGGAGGAAAACAAGAAAAAGAAATCTCTCTCTGCCTCCCAGCAATTTTCCTCCTTGCAGCAAACAGCAAACAGCCTGCTTTAGTTTCAGTTTTTCAGTCTGAAAAACGGTCATAAGTCACTTTTTTGAGCGCTGTTGCAACTTTGAACGGTGACTAAATGAAGTGTTGTAAATTGAGGACTGCCTGTGCAGTTATCAGGCTATTTAAAATTTTGTTGTGAAGTTGTGTCTGACCCATTGTGACCCCATGGACAACATTCCTCCAGGCCTGTTGGAATGTAAAATATGTTACTACCGGTTCTGTGGGCGTGGCTTGGTGGGGGAGGTAATGTGACGGTGGGTGTGGCCAACTTTTTTTTTTAACTTTTCAAAGCATTTTTTCTAATGCTTTGAAAAGCCTCTGGCGATCAGGCAACTCAGCTGGGATCATCAGAGACTTTTCAAAGCATTTTTTTACTACCTCTTTAGCCAAGAGGTTGCAGAAAAAAATGCTTTGAAAAGCCTCTAAGGATCCCAGCTGAGCGGTGCAATCATCAGAGGCTTTTTTTTTACTTTTAGAAGCATTTTTTCATCAGAAGAAGTTGTAGAAAAAGTGCTTTTAAAAGTAAAAAAAAAAAGCCTCTGATGATCGTGCGACTCAGCTGAGCATGGTGGGGGAGGGGCAGGGATTTCTGCTACTGGTTCTCCGAACCACCCGTTGCCATCGCTACCGGATCGGGCGATCCGGTCTAAACCGGGAGCATTTCACCCCTGCTTCCTGTCCTCGACCATCCGCTGGAGTCCATTTAAACTCACACCTACTGCTTCAGTGACTCCATCCAGCCACCTCATTCTCTGTCATCTCCTTCTTTTGCCCTCCGTATTTCCCAGCATTAGGCTCTTCTCCAGTGAGTCCTTCCTTCTCAGAGTATCTGAGTTTCATCTTCAGGATCTGGCCTTCTAAAGAGCAGTCAGGGTTGATCTCCTCTCGGACTGACCGGTTGGATCACCTTGCAGTCCAAGGGACTCGCAGGAGTCTTCTCCAGCACCATAGTTCAAAGGCCTCCATTCTTTGGCGCTCAGCCTTTCTTATTATTATTTAAAATAGTGAAGACAAATCTAATTGTATGCTATGCTGCTTCTTTTAGGCCTTTGGAGTTGGCGCTTTGGAAGACGAAGATGAAGATATTTATGCAGTCGAATCCCTTTCCAAATATGACAGTGTTCTGAAAGATGAAGAGCCGGGAGACGGGTTATATGGTTGGACAGCCCCCCAGCCTTATAAAAACAAGCCAGGTCTGGAAGCCTCTGGATATTTTATCATTGGTTAAGGCCTTTCAGGAAGTGCTCCCCTATTGGTTTACTCTGAAAGCGCTAATGAATTTATCTATTCTTTTTTAGGAAGAGAGAAAGAAAAGAAGTATCTCGGGAAAATTTTGGATGGTTTCTGCTTGGCCTCTAAATCAGTAACTCCAGCCAAGGTTAGTTAGCTTTCCTTTCTGCCAATATATTTGCCTGTACATGTATGAAGAAAACACTGAATTTACCACAAGATCTCCAAGAGTATAACGTTGATTCTTCAACCTGCTTATCATTTGAAACGTTGTAGATTTTTTAAATCACAATAGTAGCAATGTTTCGTTGTTAGCGTTTTGTTTTTACCCTAGTCCAAAATGAAACAAGGGAGAATATCAACTTTCACTGCCCTAACCTGATCTTTGGAATAACCAATAATTTTTTTTAAAAAATCAAATTGGCCATCTGCAGTGTTGTGCTAATAAAGTCTGGTGGCTCAGCAGACTAAAGCATTGTGATTAACACCAGCTGTCTGCAATTACTGTAAGTTCGAATCTCACCAGGCTCAAGGTTGACTCAGCCTTCCATCCTTTCTAAGGTAGGTAAAATGAGGACCCAGTTTGTTGGGGGCAATAAGCTGACTTTGTATAAATATACAAAAGTATGAAGGCTATTGCTTAACGCATTGTAAGCTGCCCTGAGTCTCCGGAGAAGGACGGCATATAAATCAAATTTTTTAAAAAAGTCTGCTGTGGCGATCTTTTTACAATGCATAGGATTATGATACTTTTGTTAAGATCAGCAAAATAGTAAAAAAATAATGACAGTGAATGTATTGGGGGCAATGGGAAGCAACTAGTGATAAACTTGGATTTCAAGTTTGATAGCTACTAGACTTCTGCAACGAATAGTCCCAATATTTTAAAAACATTGCCAGTTATGGCAGTTATTAGTTTATATCGGTCTTTCTCAACTTTGGCAATTTCAAGAAGCGTGGACTTCACCTTGTAGAATTCTTTGCTAGCTGGGGAATTCCAGGAGTTGAAGTCCATATATCTTCAAGCTGCCAAGGTTAAAAACACTGGTTTATGTTGGAGTGTTTACACCGTGACTACTGTTTTGAGACTACCTGGGAGCAAAATACAGGACACAGAGGTTTATCTACAAACAGTGGTTTATATGCAACACTATATACAGTATATATACATACACGTGTTAAGCAAAGGCAGGCAAGCAATCAGTCTTCTCCAACTCTACACAGAGAACTACAGTACAGATGCACGCGACGAGGAGCGTGATACACGAGGAGAGGGATTGACGCCCTCAAATGACCTCCCTTATATAGGCAGATTCTTAAAGAGCAATAACCCTGCCGACTCATCCTCAGTCTTAAAGGGGCTGGTCAGCTTTAAATCTTCATTACCCTGACACTCCTCCCATTTAAAGCTGAACAGCTCAATGCTTTAACATATTCATGATGCTTTCTATGCTTTCTACACTTGAGTTCAGATTTAATATTGCCTAATTCCCAGTGTCCAGTATGTATGTAATGACTCGCTTGTCTGCAAGCAAGGCAAATGTTTTGTCTTCTCTTGGTTTTTCCGTAAAGACATATCCTCCTCCAGACCTGCCAAGAGACTACAGACCAATCCATTACTTTCGACCTGTGATAAAAGCTACCGCTGAAAACTCCCACTTACTGCAAGCCTTGGCAGAATCCACAGGGAAGCATCTGAGCGACACACCAGTCCAAAGTAGACACCAGAAAACTGCTTCCGAGAGAAGGGAAGTGCTGGGCGAAACTGCTCTGAAAGGTATCCAATACCCTGATGTTACTTTGCACGATGCATGTCCTTTATCTCAGGGGTCCCAACTCACCGCCCCCCATCGGCCCGTGCATCAGCACCGGGATGTGGCATGCCAGAAACTGGGCTGTGCAGGCAAGCGAGGCCCCCTCCACGGGATGCAGGCAACACGCGAAACCACGCCTCCTTCCAGTCCACGGAAAGACCTCTGTCCATGGAACCGGTCCCTGGTGCCCCAAAGGTTGTGGGGCGCTGCTCTATCTGGAGTCTGCAATCATTTTGTTTTGACATATTTTTTTGTAGGCATTTTTGGTTGACTTTTTAAAATTTAATTATTTCATTTCATTTATTAGATTTATATACCGCCCTTCTCCTTGCGGACTCATTATTATTATATCTACCTATATCTGTCTGTCTGTCTGTCTGTCTGTCTCTATCTCTATCTATCTATCCATCATTTATCTCTATATCTATCTATCTCTATCCATCCATCCTCTATATCTATCTATCTATCTATCTATCTATCTATCTATCTATCTATCTATCATCTATCTATCTATCTATCTATCTATCTATCTATCTATCTATCTTTATCTCTGTCTATCCATCATCTATCTATGTCTGTCTGTCTGTCTGTCTGTCTCTATCTCTTTATCTCTATCTCTATCCATCTCTATCTATCTGTCTGTCTCTATATTTGTCTTTCTGTCTCACTGTCTACCTTAATTTAAATATATCCTTAAACATGTATATTTTTACTTTATTAAAAATGGGGGCCTTTTGCAAATGTTTTATCTAACCAAGGCAATGTATTCTTGATTACACTATGTTCTGAACCAAAAATACGTTAGTTGTTTATCATGATTTTCCCTTCTTGTTTAGGCCCAACCACTTCTGTTCTAGAATATTTGTCGGAGAAAGACAAAGAGAGGATCCAAGAAGTGAAACAGGCAGGACAATCACAATTGAAAGCTGACACTGTGGCTCAACAATCTGCCTCTAGCAAATTCCAAGCTCCTCCTGTCCCTGATGTGCCACGTAAGTGGCAATTGAGGCTGGGGTCCCAGTTACCTACAACTGGCTCGACTGACTTCAAACCATTTGCCAGCAACCCGGAAAAGCAAAAGAGATACGAACATTACTTAGAAAACCTTGCACGTGGGAAGAAAGGCAAGTGGCAAATATGTCCCCAGCTCTTTTCTCCCTTCATCTATCACACTTTCATTTTAATTCAAGTATTCTACGGCAAACAGAATGTAAGCGGGTAGCCCCCAAAACTGAAGAAGCAAAAGTGGCAATGTATAAATTGTCATCATGAAATAGACATCTATTCTGATGCTTAACATGTCCAGCATTTTAAAACGTCTTCTGTGCAAGTGCAGTCATGTTAGTTATTTCTGTATCGTTATTATTTACAATTGATTCAAATTCTGCTTTGTAAGGAATGTTGAAACATTCTTGCTTCCGCTGTTAATATTTCTTTTGCGCATAATCTGCTAGAAAGACTAGTCTAAAAACCCTAGGAAACCCTGATTCATGGTTTATGAAATGAAACATCCAGAGCAGGAATTGTGGCTTGTTCCTACAAAAAGAACAAACTCTGGTTTATGATTCTGCTTGTTAGGAGATCAGCAAGAAATATTTGTGTAGTGGGCTGTGCTTTGAGATAGTCCTTTTTTAAAAAAAATGTTTTCCTTTTGCCTTTTATATTGTGTGATTTTATTTGTGTATTTTTTTTAAATGGGTGGAGTTATTTAGTTAAGATGGGTGGCCATATATCTTCGTAAAAAAAAAATCATCCTAGTTCTGTTGAGTCTATTTTCTGTCATTCTTGGCTTTGCTTTTGCTGGAAATCTCTGCATCTATAAACGGTTTCATTCTTTTCTCTTCAACATTATTGAGCCAGTATTATTGATTTTGTATCTTTTTTGCTTGCTTCTTAAATTTTTCTTGCCCTAATAGATGTGCCAGAAAGCTGTTTAGATTCCAGGATGACGGAGTGGGAGCGCGGTAGAGAACGGGAAGAATTCTCTCGTGCTGCTGCCTTCTATAAAACCTCCAGCTCAATTTTGTCTTCAAGGTTTACTCCTGCGAAGTTGGAGGACGATACTGATAAAGTAGACGTTCCTCGCGATGAAGAGGTATGTCCCAAACTCCTCCAGAAACTGTTGAACTGGGTTGATTTGCAGTAATCCTCAGAGCAACCGATTCCTTTCAAGAGCATCTCCAAACAAACGCTAAGAGTTCTCACAACACATACAGTAGCTAAGCTGTGACGCAGTTCGTTTCATTCTGCCTGAAGGTGTTGTGTGAACGCCACTTATGATTTATTAAGTTAAAGCACGGTTAAAATTAGTTTAGCAGAAATGCCAGTTTAAAAAAAAAAAAGACCATCAGAAAGTTATGCCTTATCCTCAAGTCGGTTATTGCCAAAACGTATGTACGATAATTGCTGTAATAAACTGAGAATCACATTGTTATTTTAGACTAATGTTGACGATAAAGAGGCAGCAGCAAAGATGAAGATGTTTGGAAAGCTGACAAGGGAAAAATTTGAGTGGCACCCGGATAAGCTTTTGTGCAAAAGGTTTAATATTCCTGATCCCTATGCAGAGTAAGTTGGTTGAATCCATTAGCATTTTCTAACAAGTACCTTGCGGGTGATCATTTTATGGTTGGCCGGTAGAAGTGGTCAAATCTAACAACTGTTGTTTAGACCAGAGTTCCCCAACCTTTCCGGGTTGGCCCGGGAAGGGGGGGAAAGAGGCAATGGTTTTGTGGGAGGGACAGGTGTATGCGTGCGGGCGTTCATGTCCGCTGCTCCCACAAGGGGAGCCATGAGCCCCCGCGACAACGCTCATGTGAGTAGGGCCATGAGAGCCTGCGACACTTGTGTGAATGGGCTGCGAGTGCCTGTGTGAATGGATTTGTGTGCATGCGCACAGGGGCACACCAGCTACTCACATGACCTGGTGGCCAATAGGCCGCGGCCCACAAATTGGGGACCCCTGTTTTAGACCACCTTGGTTACTTAATTGTAGTTATATATATTTATATCATTACATAATTATAAAATTTAAACAGTGAATTTTAAAATGCTGTTTTGTTTCTATACTTGTGACCTATTTTAATACACATATTTCAAAGTTAGATGTAGAAACTCTGAAAGTGGCGTGGTGGCCTAGAGGGGGAGCTCTCGTCTCACAATCAGGAGGCCGTGAGTTCAATCTTACAAAGCGGCAGATATTTCTCTTTCTCTGGGCGCAAAGAGAAAATATATGCTGTGAACTTCACATAGGGATCAGGAAGGGAATCCGGCCAGTAAATGCTCTAGCTCCATCCAGTCACTCCAACTCCACCCCGATGTAAGGGCTTACAGGGTCATTAAAAGAAGGGGAAAAAAACGTAGAAACTCTGCCTTTATTTTTCATCAGGTCCTGTATTGTCGGATTGCCGACAGTGAAACGTGATAAGTATTCTGTGTTCAACTTCTTGACTGTTGCTTCAGAGTCCGCGTCAGTGATGCAAAATCAACCGATGAAAACGGGAGTGCAACAAGATAATATTCCTAACAGTAAGATTTTTAATTTATCAGAAGAAGATAAATTTAAAATTCTTAATGATGAAAGACAGTTTTTCTTAAAACTGGATGTACTGTATAAAAGAAAGAAAACTTTCAGATTAATTTCTGGTCCAACCCTACATCTGCCTCTACCTAGGATCGAACTCATCAAGAAAGCGTGATGACCCTTTGGAAATGTGTCCATTTCTTTCAGAGCCAAAGAAGTCATCCAGATGGGATGTGCCCGACAGAGAGAAGAAGAAAGATACCATCAGTGAATTTATAAGTTTGGCTCGATCAAAGGTGGATGTCCATGTTCAGGAGCAACTTCCCAAAGCAATTGAAGCGAAGACCAAACACGGGACTGGGGACCTTGTTCCCACTCAGGTAGAGTGGCTTTGGTCCTTCTGTTAACGTTGAAGGAGTAGGGGGCACTTTCAAACACATGCCAAATGGACGTATGATGAACTTGGATGAAAGAATTGGTAGCGACGATATTCTCAGGAGATGGGAATCAGGCTATCCTCATGCATTAGAAGCTCTGCAGGCTTGGGTGACAATTTACTAAAGGGATACAATGCAGGACTAATTTTACACTGATTATTAGAAATGCCTTTATCAAGGCACCACATTTTGCGTGCAAAAATTTAAAAAACAACCGCGTTTTAGAAGTGCAGAATGCAGGTTTTAATTTGCCCTGAGGTTAAGTTGAAACTGTGGATGAACGAAATGTTCATATCTCATGGTTTTGATTTTTATGCTCTCTGAAAAGTGTGAAATGTATAGTATGTTGTTTGTTCCACCTGGTCATGGGTTAACCACAAGGACATAATAAATCTTGAAAGAGTTTCATCATCATTAGCTCTTTATCCACTCGTAGACCAGCAGATAGAATACAGAGCCTGCAGTTACTTAAAATAAAGTACAAGAGAAAAGATGTTTTTGTGTATGTGTGTGTAAATACATACTAAGATAACTAGGAGGGGCTAGATTCAATCCTACAGCATAAAGTGCAGATTACTGAGTGGTATTTGTCTATTTTGCAAGAGTTTACCATATTTTTCAGGGTATAAGACGCTCCGGAGTATAAGACGCACATTCGTTTTTGGAGAGAAAAGGAAGAAAAAAAAATTCTGCCTCTGCCTACCAGCATCCATCATTATTCATCTGGCTAGCATCCTTGCAGCAAATAGCCTGGTCAGCACAAGATTCAGCACAAGCAGCTGATTGGCGGTTTGATCAGCCTCCTGGAATACAGCCAATCAGCTGTTCCAGGCTGAGAGAATAGCCAGAGCCTATCGCCACTTCCGCGCATCGTGTTTTCAGCCTCCACATATCCCATTTTTGGCCTCTGTGGATCCCTGCCGCCTGGAACTGGCTGAAAATGGCCAAAGGGTGGGGGGCGGCAGGTGGGCGGCGTTTTGGCAACATTCGGTGTATAATACCTGCCACAATTTTCACCCACTTTGGGGGGAGGGGAGTGCGTCTTATACTCTGAAAAGTACGGTAGGTGGAAAGAGAAATCTTCAACAGTTTCCTCCTTTGTTATGGTTTAACTTGGCAGAGAAGTGCATTGTTTCCTTTTTCCTTTGTGGTTCAGCCATCAGGCCCACCCAGTGGCCCAAGTGAAGCTGCCGTGGAAGAAGAAAGCCGGCCATCCATGGATTTATTCAAAGCCATCTTTGCCAGTTCCTCAGACGAGAAATCCTCTTCTGAAGAAGAGAGTGATGGGGAAGAGCCAGCTGCAGCCGCCCCGGAAGGAGAGTCTGAAAACACGAAGCCTTGCGACTCACCTGGCATCCCGTTACCTGTTGCTCAAGGTATTTATTATTGGCTCGGTTCAGACGAAATGTTTTCCCCTCCCATTAAAAACCAGCCAAATCTTCCAATATATAATGCTTCATATAACCCCCTGCCAAGCATTTAGAGCAAGCATTGCTTGCCACCACATTTGACCACATTTGAACAAGTGCCGGCTTCCCCATTGGCCGCTTGTTGGAAGGTAGCAGCAAAGCTCACAAACTGAGATCGTGTGACCGTAGGGATGCCGCAAAAGTTGCAATTGCGAGAACCTCTCATAAGAACACCTTATTCAGTGTCGTTGTAACTTTGGTTGCTGCACGAGTGGACATTAAGCGAGAACCATCTGTGTCCCAACCAACCAGTTTGCCTTTACAGCTTGTAATAGCCACAACAGAGGCCCCTAATGGAAGTCCTTGAGGGAGTTGGGGAGCACAATGCTCATTTCAGTAGTGTCACGATGGTTTGATATGTTGGAGCTGTCTCCCCAGAAAGTTTGAAGCAGTTTTATGAAATCCTTGATAAAAACCCTGAGTCTTCAAGATATTTTTAATAAGGAAAAGTTAACATGTTTTGGGAATAGGTTCATGGAAATGTACCATAATTTACGGCAGCCTTTATGGTATGTCAGGATTTAAGACGGACTTTGAAATGGACTAATAGGTCAGTGGGCTGTATCAAGTGATTTGTTATGTTGGCTTGTAAACACGATCTCCATATTTATTATTTTCTCCTCAAAGAAACTGAAGTTACACCTGAGACTTTTGATACCATAACGCCAACCTCAAAGGAAGTAGTTGATCAAGCAGAATTTGGACCAAAATTGCCTCCTGTTGCTTATTCTGGTAAAGACATTTGTTAAATGTTAACTGTTAATTGCATATATATCAACTCTTTCCATTTTAGAAGTATTACACACAGGAATCTATTGGCTATTGGTCTTTTTTGTTTCATGGGCTACAGAAATACTGTAGAAGCAAAGCTAAATCACTGAGTATAATTTTTATTAAAATTCTTGATTTAATTAGGGTAGATGCCTAAACATGCCGAAGCCAACACAAACTAATCTACCCTAATTAAATCAAGAATTTGCAAGGAAGAAAAAAGAAAAAAAAGATCGATCAGCAAAAGCGCAAGAAAAAAAAGTGAAAAATAGAAGCGAAAGAAAACATTTAAAAATGGCTTCCTACCTTCATTTTAGCAGCTATATGTACAATTATAGATTTACCTCTTTCTCTAAAGTTACATCATGACTCTCTTTTTTTCTATAATCTCCCCTGTCTAATCATCAAAACCATTAGTCACAAGTTCACTTTTTTTCATTTTTACACAAAAAGTCCATCAGAGGCTTCCAATAAAGACAGATAATGTCTTTTAAGTTACCGATTTAAGTAATTTACAGTACCAGGGGTCTTCAGTGCGCCGAGCTTCGTTGATTTTTGTAGACGTTTCATTACTCATACTAGGTAACCTCGTCCAAGAACCCTTCATTTCAACCCTGAGCTACAAATATTCTTCTCTTATCAATTTATGCATTTCAGCAGATTCTTGTCATCTTCACCAAGCGCTCCTCCAGAGCAGCGGTCACCAACTGGTGGTCCGTGAGAAAATTTTGGTGGTCCGCAGAAAAATTATTTGCATTTTTTATATTGTACTAAATCAATACTACGACCCCTGCAATGAACGCTTGTATTACTGCAGGAAGTCTCCCCCTTCGCGGACTTTTTGTGCAGGTTGGAGGGCGGCAGAAATTATGACTTGGAGTCTGCTTCGGCCTCCTGGTGGGAGGCTTTGGGCGAAGGCTGGAGGGAAGCACTGCTGGTGGTGAAGAGCCGGAGAGCCTTGTTCCAGTGGGACTGCATCATGGTCTAGAACTGGCTGACTATCTCAGCCCACTGAGCCTCCAGGTGCTGGTACCTGGCCTTGCACTCCTGTAGATCTTCCCTCTGCTTGGAAAACCTATGCTCCTAGTCCTCAGTGAGGTGCTTCTGCTGAGCCTCCTCAATCAGATCCAATTTGAACTGAGCTGTTTTGCCAACTCTTTCTCATGATGGCTGCTTAGCTCCGACAACCGCTTCCTGTTGGGGCCCTAAGGAGCCCGGGCGAGCAGGTGAGGAGTGATTAGGAGGGGAGGGGTTGGTAGAAGCTGGCGAGGCACCTCTCAATGTGAGTAACATCAAGTTGGCCACGCCCACCCAGTCACATGACCACCTAGCCATGCCTGCCCAGCCAGTCATTAGGCAGATCATATTAGTGGTCTGCAGGATTTAAAATAATGAATTTAGTGGTCCCCTGAGGTCCAGAAGGTTGGGGACCCCTGCTCCAGAGTGGGTAGTGTTAAATCTTTCCCTCTTCTGTTTGTTGTTCCTGAGCATAGTTATACATTCACTAAAAGTGCAGCCAATGCTTGTATAAATAGATCATGGGTTTGCATCAAGAAATTCAGAAAGATGCTATTCCCGGAGAATCTAAAATAATAACAAGTCAGCAGCTTCGGAATAGCTTTCAGTGCATCTTCCTTCAACAGTTCTTCTGTCTCTGACGAATGTTTTAGGCACAGCTGAAGTGGCTGCAGAACACAAGCCCCCCAAGATCAAAGAAAAACACAAGAGAAAAGAACACAAACACAAAAAGGAAAAGGTAATTTTGATGTTTATTTGTAACCTTTTCTCCTCAAAATCGAGTGTCGGGTTCTCTTACAAAGCTTGTTTTCCAAGCGCAGAGGGAGTTTTCTTTCTATTTTGCATTCCCTCCCTCCTTGCTTAGAGTCACATATATGAAATGGGTGACTATCTACCTTTGGATAATAAATGAATAAAAATATATTACCCTTACTTGAAAAGATGTTGAGATTTTAGAACAGGGGTCCCCAATCCCCAGTCCGTAAACCGGCACCGTGGGATGCAGGCAGCATGCAAAACCACGCTGCCTCTGGTCACGGAAAAAACCCTCTCCATGGAACCTGTCCCTGGTGCCCAAAAGATTGGGGGCTGCTGCTCTAGAAAGAGTGCAGAGAAGAGCAGCAAAGACGATTCGGGGACTGGAGGCTAAAAATATGAAGAGTAGTTGCAGGAATTGCACAGGGATGAAATCTATTCCCTACCGGTTTGGAAGTGCACGCACCGCGCGGTTAAAACCAGGAAGTAACGACAACCAGGAGGCTGGGCGGAGCCTCAAGCTGCCGTCGCTCCCGGTTCTCCGAACCACCAGCCGTCATCGCTACTGCTTCGGCCGAACTGGGAGCATTTCAGCCCTGGAATCGCATATGTCTAGTCTAGTTAAAAGAAAGACCAGTGATGACATGGTAGCAGTGTTCCAATATCTAAGAGGCTGCTACAAAGAAGAGAGGGATCACCCTATTTTCCAAAGCATCTTGAAGGCAGGACAAGAAGCAATGGTTGGAAACTAATCGAGGAGAGAACCAACCTAGGACTAAGGAGAAATTTCCTGACAGTGAGAACAATTCAGCATAGTAATGATTTGACTCCAGAAGTCAAATCATTGATGCTCCATCACTGGAGATTTTTAAAAAGAGTTTGGATCATTTATCTAAAATGGTATAGGGAGCAGGGAGATGGACTAGAAGACCTCCAAGGCCCCTTCCAACCTTTGTTGTTCTTTGTGCAGAAAAAGAAGCACAAGAAATCCAAACACAAGGGCAAGCACAAGAACAAGAAATCTGAGAAGAACAGCAGCTCAGACACAGCCGAGAGCAAAGACAGCAGCAGTGAGGAAGGAAAAACGAATATATCACCCCGGGAACTTTTAAGAAGGTAAGCAGGCCAAGAGAATCCGTATTTCTATTGTATGCAGATGGACTTGTTTTGCTTTGTTTTGTTTTGAAAAGAAGGAAACATTTGCATCAAAGAAAAAGTGACTGGCGTTTCTAACATTGTTTTTAATCTTCTGAATGGTCAGCTGGATTCTGAAGCCACAAGGTATAATTCAGCGGTGGGCTTCAAAAATTTTAGCAAGGGGTTCTTGCCCGGTTACTGGTGGGCGTGGCCCAGTCGGCCTCCTGTACCAGGGCGTTTTTGAGCCTCCAGGAAGGTGAAAATGGCCTCCCCAGGCTCCGGAGGCCCTCCGGAAGCCAGAAATGGGCCCATTTCTGGCCTTCTTGAACTTCCGGTTTTTCGCCCTCCCCGAGCCTCTGTGTACGCCCTGCACTTACCTGCATCCAAAATGGGTCGTGTGGGGACTCCTGGGAGGGGTGGGCGGGACCAGCCGGGGGCGGTTCTCTGAACTGCACCAAATCTTAACTAGAGGTTCTTTCGAACCCCCAGCAGCCCACCCCTGGTCTAACGCAATGTTTCTCAACCTTGGCCTCTTAAAACTTTTGTGAACGTCAACTCCGAGAATTCTGGGAATTGAAGTCTAACGTATCTTCAAGTGGCCACGGTTGAGAAACACTGGTCTGTCTGCTCTCTCTCTCTCCAGTTTGCCAACATTTAGGAAAAGTAGCTTTAAGGGGGGGAAGAAGTTCCCTAGCACTGCTTTGTACCAAAAAGACAATGTTTTTTTGTGCTCATACCTGGAAATTGTAATTCAAAACTGGGTGCATCTGTGTTTACACATCACACGGAAGCCCAACCCAATCATCGCTTTTATGGTTTACTACAGTCTGTGACTCTAATGTCTTTTGTTTTTTTTAAATTTGATTTATATGCCGCCCTTCTCCGGAGACTCAGGGCGTCTTACAGTGCGTTAAGCAATAGCCTTCATACTTTTGTCTATTTATATTTATACAAAGCTTATTGCCCCCAACAAACTGGGTCCTCAGTTTACCCATCTTAGAAAGGATGGAAGCCTGAGTCGACCTTGAGCCTGGCTGGGATTGAACTCGCAAGTAATTGCAGGCAGCTGGATCTTAAAATGCTGCCTTTGTAGGAGGCATTACCCCCCTACACTACTCAGGCTCTTTTTTTTGTCTTGCCATGTGGATGCTTATCTAAGACAGAGTCATGGTGGTCAAGGTCTCCAGAAAACCTGATCCATAATCAATAAGCAACTTTTTAATGTTAAAACTCAGTAGCATCATCATCGTCCCTTGTGGGGTGGAGTCTGGGCAACTGAATGGAGCTGAGTGGCCGGATGCCCTTCCTGTCTCCAATGCGGAGTCTTGTTCAGCAGATATATTCTCAGTGTGCCCAGAGAGAGAAATATCTGCCTCTACCTAGGATTGAACTCACAGCTTCCTGATTGTAAGGCGAGAGCTTCACCTCTAGGCCACTGCACCATTCATTAAAACTCAGTAGCATCCGCTGGAATGATTTTAAAAGTGGAGGTCACAACAGCGCAGATGAAGGATTTATAAAGGGTTAGGCAGGGCTTCAGTCATCCTGGTGTCCAGAGCATGGTATAAAAATTAAATAATGCTGCTATGATTGCCATCTTAATGTTTTTTGATTCCCCGCTGGAGATCATACTGTCCCGGAGGTAGAATATTATGGAGTTGTCAGTACACTGCTGATTCAACTCCCATTAATGTAGGAAGGTAATTTAAAGCTCTGGAGTATACAGTGGAATTGGCAAAGAAAATGCCAATCTGGTTTGCAGTCTGAAGACAAGCTACAGATCTTGAAACTTGCTTGAAATTGATCAGAGCAGGAAGATGGTATTCCTACATATAATATTATGTTCGAAGATCATCCTAATGGTGCCAAATCTACCTGATTTGATTGTTTCATTTCCTTGGTGAGACAGATTCTGAATTAATTGCATATAAAATGGCAGCCTCAAACAATTTAAGGGAGTAAAGTGTTTTTAACATTATTGTTAGATGAATTTTTAACTTTTGTTCTCTCGTGTGAATTATATTATCTCTTCTTTACGTGTTGGTCATTTGGCTTTAATGAGACAATTTTTTTTCATTCTTTGAATAATAATCAAATCAGCTGATGGTGTCTAAACTTTCCAGCAAACTTGGAAAGATAATCAGATGAAGGAAGAGTGCCATAGGCATTATCTTTATTTAGAAAAACAAGATGAGCGGCAAGTAAATCTAATAAATAGATAAACAAATTGTCAATATGTAATTATGGTTGACATTTTTAAATTGCTCATTTAAAAATCAATGTCTTAAGATTTATTTTTTAGAATTTAAAAGCCTCTTAAGAATTGATAGAAAGGCTGTGGTTTGGCTTCCAGTTTGGATTTTTTAAAAATTGAAATTATTTTATTTATTAAAATATATTTCTTCTCTTTATTCCTCTGTTTATTTTAGGATGAAAAATCTTCCACTTGTAAAGTGGTAGCTTGGATTGCATTTCTGGACTCAAAACAGATCTCCTCTATGATGGCAGATCATCCATATGAAGCATTGTTAATGTCCTGTAAATACAGTATTTTGTCTTGGATTTGTTTATTTCTTTTAATTTCAAAGTTTAAAAAAAGAAAAGAAAAAGGAAAACCAAAATTCTGCACAGTGCAAAAGATTCTATTCCGCGAGGGACAATGAAAATGCTGCATTTTAATGATAAAAGCATGAGAAAATTTAAATAAACTAATTTTACTGATCTTCCGCCTTTTCAAATATTTTGTTGAGCGATCTTAAGTGCCGAGGTGAGAAGGATCTTTTTTGTAGTATGTTGGAGTGAGCAAACTCTTCTTGGTTGGGGTAAGTTGTCCGGCAGCAAGTTGGCCATAGCGATTTGGCCATGTTGGCCGCGGTGAGTTGTCCCATTCAGGATCTGGCAGATGTGAGCGGCTGTTGGTTGGGCTGCACAGCTGTTTTGCTGAGCCAGAGGTCCCAGCAGAAATGTTCATCCATTGAATGCCTAAGAAGATAAAGGTAAAGGTTCCCGGAGCCTCATGCAGCTCTTTGGGCCCTCTGCTGTGATTCCCTGTTGGGTGATCCCACCACTGGCTGCCCCCCCCCCCCCCCGCAGCCTCCCCTCCCAGTCCCTCCACGCCTGGAGCAAATAAAGAGAGATGGGGTGGAGGGGGGAGAGAGATACAGAGAGGGGCGGAGGGAGGAGGGAGAGAGGGAAATGTCAAAAGGGTTTTGTGGTTCCCAGTATTTTTTAACAACCGGTTCTCTGCCCTAATGACCTGCTGGGTAGGCATGGCTAGTGAGGGTCATGTGACTGTTGGAAGTGAGTGACATTGAGTTGGCCACGCCCACCAAGGTTTTGTGGCTCCCTGTGTTTTCTTTTCTGTGGGAAACGGGTCCAAATGGCTCTTTGAGTGTTTAAGGTTGCAGACCCCTGCCTTGCACATATGTGCTAGTTGTTCCCGACTTTGGGGGGCAGTGCTCATCTCCATTTCATAGCCGAAGAGCCAGTGAAGACGTCTCCATGGTCATGTGGCTGGCATGACTCAATGCCAAAGGCGCACGGAACACTGTTACTTTCCCACCAAAGGTGGTCCCTATTTTTCTACTTGTATTTTTTACGTGCTTTCGAACTGCTAGGTTGGCAGAGGCTGGGACAAGTCACGGGAGCTCACTCCGTTACACGGCGCTAAGGATTCGAACTGGCGAACTTCTGATCGACAAGCTCAGCATCTTAGCCACTGAGCCACCGCGTCCCTCTAAGAAGATTAGAAGTACCAAACGAGGAAAAAACATTGACCCCCCCTAAAGCAACTGAATGACACTGTGCGTTTTGGGCAAAGACAGATGCCCGAAAACCCCCAATAGATACAGCCTACACTGTTTCAAAGAAACGGCCAATGTGGAAAAGTGTTCTTAAGACACTCTGTGAAAACCCAGCCAATTCCAAGTCTAGGAGCATCTTGCCCTAAACTTTCTCCCACATGATTCCCAGATCTGGTCCTGGCAGGATGGGAACACAAAAATAACCCCAAACAAAGATGTCAGAGAAAACAAACTCTGTTAGGAACAAAGAAGAAAAGAGGGCATTAATCATCCTTGCCAAAAGGCTGGGCAAGGAGCCAGTCTTTGGGGCCCTTTGAAATACCATCTGCAATTTGTGTTCACTGACCCAGTTCTGGAGTACCTAAGGATGCCTTGGATTAAAAAATCCCCCAAAATTCTTCCCAAAGCTTCACCCTCAAATTTTTTCACAACCCCAGAGACTCTTTATACAAGTGGTCCTCAATTTACGACCACAATTGAGCCCAAAATTTCTGTTGCTAAGCAACCCGTCTTGTTAAAAGAGTTTTGCTCCATTTATTTATTTATTAGTTAGATTTATTTATTAGTTAGATTTATTTATTAGTTAGATTTATATGCTGCCCTTCTCCGGAGACTCAGGGCGGTTTATAATGCATTAAGCAATAGCCTTCATACTTTTGTATATACCTGCTTGGTAGGGCTTTTGCCTCCCCCCCAAGCGGTGTTCTTTTTTTAAATAGCCTGAGTAGCTATTTAAAGAGCCTGAGTAGCGTAGGAGAGTAATGCCTCCTACAAAGGCAGCATTTAAGATCCAGCTGCTGCAATTACTTGCGAGTTCAATCCCAGGCAGGCTCAAGGTCAACTCAGCCTTCCATCCTTTATAAGGTGGGTAAATTGAGGACCCAGTTTGTTGGGGGCAATAAGCTGACTTTGTATAAATATAAATATACAAAAGTATGAAGGCTATTGCTTAACGCATTGTAAGCCGCCCTGAGTCTCCGGCATATAAATCAAATTAAAAAAAAAAAACATTTTACGATCACTTTCTGGCCACAGTCGTTTAAGTAAACCTCTGCAGTTGTCAGGTTACTCACACAGTTCTTAAGTGAATCCGGCTTTTCCATTGACATCGCTTCTCGGAAGGTCGCAAAAAGGAATCACATGACCCTGGGACATAAATTGTAATCGTCATAAATACGAGTCAGTGGCCCAGTGCCTGAATTTGGATCACGCGACCACGGGGAAATGCTGCAACGGTCGTTAAGTGTGAAAAACGGTCATGGATCACTTTTTTTTTCCTCACTGCCTTTGTAACCGCAACGGTCGCTAAATGAATAGGTGGCAAGTCAAGGAATAGCTGAATACGATCGGATGGCAGTGATTCATTTTTAACCACCTGGTGAAAAAGGTTGTGGAATGGGACAGGGCACACTTGACGAGCGCCTAGCTTAAGAAATGCCGATCCCAATTCCGGTCATAAGTCAAGGACGGCCTGCATTTGGTCTCTTTTTGAGTTGGCAACATGGGTGGAACAATGTATGGATGGCACATATTAAAGAGCCCTGGTGGCGCAGCAGACTAAAGCACTCTTATTAACAGTTATTAACATCAGCTGCCTGCAATTACTGTAAGTTTGAATCTCACCAGGCTCGAGTTTGACTCAGCCTTCCATCCTTTCTAAGGTAGGTGAAATGAGGACCCAGTTTGTGGGGGCAATAAGCTGACTTTGTATAAATATACAAAAGTAGGAAGGCTATTGCTTAACGCATTGTAAGCCGCCCTGAGTCTCCGGAGATGGGGGGGCATATAAATCAAATTTAAAATCAATCAATCAATCAATCAATCAATGGCAATCTTCAACCTTCAGCTCCTGCCCGGCTCAAGAGGGCCACTCTTTTTAATACTCCCCCCCCCCATAGCCTCCTTTGCTGTCTGGACAACTTCCCTCTATAGCAGGGGTCCCCAAACTTGGCAGCTTTAAGACTTGTGGACTTCAACTCCCAGAATTCCCCAGCCAGCTGGCTGGGGAATTCTGGGAGTTGAAGTCCACAAGTCTTAAAGCTGCCAAGTTTGAAGACCTCTGCCCTAAAGAGATCCCGCTGAAGGCGAAATCTGGCTGAATAAAAGGGAGACCTCAACGGAGGGAGCCCCCCCAGAAGGGTCCGCTTGGACTTTGCTTTGCAAAGCGACGTTGGTTCCGTTCCTTTCCGCCTCGGAAGATTAGATGAACTCCCCGGGCGGGACCTTCGCCTACTGCAACCGACTTCCCCGTCCCCCATCCCCCAGTCCCAACTTCGTTTAAAGTTACTGGAAGCCCTGAAATCGCAGCCGCCGCGTGCCCGTCCGCGGAGCTTGGTCGGTTGCTAAGAACCGCCGGACCAGCGAGCGAGCAGGCGGCGGCTTCTGCAGGCAGGAGGAAGGGGGAAGGGGAAAAGAAAGGAAAGGAAAGGAAAGGGGGAAGGGGAAGGGAAGAAGGAAAGGGAAAGGGGAAAGAGAAAGGAGAAGGAAAGAGAAGGGAAGGGGGAAGGGAAGAAGGAAAGGAAAGGAGAAGGAACGGAAAGGAAAGGGGGAAGAGAAGAAGGAAAGGAAAGGGGGAAAGAGAAAGGGGAAGAGGAGAAGTAAAAGAAAGAAAAAGAAAGGGGGAAGGGGAAGGGAAGAAGGAAAGGAAAGGGGGAAAGAGAAAGGGGAAGGGAAGAAGGAAAGGAAAGGGAGAAAGGGGAAGGGGAAGGAAAGAAGGGAAGGAGGAAAGGAAAGGGGAGAAGTAGAAAGGAAAGGGGGAAGGGGAAGGGAAGGAGGAAAGGAAAGGAGAGAAGTAAAAGAAAGGAGAAGAAGGGAAGGGGAAGGGAAGAAGGAAAGGAAAGGGAGAAAGAGAAAGGGGAAGGAAAGAAGGAAAGGAAAGGAAAGAAGGAAAGGGAAAGGAAAGAGGAAGAGAAGAAGGAAAAGAAAAGAAAGGAAAGGGGCAAAGGAAGGAAGAAAGGAAAGGGGAAAAGAGAAAGGAGGAGGGGAAGGGAAGAAGGAAAGGAAAGGGAGAAAGAGAAAGGGGAAGGAAAGAAGGAAAGGAAAGGAAAGAAGGAAAGGGAAAGGAAAGAGGAAGAGAAGAAGGAAAAGAAAAGAAAGGAAAGGGGCAAAGGAAGGAAGAAAGGAAAGGGGAAAAGAGAAAGGAGGAGGGGAAGGGAAGAAGGAAAGGAAAGGGAGAAAGAGAAAGGGGAAGGAAAGAAGGAAAGGAAAGGAAAGAAGGAAACGGAAAGGAAAGAGGAAGAGAAGAAGGAAAAGAAAAGAAAGGAAAGGGGCAAAGGAAGGAAGAAAGGAAAGGGGAAAAGAGAAAGGAGGAGGGGAAGGGAAGGAGGAAAGGAAAGGGAGAAAGAGAAAGGGGAAGGAAAGAAGGAAAGGAAAGGAAAGAAGGAAAGGGAAAGGAAAGAGGAAGAGAAGAAGGAAAAGAAAAGAAAGGAAAGGGGCAAAGGAAGGAAGAAAGGAAAGGGGAAAAGAGAAAGGAGGAGGGGAAGGGAAGGAGGAAAAGGAAAGGAAAAAGAAAAGGAAAACCGGGACGTCTCTCCTCTCTGCTCAGAGATGCCTCTGCAGTCACCCAGCTATGACCCCCTGGCCACCGAGGGCCCAGAGGAGAAGGACTGGGAAGGGGACCAGGAGAAATTGGCTAAGGTGGGCAAGCAAGAGAGGCGAGGTGGGGAGGGTGGGTGATGTCTGCATGTGAGGCTCCAATTTAGAGCCCTGCAGTCGTGGTGGATGGTTGGACTACAACTCCCATCACCCCAACACCATGCTTTTTACTGGCTGGGACTCTAGGGGACTTTAGCGCCCTGCATCTGGAGGGCGGCAGGAGAAGGCCAGCAGATTGGAGATCTCAGTAAAAGTAGGGTTTATTTCTTTATTGCTTTAGAGGGTGGGGGGGTGGGGTTTCTATAGAAATCGATCTATCTCATACCCAACTTGGATGGCAAACAAAGTTTAAAAAGAGCAATAGAACAAATAATAATGAAGAATTCAAAACAGTAAACGCAAGAAAACCATAAAACTGTCTGGTTTGGCTCTGCAACCCAACAAGACAGACACGGACTTCAGAGGATAATTAGAACTGCAGAAAAAACAATGGCTACCAACCTGCCTTTCATTGAGGACCTGTATACTGCATGAGTCAAAAACAGGGCTGTGAAAATATCTACAGACCCCTCGCATCCTGGACATAAACTGTTTCAACTCCTACTCTCAAAACGATGCTATAGAGCACTGCACACCAGAACAACTAGACACAAGGACAGTTTTTTCCAAAACTCCATCACTCTGCTAAACAAATAATTCCCTCAACACTGAAACACTGATTCACTTAGTCTGCATTACTATTAATCTTCTCATCGTTCCTATCACCCATCTCCTCCCACTTATGACTGTATGACTGTAACTTTGTTGCTGGTATCCTTATGATTTATATTGATATTGATTGTTTCCTAGTATGATTTGATTGCTCATTTGTACCCTATGACTATCACTAAGTGTTGTATCTTTTTATTCTTGATGAATGTATTTTATTCTCCTTATGTATACTGAGAGCATATGCACCAAAGACAAATTCCTTGTGTGTCTAATCACACTTGGCCAATAAAGAATTCTATTCTATTCTATTCTATTCTATTCTATTCTATTCTATTCTATTCTATTCTATTCTATTCTATTCTATTCCATTCCATTCCATTCCATTCCATTCCATTCCATTCCATTCCATTCTAAAACATAACCGGGTTAATTATATTTGGAGTGGGTTATGGGGCACTAATTTTATGGATTATTTTGCTGCCTATTCTCCCCTTCCTCTGGGTTTGTGTTGGTTGGATGAGTTGCATTGAAGTTGGATCTTACTATTCATATTAAGGTCCCTCCTTGGGGTGGCCCTCCTAGAGAAGAACTCTCTCTTCTTAAGTATGGTCCTCCTGATCTAATGTTTTCCTTTCTCCAACAACAATCCTGCAGAGACAGCCAAATCGAAAGGGGTGGAACACATAGACCAGGAGAATGGCTACGCCCCCTTTATGAAGCTCCAAGATTGGTCCAGGATGGCTGGCATGCTACTTCCAATTTGGTTAAAAATCAATAAGTGGATAATAATAACATCAGCATAATGGATATTTTCAAGATCAGAACTATTCTTTAATCATAAATATTGGGTAAAAAAGCATAATGGCTCCAATGCCAGATCATCATGTATTTATTATTTAGCAAACAAAAATAGAGAGCCACCCAACTCATATACGGCCCTTTTCTCTAACCAACAACTTTGCTACAAGGCTGGGTTGTAGTAAGCCAAAAAAGAAGCAAATTACAAGGGTATCCTGCCTAAGCAGGGGGTTGGACTAGAAGACCTCCAAGGTCCCTTCCAACTCTGTTATTCTATTCTATTCTATTCTATTCTATTCTATTCTATTCTATTCTATTCTATTCTATTCTATTCCATTCCATTCCATTCCATTCTCTATTCTATTCTATTCTATTCTATTCTATTCTATTCTATTCTATTCTATTCTATTCTATTCTACAAGATAAAAATGAGCTATCTCGGTTTATTCACAGATTCATTTCAAGATTTTAAAAGGCCATACCGATGCCGTGACCTCCTGTCATTTTTGTTTTGATGATGCCAAAATTCTTTCAGGGTCTTTTGATACCACAGTGAAGCTTTGGGTAAGTTTTGTTTTAAGAACATAAGAACAGAACTGCGTGATCCCATTGCTCTCAAGTCTAGAAGATAATTTAATATAGGAAAACAAAGGCTAAATTTTTCATGACTGAAAATCCTTGCCGGAGTTTTTATAATGTCTCCAAATTATAAAGAAAAACTGTAAATATATAATAAAAGAACTTAAGTACACAAACCTAAACCAGATAGTATTATAGTTTTATTCAGGGGTGAAATCCAGCAGGTTCTGACAGGTTCTGGAGAACCGTTAGTGGAAATTTTGAGTAGTTTGGAGAACTGGCAAATACCACCTCTGACTGGCCCCAGAAAGGGGTGGGAATGGAGATTTTACAATATCCTTCCCCTAGGAGAGGGGAGGGAATGGGGATTTTGCAGTATCCTTACCCTGGAGTGGGGAGGGAATGGGGATTTTGCAGTATCCTTCCCTTGGAGTAGGGAGGGAATGGGGATTTTGCAGTATCCTTCCCCTGCCATGCCCACTCAGCCACACCCCCGCAGCCACACCACACCTACCCAGTCACACCCACAGAACTGGTAGTAAAAAAATTTGGATTTCATCATAGGTTTTATTCCTGCTTTCTGTTGGGCTGGTGTTCAGCTGGAAATATTAAGAACCCATTCTTGGATATACTGGATGGGTTATTAATTAATGTTTTGTCTTATTTCACTCTCAGTGTGCAATTTGATAACCCATCTTGTCTTTACTGAAGGATACTGCCTGTTCTATTTGCATCCACACTTTTAAAGATCAGCATACTGGACCCGTTTCGGAATGCTGCCTGACTCCTGATAACCGAAGGTGATTATTCTATTGTATCTTATGCACGAGATTTAAATTTACATTATTATTGGATATTCCCCTGAATGGAACCTTGTTATAATGTCTTGCTTTGGACCATTGGAAAAGACCAGGAAGTTTCCAAGCAGGAAATTTTAATTTTAATAGATAGTTTTTCTATAGCTTATACCTTCTCTTGAAGGGAAACAGTGCCAAGATGTTAAAAGTTTCTCAGTCTGGCTCAGAAAAGATAATAAAGCAATTATCTGGATCATGATGACCCTTGGAGAGCTTAATCAGGACTTGTTTTGTGCTGCATTTAGTTGCCAATGCTTGTTCCAAGTGCCAATTGGAGATGGTGTACATTTTTTGTAAAATGCCCCAAAGCCATGTGATCCCTCCCTCCCTCCCTCCCTCCTTTCTTTCTTTCTTTCTTTCTTTCTTTCTTTCTTTCTTTCTTTCTTTCTTTCTTTCTTTCTTTCTTTCTTTCTTTCTTTCTCTTTCCTCCCTCCCTCCCTCCCTCCCTCCCTCCCTTTGATATTTAATTTCTTCAAAAGACAGATCAGATTCAGTTTCACCCTGTCAATCTATTTTATCAATTTTTAGGTTGATATCAGCATCGTATGATAAAACTCTAAAGGCCTGGGACACTGAAACAGGAAAAATGCTTGTATGTATTGATTTTATTTCATGTTGTTTTCGAAGGCCAGCTTAAGAACTTAAAACGACCATAGATTTCTGTTTAGCCAAATTATCCATACTAACATATTTCTGAATTCCTGGCAGATGGAGAAAGTCATTGATGAGAATTTTTATCTTGGCCATTGGCCAATCAGCAAATGCAGTAAAGCTGGAATATCATTGTTAAATTGAATTGAATGAAATTAGCTTTTAACACAGTCTATATATGGTTATATCAGCAGTGAGTGGTTTCGTATCTGAAGGACAGTATACAGGCGGTCCTTGACATGCAACACAGGGGTGAAATGTAAAATTTGTTACTACCGGTTCTGTGGGTGTGGCTTGGTGTGTGTGTGTGTGGGGGGGGGGGGTAATATGACTGAGTGGGCGTGACCAAAAAAAATTATTTTATTTTATTTTTTATTTTTAAAACCATTTTTTAAAAAAATGTTTAAAAAATGCTTTTAAAAGCCTCTGACGATCCCAGCTGACTTGCCTGATCGGCAGAGGCTTTCTTTTTTTTAAAAAAAAAAAAGCCTCTGACAATCCCAGCTGACTTGCCTGATCGGCAGAGGCTTTCTTTTTAAAAAAAAAAAAAAAGCCTCTGACGATCCCAGCTGACATGCCTGATCAGCAGAGGCTTTCTTTTTTTAAAAAAAAAAAAAGCCTCTGACAATCCCAGCTGACTTGCCTGATCGGCAGAGGCTTTCTTTTTTAAAAAAAAAAAGCCTCTGACGATCCCAGCTGACTTGCCTGATCGGCAGAGGCTTTCTTTTTTTAAAAAAAAAAAGACGATCCCAGCTGACTTGCCTGATTGGCAGAGGCTTTCTTTTTTTAAAAAAAGCCTCTGATGATCCCAGCTGAGCTGCATGATCATCAGAGGCTTTTTTTTTTTACTTTTAAAAGCATTTTTTCAGCTAAAGAGGTTGTAGAAAAAATACTTTTAAAAATATAAAAAAAGCCTCTGATGGTCACATGGCTCAGCTGGGCAATGTGTGTGGGGGGCGGGCAGGGATTTTTGCTACCGGTTCTCCGAACCACCCTCCTCCATCGCTGCTGGATCAGGCGATCCGGTCCAAACCGGGAGCATTTCATCCCTGATGCAACAGTTCATTTAGTGACCATTCGAAGTTATAACAGCACTGAAAAATTTAATACGACCGTTTTTCACAGTTATGACCTTTGCAGCATCCTCATGGTCAGGTGGTCAAAATCCAGACGCTTGGCAACTGACTCATATTTATGACGTTTGCAGTGTCCCAAGGTCACGTGATCCCCAATGGGGAAGCCAGATTCACTTAACAACCGGGATACTCACTTATCAACTGCAAGGATTCACTTAACATGTGCGGCAAGAAAAGTTGTAAAATGGGGCCCAAACTCACTTAACGTCTCACTTAACAACAGACATTTTGGGCTCCATTGTGGTCGTACGTCGAGGACTACCTGTATGTAATATGGCAACTGTTTTAGTGTATCTGAGCTCACATCTCAGGCAGTCTAAGGAACGTCGCAGCAAAAAAAGAATTGGGGGTAAAAACATGTCCCCCTCAGCACATTTTTTCCAAATCCATTTTTTCACGGACTGACTTTTCTTTAAAAAGCCTTTCTTATGAGGTAGTTTTTGCCGTGCTTTTCCGATCTGCCCTTCAAACCAATGCCAAGGGTGATTTACCCTACTGAAAATAAATTCATAATTTGAATCAATTTAAACCATATCGTTTACGAAAATGCTGTCAGAGAGAGGCCGAAGAAGGAGGGAAAGAGGAATAAATAGCAGAGAGCATCAGAAAATCTGTTAAACGAAACCAGGTCTTGATCTGGGGTCAGAACAGGTCTCCGAAAGCTACATAGAGACCCTCTGCCATGAAAATAAATCCTCAGTTGGATTAAAACAATTAAACAGGGGAAGCAATAAAAGATAGCAGATGATATTTGGGGGGGGGGTATGTGTATCAAAATTCCAAGTACAGGGATGTCCCCTTGGTTTAAAAAAAAATCAAGATGGCGGCCAATATCATATAATTGAAACTCTTTGATCACGTGATATTGGCCACCACCTTATTTTTTTTTATCCTTTTCTTCTTGCAGACCCTCTTGAAGAGCAGAAAAAAGAAAAAAGAAAAGAAATGGGAGAGACTTTTGATGGGGCATCCTACAAAGTCCCCCAAGGAGAAAATTTAAATACAGTTAGCCCTCGACGTACAACAGTTCATTTAGTCACAAGGGCACTGAAAAAAAGTGACTTATGACCCTTTTTCACAGTTACACTTTACTTTACTTTTACTTTATTTGGATTTATATACCGCCCTTCTCCTTACGGACTCAGGGCGGTGCACAGCCAATTAAAAAACAAACATACAAAAGTTAAAATTTCATAAAATAATAATACAAATGGCCATAGAATTAAAACTAACTTCATATTAAAATAAAACTCTAAAATGATAAAATACTATAGGAATCAGGCTAAGCCGGCGAGCTGAAAAAGATGGGTTTTTAAAGCCCGCCGGAAGGTCGGGAGGTCAGAGATTGTTCTTAACTCTGGAGGCAGATCATTCCAGAGGGTGAGTGCTGCCACAGAGAAGGCTCTCCCCCTGGGGGTCGCCAGCCGGCATTGTCTGGCTGACGGCACCCTGAGGAGGCCCTCTCTGTGGGAGCGAACCGGCCGGTGGGAGGCAATTGGCGGCAGAAGGCGGTCCCGTAAGTACCCTGGCCCTAAGCCATGGAGCGCTTTAAAGGTGGTTACCAACACCTTGAAACGCACCCGAAAGTCCACCGGCAGCCAATGCAGCTCGCGCAGGAGAGGTGTCACGTGGGAGCGTCCCGTCGCTCCCATAATCCCCCGCGCGGCCACATTCTGCACCAGTTGGAGCCTCCGGGTGCACCCCAAGAGGAGCCCCATGTAGAGAGCATTACAGTAGTCCAGACGGGAAGTGACAAGAGCGTGAGTGACTGTGCGTAGGGAGTCCCGATCTAGAAAGGGTCGCAGCTGGCGAATCAGGCGGACCTGATAAAAAGCCCCCCTGGCCACGGCCGTCGTATGATCCTCTAAAGACAGCCGTGAGTCCAGGAGGACGCCCAAGTTGCGGACCCCTTCCGTGGGGGCCAATGACTCGCCCCCAATAACCAGCGATGGAGTCAGCTGGCTATATCGGGACGCCGGCAGCCACAGCCACTCGGTCTTGGAGGGGTTGAGTCGAAGCCTGTTTCTCCCCATCCAGTCCCGCACAGCTTCAAGGCACTGGGACATCACTTCCACGGCATCGTTGGGGTGGTCTGGGGTGGAGATGTACAGCTGAGTATCATCAGCGTACTGATGGAACTCCACCCCAAAACCACGGATGATCTCACCCAGCGGCTTTACCTAAATGTCGAACAGGAGGGGCGAGAGGACCGACCCTTGTGGCACCCCACATACCAGGCGCCTCGGGGTCGACCGCTGCCCCCCTGTCAACACAGATTGTGACCGGTCGGAGAGGTAGGAGGAGAACCACCGTAAGACAGTGCCCCCCACCCCCAGTCCCTCCAACCGGCGCAATATGATACCATGGTCGATGGTATCAAAGGCCGCTGAAAGGTCTAACAGCACCAGGATAGAGGAATACCCCCTACCCTGGGCCCTCCAGAGATCATCCACCAACGCGACCAATGCCGTTTCGGTGCTGTACCCAGACCTGAAGCCGGACTGGAGCGGGTCTAAATAGACAGCTTCATCCAGGTACCGGGGGAGCTGCCACGCAACCACACTCTCAACAACCTTCGCCAGGAAGGGAAGGTTGGAGACAGGACGCTAATTAGCTAAAACAGCTGGGTCCAGGGAGGGCTTCTTGAGGAGGGGCCTCACCACCGCCTCCTTCAAGGCAGGGGGAAGGACACCCTCGCTCAAAGAAGCGTTTATAATCTCCTGGAGCCAGCCTCGTGTAACCTCCCGGGAGGCCAGCACCAACCAGGAGGGACACGGGTCCAGTAAACGTGGTTGCGTTCAGTCTTCCCAGAATCCTGTCCACGTCCTCGGGAGCCACAGGATCGAACTCAGCCCAGATAACACTCTCAAGACCAGGCTCGGTCACCCCGCCTGAACCAACCCAGTCAGCGGCCAGATCGTCCCGAATCTGAGTTATTTTATCATCCAGATATTGAACAAAATCCTCAGCACGTCCCTGTACACAAACTTTGTAGCATCCTCATGATCGGATGACCAAAATTCAGTTGACCAATTGGCAACTGACTCATACTTATGACCATTGCAGTGTCCCGGGGTCATGCGATGGATGCCCTGTTGTGACCTTCTTACGAGCAAAGTCAATGGGGAAGCCAGTCTCACTTAACAACCATGTCATTAAATTAACATTAACTTAATCTGCAGTGATTCAATTCACTGTGGCAAGAAAGGTCGTAAAATGAGGCAAAGTTCACTTAATAACTGTCTCTCTTAGCGACAGAAATTTTGGGCTCAATCAAGAACTACAATCTCTACAGCCTGTTTTTAGTGCATCCACAAGGGAGTAAAAAAATAGGGAGTTTTTCTCCAACATCTCACTTTGTTTGACCCTAAGTAGAATTCATAATAATCTGATGATAATTAATTAATTTTCTTGAACACCATATGGCTCATGCTGCTAAAGCTAATGAGGCTAATTGCGCTGAAACCAATGAGACGGATTACTTGCTATTCATAGCTTTAGTCAAACCCTTGGGAAAATGCTTACGATCAACTAATTAAAAGAAAATAGTTGCAACTGGATCAATATTTTAAAACGAAGAGTCTTGGATGTCCTTTGTATATATAACATAAATTTGGTGGGTTTTTTTCCTCCCCACATTCTATAGTGGTCTCTGAGTCAGGATGGCCTGGTAACTACATGCCATATTTCACATGATGGCAAGTACGTTGTCTCTGGCTCGGATTTGGAGAATGCGTTATTCGTCTGCAATGTTGAAGATGGTGAAGAAGTGGCATTCATCCGAGGTACAGTTTCTGAACTTTGGTTGACGTTCTTTTTCTTCTGGTAGAAGGTGAAGTCAGTAGCGTCCCACGTTGGGGTGGAGTGGGGTCATAATTGGCAAGATGACATGTTCAGAATGGACAGGGCTTTGGTTACATCCAACTCTCTGTTGTGGCCCCGTCCTCTGAGCCTATCCCATTGGAGCAAGGAAGCTCTGAGCATGAGGAAGAGGAGCCAGCCAGATCTCCCAGCCCCCCCCCTCTGGCACCGTCTCAGGTACCAGCTGAAAGAGAGCAAAGTAGTGGGGAAACAGGTGTCTCAGATGAGAGTGAGGGAGAGACGTCATTCCTGGACGCACGCCAACGAAGGCGAGATAAGCGCTTACAGCAGCTGAGGAGACGTACGAGGGAATAGACCTGAGTCACTGGACTTGAGTCACAGGACCAATGAGTCACTGGACCACACCCAGAGACTATATAAGACAGGGTGGTGGTTAATGATCTCTGTGACGAACAATAACTCAATCTGGTAGTCATTGGAGCTAAAAGAACGGATTTTGGCAAAGCTACGTATGTGATTTTTTTTCTGTGAACTATTAAAGCACTTGGCAGACGGTGTGCATATCGCTGCCAAGTTAGAGATAAGAACTGTGGTGTGTGCCAAGTGCTTCTTTAACCCTCGACTGGCTGTGTTTTTGTGGGTGTCTGTAGAGGGGGACAGATCACTCTCTGTCCATCATCTTGAAGGTTTTGGCCTTCAACCCCATGGATACCACTAGATGAAATATACCTGAGGGTGTGGAAGAACGGTGGCAGAAATTTGGTATATCTAGTTTCATGAAAAGAAGAACTGGAGATGACATGATAGCAGTGTCCCATTATCTCAGGGATTGCCAGAAAAGAAGAGGGAGTCAAGCTACCCTGTTTCCCCCAAAATAAGACATCCCCTGACAATAAGCCCAATCGGGCTTTTGGGCACATGGCAATAAAGCCAAGCGCTTATTTCAGGGTTCAAAAAAATATAAGACAGGGTCTTATTTTCGGGGAAACACAGTATTCTCCAAAGCACCTGAGAGCAGGACAAAAAGCAATGGATGGAAACTAACCAAGGAGAGAAGCAACCTAGAACTAAGGAGAAATTTCTTGACAGTGAGAACAATTAATCAATGGAACCGGTTGCTTGCAGAAGTTGTGGGTGCTCCAACCTTGGAGGCTTTTAAGAAGAGATTGGACAACCATTTGTCTGAAATGCTATCGGGTCTCCTGCCTAAGCAGGGTGTTGGACTAGAAGACCTCCATGGTCCCTTCCAACTCTGTTATTCTGATATAATCGGTCAGACTTTGACCACTGGAGTATCTGTATGAACCTCCAACCTTTTGATGGTTGGAGGCCAAATCACTTGATACCTGCAGAATCTTTCTTTCAGATTATCACAGAAGTACAATTCAAAGTTGCCGGTTTGATCCTGTCAACCAGAGAATAGCTACGGTGTCCTCTGACATGTCTATAAAATTCTGGGATATCATCGCAAGGGCTACCACAGTCACCATTGAAGGGTAAGAAACCAACGTGGTATGATTTTATTATGAATTTGTTGACTTTATCTAATGTTAGTTGTGAAGTCATGTCCGACCCATCGCAACCCTATGGACAATGTTCCTCCACGCCTTCCTGTCCTCTACCATCCCCTGGAGTCCATTTAAGCTCACGCCGACTGCTTCAGCGACTCCATCCAGCCACCTCGTTCTCTACTGACCTTTTCTTCTTTTGCCCTCAATCTTTCCCAGCATTAGGCTCTTCTCCAGGGAGTCCTTCCTTCTCATTAGGTGGCCAAAGTATTTATTTATTTATTTATTTATTTATTTGTTTAGATTTGTATACCGCCCTTCTCCTTGCGGACTCAGGGCGGTGAACAGCCAAATAAAAACAGTACACAAAAGTTAAACAATTTCTTTAAAAAAAATCATGTAACTTTGGCTAAAAATTAAAACCATTAACCATTAAATATTTAAAATACCCAACCCTATAATACAGATCTTAAAAATTCAGCGGGGTCAGGCTAGACCAGCAAGCTGAAAGAGATGAGTTTTCAGGGCCCGACGAAAAGTCCGGAGGTCAGCAATTGTTCTCAGTTTTGGAGGAAGATCGTTCCAGAGGGTAGGGGTTTGAGTTTCAAATTTGAGTTTCCTCTTCAGCATCTGGCCTTCTAAAGAGCAGTTAGGGTTGACCTCCTCTAGGACTGACTGGTTTAGCATATTATATACTGATAATGATTACCTACTTGCCTTTTGACTGGCTTCCATAAAATTCGGAATTGGTCTTGGATAAGGCAAGATTGGTCTATTGTCCCCTTTATTCCAAATGTGGCTATTATACAAAAAAAAAAAAAAACACCTCAGAAGATCATTAATTAGTTCATTAATCTTCTCTGCAATAAGACACCAATAGCCCTCTTGTCCTTTAGATAACCACATCTCAGCCTGTTAATGTGAAATGTCACGTTTCTTCCAGGGCACACACCAATGCCATTGCAGACTGCTGCTTCTCTTTGGATGGTCATTATCTGTGTACAGCAGGGTGGGATGAAAATATCAAATTATGGGATGTCCGTACGGGAGAATTCCGGTCTCATGGGCCTATTACTTTGGATCCAGGTCACATAGGCATTGTTGGCAGCTGTGATTTTAGCAAAGACGGTGAGTTATGCACGATGAATATTCTTAGCACCAACTAAGAAGAGAGAAGAAGGTTAGTTCAGGGCTGTCTCCCAGATTCACGTCTAAACCGCTTTCTCAGAGCGATTAAATTACTGCTTCTATAATTTGAACTAAATTGAATTTGCATTGCCCTTTAATTAGCCTTATAAAACACTCTATAATTGATGCAGTTATTATGATGTACTGCTTCTTTCTGGCCCCGGGAATAAAATATTTGTCCATCCAAAATGTTTGGAATGGGGAAGATTGCGCTCAAATCACGATTTAGTCATTCAGTCTACCTCCTGTGGAGATACGGTGGAATAAAGTATCTTAATGGAAGGGTTTTTGTTAAATCGGCGCAGGAAAGAAGAAGTGACCAGCAGGGTTCAAGTAACAAGTTTTAATAACAAGAACTGAACAGCTTGTGCGCTGCCGGAGCTCTCCTTATATACACTCCGGCAGACGCACCGCCCACTGACAGGGATTCAAAACTCCCGCCGAAAGGATCTTCAGCCAATCCCAGGCGGATGTCCTTATAAGGACATAACACTCCTCCCCCCTAGTTCTTAGTCAGTCGATCAGGGAAATAGTCACTAAGATAAACAGGACGTCTACGTGCCCGCGTAGACCTGCGCAGTTCAGAGTCAAGATGGACACTCTCCCGGACGGAGGGTGTCTGCTCTGCTCGGGGCTTCTTCCCCGGTGCCGGGCTGGATCTGGCCGTCGAGGACGCGGGCACTGTGTCCGAACCTCCGGCCGGGTCACGGACCTCCGCCTGCGGGCGATGCTGGTCTGCCTCGTTCCTGCACGGATCGTGGAGCCGCCGGTGTGGATCCCTGCTCTTGGCCGGTCCGGAACTCCTGAGCCACGGTAGGTCCCTGGGTCTCCCTCGGGTCCCCTCTGGGCTGGGGTCGCGCCGGTCTGGGTCAGGGTGCGAGTCCGGCGGTGGTGGTTGGGTTAAGCCCCCGGGGTCTCCGGTCGAGTCCGGCTTACTCCCGGGGCGGCAGGCGGACGGAAATGGTGACTGGTCGGCTCTGTCGGGGTGGCGTAGGCCTACCTTGCAGGGGTGGTGTAGGCCCTCTCTGCGCGGTTGGTCTGGCGGTGGTGTCGAATGTTCCCTCTGGCCGCTGGGCTGCTCGACCTGGTCGGGTTGGTGCTGGCCTACCCTGCCGGGGTGGTGGAGGCCTTCCTTGCAGGGTTGGTTTTCTGCGCGGTTGGCGGGTTGTTGTAGGGTCTCCTGGAATGTTGGCTGGAGGTCCCCAACTCTGGGCTGCCGGTTGCCCACTTCGCAGGGTTGACATTGGCTTCCCCTGCTGGGTTGTCCCCGGTCTACTTGCCTTGCCGGATCTGGTATTAGGCTAGGTGCCGGGGTGTTTGTTCGTCCCTCGGGTCGCCGGTCTCCCTCGTCTGGGTGGTTTAGGCTTACTTCGGCGGGGTGGTTTAGGCCTACCTCGTCGGGGTGGTTTAGGCCTACTGTACCGGGGTGGTTTAGGCCTACCTCGTCGGGGTGGTTTAGGCCTACTGCGCCGGGGTGGTTTAGGCCTACTGCGCCGGGGTGGTTTAGGCCTACCTCGTCGGGGTGGTTTAGGCCTACTGCGCCGGGGTGGTTTAGGCCTACCTCGTCGGGGTGGTTTTCGCTCACTTCCCTCCACCTTTTGCGGAGCTGGTCGAGATGACGTCTCACGATCTGTCCATCGTCCAGCTCAACGCGGTAGGATTTGGGACCGGTTGTGCTGTGTACTGTAGCTTTAAGCCATTTCGGCGAGCCGTGGAAATTCAGAGCGAAAACGGCATCACCGACGGAAAACTGGCGAAGTTGGCGACTGGCGGATGCGGGCACCTCAGAGGAGTATTGCGGGTGCAGTCTGTCCAGGGGTGACCGGAGTCTCCTGCCCATTAAAAGTTCGGCGGGGCATTTTCGGGTGGCAGAGTGAGGCGTGATATGCTGGGTAAGCAAAAAAGTGTCAATGCGCTCCTGCCAGTCACCCGGGCCCATTTTGGCGAGCGACTCCTTCGTGAGCCGCACCATCCGTTCAGCCTGCCCATTTCCGGCCGGTCTGTAAGGGGCAGAGAGGGCATGGCGAATGCCCAAGCCAGCCAGGAAAGCTTCCATGGGCACGGACGTAAGTTGGGGCCCGTTGTCTGAGACCAAAACGTCAGGGAGTCCATGGGTCGCGAAAAGGCGCCGGAGGGCACGGATGGTAGCTTCCGTTGTGGTGGATGCCATGGGGACGACTTCCAACCACTTGGAGTAGGCATCAACCACGATGAGGAGGTGGTGCCCATGAATGGGGCCAGCAAAGTCTATGTGAATGCGCGACCAGGGGGAGCTCGGAGTCTCCCAGGGCATCGGGTCAGATTGAGGCGGGGCGGCTCTGACTTCTTGGCACGGGCTACACCTGGCGACCCAATGTTCAATGTCTTTGTCCAGTGTCGGCCACCAGACGTAGCTCCGTGCCAGGGCTTTCATCCGGACAATGCCCGGGTGTCCTTTGTGCAGCGCAGTAAGAGTCCTTCGTTGAAGAGTGCTGGGAATCAGCACCCTATCTCCCCATAGTAAACAGCCGCGCATGGTGGACAGCTCCCCTTGCTTGCGGCTGAACGGGCTGAAGTCGTCGCTGTCAATTCGAGTCGGCCAGCCTCTCAGGACCCAGGAGTGGACTTGCCGGAGGATGGGGTCAGCTCGCGTGTGCGTCGCTACGTCGGCAGATGTCACGGGACAGTTGCTGTCGTTGTCGATATGCAGCAGCTCGAGCGTGGGGGCCGGGTCTTCCACGGATTCGGCGGATGGGCACCTGCTCAACGCGTCGGCGTTTGCGATGGCTTTACCAGGCTGGTGGACGAGGCTGTAGGAGTAGCCGGCGAGGAATATGGACCAGCGCGTCATCCAGGGGGACATGAATGCTGGGGTCTGCTTGTCCCCTGCTAGTAGGCCGAGGAGAGGCTTGTGATCGGTGACAATGGTGAATTGCCGTCCATACAGGTATTCGTGGAAGCGCTTCACCCCTGCAACAATAGCCAACGCCTCTTTGTCCAGTTGGCTGTAGTTGCGCTCAGCACTAGACATAGTCTTTGAGAAAAATGCGATGGGGGCTTCACGACCGGTAGGCAGTTCGTGGCTGAGCACAGCGCCAACTCCGTACGGGGAAGCGTCACAGGTCAGTCTGAGGGGCAGTGTCTCATTGTATTGAATGAGCACACTGTCAGAGGTCAGAAGTTGCTTAACGGCTCTGAATGCAGACTCTTCCTCACGTCCCCACCTCCAGGAAACCGCCTTCGCCAGCAAGCGATGGAGCAGCTCAGCAACAGTGGCTTTCTGCTGGAGGAAAATAGCGTAGAAGTTAAGCAATCCAAGGAAAGCCTGAAGCTCCGCTTTGTTTTTGGGGCTGGGAGCTTCATGGATAGCTTTAACTTTTGATTTGGTGGGGTGGATGCCAGAACTATCTATCAGATAGCCCAGGAACTCGACTTCCTGTACCCCAATGATGCACTTGTCCCTCCGGACTCTCAAGCCCTTCTCCCTGAAACGCTGGAGAACTAGCCTCAGCCGGTCCAGGAGTTGAGCCTTTGAGTCCCCAGAGATCAGTACATCATCGAAATAAGGCACCACCCCTGGAACGCCTTGGAGAAGGCGTTCCATCATGGATTGGAAAATGCCTGGGGCTGCACTGACTCCAAACTGGAGACGGTTGCACTTAAACGCGCCTCTATGGGTGACAATAGTCTGTGCCTCCGCCGTTTCCTGATCTACTGGCAGTTGCTGGTAAGCCTGGGCCAGGTCCAGTTTTGCAAAAATTTTGCCCTTGCCGAGTGAGTGCAGCAAATGTTGCACTACTGGCACGGGGTATGCGCTCTGCGGCAACGCCTTATTGATGGTCACTTTGTAGTCGGCGCAGATGCGCACAGATCCATCCTGCTTCATGGGAGTCACAATGGGAGTTTCCCATGAAGCATGATCGATGGGTTCCAGGATACCTTGGGCAATCAGCTTATCTAGCTGAGCGTCTACTTTAGCCCGCAAGGCAAATGGAACCCGGCGGGGCTTGAGCCGAATTGGGGTTACCCCCTTGTCCAGATTAAAGGAGATGGGTTTCCCTGAAAAGGTCCCTAACTTACCATCGAAGACTTCTTGGAACTCTATGATGAGTGAGTCGAGTTCGCCTGAGCTAATCTGGTGGATGCCTCCAATAGAAAGCCCCAGCGGCTGGAACCACTCCACGCCCAGCAGGGTCGGGCGGCTATGCTCCACGACGGTTATGGGAAGCTGGCCCTGGAACTGCTTGAAGGCGATCCGGAGGTTGGTTCTCCCGATGACGCCGATGGGGTTGCCGCCGAAATCCACCAGCTTGGAGTGCAGAGGTTCAAGTTGGCGCTTGGAGAGATTCGGTTTCAGTCTCTTGACCTGGTGCCAGTCGATGATCGAATAGACGGAGCCTGAGTCGACTTCCATCGTGCACGGCAAGCCTTCTGCCAACAGTGTCACGTGGAATTTTGTGGCACTGTTGGTGCTGGTGAGGGCGATCGTTGTCTGGTTCACAGCGCCGCCATGATAACTGTTGCGGTCGTCGCGATTTTGCTGGATTGAGGACTGTTTGGATGACCTCTGGGAGTCGCGACGACTTTCTGGATTCTGGGGCTTGATCGATTCAGGAACCGGATCAGAGGCTCTGCATGCCTCCGCGATGTGCCCCCTCTTAAGACAGCGTCTGCAGGTGGCATCCCGCCAGCGACAGGATTGGCGGGGATGGTGTCCCTTGCAACTGCCGCACTGAGCGGCGCGGCGGCCATCTTTTTGAATTTCCCGCCTAGGTGGGCGGGAAACTTTCAAAACGGTCGACTCTCCCTCTGAATCGGTTGGTGTGGCAGAGTCCTCGGACGATTCAGATGACGGTTTGCGGATCTTATGGATCCCTCGGGACTGGAGCATGGCAGCAGCGGCGGTCTCGGATGTTTCAGCAGCCGTAGCCTCCTCAAGAACGTCCTTTAGGGACAGTCTTTTTCTGCTCAGGAACTTCTTTTGGAGGTTGGCATCTCTCATCCCGAAGACGATCCCGTCGCGTAAGGCATTGTCAACGTTCTCAAATTCGCAGTTCGCAGCGATTTGACGCAATGCCGCCACAAAGTCTTTAAGCGATTCGCCTTCCTTCTGGTTACGTTGGCGGAAGGTAAAGCGGTTCGATATGGGGGTGCCCGTTGGTGCATAGTGGTCTTGCAGGGCAGTCTGCAGATCCACCCAGGACATAACTTCAATGTCCCTGGGTGCGACGAGGTTGACGGCGAGTTCCAGAACGTCGGAGCCGCAGTGAGCGAGGAAGAGAGCCCTCTTCCTCTCGTCGTCTAGGTTGTTGTAGCCGTTTCCCCGGAGGAATTGGCGGAAACGTATCATATACGAACTCCACTTCTCCCGGCTGGGGTTGAAGGGAGCCAGTGAGGCGAACGGCGCTTGCGGCGTTGCCATTTCTCAGACCGCGTCGAGTGACTTCAGCTCGTTATGGCGATCGTGCCACGCGGAGGTTCTTCTCTAGACCTTCGTCGCCAGTGTTAAATCGGCGCAGGAAAGAAGAAGTGACCAGCAGGGTTCAAGTAACAAGTTTTAATAACAAGAACTGAACAGCTTGTGCGCTGCCGGAGCTCTCCTTATATACACTCCGGCAGACGCACCGCCCACTGACAGGGATTCAAAACTCCCGCCGAAAGGATCTTCAGCCAATCCCAGGCGGATGTCCTTATAAGGACATAACAGTTTTTATTAGGAAATCCGTTTTTCCCCACATTAAGTTCAATACTTTCTCCCTCTGCTGATTTATAAAAATACCTTTGAACTGACCTCCACTGCCAGTGACTACCTCCAAGCATATTTCTTAGCAGCATTACCTAATTGGCCAAGCCATATAATAACCTGAGTAAAAGATACTATGATTCTATCATCTATCTATCTATCTATCTATCTATCTATCTATCTATCTATCTATCTATCTATCTATCTATCTATCTAGCTAGCTAGCTAGCTAGCTAGCTAGCTAGCTAGCATCTTCTATCATCTATTTCGGGTGGGCTGCTGGGGGTTTCCAGGGTTTGGGAGAAACTCTAGCTAAGATTCTGTGCAGTTCAGAGAACCCCCAAATCCCTTAGGGAGGGCAAAAAATGGGCCTATCGGAAGTTCGGGAAGGCCTGTTTCTGGCCTCCAGAGGGCCTCCGGAGCCTGGGGAGGCAATTTTCTCCCTCACGGATGCTCAAGGAACGCCTCCGAAGCCCGGGGAGGGCAAAAAGCCCCCCTCCCCCAGCCGTGGTACAGGAGGCTGACATGGCCATGCCCACTCAGGAACTGGACAGAGAACCCCTTACTAAAATTTTTGAAGTCCACTCCTGATCTATCTCTATTATTTCTATTATCCATCTATCATCATCATCATTTCTTTCTCACCTCTCTCTCTCTCTCTCTCTCTCTCTCTCTCTCTCTCTCTCTCTCTCTCTCTCTCTCTCTCTTCTCCATTTCTCTCCATCTCTATCTATTGGTCTATCTGAATTTTTATATGGGCCTAAATAACAAGACTTCCAAGATTAATCTAAAGTCATGAGGTGACCACAGATAGCCAAGAGAACAAACCAATGAATAATCTAACAAATGTAACCAGAGTTTTCCCACAGATGACCAGGCTAAATTATCGTACTTTACACACATTATGTAAAGACATAGTTCTTTGAGAAAGGTGGAAAGCAAGAGGGACAACCAGCAACAAAGTGGATGAATTGATTACAGCGGAGATTGGTTGAAAGACCTGAGGGAGCAGGTTGGGGACAGATCATCCTGGAGTAAATCCAGGGGTGAAATCCGTCAAGTTCTGACAGGTTCTGGAGAACCGGTAGCGGAAATTTTGAGTAGTTTGGTGAACTGGCAAATACCACCTCTGGCTGACCCCAGAGGGGGGTGAGAATGGAGATTTTACAATATTCTTTCCCCAGGAGTAGGGAATGGGAATTTTGCAGTATCCTTCCCCTAGAGTGGGGAGGGGATGGAGATTTTGCAGTAGCCTTCTCCTGCCACGCCAGCCAAGCCACGCCCAAGCCACACCCACCAAGCCGTGCCCACAGAACTGGTAGTAAAAAAAGTTTGGATTTCACCACTGAGTAAATCTATATTATGTGGTTATTAGAAATCAACACTGATTCAATGGCACAGAAATCAATCAGTCTGTCAATCAATCAATCGATCAATCAATCAGATTCCTTGTGCCCTAAAGATATTCATTTATACCACTAGTTGGTAGTGGATGAATTATTGTTTCACCAAAATCTGAATTCATTGTTTTCCTATTTCAGTTAGACATTTGTGCCTACTTTGCATTTCTTACACATTTCAACTCAGTTCCTGTTCCTTTATTTCTGTTCTGTGCCAAGTTATTATTATTGCCGCACTTTATCATATGGAAGTTTATGCAGGTGTCAGTCCCACCGTATTTAATGTTTATAGTGTTCAGGATCAACAGAGCTGGGGCTTTTCTTTTTTCTTTTTTTTCTCCCAATAAATTTAGGCAAACTCAGAATTTCTGCTTGCAGTTTAAAGGCATTCATTCTCCTTTGAGAGCCTCAGAAAATACGTAGAAACATGACTAATATCCTTAACGCGTCATCCGAATTATATTTCAGAGTTTTTGTAGAACAGCTTTGGCTCTTTCATAACAATAGAAGGCCATCCTATGTAGTATAATTGTGTTCTATTTCAGCCTCGTGCGTGGTGTCCGGAGGTTATGACAAAACCATCGGTGTCTGGGATATAGGAGAAGCATATCAAAAGATATCTTTAAAGGTACTGGAACAGCTCTTATTTTATCAAACGGGGATTCAAATGGCCTCAGTATAGGGAGTCGTCGAGATACGACCACAATCGAGCCCAAAATTTCCATTGCTAAGCAAGACAGTTGTTAAGGGAGTTTTGCCCCATTTAACGACCTTTCTTGCCGCAGTTGTTAAGTGAATCAACTCCGGTTATGGAGTGAATTGTGCGGTGGTTAAATGAACCTGGCGCCCCTCGTTGACTTTGCATGTCAGAAAGTTGCAAAAGGGACCCTGCAATGCATCATAGATGCATGCCAGTCGTCTATTTTGACCACGTGACCAAATGGGGATCACAGGAAGCCTGGAAGAATGCCGCTATCTTAAGGACATGCCAGTTGCCAAGCGCCCAAATTTTTGATCACGTGACCATGGGGATGCTGCAATGCTCATCAGTGTGAAAACTGGTCCGAGGTCACTTTTTAAAGTGCCGTTGTAACTTTGCACGGTCACTATAAAAAAACTGGTTGTAAGCTGAGGACTACCTGGATTCAGGTTTTTAGGAAGAGATTGGACAACCGTTTCTTCAGAATGGTATAAGGTCTCCTGCTTGTGCAGGGGGAGAAGTAGAATAGAGTAGAGTAGGGTAGGGTAGGGTAGGGTAGGATAGGGTAGGGTAGAGTAGAGTAGTGTAGAGTAGAATAGAATAGGGTAGGGTAGGGTAGAGTAGGGTAGGGTAGGGTAGGGTAGAGTAGAGTAGGGTAGGGTAGGGTAGGGTAGAGTAGAGTAGAGTAGAGTAGAATAGAGTAGGTTAGGGTAGGGTAGAGTAGAGTAGGGTAGGGTAGGGTAGAGTAGAGTAGGGTAGGGTAGAGTAGAGTAGAATAGAGTAGGGTAGGGTAGGGTAGAGTAGAGTAGGATAGGGTAGGGTAGGGTAGAGTAGGGTAGGGTAGAGTAGAGTAGAGTAAAGTAGAGTAGAGTAGAGTAGAGTAGAGTTGGAAGGGACCTTGGAGGTCTTCTAGTCCAACCTGCTGCTTAGGCAGGAAACCCTACACCACATCAGACAAATGGTTATCCAACATCTTCTTAAAAACTTCCAGTGTTGGAGCATTCACAACTTCTGGAGGCAAGTTGTTCCACTGATTAATTGTTCTCACTGTCAGCAAATTCCTCCTTAGTTCTCTAGGTTGCTTCTCTTCATCTAGGTTGGACTAAAAGACCTCCAATTTCCCTTCCAACTCTATTATTCTATTATTCTGCTTTTATGTAGCAAAATAAATGAGTTGATGCCTCCTTAGTATAGGTCATTTGAATGTCCCAAATGACAATATAGCTTGAAACGTTTCTTTCTCCCTCATCTTTTTGCTCAGCATTCGTAGTTGTTCTGGAGGCATGTCTCAGAAGCTCCTGGCTGTCCCACCTTTGCCATGTTCCTAGCATCGGCCCCTGCTCAGTCGTTTGTGAAAGCAAAATAGCAATTGAATTGTGGTTGCTAGGCAACTGGAACATCATTCTTTGGGTGATTCATGATCAACCGTTGCAATTATTTCAGCCTTAGCCCATGACGCTCTTGAGATTGGAATCTGTTAACTCAAAAAAACCCAGAATGTTTGTATATAAACTAGAGTGGAACAAACTGAAATTCTAGAATAGAATAACAGGAGGGACCTTGGAGGTCTTCTAGTCCAACCCTCTGCTTAGGCAGGAAACCCTACACCACTTCAGACAAATGGTTATCCAACCTCTTCTTAAAGTGATTATATTCTCAAGTGATTGTATTCATTTTACTGGTCCTGGATGAGGACTTAATAAAAGGAGGCCCTGCCTTCCTTGTGCATTGCTGCTATAACATTAGAAAGGTGTAACGGAATAATCTATATATTATTTATAAGATTGAAAACTAGGAAAGATTACAAGATTTCTTACCCATCCATCTTTTTCTTTGGCTGTTAAAAATCATAATATGTGAAGCCTGGATAGCTCAGCAGACTAAAAGCAAGCTGGTGATTAACACCAGCTGTCTGCAATTACTGGAAGTTCGAATCTCCCCAGGCTCAAGGTTGACTCAGCCTTCCATCCTTTCTAAGGTAGGTAAATTGAGGACCCAGTTTGTGGGGGCAATAAGCTGACTTTGTATAAATTCGAGGACTACCTGTAGCGGAATGAAACAGAAATGAAACCTACCAGGGTAATCTTCAGCCCGCTCCTCCAAATTAAATTGGATGTTACTTTTTTCTCGGTAGCCTTAGGAGCGTAGCAAGAAATCTAGTTAAGAATGTGCTTTATGTCTTAAACTGCTGATAAATTATGTTTTTGCAGGGTCATGCTGATTGGGTGACAGATGTGGCCATTAGCCAGGACAAGAAACTCCTTGTTTCCTCTTCAAAGGTATTATCAAAAGTCGTCAGAGAATGCACTGAAATGTTTCAACACTCGCAATAGGAGGTTATCTTTGCGGCCGTGAATCAGAGTTCCAAACTGGTCTTCAAGCGATACAATTCTCAATTCGTCTTACAGCTAATCCTCGATTTACGACCACAATGGAGTCCAAAATTTCTGTTGCTAAGGGAGACATTTGTTAAGTGAGTCAGCTATTCTCCAAAGCACCTAAAGCAGGGGTGAAATCCAGCAGGTTCTGACAGGTTCTGGAGAACTGGTAGTGGAAATTTTGAGTAGTTCGGAGAGCCGGCAAATGCCACCTCTGGCTGGCCCCAGAGTGGGGTGGGAACGGAGATTTTGCAGTATCCTTCCCCTGGAGTGGGGAGGGAATGGAGATTTTGCAGTATCCTTCCCCTGGAGTGGGGTGGGAATGGAGATTTTGCAGTATCCTTCCCCTGGAGTGGGGAGGGAATGGGGATTTTGCAGTATCCTTTCCCCTGTCATGCCCACCAAGCCACTGTCCTAAAGGCAGGACAAGAAGCAATGGATGGAAACTAAACAAGGACAGAAGCAACGCAGAACTAAGGAAGACATTTCCTGACAGTGAGAACAATTAATCAGGGGAATGATTTGCCTCCAGAAGTTGTGAATGCTCCAACACTGGAAGATTTTAAGAAGATGTTGGATAACCATTTGTCTGAAGTGGTGTGGGGTTTCCTGAGCAGTGGGACAGCAGGTTTCCTGAGCAGGGAGTTGGACTAGAAGATTTGCAAGGTCCCTTCGAACTCTGTTATTCTTTTCTGGGGGAAGCCAAATTTGCTTAAGCACCACCTGATTCACTTGCGGTGACTCGCTGAACAATGAACTTCTTTCGCAGTGGCAAAAGAAGCTCATAAAATCAGGTACAAGTCAATTAATAACCCACCTTGCTTAGCAACGGAAATTCTGGCTCCAATTGTCATCGTACGTTGAGGACTACTTTATTGTCTACTCAATGGAAGGACAACCATATGTCGAACTAATACAAACAGTTCGGCGTGGCTTCCTCAGTTAATTTTTTAGGTTACTAAAGGATCCTGAAAACCAAGGAAACCACGGAAAAATCGTGGCGTATTGTAGTCCAGCCATTGTCTGGAAGAACTGCAATTCCGTTCATGGACACAAAATTCTTCTAATATTATAGGACCAGACGGTGAGATTATGGGATATTAAAAATGCCAACGAAATCCCCATGGTGATTCAAGCCGTGAAAACCAAAGGTTCCAAAATTTGCAAGGTCAGTATATTTAATAAAAGTGATAGATTTGATGGGATGGGATGGGATGGGATGGGATGGAAATCAGGGGTGAAATGCTCCTGGTTTAAACAAATTCAGCTGAACCGGTAGCGATGGCGGCTGGTGGTTCGGAGAACCAGTAGTGATGGAGGCTCTGCCCAGTGGTGGGATTCAAATCATTTAACAACCGGTACTCTGCCCTAATTATTTCTTCCAACAACCAGTTCACCAAACTGCTCAGACAGTTAACAACCGGTTCTCCCGAAGTGGTGCGAACTGGCTGAATCCCACCACTGGCTTTGCCCACCTGCCCGGTCGTTGTTACTTCCTGGTTTTTTTACCCTCCGTGCATGCGCAGAAGGGTTTGTGCATGCACAGAGGGTCCATGCGCGTGGGGCGCATGCACTTCCAAACCACTTGAAAGGTAGGTAGATTTCACCCCGGAATGGGATGCAATGGATTGGGGTGGGGTGGGGTGGGGTGGGTAGGGTGGGGTGGGGTTGGGTTGGGTTGGGTGGAGTGGAGTGGAATGGAATGGAATGGAATGGAATAGAATAGAATAGAATAGAATAGAATAGAATAGAATAGAATAGAATAGAATAGAATAGAATAGATGGAGTGGAATGGAATGGAATGGAATGGAATGGAATGGAATGGAATGGAATCGAATGGAATCGAATCGAATCGAATCGAATCGAATAGATGGAGTGGAATGGAATGGAATGGAACGGAACGGAACGGAACGGAACGGAACGGAACGGAACGGAACGGAACGGAACAGAACAGAACAGAACAGAACAGAACAGAACAGAACAGAACAGAACAGAATAGAATAGAATAGAATGGAATGGAATCGAATCGAATGGAATCGAATCGAATAGATGGAGTGGAATGGAATGGAATGGAATGGAACGGAACGGAACGGAACGGAACAGAACAGAACAGAACAGAACAGAACAGAACAGAACAGAACAGAACAGAACAGAACAGAACAGAACAGAACAGAACAGAACAGAACAGAACAGAATAGATGGAGTGGAATGGAATGGAATGGAATAAATAGAATAGAATAGAATAGAATAGAATAGAATAGAATAGAATAGAATAGAATAGAATAGAATAGAATAGAATAGAATAGAATAGATGGAGTGGAATGGAATGGAATGGAATGGAATAAATAGAATAGAATAGAATAGAATAGAATAGAATAGAATAGAATAGAATAGAATAGAATAGAATAGAATAGAATAGAATAGAATAGAATAGAATAGATGTTGAGAAATAGTGAGTTGCAACTTAAGTGCATGTGGATGGCCAATTTTTGGAATGGAAGAATGGTCAGTTCCAGAAATAGACTGAATGTCAGATGCCTATTACAGTTGAATTTCTTTTAACACCAACATCCAGTGTGAAGAATGTCAAAAACCTTTTCTGATCTTCCGGAACACAGAAGACACAATAGAAACTCGGTGTGTATTTTGTCGACTAGCCTCTCCCAACGAAGTTGTTTTACCGCTGCCGCCCGCTTTGCCTCCAGATCTCTAAAGGATTCAGCAGCGAGCCGATTTTAAAACATTCGTCAACATCACAATCTTTTTTTTTTATTTAAGTTTTCCTGTAATGTCGTGTGGCAAATAAAATGAAATAAAAATTTCCACACCGAATTTACCTTCTGCTCAATTCTCTGCAGTCAGATTAAAAAAACGGTGAAGACAGAACTGTTGAAAGAATTCAGCTCATCCTTCTAATGGGCAGATACTAATGGGTAGCCCTCAGTTTACGACCACAACTGAGCTCAAAATTTCTGTTGTTAAGTGAGTTTTGTCCCAAGTTATTGCCAGAGTTGTTAAGTGGATTGCTGAGGTTGTTAATTTAGTAACACCCTTGTAACTTATATCTGGCATCCTCATTGACTTTGCTTGTCAGAAGTTCGCAAAAAGAGATCACATGACTCCGGGACACTGCAACCGTCATAAATATGAGTCAGTTGCTAAGCATCCGAATGTAAATCACGTGACCATGGGGATGTTAGAAAGGTTATAAGTGTGAAAAAATGGTCACTTTTTCCAGTGCCGTTGAAACTTTGAACCAGAGGTGGGTTTCAGCAGGTTCTGACCAGTTCTGGAGAACTGGTAGCGGAAATTTTGAGTAGTTCGGAGAACCGGTAAATACTTCCTCTGACTGGCCCCACCCCCATCTATTCTCTGCCTCCTGAGTCCCAGCTGATCGGGAGGAAATGGGGATTTTGCAGTATCCTTCCCCTGGAGTGGGGAGGGAATGGGGATTTTGCAATATCCTTCCTCCAGGAGTGGGGCGGGAATGGAGTTTTTGCAGTATCCTTCCCCCAGGAGGGGGGAGGGAATGGAGATTTTCCAATATCCTTCCCCCAGGAGTGGGGAGGGAATGGAGACTTTGCAATATCCTTCCCCTGGAGTGGAGTGGGAATGGAGATTTTGCAACATCCTTCCCCCAGGAGTGGGGTGGGAATGGAGATTTTATAGTATCCTTCCCCTGGAGTGGGGTGGGAATGGAGATTTTACAGTATTCTTCCCCTGCCACACCCACCAAGCCATGCCACGCCCATCAAGCCACACCCACAGAACCGGTAGTAAACAATTTCACTAGTTTAGTGAACTGTTGTAAGTTGAGGACTATCTCTATTGCTTTCAGTTCACCAGTTTTAAGTCTTGCAGAAGACAAGACTTTGACTATCAACTGATTATGACTGGTTCTTGTGAGTTATTGATAGGGGATTTTCAGACATTATAAATATGGGTGACATAAAAAGCAGGTGTGATCAGGGGGAAAACCCTTATGAATTGTAGCGCATTTGTGCACCAGCGCGGATTCGATCTCATTCAAAATAATAAATTGCTTTATAGAATTTGAATACTTTTAGTTCACAGCAGGGAAAAAAAATGGGTATAGAGTCAGCCTGGGCTGTAATAGCTTTTAGAGATAGCTGCATAATGGGATAAACCTTGAACTAATGTAAGAGTTTAAAGTGCTATGTTGTGTAAATGAAATTGTTCCTAATCCTGTTGTATGTTTCTCCCCCCAGATAAATTATACGGCATTGTAATAAAATGTCACTTTAGAAAAAAAAACCCGCACGTCGCAGTACCCTGTGATGTGAACTCTTCAATAAATGTAACGGTGCTTTAATAAAAGCATTTTAAATACATTATATGCCATTCCGAGCTTTCCTTTTCATAATATTATAAAGCCGTGATGTATCGCTCCTGGAGTTCATTTTCCTGGTAATTATTATTGAACTGAATAATTCATGGATTTAGGGAAAAGGTTGGCCCCGATTTAATTAAACCATATTTTCCACTACAGGCAGTATTGTTTTTTCCTTATTCTCAATTTCCCTCAAGAATAGGATTATCCTTGAAGGTGAAAGCTAGCTGTTGAACGGAATCTTATCTGACATAGCTCTCCATGTATTTATTTATTTATGCATGAAACAAATTTATATAGCTGCCAAATTCACACGAAGTAATTCCGGGCGGTGTACAGGTAGCCCAACATTTCTGTTGTTAAATGAGACATTTTTTAAGTGAGTTTGGGCCCAATTTTACGATTTTTCTTGCCTCAGTTCTTAAGCGAATCACCGCCGTTGATAAGTTAGTTGACCCGGTTGTTAAGTGAATCCGGCTTCCCCGTTGACTTTGCTTCTCAGAAGGTCGCAAAAAGGGGATCAGGTGATGGTCATAAATATGAACCAGTTGCCAAGCGTCTCAGTTTTGATCACGTGACTACGGGGATGCTGCCAGGGTCGTAAGAGTGAAAAACGGTCGTAAGTCGCTTTTTTCAGTGCTGTTGTAACTTTGAACAGTCACTAAAGGAGCTGTTGTAAATCGAGGACTACCTGTACAGCATTTAAAAAAAACGCGATTTAACACATGTACGCTCAATCCCATCCCCACCTCACAGCCGTGGGCTACACAACCGGACAAGCCATTTGATCAGCTCCAATTGGGGTCCCCAAGGCTGTTGACAAAACCATTGTCAGGCCTGGAAGCCATTTTTCTCTTTCGTTGGGGGTATTAACTCGGAAACCTGACATTCCTCTCTTTAACACCTTGTGGTGAAGCAGCAAAGTGGAGCCTAATCTTAACTTTGGGGGAATGATGTCCCAAAGACAGGGAGCCACCCCAGAGAGGGTCCTTTCCAGAGTTGGTATTCAGCAGGTTTTGACCAGTTCTAGAGAACCTGTAGCGGAAATTTTGAATAGTTTGGAGAACCGAACTATTCAAAATAGTTCTACCACCTCTGACTGCCCCCGCCCCCATCTATTCTCTGCCTCCTGAGTTCCAGTTGATCGGGAAGAAATGGGGATTTTACAGTATCCTTCCCCCAGAGTGGGGTGGGAATGGAGATTTTGCAGGATCCTTCCCCTGGAGCGGGGTGGGAATGGAGATTTTGCATTATCCTTCCCCTGGAGTGGGGTGAGAATGGAGATTTTGCAGGATCCTTCCCCTTGAGTGGGGTGGGAATGGAGATTTTGCAGTATCCTTCTCCTGGAGTGGAGTGGGAATGGAGATTTTGCAGTATCCTTCCCTTCGAGTGGGAAGAATATTGCAAAATCTCCATTCCCTCCCCACACCAGGGGAAGATTATTGCAAAATCTCCATTCCTTCACCACTCCTGGGGGAAGGATATTGCAAAATCTCCATTTTCTCCCCACTCCAGGAGATTATTGCAAAATCTCCATCCCCACCCCACTCCTGGGGGAAGGATATTGCAAAATCTCCATTCCCACCCCACTCTGGGGCCAGCCAGAGATGGTACTTGCCGGTTCTCTGAACTACTCAAAATTTCCGCTACCGGTTCTCTAGAACCTGTTGGATTTCACCCCTGGGTTGGACGTCCATCTAATAATGGTTGACCAAAGGCAAACCAACGCCATCCTAGCTACAAGGCAGCAGTTGGGAGAAACCTGATGGACCGAAACTGCAATTTGAGGAACTTCAAAGTCCATCATCCTTTGACTCATTTGCAAATGTTGCTTTTTGTGGAGGCTGGTTATTATTATTATTATTGTTGTTGTTAGTGTTAGTGTTAGTAGTATTAGTATTAGTATTATTAGTATTATTGTTATCATCATCATCATCATCATCATCATCACCATCATCATCATCAAAGAGGACCTGAAATGACAGCTCAGTTCCTAGCTCCTTGTACTGAAGGAAAGTAGAAGAATGCAATTTAAAAAAAAAAAATTAAATTCAAAGTAAAACATCCAGAGGGCTCCATGGGGGCTGAGATCTCTCCTTCGCTCCTGGATATTTCTAACGACATCTTTTAATTATGATATTTGCACTGCTGTGCTCCTGCTGGCCCCCAGAAGCATTTATTTGCAGCCTGAAAAAAAAAAAAAGAGATTCTCCTTCCTTTCCCACCCCCCTCCCCCTTTTCAGCCCCTTCTGCATTTCCCACCAGCGACGCTTTTTCAAAGCCAGGCTTCCCCGCTAAGACACATGAAGCCGGATCTGCGGCTGTGCTCAGCAGCCGGCGCCGTGGCTTAGTTGGTTAAAGCGCCTGTCTAGTAAACAGGAGATCCTGGGTTCGAATCCCAGCGGTGCCTCTGGAGCGGAGACTTCCGTTTTGCCTTAGAAATATCTTTATTTATTGTGCCTTTTCAATTCTCTTCAATTCGTTTGCAGGGTGGGGGGGGGGGGGGGGCAGTCGGTGTTGAACGGGGAGCTGCAGAAAAGGGCTCGCTTTTCATAAAGCCGGTTCAAGTTTTTTATTTCCCCGGTTTTCCTTCCTCTGCAGGTTTTCAAGGGGCTTGATCGTTTGAATCCACCTGTTCTTAAGAGACCCCTTTTCTTGCAAAAAATTCACATCTGGCGGTCAAGCTCCCTTTCCTGCACAGCTTTTTACAAAACTAGAGATCCCATATATATGCATCTGGGAGGGAGGGAGGGAGGGAGGGAGGGAGGGAAGGAAGGAAGAAAGAAAGAAAGAGAGGGAGGGAGGGAGGGAGGGAGGGAAGAAAGAAAGAAAGAAAGAAAGGGAGGGAGGGAGGGAGGGGGGGGGAGGGAGGGGAGGAAAGAAATGGGGAGGGAGGAAGTAAGAAAGAAAAGAAAGAAAGACAAAGAAAGGAAGAAATGGGGAGGAGTGAGGAAAGAAGGGAGAGAGGAAGGAAGGAAGAGTGAGAGAAGAAATGGGGAGGGAGGGAAGAAAGAAGGGAGGAAGGGAGGAAGAGGAGGAAAGAAATGGGAAGGGAGGAAGTAAGAAAGAAAAGAAAGGAAGACAAAGAAAGGAAGAAATGGGGAGGAGGAAGGAAAGAAGGGAGAGAGGAAGGAAGGAAGAGTGAGGGAAGAAATGGGGAGGGAGGGAAGAATGAAGAGAGGGAAGGAGAAAGGGAGGGAGGAAGAGGAGGAAAGAAATGGGGAGGGAGGAAGAAAGAAAGAAAGAAAAAGAAAGAAAGAAAGAAAGAAGGAGGGACGGAAGAAATGGGGAGGAAGGGAGAAAAGGAAGGGAGGGAGGGAGGTAAGAAGGAAGGAAGGAAAAAAGAGAAAGGAAAGGAAAGGAAGGAAGGGCTAGAGTTAGGGTTAGATAACCAGTTCAAAGTGAACTGTAGCTTTCTTCTCTAAACAAGGAGCAAAGATCTATTTGGTTGCATCAAAAACCAAGGGGATATTCGGAAATTGCTACAAATGGTTTCAGTATCAGACATGCTGAAACATTATGAAATTTTGTGACTCTCTTCAAATCAAATGATGTGCAGGATTGAAAGAAAAGGAATGTTTGGGCGGAACGGAGCCAATTCATAGAAAAACATCACATTAAAAATGCAGCATTTTTAATGCCGAAAAAGGCCCTAAGCAAACGGGCCAGCCTGTTCCTGAAGAAGCAAGATGCACGCCATAAGGAACCCCCCAGCTTCCCGTTATGAAAATATTTAGGAACAAAGCTGCTGCTTCTTCCCTTTCTCCTTTCCTGTGTTTTTCTACCTGCTCAAGCCCATCCCTCTCCGCCTCTTCCTTCTTCCAAATGATTTTTCTGACTGTTTTTCGGAGGTGGCATTTGCAGCAGCCGCTTCTGTGGGCTTCGTTGGTGGAAAGACAAATACGAAAACTGCCTCCTTCCTGTGCAAGTTGGAAGCAGAGACAAAAAACAATAAACACTGCCTGTTTAAACTAGGCCAGAATCGCTTCTTCGTGAATCTTGGAGCAAGCTGTTAAGACAAATACGCAATCACTCCATCCATCACTTGGCCAGGAAGGTGTCAAGTGAAGAGAAGCTATCAGAAATTTGTACATTCATTCTCCAGCCCTCTTTTTTTTCCCTCTCTCTCTCTCTCTCTCTTTCTTGTGTAGAGGCTGGAGATGTACTGAAGAGCAAAACTGAATGTTAACCAGCTTGCAAAATGTAACGTGACCACGTTTTGCTTCCAAGGAACTTCACTGTAGAGTGTTCTGCCCCAGCTACGGACCCCAAAGAACGCAGCACACTACAAAGTTTGTACAAAACTGAATTTACTAAAATAACTCAGCCTTTTTCAAAACAAAGACTGTTAATAAACTTTCTGAACAGCCTACAAGAAACCAAAGATAAAGTAATCACAATCTTACTACGGCTGGCAGAAAGCCCAGAAGCAATCTTGCAGAGAATCCAGATGCAAAGGAGAGTGAACTAAAGTTGTTCCCTACAAATTGCTTCAGTCGGCGTTCCTCCTTAAATAGGCTAAGGGAGTGGCCAATTAGCCCCAAGCCTTACTCTCGAGGACACCTCCTCCTGAGAAGCCACTTCTGCCTTTTGGCAGCTCTGCGCGCCTGTGCATTGAGAAGAGACTCCTCCTCTTTGTCCTCTTCACTGATAGGAGCTTCTGGAGGTTCTGAAGGCCCTGACTGAATCCCCACCTCCGGCACCACATCTTCTCCAACCTCCTCATTGTCTGACCCGAGTGCCAGCTGCACAGGCGGCTGGCGCAGCCCCACACCAGCCTCCTCGCTGTCAGAATTGGCTACAATCCACACAGGCCGCTGACGGGCCACAACATAGAGGGGTACCCTTCGTGGCTTGGTTTGGGAGATGATCTGAATCCAGCTCAATCAGTTTAGTATTCAATTCAATCTACCGTTATGTGCAGCGTCTTTCTGCTAATGGCAGACACGACTGCAGGACAGGTAGTCCTTGACTTACAACTGTTCGTTTAGTGACCGTTCGAAGTTAACAACGGCCCCGAAAAATGTTTTTTCCATGCTTATGATCATGGCAGCATCCCCCACGATCACGTGACCAAAATTCAAAAACTTGATAACTGACTCGTATTTGTGACAGTTGCAGTGTTGCCCTTTGCCCTTTTGTGACCTTCTGTTGCAGGCAAAGTCAGCCAGATTCACTTAACAGGCGGGTTACTAACTTAACACCAGCAGTGATTCACTCAACAGTGGAGGCAAGAAAAGTCGTATAATTTGGCAAAACTCACCTGACAAGGGTTTGACTTCAAAACTGAAATTTTGGGCTCAATTATGGTCATTAAATTGAGGACGACCTATACACTGCCCAAAACCATTTGGTGTGAATTGGGCAGCTATATAAATTTGTTTTGTACATAGATAGATAGATAGATAGATAGATAGATAGATAGATAGATAGATAGATATAGATATAGATGATATAGATAGAGATAGAGATAGATAGAGATAGATAGATAGATAAAGATAGATAGAGATAGATAGATAGATACTGTAGATTGAGATAGATAGATATAGATAGATAGATAGATAGATATAGATAGATAGATACTGTAGATATAGATAGATACTGTAGATAGAGATAGATAGAGATAGATAGATAGAGATAGATAGATAGATAGATAGAGATAGATAGAGATAGATAGATAGGTAGAAATAGATAGATAGAGATAGAGATAGAGATAGATAGAGATAGATATAGAGATAGATAGATAGATAGATAGATAGATAGATACTGTAGATAGAGATAGATAGAGATAGATAGATAGGGATAGATAGATTGAGATAGATAGATACTGTAGATAGAGATAGATACTATAGATAGAGATAGATAGAGATAGATTGATAGAGATAGCGAGATAGAGAGAGATAGAGAGAGAGATACTGTAGATAGAGATAGATAGAGATAGAGATAGAGATAGATAGATAGAGATAGATAGAGATAGATAGAGATAGATAGAGATAGATAGATAGGTAGATAGGTAGGTAGGTAGAAATAGATATAGATAGATAGATAGATAGATAGATAGATAGATAGATAGATAGATAGATAGATAGATAGATAGATAGATAGATAGATACAGGGGGTACTATGTCAGATAAAATTCTTCTCAACAGCTAGCTTTCTCTTTCAAGGGTGATCCTATTTTGAGGGAATGAGAGAGTGAGGAAAAATAATACTGCCCGTAGCGAAAAATATTGATAAATTAAATCCACTTAACGATCGTGTAACCAACTCAACACCTGCGGCTGTTCATTTAACAACTGTGGCGAAATAAGTCATAAAATGGGGCAAAACTCACTTAACAGATGTCTCACTTAGCAACAGAAAGTTTGGGCTCAATTGTGGTCATAATTCGAGGGCTACCTGTATAGACCTCGGCTTCACTCTACCTAAAGTTGGAGCTGGCAAAACGTTTGGCGTTAGCATACCAGGTTTCTGGGATGAGCAGAATCAAGAATTTAATAAAAGGACAAAGATGTGTAACGCACAAAACCGAGGCCAGGATGTTCTATGCAGGAGAGTTGCATGGGTAGGCAAGGTGAGATATGATGACTATGAAAGAGAAATAATTGTCTCTCTTATTGGGATTCCTGAAGAAGAGGACTTCTTGCTGAATCAATGGCCTGGATGGGCTGCTCAGCTTGGCATCCAGCGACCCTAAATATTATAATGGTATGTCCAACCCATCGCGACCCCATGGACAAAGTTCCTCCAAGCTTTCCTGTCCTCTACCATCCCAGGAGTCCATTTAAGCTCATGCCTACTGCTTCAGGGACTCCATCCAGCCACTTCGTTCTCTGCCGTCCCCTTCTTCTTTTGCCCTCAGTCGTTCTCAGCATTAGGCTCTTCTCCAGTGAGCATTTCCTTCCCATTAGGTGGCCAAAGTATTTGAGTTTCATCTTCAGGATCTGGCTTTCTAAAGAGCAGTCAGGGTTGATCTTCTCTAGGGCTGACCAGTTGGGTCGCCTTGCAGTCCAAGGGACTCACAGGAGACTTCTCCAGCACCATAGTTCAAAGGCTGCAATTCTTTGACACTCAGCCTTCCTTATGGTCCAACTTTCACAGCCATCCATTGCAACTTGGAAAACCATAGCCTTGACTATACACACTTTTGTTGGCAGGGTGATGTCTCTGCTTTTGAGTATGCTGACTTGATTTGCCATAGCTTTCCTCCCCAGGAGCAAGCGTCTTTTTATTTCTTGGCTGCAGTCCCCATCTCTTTGTTTCATCTGTTTGGGGGACCGTAAAAGGTAGAGAACGGATACTTTCAGACTTGCAAGTTTCCTTTAATGTAACACTACAATATGTTTCTCATCTGCACTGCTTCAAAGAACTAACATCAATCTTGCAAGTGGTGGAAGTATTTTTCCCCTCCTTTTGTGTGTGTGTGTGTGTGTGTGTGTGTGTGTGTGTGCTATCCATCCTTCCTCAACTTCTGCGTAGGGTATTAGGTCAAAACTCTTCTGCAATTCAAACATTGCATTCTACACGTTTACTTCTATTCCAAGGCGAATTGTTTTAAGAGGAATGTTTTTTCCTGTGATTCTTGATCGCCTTGCTTTTGTGCCAAGTAAATACGATTTCTTCCAAGTCAGTATTGAGGATAGAATTATAAAGGTGAGATGCATAGCAACAACAAATGCCTTACTAAGATACTTGAGTAATCGTCTTAAAGGAACTGGAAATGTAACTGAACCCTTAAGTGTTTATTTACTTACTGGTATGTACCCCAATTGATGAGCATCAGTATACGGATGATCTTAACAATCTGTTTGTTGTTGTTGTTACTTTACAAGAAGCTGACACTGCTTTGTGTAGCATTTGTAGGAATTAATGAAGGCTGCTTGAAACTTCAGGGAATTTTCTCCCAGCTAAGCAGTCGCCTTAAAGCAATTACTAATCTAAATCAGGTTTGGCACTATAAAAATGTTTGGGTCAATGGTGAAGTCATGCCTAATATTTGGTGGGGGGGCAGGGAGATTGGACTCTGACAGGACTCACTCTCTGCTCCCCTAGCTCCTGTTTGGAATTTGGTCAGTGTTATGGAAAATGCCATCACTACATGCTTAAGTCAATCCAAAATTCTTTTTTTTAAAAAAATATTTTTATTTATGCATTTTTCTGTTATTATACAGAAGTGCTTAATCAGCAGTATACTGTCTGAGTCCATTTACTTTTACAAAATAATAACAGTTGTGCTAGTTATGATAGTAATAATAATAATAATACCTGCTTATATGTAATAATAATCTTTCATCATTTACTTTTACAGGACAATAATCTTTTATCTTCTAATTTCTACCTCTTTTATCTAACCACTGATAAAATAAGTCCCATGTTGTAAAATATTCTGTTTCTTCCTTGTCTTTTATTTTTAATGTTAATCTATCTATCTCTGCACAGTCTAATAATTTTCTAATTATATTTTCATCTGCATGGGGTATCTTCATCTTTTCAATATTTCGGCCAGACAGTATCAGCTGGCGGACCCCAGGATGAGGGCGTTCTCTGTGGACGCACCGACCCTCTGGAGTGGGTTGCCCACCGGGCTCCGGACGGCCCCCGACCTCCACACCTTCCGCTCCAACCTAAAGACATGGCTCTTTCAGCAACTTCCCTGATCTGCCGTGGATTTTAACTTGGGGATTTTAACTTGGTTTTTAATATTATTTAATTTTATCTATTGTTGGATTGTTGTATTGTTGTGAGCCACCCCGAGTCCTATTGGAGAAGGGCGGCATATAAATCTGACACATAAATAAATAAATAAATTTTGCAAATATAATTCTTGCTGATTTCAGTACATGTAGTATTAGATATGTATTCCCTTTATTGTAAATTTCAGGTATTATACCTAACAAGAATATTTCTGGCTTTAAGTCTATGTGTTGCTTTATCATTTTTTCAAACCATGTATCTGTTTTCGTCCAAAAATATTTTTTTCGCCATTGGACATGTCCACCACATATGATAATAAGAGCCTGATATCTGATTGCATTTCCAATATTTAGCCAACATGTTTCAGAAGATCTTTGCTAACCTTGCAAGTGGCAAAGTTCTTATTCAGAGCACAAATGACCAGGCTCAAATTATCTTATTTTGGACAAATAATGTGAAAACCTAACGCTCTGGAGGAAGGTTGCGCTGCTGGGAAAGGTGGAAGGATAAGGAAGAGGTCTGGGGAGGTTCTTCATTATCCGGGCCATAGTTGTATTTAATAGTCTATTAATACTGTATTTTTCATACTATAAGATACATGGTGTATAAGACGCACTAAGATTTTGAAGAGGTAAGCAAGAAAGAAAGGTTTTTGCCCTCCCCGGACCCCTGGAGCACTTTGCAGGCCTCCCAAAGCCTCTGCGCCCCCTGTTTTTGTGAAAAATGGGTCCATTTTTCAAAAAAACTGGATGCACTGGGCAGGACTTCAGGAGGCCAATAATGGTTGTATTCGGTGTATAAGATGCACCAACATTTCCATCCTCTTTTGGGCTTGGGGAAGTGGGTCTTATACTCTGAAAAGTACAGTAGTCCAGTTGCCTTTTGAAAAAGCATCTTTGAGATAGAGAAGGGGAAGAAGACTAGCAGCAAGATGGATAGACTCAGTTACCGTGGAGATGGGAGCATCATTAGACGAGCAGAAGGACCACATTAGGGACAGATCGTTATTGAAGAAATCCATCTAGGTGGTTGCTTAAGAGTTGGCAATGACTTGATGGCAGATCATCACTCAAGATCTGCTCCAGAGGCCTTGCGTTTCCGTTTTTAACTCCTACAGGATTGAATCTTGGCACCGGAAAGAGATCCCATAGCAGCCTTATGATGAATCCTGGCAGAGCAATAGAATTAGCTGATTGTGAAAGGACCACCTTTCAAAGTATAGGAACCTCTTCATCGTTTGAATAGCGCAGTGTGACAAATTGCTAAGCGCAAGATCAAAATATCCACATTACCAGCACAACGGAAACCTTCTGCCTGCTGGGTGGATTTCACCTGAGCTCCGATGCTTAAAGAACAAACGTAGACTTTGTCCTGCAAAGATAAATCCTTTAAATGAAGAACAAGACAGTGAGAGAGACACTTTGCCTGCCTGCCGTTTACGGCTGCACCCCATCCTTTTATTATTTATTAACTACTAAGACTGTATTACTATTCTTCTGATCCTTACTAGTACCTATCTCTTCCCACTTATGGCTATAGCCATGTTGCTTGTATCTTTATAATTTATATTGTTTTTATTGTTTCCTAGAATGATTTTATTGCCTATTAGTATCCTATGACTATCACTAAGTGTTGTACCTTATGATTCTTGATGAATATATTTTATTTTTTCTTTATGTACAGTGAGAGCATATGCACCAAAGACAAGTTCTTTGTATGTCCAATCACACTTGGCCAATAAAGTATTCTATTCTATTCTATTCTATTCTATTCTATTCTATTCTATTCTATTCTATTCTATTCTATTCTATTCTATTCTATTCTATTCTATTCCATTCCACTCCACTCCACTCCACTCCACTCCACTCCACTCCACTCCACTCCACTCCACTCCATTCCATTATTCTATTCTATTCTTATTCTACTCTAGTCTTCTCTTTTCTCTTCTTTTCTGTCTTCTACTCTACTCTACTCTACTCTACTCTACTCTACTCTACTCTACTTCTATTCTACCCTACCCTACCCTATTCTTATTCTACTCTAGTCTTCTCTTCTCTCTTTTCTGTCTTCTACCCTACTCTACTTTACTCTAATTCTATTCTACCCTACCCTACTCTTTATTCTATTCTATTCTATTCTATTCTATTCTATTCTATTCTATTCTATTCTATTCTATTCTATTCTATTCTATTCTACTCTACTCTACTCTACTCTACTCTACTCTACTCTACTCTACTCTCTACTCTACTCTACTCTACTCACCAACAAGCTTGTTACAGTCACACACTTTTGCTTTTTCATTATGTGGCTGCTTGGCCATTTATTTGTTTTTCTAGGGTTTTTTTCCCCTCCCTAGTCACCTGCCCTAGGTACAGCTCATTAAACACTTGAAGAGCATGAAACTGCTATGTGCCGAATTAGTCCTTGATGTATTACAAGGTTGACAATAACAACAACATATATAGATAGGAGAATGGAATTGTGTCATGGTTTTCCTATAGGGACTAAATCAAGACCTGCTACATATATCTAAATATTATATCTAAATCAAATGTGTGGGGTTTTGTTTTTTGAATTTGGCAACTTTAAGATGTATGGTTTTCAGCTTCCAGAATTCCCTAACATGCATGTTGCCTAGGGAATTCTGGGAGTTGAATTCTGGGAGTTAAAGTCGCCAAGTTTAAAAAAATCCTGCCATAGAATACAAATATTTGAGATGGCATACTTTTCCAGTAGAATAATTAAGCAAACACCAGCATGCCACAATTTCAGCCACTCCACTGGATTTGAAATGGAGCGATTGCAAACAAAAGAAAAATGCCAAAGGCAATTCAGCATTTAAGGCTTCTGAGTTGAAATTTTGGTACAAGAAAGAAGATTTTATGACAAACCTATCAGTCTCTGTTGTTTTCATCTGAGAAAAAAAATATGGAAGCGATCGGTCTTTTTGATGTGGAATATTAAATTTATGCTACCGTTGGGTCAGCTGTCATCTGAAATATCAAAAGAAAAAAAAAGATTGTGGTGGAAAAGCCTTAAAATTAACTCAGGAATCCCATGATTTTTTTTTAAATAAATGAAACATAAACTGGATTGAATTAGAATAAATAAAAAGACTGAAATATGGCTCTGATGAACAAGGTAAAGAATATAGAATAGAATAACAGAGGAGGAAACCCTATACCACTTCAGGCAAATGGTTATCCAACATCCTCTTAAAAACTTCCAGTGTTGGAGCATTCACAACTTCTGGAGGCAAGTTATTCCACTGATTAATTGTTCTCACTGTCAGGAAATTTCTCCTTAGTTCTAAGTTGCTTCTCTCCTTGATTAGTTTCCACCCATTGCTGCTTGTCCTACCCTCAGGTGCTTTGGAGAATAATTTTACTCCCTCTTCTTTGTGGCAGCCCCTGAGATATTGGAAGACTGCTATCGTGTCTCCCTTAGTCCTTCTTTCCATTAAACTAGAAATACCCAGTTCCTGCAACCGTTCTTCATATGTTTTAGCCTCCCCTAACCATCTTTGTTACCCTTCTCTGCACACTTTCTAGAGTCTCCACATCTTTTTTACATCCTGGTGACCAAAACTGAATGATATTTGAATATTTGTCTTATTCTGTTTTTACTGCTCAAACTTTCTTTATTGTCTTTGGTTGTTTTCTATTGTTCATTTTGTACTGAGGATAAAGAACATGTCCCACTAAAAATACATGGTTGTCTGCTGCTCACAATGGTTGCGAGGATTATAGCATTGCCATCAGCTAAACAAGGCTAACTCTTGTTAAGCATTTTCCCACTGGATTCTAGGAGAGCTTTGAACAAGGGCATTTCAAAGCAGATGAATATAACATGCTTGAAGGGAGCAGTTCTGCAGAGCTCTGCATCTTGCTTATGTGGCTGAAAAGCGATACTGTATATCCAAGGTTACATGTGAATAACCCTGAGCCAGGAAATGTACTGTATTTTTCGGAGTATAAGACGCACCCTTTCCCCCCTAAAAGGGGGTGAAAATTTAGGTGCGTCTTATACACCGAATGTAGCCCCACCCACCCACTGGCTCCCACCTTTTGGCCTCTGCCTCCCAGCAGTTTACCTCCTTGCAGCAAACAGCAAGAAAAAACAGCTCCTTTCAGCTTCAGCACAGCCTAATTAGCACAAGTTGATTCCATCGGCCTCCCGACTGTCAGCTGATTTGCTCTCGGCTGTTTTGTGCTGCTGCTTGCTGCAAAGACGTAAATTGCTGGAGCAGAATTTTTTCCCCCCTTGTGCTAATCAACCTATGGTGAAAACGAAACTGAAAGTAAAGCAGGCTGTTTGCTGTTTGCTGCAAGGAGGCAAAATTGCTCAGAGGCAGAGGGAGATTTCTTTTTCTTCTTTTCCTCACCAAAAAAGGTAGGTGCGTTTTATACTCCGAAAAATATGGCACCTCTCTTTTAGCTGCAAAGGTGCAATGCACAAAGGGAACCCCATATGGAAATCACCGCAGATGGGACATTGCAAGATTTTATGGAATAAAGAATCAAGAGCGACAATGCACAGTGCTTGAAGTTGTAGGACCACACAATCACATACAGGTAGTCCTCAATTTTCGGCATGGTCATTTAGTGACCGTTCGAATTTATAACGGCACTGAAAAAAGTGACATATGACCGTTTTTCACACTTACCACTGCTACAGCATCCCCAGGGTCATGTGATGTACATTCAGATCAGTGGTGGATTTCGAATTTTTTTATTAGCGGTTCAGTGGGTGTGGCTTGGTGGGTGTGGCAGGGGAAGAATACTATAAAATCTCTATTCCCACCCCACTCCAGGGGAAGAATACTGCAAAATCCCCATTTCCTCCTGATCAACTGGGACTCAGGAGGCAGAGAATAGATGGGGGTAAGGCCAGCCAAAATTTTTATTACCGGTTCTCTGAACTACTCAAAGTTTCTGCTACTGGTTCTCCAGAACTGGTCAGAACCTGCTGAAACCCAGTCAACGAGGAAGACAGATTCACTTAAACAACCGTCTTCCTAATTTAAGAACGGCAGTGATTCACTTAACAAATGTGGTGAGAAAAGTCGTAAAACGGGGCAAAACCCACTTCACCAATTTCTCACTTAGCCACATAAATGTTGGGGTCCATTGTGGCCATAAATTGAGGACTACCTGTATTACTTGATCTCGAGGGAGAGACACAGGACATCAAACCCATGCCTCGTTTTATTCAAAACTCCAGTTTCAACCTTCTCCCCGTTATGGCAAATAAGAGGGTAGATCTGATAGAATCTTAAAGGATTCCAGCAAAGCAATCTTGCTGAATCCTTTGCAGCTGACCTTACATGAACTTCAGCAGAACACGATGAGGAAAAGGATCAGCTTGTAAACCTTTTTGCCTTCTAAATAATTGAGCAGCACAATAAAGATTCAGCTGCAATCCATCTACGAAGGGATTGGAATATTTGGCTTGCATTTTTCAAGCAGAAAATTAAGGCCTCCTTTAAGAAAAATGGTGTTTTTTTTTTAAAAAAAAGAACAAATAAATAAATAAAGACCATTACCGAATTAATAAATGGGGGAGAAAAAAAAATCTGTATTTTACTAGGTAGTTCTATCACTCCAGTTACGGAGGGAAATTTAAAGCTTGCTGCTCCAAATGTAGGCAGCAATGATTTTAGAGTCACAAGGGCATAACAACACTGCAAAATGGCTCTTTAAATGTGGGAAACACGTAGATTTCAGGGAAGGGTCTAGTGAATTATTGTAATCTATAAAAGTGCTTCTTAAAATCTGTGGCCTGCAGTTTTACTTCCCTCTTTTGGAGTTCTGTTGAGGAGGTTTGGCTTCCTTAAAACCTAAAGAATATTCTTCAGATTAAAAACTCTTAGAAAAGGTGGGCAAGAGCTCCAGAAGCACCATGGGCTGGCAAAAACGTCCATCCTAAATTGGGAATGAAATAAATCCAATGGATGCTTAGATCACAGTTCCCCTAAGGCCTGGCCAGCAAGGTCAATGGTCAGTTCTTATAGAAGAGGTAGACCTTGATTTACGACCACATTTCTCTTGCTAAGTGAGAACAGTTGTTAAGTGAATTTTGCCCCACCTTACAACCGTTCTTGCCATAGTTGTTAAGTTGTTAAGAAACCCTGCCGTTGTGTAACCAGTTACACCGTTTGCAAATGAATCTGGCTTCCCCATTCTGCTTGTCAGATTGCAAAAGGAGATTGTATGATCTTGGGACACTGCAAACCGTTATAACTATGAGTCAGTTGTCAAGTGTCTGAATTTTAGTCATGTGACCACGGGGAATTCTGCAACAGACGTGTGAAAAACAGTCATAAGTCACTTTATTCAGTGCCTGGATGACTGGAGGAGGGGTCAGAGCTGAAGAAGCTTTTTGGATGAGAAGTGAAATGCCTGCAAAGAACAAAACAAGAGAAGTCCGGTTGCCTCTTGAAAAAGCACCTTTGGGACAACCATGAATGGGTGACTGAGAATCTGAGGTGGCCACCCTTTGAGCCCTGTAGGCAAGGAAATTTCATTTTAATGGATGCCAGTTAGTGTACCTTCATTGACAATGAAGTTCTATTCTATTCTATTCTATTCTTCTATTCTATTCTATTCTATTCTATTCTATTCTATTCTATTCTATTCTATTCTATTCTATTCTATTCTATTCTATTCTTTTTTTTTTAAATTTTTATTTATACAAATCAACAATACAATAAGAAACATTTTCGGTTCCATGGTGCATAAATAAATACATAAACTTTTATCTTGTCATACATATACATGTACTATTACTTCTTATAAGTAGCTATATGGATATAATAGTGCTAAATTTTATCTTAATGATTGTTACACATAATAATACACAGTAATTATATATATTATCTCGTTTTTTTCCTTCTCTCCAACCACTCGTACCACAAACCCCACACCCCATAATACTCTGAATCCATTCTGTCATTAATTTCTAAGGACAATTTATTCATATTCTATTCTATTCTATTCTATTCTATTCTATTCTATTCTATTCTATTCTATTCTATTCTATTCTATTCTATTCTATTCTATTCTATTTAACAGATTAACAGTCTATTCTATTCTATTCTATTCTATTCTGTTCTGTTCTGTTTTCTATTCTATTCTATTCAGTTCTGTTCTGTTCTGTTTTCTATTCTATTCTATTCTGTTCTGTTCTGTTTTCTATTCTATTCTATTCTATTCTATTCTATTCTATTCTATTCTATTCTATTCTATTCTATTCTATTCTATTCTATTCTACTATTCTATTCTATTTTTATTAACAGATTAACTATTCTATTCTATTTTCTATTCTACTCTATTCTTCTGTTTTCTATTCTATTCTATTCTATTCTATTCTATTCTATTCTATTCTATTCTATTCTATTCTATTCTATTCTATTCTATTCTATTCTATTCTATTCTCCATTAGACTCATTTCCAAACGGGGTCAGACAAACCCCACTGCTTCCTTGTCAGCCTCCCACCCCACCCAATGTTACTCTCACTTTGGGAGAACTCTGTACACGCCCAGATGAACTCTCCCAATTCACCAAAGCATCCGGAGAATAGAAACCGACAGGAACCCATGACCCCAGCCACGCCGGAAAGCCCATCCCCCGCGATCTTCTTCGAAGGGGCCACGGCCAGCTAACACCTGCCCAAGGCGACCGTGCGAACCTCTCACTCCATCCCTCCAGCGGGGCGCGGATTCTCTCCCATCCCCAACTTCTGCTCGGAGGACGCGGTTTAGGAAAAGTCGGTGCATGCTCAGAGACACGCGTGTCCTTGGAAGGGGGAAAAAAAAAAAAACCATCCTCCGGGGCACGCACGCCTCCCTGCCTCCCTGCCTGCCTGCCTTTATTTTTCTGTTTGCAGCGCTGCGCCTCTTGGCAAGACTTGCAAGCATCCTCCTCCTGCGCCCCGGGGTGCGCGGAGACGCGGCGGCCGGGCTGGGGAAGCGCTGGGCGGAGTCGGGCAAGGAGAAGGAGGAGAAGGAGAGAAGGAGGAGGAGGAGGAGGCCCGCCGGGCGATTGCCTGCTGTCGACCTGCCCCTCCGAGCCGTCGCGTCACGCGGGGCTGGGTCTCACAGATCGCGGCGGCGGCGGCGGCCTCCCAGCTCAGCCGTCGCCAGCGGCGCCAAGCGAGGCGAGGGCCATGGAGCCCGGACGGGATGCTCCCCGCTTACCTGCCCCGCTGTGATCCTCGGCCGCCCCGGCGGGCCGAGGCGCAGCGCGGAGAGCTGCTGGCCATGGAAGCGGCGTCTGCAGAGCCGCGGCCCCCGGGCGCGCTGGGACCGCTGGCTGCGCTCTGCTTGGGTGAGTCGAGGCCAGCTCCCATCCGCCGCCGAATTCGGATCCCGGACCTTTGGGGAAGGAAGGGGGTCTTCCACCGGGGAGTGGGGGGAGATGGAGGCACCCCTAGGTGCGTGGGGCAGGTGGAGATCAGCACCCCCCCCCCCTTTCCGGGTTGGGCAGGCGGGCTGGGGGGGCATCTGGTTCTGGGACCCGCAAGAAGGAGGAAGCCGGAGGCTATCCAGATCCTTTGCGCGCACTTTCCCACCCGTGTCCGCTCGAGCTAACGCATTCTGCGCGGGGCAGAGCCGCAGACGCCCCGCGGGACATCCTAGGGGACTCCTTAAGGTCATGCAATCCACCCCTCTCTCCACCCACCCTCCCAAATACACACACACACACACACACACACACACACACACACACACACACCCCAGGAGTCCAGGATCCAGTACAGCTTGGAAAGAGAGAGAGAGAGAGAGAGAGAGAGAGAGAGAGAGAGAGAAAGCGCTTTTGTGCAGGTGAATCAACGTGGATCGGATTTTGGCGCTGTTGGCAGGTCCCCGAGTGGGAGAGCGCCGGGGGTTTGTGCATGACTGCAGCTTCAGCAAGCACGCGTGTTTTTCCTCGTGCAAGGGCACTGCGGGATGGATGAAGTGACATCAGCTTTGTTTGCTGGAGCGAAGGCGGGTGTGAGATCCCAGCTGCCACATCAGGGGTTGCGTTCCGCAGTCGGAGTATGGGACCTGTGGGTTTTAAGGTGGGGTGCGTTTCTCTCTCTCTCTCTCTCTCTCTCTCTCTCTCTCTTTCTGGAGCGGCTTTGGCTAAGTTGGTTAGACACCGTTGAGGAAGGCAGAAGCCCCGGTTCCATTTTGCAACAAGTTTGGGCAGTTTGTGACTTGATTTGTTGCCGATGACATCATAGAAATTCTATCCCTGCGTCCGGGACATTAAAAAAAAAACAAAACCCCCCACACAACTTTTATTAATGTAATCCATTGAAAATTTCCAGATATGAATAATGCATACAGAAAGCAATCTTTTTTTTTTTTTAAAGAAGAACCACATTTTAGAATAGATTTTTAGTTAGCTCAAAGGCAGGAAATGCACTTATAAAGCCATTATGAGATAGTAATGCAACTATAAAGTCAGTTATAAGCTTACCTGGGAAGCCCATTTAGTTCACTGGGGCTTATTTCGAAACAGCTGTATCAATTCTGGACTGTAAGGCAAACATTAAATTGGTGACCCTGTCTCAGGCTAGAAAAGGAATTTAACTGAATGATTTCCTGGGCCAGGAAGTCAAATAGGATGCAAAATTTCACGGCGTAAGCCAGAACACAGAAATAACTTTCCGGTCCTTATAATTATGACTCTTCACACAAACCTATTCTTTTGGCATCCCTTTAATGCCTCCGCTCAATTAAAAAATTCCATAATAAGGAACGCATTTTGCTGTTGAGGTATATGTGTTATGCATAGTAGCCTATTTGGTCTGATACTGATTTCAAGAAAAGCTGCAATGTTATTTTCACAAGCTTTATGGCAAGGTTGTCTGAACGTTTACCTAGGCTAGGAGAGTGGTCCCGCTTTTTAATTTGTAGCTGCTCGTCTTTAGAAGATGTAAGAGATGCACTATGGATGCTCACTATTTTAGCGATTTCAACGGTGGATAGCAGAAATATCAGGATATGATGTCCTTTGCTATATTTGTTGTTTTATTCTTTGCATTATTTCCTGTGTGCTCCACTTCCTGTCTTCTATCCTGCCAATTGCAGTAACTCTTCTTCATTTTTCCAGGAGTTTTGATGGAGAGACATTATAGTAGAGAAATAGAGAGACAGTTTGCCTAGCGTTAGCAGCCTCAGGCTTTGATTTATTACGTATTAGTTATCAACGATGCACTTGTTGTAAAGAGAAGGCTTTATTTTTTAACTAAATAATACCACTAAGACAAAGATGCATTAATGTGGATGAAATCTGTAGATTTGCTTCTTGGTAAGTGTGAGTAAGAAGAGTTAATTTGACAGGCTGCTTTGTACGTTTCTCTGTGGGCGAACACCTCCCAAATACAGTGTTGATAATCAGGTCCTTGAAGCTGTCTGAGCTTAGTGGTTTTCTTTCGGACGTTCCATTACCAAACCAGGTAATATCATCAGTGCTGATTACCTTGTGGGCAGGCAAATGGAAAACTTAAAAAAAAAAATTTAAGAAATGAGCCTTGCCATTTATGCTTAATTTAGGGCAGGGGTCCACAAACATTTTGGTTTCTCGGCCCTTTTATGTTCTTAAAAATAATTGAGGACCACAAAGAGCTTTTGGTGGATAGGAATTGTATCTATCAGCATTTGCTGTATTAGAAATTAAAATTGAGACATTTAAAAATATTTGTTGATTTGGCTTTGCGGATCCCCAGAGCTCCAAAGTTATAGTAGAAGGATAGGCTGAGCCTGGAGGGCGGAGTCAAGTGAGTAATCAGCCTAGAGCAGGGGGTCAGCAACCTGCGGCTTTGGAGCTGCATGTGGCTCTTTCACCCCTCCGCTGTGGCTCCCTGGCACTCACCGGCATGCAATTTATTGAGTTTTTCAACCCCCGGTAGGCCAACCATGGATAAATCCAAGAAAAGAAAAGTTGAGAAGAAAACAGAATGTTTAATTCAACTACATATACTGTATTTTCCTGCGTATAAGACTACTTTCTAACACACAAAAATCTTCTCAAAAGTCGGGGGTCGTCTTATACGCCGGGTCTCATTCTTCTGTAACCAGGCAGACCAGCCCATAAGGCTCTGACAAGCCTTAAATGGCTCTGAGGAGGGTCGTCTTATATGCCCAGTCGTCTTATACGCCGGAAAATACGGTACTAGTTTTGTGGCTGCTCGAGAAATATTCAGGCACGGGAAGGGTTTTGTGGCTCCCGGTGTTTTCTTTTCTGTGGGAAACGGGTCCAAATGGCTCTTTTGAGTGTTTAAGGTTGCAGACCCCCGGCCTAGAGTCTTTAAGCTCTCTCAAACAATCAAAGTCCAGCTCTCTTGAATTCCATTGACTCTTACCTAGCCCCAATTCAGTGCTGCCCATTAGTTGACTGGATTTTTGCGTGTGGGTGGGCATGAGCACCTTACTGGAAGTTAACATGTGGTCCCGATTCTTTGCATCCGATACCAGTTTGTACTTTGAAAACCACTGATCTAGGACAGTGGTGGTGAATCTATGGCACACTTGCCAGAGGTGGCACTCAGAGTGCTGTCTATGGGCATGCCCCAGCCCAGCTCCATCGCGTTCCTCCCACAGGGGAGAGAGAGGAAGGGAGGGAGGGAGAGGGAGAGAGAGAGAAAAGGAGGGAAAGAGAGAGGGAGACAAAGAGGGAGAGCGGGAAGAGAAATGATATTACTAAAGTTTTTCTTTTTTATTGTTGCTAAACATAATATTTCAAAAGCAGAAAAAAAATGAAGGGGCATAAAAGTGCATTTATCACATTTTTCTTAGAACCTTTAGCTGAATTCTGCCTGGTTTATCATTATTTTAGGTAGTAAAACCTCATTATTCACGTTAAATTGCTGTGTTGGCACTTTGCGATAAATAAGTGGGTTTTGGGTTGTAGTTTGGGCCCTTGGTCTCTAAAAGGTTCCCCATGATAGATCTAGGACAGTGATGGCTAACCTTTTGGCCATTGCGTGCCAAAAGCGGGGGGAGCGTTGGGGGGTTTCCTTTGCCCATGCCCACACCCATAATTCTATGCACCCTGCCCCCCCCACATGCACGCATGACACAAACACCCCCCCCCCCCGTTTTTGGCATGTGATGGCATGGCAGGCCTGGTAGGCTTGTTTTTTTGCCCTCCCCAGGCTCCAGAGACTTTCTAGGAGCCTGGGGAGGGCGAAAACGGCCTTCCCAAGCCCCCAGAGGCCCTCTGAAGGCTGGAAATAGCCTGTTTCCTGACTTCCAGTGGGCCCAGAAGGCCTGAAAAGCAGCTGGCGGAGCTGAGCTCACGTGCCCACCAATACGGGTCCACATGCCATCCGTGGCCCGCGTGCCATAGGTTCGCCATCACGGATCTAGGATCAGTTCCCCGTGGAAGTCATTGATACTGGATACAGTTTGGAGCCAGGAACCTGGAGCTGGAGAAAATTGAAAGTGAGGTCGGGTGAGGATGTATAAATGCCCAGATTTACACATTTCTAATCTTGGTGGATCAACATTGGGTGAAAAAAAAACCAGGGATGTAAGCAGCTGCCTCCCCCTCTTCCCCTCCCCAGGTTTATTTTCTCCTTCCTGCCATCAAAAGGAATGTTATTCTATAAATAGACATAACATAAAAAGCCAGAGTCTTACTGTGATGTAGTTTTAATGAAAGGTGCCAGTGCTGTAGGCTATCACACCATGGCTGAATTTTAAAGGCCCTTTCAGGTCACATCAAACATTCTGCAGAGCTTAAAGGGGTCTGTTTGGCTTTTGCTGGCCTACTCAGTAGACCAAGTGAGTTGTAGCTTCTTCAGGAAGACCTGGTTAAACAGCCTGTCTAGGTCACAAGAGTCCAGAGGAGGACACGTGAGGTCATTGCGCTTAGATTGGGGTGTTCTATGGAGATTCTCATCACCCAGTTTGCGCCCATAGAGAGGGCCTGCTCAGGGTGCCGTTGGCTAGACAGTGTTGGCTGGCGGCCCCCAGAGGTAGAGCCTTCTCTGTGGGCATGCCCACCCTCTAGAATCAACTCCCCTTCGAGCTCCGGTTGGCTCCTGACCTTCGCATCTTCCGCCGCGAATTAAAAACTTGGTTATTCAAGTTCCCTGACCTGGACTGATGGGGTTTTACGGGTTTTTACATTTTAGTTTATCAGATTTTAATTTTGTACTATGGCTTTGTGAATTTGATTACTGTGAGCCGCCCTGAGTCCGTTGGAGATAGGGCGGCATATAAGCCAAATAAAATAAAATAAATAAATAAATAAAAGTGCTTTTTCAAGAGGCAACTGGGCTTTCTGGTTGTTCTTTGAAGGCATTTCGCTTCTCATTCTGGAAGCTTCCTGAAAGTCCAGTTGCCAGAAAGTCCAGATGCCTCTTGACAAAGCACCTCTGGGTCTTAGAGTGGGGTGTTTTAAGAAAGTGCTCAGGGGAATAAGGCTCCTTCTGAGATCTGGAGGCTCCCAGCCAGTTGTCATTGCAAAGTTTTTTTCTCCCAAGTCATGGGTTACTTAGGCTAACCTGGTTGGAGCCCGCTCTTCTGGATGTGAGATAACAATAACTGAACAATAACAGAATAACAGAGTTGAAAGGGACCTTGGAGGTCTTCTAGTCGAGCCCCCTGCTCCATCTGGAGACCCTATACCAGTGAGGGCTAACCTTTTTGCCATCGCGTGCCAAAAGTGGGGAGAACATGGGGGTGTTGCTCGTGTGCGTGCCCACACCCATAATTCAATGCGCCCCATCCCCCACGCATGCACACACGACTCCCCGGCGTGACCCCCGCTTTTCGCACGTGATGGCACGGTGGTCCTTTTTTCACCCTCCCCAGGCTCCAGAGGGTTTTCTTGGAGCCTGGGAGGGCGAAAACCGCCTTCCCCGCACCCCTGGAGGCCCTTCGGAGGCCGGAAATGACCTGTTTCCAAACTTCCAGTGGGCCCAGAAGGCTCGAAAATCAGCTGGCCAGAGTGCGCATGCATGCTGGAGCTGAGCTATGGCAACACTTGCGTGCCCACCAATATGGCTCTGCATGCCACCCGTGGCACTCGTGCCATAGGTTCGCCATCATGGCCCTATACTATTTCAGACAAGTGGCTGTCTACTCTCTTCTTAAAAACCTCCACAACTTCTGAAAGGCATCCCATTCCACTGGTTAATTGTTCTCACCGTCAGGAAATTTCTGCTTAGTTGCTTCTCTCCTTGATTAGTTTCCATTCATGGTTTCTTGTCTTGCCTTCTGGTTCTTTGGAAAATAGGTGGATCTCCTCTTCTTTCTGGCAGCCCCCCTCCCCCCAAATACTGGAACGCTGCTATTATGTCACCCCTTTTTTCACTAGACTAGACATACCCAATTCCACTCCAAAAGATGGATTTTAAACTGGAAATGTTCCTCCTAGGAATGATTGGGGGAAAAAAAATGGAAAAAAATTTGTACTATATTACATTGCATATTCTAACAGTGGCCAGAATTACTTTAGCGCAAATATGGAACCTGACCAATACACCATCTGAAGAAATAATAATTTAAAAAATCCTCGAATGCGCCGAAATGAATAAATTAGCAATGGAGATCAAAGAAAGAGATGACTCGGACTATTACAAAGTGTGGAACTGGTTTTATACATGGCTAGAAAATAGAAATCAAATTAAGAAATAAGAATATAAACTGAAATTCGGTATTAATACACTGGATATAAATATATGTAATAATCCTGCTTACAAAAATGTTAATTATGGGCATGCAAAAATAAGAGAAGGATTAGGAAGATGGAATTTAAATGTAAAGACAAATGTCGATGCAGAAAGTTGTAAAATTGTATATACATGTTGTTAGTTTTGTATTTTAGCGTTTGATGTATGTTTATGTTCTTTTTTTCCTTTTTGTATTTCTTTTGTTATTGTGTTTTTGATTTCAAAAATGTAAAATGCCTAATAAAAACTATTTAAAAAAAAAAGACATACCCAATTCTTGCACCGTTCGTCATATGTTTTAGCTTCCAGGCCCCTAATCATTTTTGTTGCTCTTCTCTTAACTTAAAACATCTTCCAGCTTCCAGGTTCTCTACCTTCTCTTTCTTTGTTTTGGTTGGTGATTGTTTCCTCTCATGGTGTCATTATATTCTCTGATGTATCCTGAGCCGCCTAGAGTCATTTGGAGTCAGGACCCATCAAATCAATAAATGAAATCAAAGGACAACATGGTGACATATTGTCATTGTGGCTTGTACTGACAGCCTAAGTTTGTGTCTTCTGGAGCTGTGTTGGTGATACTCCCGCTATGCTGCGGTTTGCATAGGCAGGAGTTTTTGAATAAGTTGCATTAAACTGGTTTGCATAACGTGCTGAAATCTCAGTTTACACATTGCATGACAATGATCGCTGTGCCACCAATGAGCTAAAGTGTTAGCAGGAAAGGACTAGAAGGCGCTTGGTGAAGACCAAATCTGGGAGATGCAGTTGGGGAAGTCAGAGAGAGAAAAGCAGGGTTTAAAAGTCACAAAGTTTGCAATGTGGGGATGGAGACGCAGCAGGCACCCGGGTGGCAGACAGTGGTGGATTTCTACCAGTTCGCCCAAATCGGTAGTGGCGGCAGTGAGAGGCTCCGCCTACCTGCCTGGACGTCATCACAGATGCTGTGCGCATGCACAGACGGTTCTGCGCATACGCAGAAGCGCCGCACACGAGCAAAGGTAAGAGGAACCCACTACTGGTGGGAGAGAATATCCACCCATCTTAAAAGTTGCCAAGTTTGAAAAATACTGGTATAACATGTTATAACAAGGGAGCCAACTGTAGCTTATACAGACCACAATTAAGCAAATCATCGTTCATCATGGTTAACACCTCCTTGGTCACGGCTGTCCAAATTTGGCAACTTTAAGACTTGTGGACTTCAATTCCCAGAATTCTTCAGCCAGCCAAAATGCTATTTTTTTCCCCCACCAGACTTCCCACTTTACAAAATTTTGCAGGTATATCCCTCCTCCTTTTACTCATCGTCCCCTTACTTCAGACATCATGAAAAGTTAAGCCTAACCTGGCTTGTAGCAACACTTTCAAAAGTCATCCGATATAGGTATGTTTTTGATCAATATCTTACGGTAAATGCCACTATATTAACATCTAATTTGTGTTTTTGGCTTTTCAAAACAGTGAATCTCTTCTTGACTGGGAAAATTGAGAGTGCAGTCCCTTCCTTAGGTAAGATACATTTCTTTTTAATTATAATTGAAGTTTCATAGTCTTCTTGGTGACTCATAAGCCCGGATAAGTATCATATTAAGAAAAAAATGGGCCCTGAATGACTTCCTTAACAATTCACTTGTTACATGGTCATAGCATCTTCTTACACTTTTGGGGCCCAAAAACAACACCAGGGTAAAAGATTTAGAACATCCCCTGCTTCTAAAACTAATTTTGGAAAGTAAAATGTGTGTCGGTTTATGAGGGGAAAAAAATAAAACAATTGCTTCTCAGGATCAGCTGATCTCTTTTTTTAAAATGGTACTTAGCTTTGCTTCTGAATTCTGTCTGACCATGAGGAGATTTCTTAACCAGTTTTGCACATCATGTTTATTTCTTTGGCTCATTTTATGCAAAAAAAAAAAAAAAATTCCTTTCCTTTTGGCAGACCTATTTAGGCTATTGATCTACTCTTAGGGAAAAAAATCCTGTCCCGGCGCATTTCAGCCAGGCAAGCAAAGAGTTTAATAAAGTAGAAGGAACAGGAATTGATAAGGCAAAGATCAACCTTTCTCTGAAAGGGCAAATGCTGTGGAGTTTTCACCTTCTCTTTTTGATCCTACGTCCGACAGCCGCTTGTAATGGAAAACCAGAGCAGCATATGGAACGGCGTGGGGTCATCTATAGTCCTTCCTGGCCACTCAACTATCTCCCGGCCATGAACTGCAGCTGGTACATCCAAGGAGATCGTGGCGATGTCATCACTATTAGGTGGGATGTATGATTTTTTAAATATATATATACATATATATATATTCCAAGGGACCCAATGGCTCAACGACTAAGACACTGAGCTTGTGAAATGAAAGGTTGGCAGTTCAGCGGTTCGAATCCCTAGTGCTGCGTAACGGGGATGAGCTCCCGTAACTTGTCCCAGCTTCTACTAACCTAGCAGTTCGAAAGCAAGTAAAAAATGCAAGTAGAAAAATAGGGACCACCTTTGGTGGGAAGGTAACAGTGTTCCGTGTGCCTTTGACGTTGAGTCATGCCGGCCACATGACCACGGAGACGTCTTCGGAGAGCGCTGGCTGTTCGGCTTTGAAACGGAATGAGCACTGCCCCCTAGAGTCAGGAACGACTAACACATATGCGCGATGGGAACCTTTACCTTTAAAGAAGTCAACAAAATTTTGACTTAAGATGGAGGCTGAGTTCACACGGCATCCTGAGCACAGCCTTTTTGTGTTGGGACAACCTAGCCAGTAAATAGTTTGACCTGAGATGGCCAAATCAGTAACACAGGATTAGATATTTTATATCAGAATGTATACAAATAAAAATGTATTTGATTAAACAAAATGTCTTTTGTTGATAGAACCACAGACACAGTGTTCCACAGTGGTGACACCTCAATTCAACAGACTCCAGTTTAGGGCAGATTTCACAGACATCCCACCAAAACAATGAATGAGCATCCAAAATAAACTAGAAGTGCAATTATGTCAGCAATTTACACCACTGAGTAATATGTCATTATGCAAATGATAGACATCACTCGGAGCTGTTTGTGCCATTTGGCTATTGCTGCCATCGACATAATTGATGGGAATGATGTAATAGGTGATGTAATGCACGTTCAAGAGTAATGGAGACCCTTCCCCTCCACCTGGTCTAATGAATTAACATTTCACTCTACCTTCAGTTACACCAACACAAGGAATCTTGTTTGTAGCTCTTAAGCTACGGCTTATAAGAATGCCTTTGCTGATTAGTTGTTGTGGCTTTCTTTGTTACAAGGTGGCAAAATCACTCTGCCTGAATCACGCAAAAATAATAATAACAAAATTATTTAAATATTAACAAATTATCTGTCATCTATCTATCTATCTATCTATCTATCTATCTATCTATCTATTATCTACTATCATCTCTTTCTCATATCTATCTATCTATCTATCTATCTATCTATCTATCTATCTATCTATCTATCTATCTCTATCTATCTATCTATCTATCCATCTATCTATCCATCCATCCATCCATCTCTGTCTGTCTGTCTGTCTATCTATCTATCTATCTATCTATCTCTATCTATCTATCTATCTATCTATCTATCTATCTATCTATCTATCTATCTATTCTATAAAATACAGGTAGTCCTCAACTTATGACCATTTGCTTAATCACCATTCAAAATTGCAATGATGCTGAAAAAAGTGCCTTATGACTGCTCCTCACACTTACGACAAGATCCCGGCAGGATCCTGTGCCCCAAAACCCAACAAAACACCCGTCTCTGAAGTTCTTGAGAAGGTCAGGAGGCCAAGTGCCATCCCTTCCAAAGGTCACCAATCTCTGATGGAATGCAAGATGTGAACCAGATTGCTTTTCCTTCATTTGTATGTCTTCTTTTTTTTTTTCCTTCTCCATCTTTTTGTCTTGATAGTTTTAAGAACTTTGATGTGGAGGACTCTCCCAAATGTTCCATAGACTGGTTGATGATGGGCCCTTCTTCCAAAGGGGAGGAGTATAAAGTCTGTGGATCTTTTATCCCTCCTTCGTTCATCTCTGCCAGGGACCACATCTGGATCTTTTTCCACTCAGATCCATCAAGTTCAGCGCAGGCTCAGGGATTTCGCCTTTCTTACATTCGAGGTAAAAATTTGCTCTGTTGGTTCATTCCATTTCTGGATATCTGTTCTGACCTAGGCTTCCCCAGCAGCATGGAGTCCTCGTCCCTATTAACCTCTTTTATTTAATTTACAGTGAATTCCTCTCCCAAAGTCTTTTCTCTCTCACAGTCTTTCAAGATAGTTCACAATTACCGACCTTTATCAGGCTTGGAGAATGGCCAGGCCGATATCTTTCAGACGCTGAAATACTTGGTAAAAATGCAGGAATGAACTAATTGTCTCCTGCAAACTTCCCTCCCCTTTCGCTCCTCTTTTATTCCCTATGGGAGGGGCCCTTCACCTTCCACCTGTGCCTTTACTCCTGAGTCGGCCCTTGTTCCTTATCTGTTCCCTTCTCCTGGCAGCTCTGTGCCTGCGCACACTGGGAACAGGCTCCAGCTGTTCTTCTGCCCCACTGATATCCGACTCCGAAGGCAGCTGATAACTGTCAGACGGCTCTGGCCCCCTCTCTGCCTCCGATGCAGAGCCCTCATCAGAGCCTTCCCCAGACTCCAGGACTGGCCCATGTTCCTCCCCAACCTCCTCACTGTCTGAGTCTGCCACCAGCGGGCCACAATAGAAGGTTTGCCGACTACGTTTATGGCTTGCTCCACTATATAAACTCAACCCATCATTTTTGTGCAACAAACAATATCGACTGACCATGGCTTAATGTGATGTGTGAACCCAGCCATACTCTTGTCTTCTCTAGTGCCTTTTGTCAAGTCCTGCGGGTGACGTTCCTGTATAACAAAACTATAAAGTGATTTATGAGTAGGACGTTGCGTAGATTAAGTGATAGAACCTTGGGGAGAATATTTTGCTTGGAGCAAGTTGAGAGCAGAAGGTTGCGCTTGCCAAGATAGAATTTCAGTGTTGTGTTAGGTTGCTGTTTTAGTGAGTCTGACCCTCGTTTATCTCTTCACAAGGATATTGCTATTGGTGAGACCAGCAGACAATATTGGGCTATAGTTCAGTTGTGGAAGTTTTTTAAAAACTTCAGTTATGGAAGAAGGCAACAGCAAACTTCTTTTGTTGGCAAGAAACCTGCCAAGATATATCTGTTAAGTAGGACTTAGTCCAGTGAAACTTAATCTTTAACATCAGGATAGCCACCAGAGGTCATTCCATACTTACACTCCATACAGTTCATACACTCTATATCTCTAGTCCCGCTTTAGGCATGAAAGCCAGCTGGGTGTCTTTGGGTCAATCACCAGGAGACTGGGAGCTCTAGTCCCAGTTTAGGCATGCAAGCCAGCTGTCAAGCCTGAATTTAATTGGGCTGTGGGATTGTTTGTATCCTTGGTTAATCTGACATGAATTCAGTTTGACACAGTTTGGAGCTGAAGCGGGAAGAGCCGAGGAGGAGAGAGGGAAGCTGGGTGTCTTTGGGCCAATCACTAGGAGATTGGGAATTCTAGTCCCACTTTAGGCATGAAAGCTAGCTGGGTAACTTCGGGCCAATCACCAGGAGACTGGGAGCTCTAGTCCCACTTTAGGCATGAAAGCTAGCTGGGTGACTTTGGGCCAATCACCAAGAGACTGGGAATTCTAGTCCCACTTTAGGCATGAAAGCTAGCTGGGTGACTTTGGGCCAATCACTAGGAGACTGGGAATTCTAGTCCCACTTTAGGCATGAAAGCTAGCTGGGTGACTTTGGGCCAATCACCAAGAGACTGGGAATTCTAGTCCCACTTTAGGCATGAAAGCTAGCTGGGTGACTTTGGGCCAATCACCAGGAGACTGGGAATTCTAGTCCCACATTAGGCATGAAAGCGAGCTGGGTGACTTTGGGCCAATCACCAAGAGACTGGGAATTCTAGTCCCACTTTAGGCATGAAAGCTAGCTGGGTGACTTTGGGCCAATCACCAGGAGACTGGGAGTTCTAGTTCTGCTTTAATCATAAAACCCACCTGGGTGACTTTGGGTTTACAAAGTAAGAAAGGCAGGATAAAAAAAAAATCTAATCCTTAGATAGATAAATCACTAATGCTTGCAGCAGACGTTTCTAACTTTTCTCCCTTCCTTCGCAGGAAAGGTTGGCCAAGCCAGCTGCCAATCGGACGAATTCCACTGTCTCAATGGCAAATGCATCCCCATCACTTGGAAGTGCAATTCCATGGACGAATGTGGGGACAATTCTGATGAGAAAAACTGCAGCCTTCCCCCGACGGAGCCCCAGTCCAACATCTGTCCTTCGGGGACGTTCCAATGCAACATTGCCCATTCCACCAAGTGCTTGTTGAACGAGCTGAAATGCAACACCGTGAAAGACTGCAGCGACGGCTCCGATGAAGAAAATTGCCCCGATCTCTCCTGCGGCAAGAAATTGAGCAATTTCTACGGGTCGTTTGCCTCGCCGGATTTGTTCCGCCTGGATCGGAATCGGGCTGACCTCTGTTGCACGTGGCAGGTGGACACCCAAGATAACCGCCACGTCCTTCTGCAGCTCAGTTTGCAGCTGGGCTACAAGGATTACGTGAAGGTGTACGACGGCTTAGAGGAGAAAGCCGACAAGCTGATAGAGACGCTCTCGTATCGGAATAATAAGCACTTGGTCAGCCTGGAGTCCTCCAAGGGCCAGATGACCATCTTGTACTACGCCTGGTCGAAAAGCACCGGTCACGGGTTCAACGCAACCTATCAAGTCAAAGGCTATTGCCTTCCATGGGAGCACCCGTGCGGGGATGACGAGGAATGTTACTCCGATAAGCAGCACTGTGACGGGTGGTGGCATTGTGCCAATGGTAAGGACGAGGAGAACTGTCCCGCCTGTCAGAAGAACGAGTACCCCTGCGAGGGGAACAGCGGATTGTGCTACTCCTTGCTCGACCGATGCAACAACCAGAAGAATTGTCCTAACGGGTCAGATGAGAAGAACTGTTTTGTGTGCCAGCCGGGGAACTTCCATTGCGGCACCAACCTCTGCATTTTTGAGACCTGGCGTTGTGACGGCCAGGAGGATTGTCAGGATGGCAGCGATGAGCACAATTGTTTGGTGATCGTGCCCCGGAAGGTCATCACGGCTGCTCTCATCGGGAGCCTGGTTTGTGGGCTGTTGCTGGTGATCGCCTTGGGTTGTGCCTTCAAGCTGTACTCCCTGAGGAGCAGGGAATACCGGTGAGGAGAAGAGGATGCTGCTGGGTCTGTGTTCTGATCCAATTCCGCAAACACAACAAACCCAGAGGGCTCCGAGGGGGAAGAGGGAATGGAGCTGGCAGAGAGAGACAGAGGCAGAGCCTGGGCCATCCGTCAGCCCTCACATGGAGAGTCAACAGCCCCCAGGTCTGGGGGTGGCTGATGAGGAAGAGGAGAAACAGCTGGGTCCAGTGCCTGATGCGTGGATGCACAGACATTAATGCAAAGATTCCTTTAATTAGGAGTGCCAGCAGCCCATGCAAAAAGTTTCTCTCTCACCGCAAGCTAACAAGTCCATCTGGCCAGGAGATGAATAGTTGTCTTTCACATCTAGTCATCTCTGCCCTCTACCTTTTATCCCCAGAGCTAGGGTGGGGCTTCGCTAGCAGAAGTGGCTCTTCCTTCCCCAGGATCAGCCCATAGATTTCCACTGCTCTCCTCTCCTCTGCCTTCTGCGCATCTGTGTGTCTGGCACAGGACCCACAGGACCCTCCTCTCCCTCATCAGCCACCCCCAGACCTGGGGGCTGTTGACTCTCCATCTGAGGGCTGATGGATGGTCCAGGCTCCGCCTCTGTCTCTCTCTCTCTCTCTCTGCCAGCTCCATTCCCGCTTCCCCCTTGGAGATCTCAGGTTGCACTGATGCTGACCCTGACTCCCAGGCTTCACCCTCCTCCTCCGACTCGGCTGCTGGAGTGGCCGGCGGCCAACAGGCCACAACAGACTGTTTTTAGGGGGAGGAGAAGGCAGAAACTTGAAAAATGAAATACAAGTAGTCTCAGCTTACGTCCATTTGTTTAGTGACCATTGGAACTGAAAAAAGTGATTTATGACCGGTTTTCTGATTTTACGACCGTTGCAGCCTCCCCATAATCACGTGATCAAAATTCAGGCCCTTGGCAATTGGCATGTACTTATGACAGTTTTACTGCCCTGGGATCACACAATCACCATTTGTAACCTTCCCAGCCATCTTCTGGCAAGCCAAGTCAATGCGGGGGGGGGGTGGGGGTGGGGGACAGATTTGCTTCATGAACGTATGATTTGCTTAACAACTGTGGTGATAAAAGGGGCTTAAAAGTGGGGTTTGAATCACTTAAGAACTGCCTTGCTTAGTAATGGAAAATTGGGGCTCCATTTTGCTGGTGGAAAGCTGGCTGGGAAGGGATCGAAATGGTGATTGATTGATTGATTGATTGATTAAATGTATTGTCCATTTAATCTATTTCTGGCTCATTAGCCTTCATCAGTTAACCACACCCTAATCTATATTAGTCTCCCAATGGGCAGCATAGGGCCTGCTGGCTGCCAGAAGAAAAAAAGCCTAGAAACTAGTGGATTGTGATTTCACTGAACTAGGGCTGCAGAAAAATCTTGGTTTACGTAGGAAAAACCTGGCTCAGGGAAGTATATGTATATGTATATGTATATGTATATGTATATGTATATGTATATGTATATGTATTTATTTATTTTATTGGATTTATATGCCGCCCTTCTCCCAAGACTCAGGGCGGCTCACAACAATAAGAAACAGGAAATACAAAAATTAAAAAAACAAATTAAAACAGAGTATCCAATAAATAAAGTTAAACGTGGGAATATCAATTCAAATTTAAGATTTAAGAATATAAAAAGCTACAAAAATATATATTTATATATATATTAAACATAAAAAAATATAAAAAACAAAGCTAATAAAAGAGAGACTAATAAACAAATAAAATGACATAATAAAATAACCTCCCGCCCCGGTGACAACATATCACACGAGCCCTTTAATGGACTCCATCCCACTCTGCGTTCCCCAGGCCTGTTGGCAGAACTTGGTCTTCAGCATCTTCTGGAAGAGTGTCAGAGTGGGGGCCATTCTAATCTTGGGTGTGTGTGTGTGTGTCAGAGTGTGCACAGGTCTATCACATGTATCAACCCAGGAGCAAGTACCGCCAACAGTGATTTGTATCAAATAGTGGGTTTTATCTACAATAGGAATACAGGAATACTATACATACACATGCTACAAGCAGTATCTAAACAAACAGCAATTACAGCAGGGAAGAAACTCGACAGGCCAGTAAACACTCCAGTAGGGCTTCGTCTTATTACACAGGCTCTTAAAGGGATAACAGCCAAAGACCCTGCTGACATGATTGCATCAGCTGTTCAGCTCTTAAATTATCACCTTGACAGGAGGAATGATGTTCCAGAAAGAGGGAACAATCAACCACCTCCATTGCGCTGTTCCACCACAGGGGCTCCAAGGTGACTGGCATAGCCATGTCTTTAGGCCTTTATGAAAAGATAGGGAGGGTTGGGGCCAACCTCACATAGGTGGGCAAGATATTTCCAGATGGCAGGAGCCACAGCAGAGAAGGCCTTCCTCCTTGGCCCACCAACCGAAATAATCGGCCTGAGGGGATCCACAGCATGCCTTCTCTGCTGGTAGAAGTGGGGCAGGCCAATCCCAGTGGGGTGAGAAGGTCCCTGGACCCGGGCCATGTGTTCATGTGACCCCGGGATGCTGCAAGCATTGCAAATACTTGCCAGTTGACTGAATTTTTATCGTGTAACTGTTGGGAATGTAATGATCATCATAAGTGTGAGGACCATCCATAAGCCACCTTTTTTAAAGTGACCTTGTAACTTTGAATGCTCACTAAGCAAATGGTTGTAAGTCAAGGACTTCCTGTAGAAGCGATCCACCCGTCCACACTTGGTACTTGTTACCTGGTCAGTTTCTCTCCTCTCCCTCATTTTTCCTTTGATCCCATTTCCAGGGCATTTGAAACCCAGATGACTCGCCTGGAGGCGGAGTTTGTAAGGCGTGAAGCTCCTCCTTCTTACGGGCAGCTGATCGCACAAGGCCTCATTCCACCCGTGGAAGACTTCCCTGTTTATAATGCATCCCAGGTAAGAATAGGTATAGGTATAGGAAGAATAAGAACGGGGCCCGAAAATGCAATGTGAGTGCCCCCCACGCATGCACCCTGCTCCCCCATGATGTGCCCAGGTCCCCTGTGCACCCTTTTTGGCTTCCGGGTTGGTGCAGGAGGCTTTCCAGGCCCAAAATGGGGCACGGGGGGGGGCTCACATTGGGCTGCTGTGCCCCATTTTGGATTTATTTTATTTATTTATTGGTTTGATTTATATGCCGCCCTTTCTCCGGAGACTCAGGGTGGCTTACAATGCGTTAAGCAATAGCCTTCATACTTTTGTATATACCTGCTTAGTAGGGCTTTTGGCCCCCCAAGCAATGCTCTTTTTTTATACAAAGTCAGCTTATTGCCCCCACAAACTGGGTCCTCATTTTACCTACCTCGGAAGGATGGAAGGCTGAGTCAACCTTGAGCCTGGTGAGATTTGAACTCGCAGTAATTGCAAGCAGCTGGCAGCTAAGTGCTACTTTAACAGCACTTTAGTCCACTGCTCCACCAAGGATTCCAGGTGGGTGCAGGAGGCCTTCCAGGCCCAAAATGGAGCATGGGGGTACATGTGCGCGCGATCCCCAAAATGCAATGCAAGCGCCGCCCTGCGCATACAGGCACGTATCATGCATGCAAATGCACGTCCCACATATGTGCCTCGCCCCCTGTGCATGCGCGGAAGAGACACAAAGACCAGCTGGCTGGCGGGAGGTGCGCACGCATGCGCTGTAGAGCTGGACTGGAGCGATGGCTGGCCATCACCGACCTATACCATTGCAGGTAAGTGACTGTCCAGTCTCTTCTTAAAAACTGCAGTGATGGGAGCACCCACAACTTCTGTTCCACCGGTTACAGTAATTGTCCTCCCTGCTATGAAGTTTCTCCTTAATTTCAGCTTGTTTCTCTCCTTGATTAGTGTCCACCCGTTGCTTCTTGTCCTGCCCTCTGGTGCTTTGGAGAATAGCTTGACTCTCTCTTCTTTGGGGCAGCCCCTGAGATATTGGAAGACTCCTATCATGTCTCCTCTAGTCCTTCTTTTCATTAAACTAGACATACCCAGTTCCTGCAACCGTTCTTCATATGTTTTAGTCTCTGGGTCTTTGATCATCTTAGTTGCTCTTCTCTGAACTTTTTCCAAAGTCTGAACATCTTTTAAGTAGCATAGTGACCAAAACTGGTTGTAGTACCCCAGGTGTGGTTTTGCTTCTCTCTGGAGCTATCTCTCCATTCCTTGCAATGCGAGTCCAGAGTGAAATTGATGTAACCTGGTGGCTCAGCAGACTAAAAGCATTGTGATGAACATCAGCTGTCTGCAATTACTGGAAGTTTGAATCTCACCAGGCTCAAGGTTGACTCAGCCTTCCATCCTTTCTAAGGTAGGTCAAATGAGGACCCAGTTTGTGGGGGCAATAAGCTGACTTTGTATAAATATACAAAAGTATGAAGGCTATTGCTTAACGCATTGTAAGCCGCCCTGAGTCTCCGGAGAAGGGCGGCATATAAATCAAATTAAAAAAACAAAACAAACCCCTTCGTTTTCTAACACCAGTACAGGTAGTCCTCGATTTACATCCATTTGTTTAGTGACCATTCAAAGTTACAACAGCACTGCCAAAAGTGACTTTTTCATATTTAGAAAACCGTTGCGGCTCCTCCTCCTGTGTGCCTCCTGGCCACACAGGATGAAAATTCAAATACTTGGCAATCGACTCATTTATGATGATCGTGTCACCCCTTTTTTGAGACCTTCTGACAAGCTAAGCCAACGTGGAAGCTGGATTCATTTAATGACCTTGTTTCTGACTTAACAACTGCAGTGATCCACTTAACAACGGTGACAAGAAAGATTGTAAAATGGGGCAAAACTCACTTAACCGCCGTCTCGCTTAGCAACAGAAATTTCGGGCTCAATTGTAGATTATAAATCGAGGCCTACCTGTAAATCGGATGTTGGCAAAGCCTTAGATATTAACAGAGTTGGAAGGGACCTTGTAGGTCATTTAGTCCAACACCCCCCTCCCCCGACCCAAGCCGGAGACCCTACACCATTTCTGACAAAATGGCAGTCCAGCCTCTTCTTGAAAGGTTTCAGGGATGGAGCTCCCACAACTTCTGGAGGCAGCCTCTGTTCATTGGTTGATTGTTTTCCCTGTCAGAAAAGTTCTCCTTATTTCTAGGTTGAATCAAAATTAGAGTTTTGACGAAACTCACTAGGGGAAATATTTGATTTTTTAAAATTTTTAAATCTTTGCAGGCTTCCGTGCTGCAGAACATCCGAACGGCCATGAGGCGGCAAATGAGGCGCCATTCCTCGAGGCGCAGCTCTTCCCGCCAACGTTTGGGCAGACTCTGGAACAGATTCTTTCACAGGCCGCGAGCGAGGGGCCAGGTCCCGCTCTTGCACCCTGCGCGCACCTCCCAGACGGTTCTGGGGGACGGGATCCTGAACTGCACAAACGGGGCGCCTGCGGAGAGTCTCCCGGCCTCTCCTGAAGAGGCTTGTGGCCCACCTGGAGGGGTTTCCGAACCTGGCAACAGCCCCTCGGCCTTGGAAGCAGAAGCAACAGAGGTCCCATCCACCGAGAGTGTGCCAGGCCCTTGCCCAGCTGTTCTGCCGGATGCTGAGAGCCAGCACAGCTGTATGGCCGAAGATGCCCCTGAGGGCAGATTCCCACAAGTCAGCAAGGCAGATTCAGGAAGAACATTTAGGGACCCTTTGCTGGAAAGAGTGACAGAAATTCACCAACGGGGCAGGAGGTCACGTGGCAGGACAGCTGGAGATGGCAGGCATTCTCAGCTGCTGAGGGAAGAACTGCGTCACCCAATGCCCTTAAAAAACTGGGAGTCCGGGTACCCCGAAAGCCACGGAGCCCTCCCTCTTCGGGGGGAACACCGGCCCAATGGTGACCCGCACTCATGTCACGAAGAACCTTTCGGCATTCACCCTCCTTGTTGCCATTCCATGGAAGTGCCAATACCTGCCCCCCCTCTCCCTGAAAGGAGTCCCAGTGATGACGAGTCTTTGTTGGTGTGCTGAAGGGTCACGTCTGCAGGCAGAAGCCCACCCTGTGTGCCATGACCTGGCAAATGGCACAGGTCCCATAATCCACATCCTAGGTGCAATGACACCATGGGGCACGTCACCTCGCTAGCTTCCCCTGGTGCGCGTGCCATGGTAAGATAACCCCCTTCTGCCTACACCAGGGGTGGTTTCACTTGCCTTCGCTACCGGTTCGCAAATGTGAGCGCGTGCGACTCCACGCATGCGCAGAGCGTCAAAAAATGGGACGTGATGACGTCTGGGCAGGTGGGCGGAGTCTCCTGCTGCTGTCGCCGCTACCAATTCGCTGGAACCGGATAGAACCGGCTGAATATCACCACTGGCTTAACACCCCCACGTCTCGTTTGTCTCTTTCTTTACAGCATGTCTGTCTTCGTGAAGAATAGCTTATAGACAGCCGGGGAGAAAGAGACTTCACAGTCTCTTTTCTCTCTTCCCCTCTTTCAGTTATCAATGTGTTGAGATGAATAGAGGAGAGATACAATGGTTGTCTGGCTCTAAAAAGTGAGGAGGATGACCTTGAGAGAGGTAGGCTAGATCTGTTACCAAAGCAACGGGAAAAGAAAGCATGGATTAAGTCCAAAACAAGCAGGAAGAATGCCGAACCGGCTCAGACACTTCCCTAATTCTCCTGAGTATAAGAGGGGGGTGGAGGGGAAGTCCAGCACAACCAGACTTGCAAGATTCCATTATTATAGCCAATCTCAATAAAAAAAATAGTTTTAGCGTTGCCGTGGAGTTGATTCCTGGTATGGACTCCCTGATGGGTTTGATGCTTCCTGGCGTGGCTTCATGTGCTGTGTGAAAGTTGTTGAGGCTATGGCTTTGATAGAGTATCCTTTTATTTAATAGACCACACTTAAGCCATGGCCGAAGGTCAGCTTTAGGTATTAAGAGCTAGAAGCTTGACGATCCCACCTGTAGTTGTCCTCTTGTTCATTTTACTGCATATTTGTGGCTAAAGAATGGACATGTTCAGAGTTTACCGAGGTCCTTGGAGACCTTGGTTGCTTGAATGTAAGGCTGGGTTTGATGCCCTCGAATAAGTAACTCCATCCATGGGTAAAGAGGAACCATGCATGACCCACATTGACGTGTGTCAAGAAAGAGGTAATTTACGGTAGTACTGAAGTCTTCTTTCTAGGTTGTGAAACTCAAGACCCATGGGCCAGATCTGCCCTGTGGGGTGCTTAGATCTAGCCTGTGGGGCTGCCCTAGAAACAGCAAAGGACCGTAGTGCCTCTGCCAATGAAAAAGGAGCTTGTGAGGGCCGTGTTCAGCCCTCCCGAGCTCTGTTTTCGGCTGCAACGGCCTCCTGCAGCCCTCTGCCAGTGAAAACGGAGCTCGGAAGAGCTGCAGGACATTGAGATGGCCACGCCCAGGCCCACCCCACCCACTCGGCCCCCCAAAGTTGGACACCCCTGTTCTGCCATCAGAACATAAGCAGTGACTTGTTGGCTTGGACCTTTGGTCCATTTAGTTTACCAGTCTGTTGCCATATTGACCAGCCAACTGCCTGGGGAAGTCCACTAACCTAGGAGATGGCCTTCAGAGGTCACCCCACTGCCATCAAGGCTAATAGCTGTTGATCGCTCCCCAATACTCCCATGAATCGGTCCAACCCTTTGAAGCCACACGAGCATCACCGCTTCTGACAGTTGCTGCAATTCTTCCACTATTTTCATCATTACCGTGGGGCTGGTGGGTGGGGAGGACTTTCCTTGTCCCTCGACTTCCCAATCTGCACCTGTTCCCCAGGGAAAAGGGTAGCTCAGAGTGATTCCCTCTGCAAGTTCACAGAAGTCATCCCAACCCAACCCAGTTCCATCTGCCTTTGACCCACGGGTGAAATCTAGCAGGTTCTGACATGTTCTGGAGAACCGGTAGCGGAAATTTTGAGCAGTTCAGAGAACCGGCAAATACCACCTCTGACTGGACCCAGAGTGGGGTGGGAATGGAGATTTTGCAGTATCCTTCCACTACCATGCCCACCAAGCCACACCATGCCCACCAAGCCACACTCACAGAACCGGTAGTAAAAAAAATTGGATTTCGCCACTTCTTTGACCCACCACCCCTTGGATACATAGATGCCAGTTAAAAACACTGCTGTGAATTAACCCTCTCTTTTGTTTGTACCCGCCTGTAAAATTGGTTCCCTCTGCTTCTAGAAATGTGAGCTTTTCTACGACCCAGTCAGAACCTGTTACGAGGCGTGGCTGGCTGACAAGAGCTAGCACAGGGATTACTGGGACTGCTTAAATGCAAAAAAATCCAATGATTGCCAGTTTATAATATTGGTCTACACTGGGTAAACTATGTGAAGGGAAAACCGAGCCCTTGGAGCTGCACTTCTTTTATTTCTTAAAAACAATAATAATAATAAAGCTTCACCCACTCGCTTGTTTGTTCCTTTCATGATAAAAGTCAAGAAATGCCCAGGGTTCTCAACGGGTCTGTCTGGTACATAAACAGAAGAATATAATTTTTTATTCGCTGCTAAACCACTGTAATAACAAGTCAACCTTTCTGAGATTGTGAGTTGGATCAAAAATTACTTTCAGTAAGAATTGTAATGTTGGGTATGGCACTTCGATTTTTTAATTTCGCCATTTTAATCTTAATCTTGTACCTTGCATCCTCCCTTTGATCCCTGGGTTTTTTTGACAAGAAGCCAATTTAAAACGTTGAGAAGGTTTGACCATTTCTGGTTTTCCATTTGAGTTCTGTCAACTGTTTTACGAGGTTTTCCTGGTGTTCATTGGAGAAAAACTCACAAAATGGGCTTTAGAGAATGGCCAAACTCTTGGTTCTATAAATTGGGTTAGGTTAATCCTGTAAATGTGTGCTCTCTCTCTCTCTCTCTGACTTGTATTAATGGATCAAACTGTCACTTCTACCTTTCCACCCAAGACACAAAATTGGAGGCTTCAGTAGAGTATAAAGGTAAACGTAAAGGTTCTCCTCGCACATATGTGCTAGTCGTTCCTGACTCTAGGGGGCTGTGCTCATCTCCGTTTCAAAACTAAAGAGCCAGCACTGTCCAAAGATATTTCCATGTCATGTGGCCAGCATGACTAAATGCCAAAGGCGCACAGAACGCTGTTACCTTCTCACCAAAGGTGGTCCCTATTTTTCTACTTGCATTCTTTACGTGCTTTCGAACTGCTAGGTTGGCAGAAGCTAGTAAATAACGGGAGCTCACTCCATTACGCAGCGCTGGGGATTCGAACCGCTGAATCAGAGTATACTGTATGCAAAATGCTTGGATGCAAAAATCTTCAAAAGTAATTTTGAATGTAGGAGATGGAGAAATTACTTAAAGGAGAAATGGTTTAGCAATGCTTTTCAGGTACTGGATATATTGTACGATTTTGCATGATGAAAGGGGCCTATTATGTAATGATGATGATTGATGATGGTAATTTAAAAATTGCCAGAAGCTGGCAAGAGGACAAACCGTTTAATCCTTCTCTTTGTTAGACTAGGCATACCCAGTTCCTGCAACCATTCATCATATGATTTAGCCTCCAGCTCCATCATCATCATCATCATCATCATCATCATCATCATCTTAGTGGCTCTTCTCTGCACTCATGGTGATCAGAATTGGTAATTATGGTGATCAGAATTGGACACAATATTAACAGATGAACAGTTAGAAGGGATCTTTTAGGCCATCTAGTCCAACCCTCCCCCCCCCTCCAAGCAGGAGATGCTACACCATTTCTGACAGATGGCAGTCCAGTCTCTCTACAAGTGTGATCTCACCAGTGAAGTGTAAAGAGGCACTTTGTACTATGGTGTGAAGTATGAGCCACGGTGGCGCAGTGGTTAGAGTGCAGTACTGCAGGCTACTGCTGATCACCAGCTGCCAGCAGATTGGTAGATCGAATCTCACCAGAGTGAAGGTTGACTCAGCCTTCCATCCTTCCAAGGTTGGTAAAATGAGGACCCAGATTGTTGGGGGCAAGAGGCTGACTCTGTAAACTGCTTAGAGAGGGCTATAAAGTACCATGAAGCAGTAGATAAATCTAAGTGCTATTGCTATTCCTTCATTCCTTCCTTCCTTCCTTCCTTCCCCCTCCGTCCCTCTCTCCCTTGATGGTGCAATAGTTACAATACAGTATTACAGGCTAACTCTGCCCACTGCCAAGAGTTCGATCCTGACGGGTTCAAGGTTGACTCAACCTTCCATTCTTCCGACGTGGGTAAAATGTGGACCCAGATTGTTGGGGGTGATATGCTGACACTGTAAAACTGTTTAGAGAGGGCTATAAAGCACTGTAAAGCGGTATATAAGTCTAAGTGCTATTGCTATTGCTACTGCAATAGTTCCCAAATGTGGTCTGCAGACCCTGGGTGGGGGCACGATATCATCCCGGGGGGTTGGGGTGTTCACTGAAGGCTTGAGAAATGTTACAATTTAAATCTTGAGTTATGTCTTGGTAGTTCATGGCCATAGTCGGTGGCCACAAAAGGTATTTAAAGGGGGCCCATAGCGAAAGAAAGCTTGAGAACCACTGAAGGACTGTATAAATCAGGGGTCTCCAACCTTGGCAACTTTAAGACTTGTAGACTTCAACTCCCAGAATTCCTCAGCCAGTTTTGGAGTTGAAGTCCACAAGACTTAAAGTTGCCAAGGTTGGAGACCCCTGGTATAAAGGACAGTAGTAACCAGTTCCCTTAAAGATGTGTTCAATTTTCAGAGAAGAGACAGAACAAGAGGAGAGAGGCCCTCCTTTTGGAAATTTGCAGAAACTTTACAAAAGCTTTTATGGCTTTCATAACAGTTGATTGATAGCAATATTTTTTTTTATACCTGGTCATTTCAAACTTGCACGTAAAATGCCTCAAGAAAAAAACAATTCACTGAGCTCGTTTTACTTTTATTTTCTTCCTTTTTAGGATAAAGAACTAAACACTTTTAGGCGCCTCCTAGAATTGTCCCAAATGACGGTCCTCGTTTCTTAAAAAAAGAAATCCAAAAAAACACCCTCCCCCCAAATCAAGGTTCTTTCCCCTCCCCAGCCAAAAAAAAATAAAATGCCATAATGTAAACAAAATCTACTTATTCTGTAAAAAGTATCATTGTTTTTTTTTTTAAGGTCTTTTGACTTCTTGAGAGGGATAATCGGTGAAAGGTAGATCGTCTTCAGGAAATCCCTTCTGAGGGTAGACAACAAAACAGATCTTCTGGCCCCAGTGGGTTAAAGATTCTGAAAAAAAAAAGATCAAAGAGCTAGGTTATCATACTAGGTTTGAGACGAGAGTGGGCATTATTCAGTGGGAAGGCATTTGAACTCAACAGAAGAATAAAAGCATGACAGTTGGAAGGGACCTTGGAGGTCTTCTAGTCTAACCCCCTGCTTAGGCAGGAAACCCTACACCACTTCAGACAAATGGTTATATAACATCTTCTTAAAAACTTCCAGTGTTGGAGCATTCACAACTTCTGGAGGCAAGTTGTTCCACTGATCAATTGTTCTCACTGTCAGGAAATTTCTCCTTAGTTCTCAGTTGCTTCTCTCCTGGATTAGCTTCCACCCGTTTCTTCTTGTCCTGCCCTCAGATGCTTTGGAGAATAGCTTGACTCCCTCTTCTTTGTGGCAGCCCCTGAGATATTGGAAGACTGCTATTATGTCTCCCCTGGTCCTTCTTTTCAACATCTGCTTTGCATACAGAAGACCCAAGAGTTCAGTCCTGTGCCTAGAACAGGGGTCTGTAACCTTAAAAACTCAAAAGAGCCATTTGGACTGTTTCCCACAGAAAAGAAAATGCCACAAAATCCTTCCCATCCCTAACTATTTCTTAAGGGGCCACAAAACTAGCATATGTAGCATCTTCCAAAACTTTTCTATTCTTGGATTTATCCACGGTTGGCCTACCGGGTTGAAAAACTCAATAAATTGCGTGCTGGGGGATGTCGCACATTGGCGGTTGTGACGCATATTTTGAGTGACAGGGAACCGCAGCAGAGGGTTGAAAGAGCCACATGCAGCTCCAGAGCCGCAGGTTGCTGACCCCTGGCCTAGAACGTAACGTTAGACATTTGAGCCTGGCCCAAATTTTAATCCAGCATTTTGGTTTTTTTCCAGATTATTCTGGATTATGCAAGAAATGGAGACCTCTTTCTTTCTCTCTTCCACCATTCTCCTCAAAACTAGCTTTTGGACAGATGTTGCCACAACGTAAATGTGAACTTTGAAAGACCCTAAGTCTTAATAAGGAGATCTTCCATCAGTTTAGAAACTTCTATGATTAGTAATGAGATGGGTTTTTCCATCCTGAAAGGTAGATTTCTGCACATCTGTAATAGTGTCAGTCACCTGAGGAACGGGTGGGGTCTACTTACCTTTACTACTGGTTCACAACGGGATTGCGCGCGCCTTGCTTCTGCGCATGCGCAGATCGCCGATGATGACATCCGGGGTGGTGGGCGGGGTCTCCCACCGGTTTTACTACCGGTTCTTGCGAACTGGTTTGAACTGGGGACAACCCACCACTGCTGAGGAAGCACCTGGGCAACCAACCTTGAGTTAATGAGCGGATTATCTTGTAAATCAATGGATATGCTGGAAGCTGCTTCCAAGGTTGTTTTTATTTTTTTTCCTTACCTGTTATTCTATGTACACACTTTGGTTTGTTTTTCCAGTACACGCCAAGAAAAAACACTGGCACTCCAGTTAAGATGATAATCAGTCCAATGCCACAGACCACTGGCTCAGAATACAAACTGAAGATTAAGAGAAAGGCCCAAAAGATCAGGTAAGTGATTGGAACCAGGAGGTTTACCTAAGAGGAAAGAAAACATTGGAAGGGTACAGAGACTTGTCGTTTCTGCCCTAATTCCCTTTGTGCTGATAGACAACATTGGACCATCCATCACTCAGCTAGATTAGCAGGAGCTTTGGCCTAGGCTAATCCAAATGCCAGACTTCTGAACAATACCACACCACATTGGTATCCATGGGCATGTAGATCTGGAGATGATGGCGACTGTAAACCAGGGATGAAATCCTACCGGTCCAGACCGATTCGGATGAACCACTAGGGATTATTGGCATCGGTTCACCGAACTGGTAGTAATCACCCCACGCCCGGCCAGTCGCCACTCACCTCTTCCGGCCGCTCGATATTCCACAGAATTCAATGTTAAATGCAGCAGAGAGAATGCTAATTTTTCTCCCTCTATTCAGAACGGAGCTGCTGCAGCCTGTCCCTTTTAAGGTGGTCCCCAGGAGGGAGGGGGATGGGGACGGGGAGTATCTAGAATGGTGCTATTTTCGTGAAAGGCAGAAAAATGGGGAAGGGGATTTTCCTGCCTGTCAACCACTCCTCAATCTCATCACAGACTAAGGGAAGGATTTTAGGCAGGAATATTGCCCTCCCCATTTTCCTGCCATTCACGACAAGGAGTGGCTGGGAGGAGAGCGGCCGGTGAGGAGCCTCTCAATGTGAGTGATGTTGAATTGGCCACGCCCTCCCAGTCACATGACCTCCCCCCAATAAGCCACATCCACAGAACCGGAAATTTTTAAATTTCACCACTGCTGTAGTCCTAATCTAGGGGTCTGCAACCTTAAACACTCAAAGAGCCATTTGGACCCATTTCCCACAGAAAAGAAAACACCGGGAGCCACAAAACCTTTCCTGTGCCTGAATATTTCTTGAGAGGCCACAAAACTAGCATATGTAGTTGAATTAAACATTCTGTTTTCTTCTGAAACTTTTCTTTTCTTGGATTTACCCATGGTTGGCCTACCTGGGGTTGAAAAACTCAATAAATTGCGTGCCGGTGGGTGTTGCACATTGGTGATTGTGACACATATTTTGAGTGACAGGGAGCTGCAGCAGAGGGGTGAAAGAGCCACATGCGGCTCCAGAGCCACCGGTTGCTGACTCCTGTCCTAATTGTTTAAAGCTCACCAGGATCAAGAACGTAAACTCATCTCTATCTTTTCTTAATTCATGGGCATACCTAATGATCTGGCAAGTGAAGGTGGTGTAATCTGACATCAGAGGCTCCAAGCTGTTTAACAAGTGAGGGTTATAAACATGATTGGTTGCAAGTCGCTTTTTTTCAATGCCATTCTAACGTCAAAATGGTCGCTAAACGAATCTTTGAAAGTCAAGGACAACCAATGCAGACCAAAGAGCAGAATTTAAAACCAGACTGCCCCACTATTTTTCACCTTGATGGGTCTGATGAGCTGAGGCTTCTTCCATCGTAGCACAAGCAGGCCTATTATGGTCACTCCGTAGCAGAGGTAGTTGATGAAGGACACATAGTTAATTAACGTGTAGGTGTCTCCAACCAGCATGATGACCACAGTAGCTAGGCACTGGGGGAGGGGGGGGGGAAGAGAAAAAGGAGAGAGTGTATTCTTTAAATTGAGAATTTCTGGAAGAAACAAAGGCAATCACTTCCTCGAGTTATGGGAGGAGTGGGCACACAATATAAGGATTAGGAGACATGAAGAAGCTTACCCATTCAAATAGCTTAAGCCAGGGGTTTCCAATCTTGGGAACTGTGGACTTCAACTGCCAGAATTCCCCAGTTAGCTACATGTGACTGGCTGGAGAATTTTGGGAGTTGAAGTCCACAAGTCTTAAAAATTGCCAAGGGTTGGAAACTCCTGGCTTAAGTTATTGCAAGGGTGACAAAGCCACAGCTAGGATTAAGCAGGCTAAGGAAACACTACAGATGAAAAACTGGATAGATGGGATGGATGGGAAAGTAAAAAGTGGAGGCTGCAACGTTATCAGCTTCTTCTATTTTGCTAAACAGAGATGGAAGTCAATGACCCTTTAACCTACACTTCTTTCTCTTCCCCCGATGGGTTTCACTTTCTTTTGTATTTTATATATTGATAATAATATTAATAAAAGAAACCAAAGTGTGACTGGCATACAATAACAAATTGCTGTTTGCAAGATTAGCTACCACACGATTTCACAATCGTTTATGTCCACTCTCTCTTTCATTCTTTTCACAGCTGCTTCAGGATCAGCTGAGGAGTTCCTGGGACTGAGTGGGCGTGACCAACTTGATGTCACTCACAGCCATGCCCACTCAGTCACATGACCATCACCACCACCAAGCCACACCCACAGAACCCAACAGGAAATTTTTTTAAATTTCTATTTTCTATTCTAAAAAAATATTTTCCCCTGTCGCGAGATGTCTGCATTTTTTTCGGTGCATCAGGAGGCACTTCTTGTGCCGAAAGATGCAGTGGCTGCAGGCTTCTTGTAGCGAAACTTACTGGTGTCGCGCTCCCCTTCCTAAATACGTGAGGAAAGGGACAGGCCTGGCCACACCACCGCGGAGCCCTTTGGACTGGGTGGTGGTGCTTATCCAGCTGGGCCAGTGTGGGTAGCCCTTAATCTTGTCGAAGACCAGGTCCACACTTATAGTTACGCAGCTGGCCAGTGCAGGACATGGCGCGGCTGGAGAGGCCAATGCAGCCCCCACTGAGGCCTCCCTGGCTGAGTGATTGCAGTGCCTCCGCAGCTACAGTCACGCTGTGGCCACCTTGTCCACCTTCGCCTCCATGCGCTGTGCTTGGAAGCGGCCGCTGCCTCCCTACTTGGCTGCACAGTGTGCACATGCCCACCTGCCCTCCCGAAGCAAGCCCGCTGCCATTCGCTTTCATTTCGCGGCAGGAGGAAGAAAACTCCCTTCCCCACAGCCCCGCCATGCTTGCCTGTCTTCCTCGTGGCCTTCCGCTTGCCTGACCTTGCAAGCTGGCCACGGGGATGCCAGGATGCCAGACTGCGGGCTGCAGATCAGTTCAGGGGCATGGCCAGCCAGCAGTTGCTACCGGTTCAGCAAACCAGCCCCAATCTCTGCTACCTGTTCGCCTGAACTGATCCGAACTGGTAGCATTTCACTCCTGCTTTGGCTGCCACTGAGCTCAGCATGGCTGATATACCAAAATGTATTTGAGAGGGGTGAAATTCAGCAGATTCTGACTGGTTCTGGAGAACCCGTAGCGGAAATTTTGAGTAGTTCAGAGAACGGCAAATACCACCTCTGGCTTGCCCCAGAATGGGGTGGGAATGAAGATTTTGCAATATCCTTTCCCCAGGAGCGGGGAGGGAATGAGGATTTTGCAGTATCCTTCCCCTGCCACACCCACCAAGTCACACCACGCCCATCAAGACACGCCCACAGAACCAGTAGTAAAAAAAAATTGAATTCCACCACTGGCGTTTGATTGGTATTCAAATAAACCAATAGCCTTTCTATTAGCTACGTTAATCGATCCTACAGGAATGGAAACACCTACGCAGACGAGGAGAGACGGAATTGGGGTGCAATGTTTGACATGGATCATGGCCAGGAGACTTGGCAAGTGACCTTCTCGGGCGCCAGAGAAACACAGCCTAAAAAACAGAAAGAGAAGAAAAAAAAATCTCTCCTAAGTCTGTTTTATTTTAGCCCCTTTCAACAAACACTTCGTTTAACTTTCTTCTGATGGCGGAAGATACAGAAACCCAATGGGGAATATTTAACCCTTGGGGGAAAAAAGATTCAATTTGTTACTTAAGAGTGGAAAGTGACAAAAATAGGCATTTCACACTTCAGGGTGTGAATGGATTTCAGCTTTGGATGGCCACTCCACTGTTTCGAGTTAGGAGGAGAAGAAAAATCAATGATTCCTAAGATGCTTCTTAATTATGTGACATTTCCCCCAAATTGTTGAATTCCTAGATCCATTCTCCTGTCTTCACAAACTCCCTGATACAATATCTACTGAGAATGGCTAGTCCAAAATCCAAGCTCCCCAAGAATGAATGGGATTTGAATGTTCAGTCATGAGCATCTATTAAAAGCCACCATGATGTCATATGACATGATTGACATAAAACCCACATAAGGGGTGACATAATACGATGTACATGACATCACTCAGGCCTCATCTCGAGGCCCAGAAGATTAATATTCTGTCTGTTACACTAAGGGTTTTCAAAAGAAGTGGAGCCGAACAAAATTAAAATCTAATTAAACATGTCTATGGAGATTGTCAGTCATCCAGGTTATGGTTATCCCAAAGGTGCTTTTTCAAGAGGCAACTGGACTTTCTTTGTAGATGTTTCACTTCTCATCCAAGATGGAGGATTTATACTCCTTGCAGACAGCTGGTCACTTGCATTCTAAAAGAAGAAATCCTTCCATTCCCCACTATCCAGTCAGAGCTGAAGAAGCTTCTTGGATGAGAAGTGAAATGCCTTCAAAGAAAAGGAGCCTGGTAGCTCAGCAGACTAAAAGCATTGTGATTAACACCAGCTGTCTGCAATTACTGTAAGTTCGAATCTCACCAGGCTCAAGGTTGACTCAGCCTTCCATCCTTTCTAAGGTAGGTAAACTGAGGACCCAGTTTGTGGGGGCAATAAGCTGACTTTGTATAAATATACAAAAGTATGAAGGCTATTGCTTAATGCATTGTAAGCCGCCCTGAGTCTCCGGAGAAGGACGGCATATAAATCAAATTAAAAAAAGAAAGAAAGAAAGAAAGAAAGAAAGAAGAAGGAAGGAAGAAAGAAAAGAAAGAAAGAAAGAGGAAGGAAGGAAAGAAAGAAAGAAAGAACGAACGAACATTTAGCTGTCTGCAATTACTGTAAGTTCGAATCTCGCCAGGCTCAAGGTTGACTCAGCCTTCCATCCTTTCTAAGGTAGGTAAATTGAGGACCCAGTTTGTTGGGGTAATAAGCTGACTTTGTATAAATATACAAAAGTATGAAGGCTATTGCTTAACGCATTGTAAGCCGCCCTGAGTCTCCGGAGAAGGACGGCATATAAATCAAATTAAAAAAAGAAAGAAAGAAAGAAAGAAAGAAAGAAAGAAAGAAAGAAAGAAAGAAAGAAAAAGGAAGGAAGGAAGGAAGGAAGGAAGGAAGGAAGGAAGGAAGGAAGGAAGGAAGGAAGGAAAGAAAGAAAGAAAGAAAGAAAGAAAGAAAGAAAGAAAGAAAGAACATTCAGCTGTCTGCAATTACTGTAAGTTTGAATCTCGCCAGGCTCAAGGTTGACTCAGCCTTCCATCCTTTCTAAGGTAGGTAAATTGAGGACCCAGTTTGTTGGGGTAAAAGCTGACTTTGTATAAATATACAAAAGTATGAAGGCTATTGCTTAACGCATTGTAAGCCGCCCTGAGTCTCCGGAGAAGGGTGGCATATAAATGAATTCTTTTAAAAAAACAAAAAACCAGAAAGACCAGCTGCCTCCTGAAAAAAGCACCTCTGGGACTAATCAAATGTGCTGATCCCAACAGTTGCCCCCAAGATTTTGCTCCGAACAGTTCAGACAAACAGTACCACTGTTTTGATCATATTAACCCAATTACAGCCAACTGGTAATGTATATTACCTCTGATATTATATATATATATAGCTATTCTCAGCCTGCTTACACTGTGCTGATTACTTGCTGATGACAATCTTATCCTCCATAAATTTGTCAAATTTTCTTTCTAAAACAGCTCAAAACTCCCTATCAGGACAGCACATCTAATCTTACATTCATATCAGTGATTCGGACCGGTTCTCAAGAACCGGTAGTAAAACCAGTGGGAGGCTCCGTCCACTGATCCGGACGTCATCATAGGTGATCTGCGCATGTGCAGAAGAGAGCGCGCACGGGCGTGATGCAAACCAGTAGTAAAGGTAAGTAGAACCCACCCCTGATTCATATTCTGAACATGTGCAGATCCCCTATGATGACATCCGGGTCAGTGGGAGGAGCCTCCCGACGGTTTTAGTACCGGTTCTTCTGAACCGGTCCAAACCGGGATAACCAGCACTCTTCATATTGTCCTAACATCTTAACTGGAGAATTAGCTCCATGGAGACGACTTGCAACTTCATGGGAGAACAGCCATTTGCATGGCCAGCTAAGTCTATTAAATAGCACTACGTCCCAAAACTTTGTTCAGCATGAAACACACCAGAACATTCCCGCTAGGAAAGCAATGATGTTTCTCCTCCTTCTTCCCAAAATAAAGAAATCATAATAAAAAAAGAGGAGATGCTCAGGAAAAATAAGCAAACAAATAAAGAAATCGTACTTCATCTAACCTTGAGGAGGTAAAAAGGTATCCATTTATTCCTCCAAATGTAGACAATGCCACAGAGACTGGCATAACCCAGGAAAAATAGCCCAGTAACTTCTCACCAAATGTCTAAATCAACAAAAGGCAGGAGGAGGGATGGAAACGAAACATAAATTGCAACGCACCAAACAGAAAGCAAAAAATGAATCATTTTTTTTCAAATGAATCCCAAACTCAAGTCAAATTCCGGGGTATGTTTTACTTACTACGGCCACAGCATTGGAAGACAGGAGTTCTTGGGGTGACATGGCTGTGAAATAGGCAACATTGGTGAAGGTGTATACGAAAGTCACCAGGGGAATGGAGATAAATATGGCGCGGGGTAGATTCCTAATTTCCAAAGCAAAACATAACAAAAAAAGGGTGGGGGGAATTTGATAAGCATTGATAAGTAAGGCCCGAAAAGCAAAACCCGACATGGACACGGACTATGGTCAACAGGGAAATTAGGTAGAATGTGAACGAAACGTATGGAATGATAAGTTGTGTGAACGTTAGGCCAAATTGCATCCATGCATGTACATGTGGAAAAAGGGTGAACAGCGAGAGCGCAGATTGGCATTCTTGTAGAACAATTCCTATCTCTTCTTTCTAATGTTGCTGTAGCTCAGTGGACGGCTAACAGCAGGTAAAATCAGAAAACATTTTACCATGGTTGATCATATTCCCTAGAATCGTGATGGCGAACCTGTAGCACGGAGAGCCCTCTCTGTGGGCATGCACACTATCACCAGCTACTCTTCTGGTTTCCGGCACTGGCCAGCTGGTCTTCAAGGGCTCCAGAACACCAGAAAATGGCCTGAAAATGGCCTGTGAAACAGCCTGAAAACAGCCGAAAAAACGGCCTGAAGGTGGCATGAAAATGGCATGAAAAGTGGCGTTTCTGGCACTGTGGCACTGTGGCGCGTACACATGCACGCACGTTCCAGTTTGGGCACTTGGTACCAAAAAGGTTTGCCATCACTGCCCTAGAAGCTTGAAAATTGGGTAGTTTTAAGATGCTACGCTTGTTAAGTGTAATGAAGATTGAAAAACCAGGTGCTGAACATTTGCCTTGGCAGACGTTAGTAGGGTGTTATTCTGAGCAGCGTAACTCCCTACCCAACTATTCTTCTAAGCCAGGGATGTCCAATCTTGGCAACGGTGGACTTTAACTCCCAGACTTTAATGTGGATGGTGTCAGGGTTCCGGTGGATGCCCTAATGAAATCATGACCCTCGAGCCAAGCTTCAAAAGAAATCCAGTAATTTATGAGGAGCTCCATGCCGGCATGTTCCAAGTGAAGCCAACTCTGACCCCACGTAATTTACACCTCAATCATGACCCTGTTTCCCCCTCCCCTCAGGGTGTGTCATCAATCACACATTTGCGGGTTGTAGAGATCACTACCCTCCAGCCGCTGTGGGTAACCCTGGGAGACAGCCTTGAGAGAGATATGTCTGGAATGTGCTCCTCTATTTGGCTGCTGCCTTGCTGTTTTGTCGGTTTCCCATCCCCCTTGCCTATGGCAACTCGAGAGCAGGCCAGGGATGCTTTGCGAGTTGACAAATGGTGGATTTCAACTCCCAGCTTTAAGATCTGTGGACTTCCAACCTGCAGAATTCCCCAGCCAGCCACGTTGCCAAGGTTGGATATCCCTGTTTTAAGCCTTCCCACCTTATCTACCTTTTCCCTTTTTTCCCTGTTGGTATCACCATATCTTCTTTCCTCAAACAATAAGGAAACTGATCACTGGGATCCAATGGAACTGTAGGACAACAGCTTGACCTTTCTCCGAACCTTGGTCAAAGTGCATAGGAATGCTTACCTGCGTGGATCAACCAGTTCTTCTGTCACGTAATTTAGGAAATTCCACCCACTGAATGCAAAGGAACCTTGGAGAAAGGCTAGCGCCAAATGTCCCACAGACGGGGTCATCCAGAAGCTGAATGCATTGCTTGGTATTAATGCTTCATAGTTTTCTACAAGGAGAGCAGACTTCAGTGAGGGCATCGTCAGTTCACACAAACACATCATGTACTGTAGGGTCAGAAAAACGTCAAAATGGCAGCTGGTCTTGCGTGATTGAAATCCTATTCCTTTTTAACGTATATCACATGGAAAAAAAGGATAGGGTTAGGGTTGATGGAGCTTCAGCTATCCCAGGGGTAAGCAACCCACAGCTCTGGAGCCGCATGTGGCTCTTTCATCCTTCAGCCCAGCCCGGATTACACCTGACATTCACTGCCCAAGGTAGGCGTTGGAGCCCACCATGAAGCTTATCACAGATGTTTTCAAACATCACTCACTTGAAAAACAGTGGGATGGGAAAGCTTTTGAAAAAGTATTGGATTTCATGCAGAAGACCATTTAAACACAGGGGTTTTTTCCTATCAGTACCTTTGAAGATTTGTACAAAGCCAACCGTTATGATAAGACCCAAAGCCAAGAGTTTTCCTGCTGTGAAGATGTCCTGGATGCGTGTGGCCCACCGAACGCTGGAGCTGTTCACCCAAGTCAACAGTGCTAGAGATCAGAAAGCAGAGTTCAGTTCCTCAAAATGGAAAACTTCCATTTTTGAGCTTTTTTTTGAGGAACTTTTCACTTCCTCAAAAAAAAACCAGGGGTATCTGTAGGGAGGAGTTAAAAAAAAGTCAAAATGGCAGCTGCAACTTACATTATTTATTTATTTATTAGTCACATTTCTATGTCGCCCAACTCCCTAGGGACTCTGGGTGGCTTACAACAAAAAACCAATGTGAACAATATCCCGTAATTTTTTTTAAAAGAACATTAAAAACCCAAAAGAGCCTGGTGGCACAGTGGACTAAGTGCTGTTAAAGTAGCACTTAGTTGCCAGCTGCCTGAAATTACTGCAAATTCAAATCTCACCAGGCTCAAGGTTGACTCAGCCTTCCATCCTGAGTAGGTAAAATGAGGACCCGGATTGTGGGGGCAATAAACTGACTTTGTATAAAAAAGAACACCACTTGTGGGGGCCAAAAGCCCTACTAAGCAGGTATATACAAAAGTATGAAGGCTATTGCTTAATGCATCGTAAGCCGCTCTGAGTCTCCGGAGAAGGGCAGCATATAAATCGAACTAATAAATAATAAATAAATAAATAAATAAATACACTCCATTCCATGGCCAAGTCTTGCAAGATCGCCGTAGCGAGATCAACGGCCCTAGACCTGCCGGAAAAGCCAAGTCTTCACTGCTTTCCAGAAGGCCAATAGGGTAGGAGTGGTCCGGATCTCAGGAGTACAGGGTTGAAACCACGCCCTTTATGTAAATACATGTAAATAGGGAATGTGGCTTTGGTCCCACAGCCACAGCTGCCACCTTGATTTGCAAATGCACTTCAGCAAAAGTAACATCAATGTTCAGACTTCAGCATCCCTTTGTACTTCTAATTATGATCTTAATACACTTCAGCAAAAGTCACATGCGCCACTGTAGTGCAGTGGTTAGAATGCAGTACTGCAGGCTACTTCTGCTGCCTGCCGGCTGCCTGCAATTTGGCAGTTTGAATCTCACCAGGCTCAAGGTTGACTCAGCCTTCCATTCTTCCAAGGTGGGTCAAATGAGGACTTAAATTGTTGGGGGCAAGAGGCTGACCCTGTAAACCGCTTAGAGAAGGCTGGAAAGCACTGTAAAGCGGTATTTACATCTATTATATTATAGTGCTATTGCTATTGCTATTATTGCTTAACATGACCACAAAGATAAATTAAGGTTTTTGTACGTCAGGTCAACCAATGATAAATCCATACTTACACAAACACACCATGGAGAGGACTCGTGAAGCTTTGTAGGGTGGGATGCAATTGGGAAAGACTGGTTGTAGCACATAATTAGAAAAAGTCAATGCAATAACAGCCAGACTGGTTGGGTACATGATAAGGACTGCGCTCCATAGCAGCAGAAATCTGCAACCAATAGAAACAATTCAACATATCTCGTTGAAACTAGACTGCTGGGCAGAACAGCATGTGTGGGCCAAGTATTATAGAGAGAGATTGGGAGGAAAGGATAGAGGGGGATCCTGTTTCTCATTTGATTTCAACCCACTGTCTTGTCACTGCGTTTTTGTATTTACCAGTTGAGCTTTTATTTTTGGACTTTCAGACTTACCGTAGCTTGCCAGACTCTTATGAGTAACTACTACACATGTCTCCATTCCTTTCTTCTTCTCTAAAACTTTTCTTTGTTTTCCGGCCAAGAGAGGTAGTGAAGGAGAAGGGCAGTCAAAACCAGGAGGCAGAGTTAAGCGAGTCAGAAGCCTAGAGTCCTTACGTTCCCACAAAGAGTCAAAGTCCCTCTTGAATTCCACCAACTCTTATCTAGCATCAGTTCAGTGTTGAATTTAGTCGACTAGATTTTTATGTATAGGGTTGAGCAATACATTTTCTTCACTGCAACTTGGCATCGCATTGTTCTAATTCTTCACACCTGAGACTATTCTTCCCACTGGCGTGATGAAATGGAGGTTTTGAATGCTCCATAAGGCTACTGAAAAACCACACAGCCAAGCAACAAGTGAGGGACATGTTGTCAAAAGGCATCAGAAGATCATTTGCAAGGACTGAGTAACAGGGGTTAGCCACTGGAGACTACTGGACTCGGAGGCCAAATGGGAGAGGTAATGTAGGGCTTTGAAGCTGCAATTATTATTATTATTAAATTGTATATGTTGGCCATCCAACTCCAGTGGAGTCTGCAGCGACCCCTTGACCTCCTTTCCAGTGGTGGGTTTCAAAATTTTCTACTACCAGTTCTGTGGGTGTGGCTTGGTGGCCTTGGCCGGAGAAGGATACTGTAAAATCTCCATTCCCACTCCACTCCAGGGGAAGAATACTGAAAAATGCCGATTTCCTCCCGATCAGCTGGGGCTTGGGAGGCAGAGAACAGATGGGGGTGGGGCAAGTCAGAGGTGGTATTTACTGGTTTTCTGAACTACTCAAAATTTTCGCTACCAGTTCTTCAAAACCTGCTGAGACCCACCTCTGCTCCTTTCTGCTGTTGCAATTGGATCATTTCTCTGGATAGGTTATATGCCTATGGTTACTGATAAGAAATTCCTACATTTCCAACTGTTGCCACATTTGCTCTAATGGACACTTGAAAGGTGGATCATGGTTAAACTATTCCTTCCATTGTCCATCACAGGAAAAAAAAAACATCCTGCATTTCGCTTTGGGACTTTGCTAATGCAAGATTGTCTGAAATGATATAGGGTTTCTTGCTTCCCTTCCAACTCTGTTATTCTGCAGGAGGCAATCTGGGTCAGTCACCAGGACCAGAGGTTTTGTCTTTCGGACTTCTGCTGGAGCCCATCTTCACAGAACGTCTCTCTAGCAGCTAACAGAAGTTCTCTGAGGATGGCCTCCAAAACAATTTTGAAAGCTCGGAAGATAAATCTCTGGTCCCAGATTGGATCCTGCAACAATCCTGGGGCACATATAAATGTAAAGATAAAGGTTCCCCTCGCACGTATATGCTAGTCGTTCCTGACTAGGGGATGGTGCTCATCTCCGTTTCAAAGCCGAAGAGCCAGCGCTATCCGAAGACGTCTCTGTGGTCATGTGGCCGGCATGACTACATGCCGAAGACACACGGAATTTATTACCTTTCCACCAAAGTTGGTCCCTATTTTTCTACTTGCATTTTTTTACGTGCTTTCGAACTGTTAGGTTGGTAGAAGCTGGGACAAGTCACGGGAGCTCACCCTGTTACACAGCACTAGGGATTCGAACCGTTGAACTGCCAACCTTTCAATCGACAAGCTCAGCATCTTAGCCAATGAGCCATCGCGTCCCTGGGACACATATTCACCTTCATTCATGTGTTATTCTGTAAAATGTGATGGTGAAGGCCATTAATTTAGTAGGCTTTTAACAACAACAAACACATGAGACATTTTAACAAGAGGATAAATCTGTCTGTATTAGTGGAACGTCCTTATTCAGAGGCAGTAACCCATGAATAATAAATAGACCATCAGGTTTTCTCGTTTATTATTCTTTGAACCTGGATCTGAGTCTCGTAACATTAACATAGTTGCCCCCAAGTTACACATTTTCTCAGCACAGTTACAAATCAAATGGAAAAGTTTTTCCCACCTTTTATTAGGGCCCATGTTTCTTTGTACCACTTCTTTCGAGTTTTGAAAAGATGATTTATATTTCTGAAGTGTTTAAAAACCTGCGAAGCCCATTTAACTAGGAGAAAACGCTTGCATACCCCAAGAGCAACTGTAGCTCTCGCTGAAAATAGATTTGAGTCTTGTACTGCAATAAAAACACGGCCTCTAAAGAAAGGCAAGATTAAGGGATCTCCCATTTGAATTATGTTTTCCTGGAGTTAATTCCTCCATAAAGCTGAATTTTCAAATGCCGCAGATTTCAGTTTTTATATCTCCATTTAAAACTCTTGATTCGGTCCCTTCCTCGGCTGCAATAAACATTGATTTCTAGACAGGTCTGAGCTTTGGAATTTATCAGATGTTGCAGGAATAAAATCTTCCTTTTTTGTTGTGTCTGTCATTTAATCCCGGAGCTTGCAAGCAATTCCCCCCCAAAGGCAATCTGGCTTATTGTGCCCCTATAAATACAAGTTAGGTTCCGCTTATCTATCAGCACAGACCTGCCCTCCCTTCCTCCCAAAATCCAATCTTTATGCAGATGTTTTCTGCTTGTCTGCACAAAACCGGCACTCCTGACTCCGCTGTAGCAATCTTGCACAGTCCATCAGATAGCAATTCAATAAATGTTCTTCTTTTAAAAACGGATGGCTGGGGATGCTACTGAACCATGGGCCAGAATAAGTTGGGTTTAAAGCTTGGGTCCTCAGCTGGAGAGCCCTGATCCTGGGGTCCCTCAAATAGTTGCCATGAAATTGGAATTTGAAGATTGAAAGACGAGGGGAATGGTTCAAAGACCGCTGCTCCCCCTTACAGATGAGTAGAGGCGTGCCAGCTTTTTGCCATTTTGTCAGGCACAAAGAATCAAGGCTGTTAAATTGCAGTTCAGAAAATTCATTGCTCGAGCCTATACCCTAGAACAAGGGTCAGCAACCCGCTGCTCCGGAGCCACATGTGGCTCTTTCGTCCCTCTGCGGTGGCTCCCTGTCGCCAGCCGGCTACACAATTGATGGGGCTTTCGGTTAGGACAGATAGAGGAAAAAGGGCACCATGCTAAGAGGAGACTCTATGGTGGGGGATTTCTGGTTGGCTCCAGAATTGAACGAGGGGCGTCTGGTTAAGACCTTTGTGGCTCTTTGAGTACTTAAGGTTGCCGACCCTTGCCCTAGAACAGTGATGGCTAATCTTTTTGCCATCGTTTGCCAAAAGCATGGAGAGCGTGGGGGGGGGGTTGTGTGTACGTGTGCCCACACCCATAATGTAATGTCCCCATGTGCCCCGCCCCCACGCATGTGCATGCAATGCCCCCATGCTCCCACGCCCTCCCATATGCACACGTGACTCCCCCCCCACCCCCTGTGGCCCATTTTGGGCCTAGCAGGCCTCCCTGGAGCCTCCTGGGACCAAAAATGGGCCATGGGGGGCACCAAGAGGGGGTGCACTGCTTCCCACCCACTCTACCCTTGCCCCCACCCATGCACAGGTAACCCCCCCACACATGCATGTGTACCTGCCACATGCACCCCACCCCCGCACCAGAGACCTGAAAATCAGCTGGCTGGTGGGAGGTGTGCACACATGTGCCATCGAGCTGAGCTGGGCAAAGGATCGCGTGCCCATAGAGAGGGCTCTGCGGGCCACATGTGGCATGCATGCCATAGGTTCGTCATCACGGCCCTAGAATCTAGTCAATTAAAGTTCAGTAGTAAATTTGTGCCAGGTAAGGTCAATGGAATTCAAGAGGGGTTGGACCGTTTGTGGGAACGTAATGACTCCAGGCTGATGACTCACTTAACTCCACCTCTTCCCAGCTTTTCTTCTACATATTTGAAACCAATAAGAAAATCAACAGAGGACACAATATAAGACACTGCAATGTATTTATTTCAGAATAAATGTGAATTGGTGTGGGCAGGGTCTTCCCTAATTTTGTTCCTATGACAACAAATGAAAGAGATTGTTTTCGAAGGGGATGTTTGACGCAACCAGTGGGTTCCAAGGTCAAATGAGGACTCAATCCCAAATCAGTTCCTAGTTCGATATGAGAAATATTACACTTCACTGGCACCTTGTGGCTCAGACCTGCTCAGTGGGAAGAACTAATGAAATAAAATGCACAGCTGTGATTTTAAACCCTCGTGACAAAATTACTATCCACCCTTATCCTGAAGTCACACTTACCCAGCTAATCCACCGAAAATCTCAGTGACGTAGGAGTAGTCGCCTCCTGATTTAGGGATGGTAACTCCTAATTCAGCGTAACAGAGGGACCCAAGTGCTGAGATCCCACCTCCAAGTATCCATATTATGAGTGCCAGTCCCACTGACCCAGAATGCTCAAGAACTCCTTTGGGTGAAATAAAGATGCCAGAACCAATAATATTACCTAAAAGAGACAAAAGGTGAAAAGATACGGTTAACCTTGGCTGACCTTGAAAAATCTGGGCAATACTTGGACAGGAGACCATCTTTGAAGGTGTCAATGAGGAAACAATAACGGACAAAGAACAGTTGCAGGGATTGGATATGTCTAGTTCAGGAGTCTGCAACCTTAAACACTCAAAAGAGCCATTTGGACCAGCTTCCCACAGAAAAGAAAACACTGGGAGCCACAAAACCCTGGGTGGGCGTGGCCAACTCAACGTCACTCACTTCCACCAGTCACATGAATCTCCCCTAGCCATGCTTACCCAGCAGAGAACTGGTTGTTAAAAAACAATGGGAACCACAAAACCCTTTTGACGTCTCTCTCCCTCCCTCCCTCTCTGCCCCCCCTCGGTATCTCTGTATTTCTCTCTCTCTCCCCATCTCTCTTTATTTGCCCCGGCTGCTTCTCCACCCCCTGCCTTTGCCCTTATCTTCTCAGGCCAAGTGAGGAGTGACTGGGAGGGGAGGGTAAGGGGTGGGGCCAGTCGGTGGTGGCATCACCAGACGAAGGGCCCAAAGAGCTGCATGCAGCTCCGGAGCCACAGGTTGCTGACACCCGGTCTAGTTAAAGAAGGAGTAGATGTGACATGATAGCACTGTTCCAATATTTGAGGGGCTGCCACAAAGAAGAGGAGGGTGGTCAACCTATTTTCCAAAGCATCAGAAGGCAAAGCAAGAAAGAGTGGATGGAAACTAATCAAGGAGAGAAGTAACTTAGAACTAAGGAGTAATTTCCTAACGGTGAGAATAATCAACCAGTGGAATGGCTTGCCTTCAGAAGTTGTAAGTACTCCACCACTGGAGGTTTTTAAAAAGAGACTTGACAGGCACTTCTCTGGAATGGGATAGGGCCGTGATAGCGAACCTATGACATGCGTGCCACAAGTGGCACACGGAACCATATCGCTGGGCATATGAACTCAGCTCCTGCGTGCATGCTTGCACTAGCTGGCTGATTTTCGGCTCTTTTGGACCCACCGGAAGTAGGGAAACAGGCTGTTTCCTGACTCCAAAGGGCCTGGAGGGAGTGGGGAAGGCCGGTTTTTTGCTCTCCCCAGACTCCAGAGCCTCTCTAGGAGCCTGGGGAGGGCAAAAACAGCCTTCTTCCCCACGAGGCCCTCCGGAGGCCCAAAATGGCTCATTTGCCGACTTCCGGTGGGACCAGAAGGCCTGATTTTTTGCTCTCCTCAGGCTCCAGAGCATCTCTAGGAGCCTGTGGAAGGCGAAAATGACTTCCCGTCCCCCTGGAAGCCCTCCGGAGGCTGGAAATGGCCCATTTACCAACTTCGGGTCGCGCTTTCCAGCCTCCAGGGGGCCTCCAGGGGGGGTGCATAGAATTATGGGTGTGGGCACACACACGTGTGATTTCCCACACTCCCCCCACTTTTGGCACGCAATGGCAAAAAGGTTAGCCATCACTGGCATAGGGCCTCCTGTCTGAACAGGGGGTTTGACTTGAAGACCTCTAAGGTTCCTTCCAACTCTGTTGTTCTGTTAATTCTGTGTTACATTGTCGTCGGCACTTGAGTTTGACACAAAGGAGGTTTGCCTTCCAATTTCATTTCCTTATAGGATTTTGTTGGCCAAATCCACAGATAACGGCAGGCCAGATTGATTGAAAAAAACCCTAGTGGCATGTTCCACCCTCCTGTGTCAAAAAGAAATAATAATGGGTTATAATGGGCCTTTATAATGGGTTTTATGTTGGGTTTTTAAATGTCTTTTATAATTGGATTTTAATTTGCTTCAGCCTGATTATTTAATTTATTTTAAATTTTAACTTTTGTATGACATTGTTTTTTTAATCGGCTGTTCGCCGCCCTGAGTCCCTTCGGGGAGTAGGGCGGTATACAAATTTGAATAAACTAAACTAAAACTAAATAAACCCACTGTGGCTACAACTATCAAAAGGTTGTCTGCCTCTCAGTGTAATGTGTAACCTATTATGTTTCTCTCATTTTATGGCTGCGCCTGTTCAAGTCATCATTTGTGCCAACAGCCGCCTTCTGAAAGTTGGCAAGTTCAGATGTCCTGGACTTAGACATTATCCCAAGCCAATAAGGATTCTGCTCATTTGCTTGCATACTCCTTGTAAGACCCTCAGTTATACACAAATTGTTAGACTGAATTATTTCCCCTTCAGCGTGTTAGAGATGAAAACAGGATTAGGTTGGCAACCTATTCGTCTTTTACGGTCTTTCCAAAAACCACTTTTTCTAAACTATTTGAAGAAGAATAAAGAAATACCATAGGGGACCCCTAAGCCATCATCCTCTAAAACTTGAATCCTTAAAACTAAAATGTCTAAGAAATCCAAATGATTATAGTAATAATGAAAAAAACATCAAGACCCAGGAGCACAGTTATTTAAAGACAATTTAAACCGTGGTGAGAATAGAAATAATCTGAGGGTTGCTCATTCTTCCAAGTGCTTGAAAGCTGGGATTCCAAATCTTGCTTAAAAGCCAGAGCTAAGCAATAAAATCTCCTTGGGGCCACCGTGGAAAAGACCCTGTCCATAACGCCCATAGATTTGGATAATAGATGTTCAACAGCTCAAGTTCATAAAAATATAAGGTAAAAGTAAAGGTTCCCCTCGCACATATGTGCCAGTCGTTCCCGACTCTAGAGGGCAGTGCTCATCTTCGTTTCAAAGCTGAAGAGCCAGCACTGTCCGAAGACGTCTCCATGTCATGTTACCGGCATGACTCAATGCCAAAGGTGCACGGAACGCTGTTACCTTCCCACCAAAGGTGGTCCCTATTTTTCTACTTGCATTTTTAACCTGCTTTTAAACTGCTAGGTTGGCAGAAGCTAGGACAAGGAACGGGAGCTCACCCCGTTACATGGCACTAGGGATTCGAACCGCTGAACTGCCGACCTCTCAATCGACAAGCTCAGGGTCTTAGCCACTGAGCCATTGTGTCCCTCATCAAAATATAGATGACCCTTAAATGTACAGATTCTTTCTACCGTTGTCTGTGAAGTATAATTGATAGCCATTGCAAATGACCGATAACCACTGATGCTTTTTGAAGGGCAATCCCAGGTTAGCAATAAATAAAAAAAATACTGAATATAATAAACTATTCCTGCTTTCCCCAAGGATAAAACAATGTACAGTCAGAAATATATCAGGGAGACCATAAAAAAGGGGTTCTAAAGAGAATTTTAATCTTGTAGCTAAATGACTTCTTTGGCAATGACTTTAGACCGGGCCAAAGGAGAGCCTAATTAACATGCAGAAGAACTTTCTCAAAGGAAGACGGTCACCTTGGTCAGAATGCTAAACTAGTCTGAGAAAACCTGACATTTCCAGAACGTAGGGCAAGGGCAGCAATGCGAAATAAGTGGGATTCTGAAAACAGAAACAAGAGATGGACCAACCGTTTTGGATGTTTCTTTTCAAGGTCATCGGTTATGTCAGGAAGATGCTAAGGAAGCATGAGAAGACTTGGCTAACCCAACAACAGGGTTGTTTTAGTAAAAACATATTATTGTTGAAGCGAAGTAAAAAAATATGCAATCTCTTTTTCTAATTTTATTTGTAACCCACGGGTGAAATTCCACAGGTCCTGACAGGTTCTGGAGAACCGGTAGGGGACATTTTGAGTAGTTCGGAGACCTGGTAGCAGAAATTTTGAGTAGTTCGGAGAACTGGCAAACACTCTGGCTGGCCCCAGAGTGGTGTGGTAATGGAGATTTTGCAATATCCTTCCCCCAGGATTGGGGAGAGAATAGAGATTTTGCAATATCCTTCCCCTGCCACGCCCACCACGCCACGCCCACAGAACCGGTAGCATAAAAATTTGAATTTCACCACTGTTATAACGTGTTTGTTGCCCCTAGGGCAGCAACTCCTAATTGAAGGGAAAAAAATTCAGTTGAGACTCCCTCAACAGGAGAAAGTCAAATGGCAAAGATAGGAAGAAGATAAGCAGAAAAATGATCATGATTCTGAGCATTTGCAATGAAAACCTGACATGTTCCACCACATTTCATGTAAATTCCCTCACTTGCTAAAGTGATTGCACTATGTCAAAGGAATAAAGCATCTTTGACCATCTTGTAGTGCAGGGGTCGGCAACCTGCAGCTCTGGAGCCGCATGTGGCTCTTTCATCCCTCTGCTGCGGCTCCCTGTCACCAGTCAACACCACAATTAATAGGGCTTTTGGTTAGGATAGGTAGAGGAAAAAGGATGCCGCGCTAGGAGAAGACTCTATGGTGGGAGAACTGGATTTCTGGTTGGCTGCAGAATTGAATGGGGGGCTTCTGGTTAGGGCCTTTGTGGCTCTTTGAGTGTTTAAGGTTGCTGACCCCTATTGTAGTGGCTTGTTGACATGGTTGCATTAACCATGGTTACTTAAGAAGCCACATTTGGTTTACATGCTAAGCCATTTATCATGGGTAGCCACAAAGAAACTGTGCTATGGCTTAGCAGGATGCATGGCTATATTACAATGAAAAGGTTAGCATTTTCTTGAGGAACATCAAATTGAACAATGAACCTTTTGAACAACAGCAAGGAGACTCGTACTCCATATGAAACAGAGATATTTGAGTCTAGGTTTCCATCTTCTAAATAAGATTGATTGATTATGTGCCATCAAGATGGTGTCAACTATTACCAGCCATAAATAAGCCTAAATATAATTCTTAAGAAAATGGAATCTAATGTTCGTTATGGCTTGATGTTGATAAAAGTTTAGTTGACATAAGCTGCTAAGCTAGCATCCAAAATCATAGTATGATTGGAGTTTGCAAACTATGCTTGTCCTAAGCCACTCTTTGCCATGACAAACCATAGGTCCACCTTAAAAATTCAAGAATTTTGAGCAGGCAAGAAATGTGATGACATTATAAAGCCTATATAACTTTCAACACATTTGTTCATATGTTTTAACCAGAATTTAACTTTGTATCCCCAACAGTATCCGTTGTTGATCAACTAAACAAAAATAAAATAAAAACCTTTTCTTTGCTCAAAAATACTTCGCTAATGTTCTCCAAAGCCAAGATGGCTGAGTCTGGATAGAATTGGCAAACCAGCAGTTGAACATATTTGATCTTAAAGAAAGCCCTTTTTGTTCCCAAGAATTTTGAGAAATTCCGCCGTAAATAATTCCAGACCTAGTCATTCATCTGACAGCATGATCCTCTGTAACACTGCCAAGATGAAGAAGACCTTAGATGATCTCCCACAGAATGCCTGATTGTCCAATACAGTATAGCCACTTACAATAAATACAAGATGGTTCAGCGAGTGATACTTTGTTGGGGAAAAGAGAACAGACTGTGAGTAGCTTGAGTTTAGAGGTTGTTGTGCTGCGGAGCTGGCAGCGGAGTCGGACAGTGAGGAGTCTGGGGAGGACCATGGGCCAGTCCTGGAGTCAGGGGAAGGCCCGGATGAGGGCTCTGCGTTGGAGGCAGAGATGGGACCAGGGCCATCTGGGAGCGGTGCCTGGACTCCGGAGCCTCCAGAGGCGGATAGCAGAGAGGCAGAGGAACAGGAGGAGCCTGTTCCTAGTGCATGCTTGTGAAGAGCTGCCAGAAGGAAAGAGCAGCTAAAGCAAAAAGGATGGCTCAGGAGTAAGGCCAGGAGATGATTGGCCCCTCCCAGAAGGCTTAAAAGAGGAACAACGGCTCTTGGGATCTTTCTGGAAAGCAACGTTGCTACATTTGTTTCTTGTCGGGGTCTCTTGCTTCTGAACTTTGTGGGGTTTTGCCAAGAAAATCCTTTGGCAGGGTGCCAAAGAAGACAAAGGTTGGTGATAAGGCCGAAGGACTGTTTATGAAGAATTTGTTTTGGAATTAATTTGGACTAAGCTGAGAATGAAGTAATTCTCAGCTGTTCTAATAAAATATGTTTGTTTAGGACTGATTGTGTCTGGTAATAACTACTTGGGCATAGGTCACAACAGTGGTGCTCATGTTCTTTGTTTCAATGATAAGCGTGTTTGCTTTTTTTTTATGAAGATGTCCTTCAGCTACAGCTTGGAATGACAGCCCCAACAATCACAGGCTGGACTGGATTCAAGGTATGAAGGGCATGCCATGACCAGGTATGGTCCTTAATGCACCAATGACATCCATGACCATGAAGATTGTGGTGTCTGCAGATTTGAGATAGCACCAAGTTTAGCAGCAAGATAGATGCTTTAGGGCAAGATGTCCAACCTGGGCAACTTTAAGATTTGTGGACTCCAACTCCCAGAATTCAACAGCCAACATGGACACTCCTGCTTTAGGAAGAATATTAGATAAGGTCCACCAAGAGATAATTCCCTGCAAGACCCTTGGACTGCAAGGCGATCCAACCGGTCAGTCCTAGAGGAAATCAACCCTGACCGCTCTTTAAAAAGCCAGATCCTGAAAATGAAACTCAAATACTTTGCCCACCTAATGAAAAGGAAGGACTCCCTGGAGAAGAGCCTAATGCTGGGAAAGATGGAAGGCAAAAGAAGAAAGGGATGACAGAGAACGAAGTGCCTGGATGGAGTCACTGAAGCAGTCGGCGTGAGCTTAAATGGACTCCAGAGGATGGTAGAGGACAGGAAGGCCTGGAGGAACGTTGTCCATGAGGTTGCGATGGGTCGGACACAACTTCACAACTAACAACAACAAAATCTCTTTTGAATTTAGCAATGTGAAGTCCCCACTTTGCTTACAGACAGGAGAAGCACGTATCTTCCTGAATTCGATCTAATTTTAACTTATCTTCTGTCCATTTTGCTTCTACACAGTTCTTAAATAACTCCTTCCTTTTGCTATAGGTCATTGTTCATTCTTCTGTTAGAAACACGTATGTTCTGTGATGTGTGTTTTAAGCTTCTTCCGAACCCTCTGCCTTTTCTTCTTCTTTCTGACATCCTGCTGCTCACACCTTGCCAAATTTGGGTGATGCGGCTTGCATATTATTAGGAGGTTTTTTTAAAAAAAAATGTTGCACAGCTAGTCAAGGCGGGATACAGTCGGGGCAGTTATGCAAGGGAGTTTCTTGAGTTCAAATGGGAAAAGCAATCACCAAGTCAGGTCTGGCAAGCCAGAATAGGATCACTTTCAGCAAGTCACAAATGAGAGTGAATAAATCTATTGTCAATGTTTCCCCTCCCGCCCCTTTTTTTATAAAAAAATATCAAATCAGTGGTAATCTCCTTGGAATCTATCCTTCCCTGTTTAATTATTTTGCAATTTATTTTTAAAACACTGCTCTTACGAAAAGGAGTCATGATGTAAAATACCGGGGAAAGAAACACAGCTGTACAAAACCGAACCCTTCTTCCAGAGTGTTTCAAAATTATTAAAACTAGCAAGATACACAAGAGGAGACTGTAAGTCATCGCCCCAAAAATAGAACACTATTGTTTAGCTTCTGGAAAATTACCAACCATGAACTGAAACATTACTCAGAGGACTTCAGTGCTTGCTAAATGGTAAACCAATCATCATCATATTTTTTTTAAAAGAATCAGCACGAGTTAAAAGTAAAGGTTCCCCTTGCACATATGTGCTAGTTGTTCCCGACTCTAGGGGGAGGTGCGCATCTCCGTTTGAAAGCCGAAGAGCCAGTGCTGTCCGAAAACGTCGCCGTGGTCATGTGGCCGGCATGACTCAACGCCAAAGGTGCACAGAACGCTCTTCCCTTCCTACCAAAAGTGGCCCCTATTTTTCTACTTGCATTTTTTACGTGCTTTCGAACTGCTAGGTTTACAGAAGCTGGGACAAAATAACGGGAGCTCACCCTGTTATGCGGCACTTGGGAGTTATGTTGGCAGTTTAGTGCGAACCACCAAACTGCCAACCTTTTGACAAGCTCAGCGTCTTAACCACTGAGCCACTGTGTCCTCTAACACAAGTTAGAGCATCTCTAACTACTTGAGCTGGAAGGAAATAGAGCAGAGAAGATTTTTGGAAGCTGGGGAGTGATAGGACAAGTTTAAAGTTCTCAATATTTTGCAGGACAGCTGCTAGCATCCTTCACTATGGACTGCTGAGAGTTGTAGGCCAGTAACATTTTACTATTTTACTGTTGAGCCTGGATAGCTCAACAGGCTAATAAGCAGCCTATTATTAGGCTAAACAGGCTAATAATAAAGCCTATTATTAACATCCAGCTGTCTGCAATTGCATCAGTTCGGGTCTCACCAGGCTCAAGGTTGACTCAGCCTTCCATCCTTTCTAAGGTAGGTCAATTGAGGACCCAGTTTGTGGGGGCAATAAGCTGACTTTTATAAATATACAAAAGTATGAAGGCTATTGCTTAACGCATTTTAAGCTGCCCTGAGTCTTCGGAGAAGGGCGGCATATAAATCTAATTTTAAAAAAATGTAAAAGGATGCTGATTTGCCACTCCTGGTTTATGCTAAAGATGTGTTGCCTCTTTTAGATCAACAGCCTCATGTAATATTGCAGAAAATGGTGATGGGGAATTTGGGCAGGAGAAAAGAGTTGTGGAAGGGAGAAGAAAAAAGTGTCAGGGTTTCAAGAAACGCCTCCAATGAAATAAAACTCCAAGGTAATAACTTCCTCAAAGTTCCACTTTATTAGAGATGTCATGTTGGCACATCTGGGAAAACCCAAATCTGAAGGTTTCCAGGTTTTCCCCACCCAGTTGAAAGTTCACAACCCAGCCCCACATCCACAAATTCATCACAGGGTCCAATCCATTCTTCGGGCTCAACTAGAGACAATCCCCAATCACTCCCATCCAGAGGCAGGCAAATGACCTCGACTCCTAGAGTAAAGAACGTTGTTGTGGCTAAGTTTCCACCGCTCCAACAAAATACCCCCTCCCAATTTCCCAGGCTAAAAAAATGTGGCAGTCAGGAAGCTAAAAGGAAAAAAAAATGGCTTCCAAAACTGACAGGAGGACAACCATCCTCTGCTACCATTTGTCAGATATATATATTGATGGTCATGCTCATTCGGTTCTATGAGAAGTTATTTGGTCAATACAGCTTCAGGTTTAAAAAAGGTTGTTTTAATATTTATAAAATATATACATGCATGAACAGGGTGTCCTGTTACATTTACCCTAACTGTATGACTCAGAAGTTGAGAGGAGAGAGAACTTCACTTGTTGTCTTGTTGATAGATGAGAGAGAGATGAAGATATCCAAGGGATCTCTGGGTAAGAGTCTAATAAGAGAGTTCATTGGCTGATATAGTCGCATGTGATGTCTGTAAAGACTTAACCCCTTCTAGTCTCTGGTGCATCACATACAGGCAATATCTGACAGAAGCGGCTTCCTCCAACAGTGAAAAGGAAAACAGGCCAAGGTGTTTGGCATGGGGCTGATGATCCCTCCAAAGAACCCATAAAGTCAACAACAAGGACCATCTGTTGCTATCCTGGGGTTAATTGCTTTTGTTTTACTTAGCATTCACAACCATACTTTGAAAACTACCTTTTGTGCAGGGATGAAATCCAGCAGGTTCTGACAGGTTCTGGAGAACCGGTAGTGGAAATTTTGAGCAGTTCGGAGAATACCACCTCCGGCTGGCCCCAGAGTGGGGTGGGAATGGGGATTTTGCAATATCCTTCCCCCAGGAGTGGGGAGGGAATGGGGATTTTGCAGTATTTTTCCCCCTGGAGTGGGGGGGGGAATGGGGATTTTGTAGCATCCCCCCTCCCAGAGTGGGGAGGGAATGGGGATTTTGCAGTATCCTTTCCACAGGAGTGGGGAAGAAATGGAGATTTTGCAACATCCTTCCCTTGGCATGCCCACCAAGCCACACCGACAGAACCGGTAGTAAAAAAAAATTGAATTCCACCATTGATTTTGTGGGCTAATATAACGTGGTTTGTTCAGCAGAGACTGGTCAAAATAAAACCTGCATAGTGTAATTAATCACTTTTAGGAAACTAATGATGCCAAAGAGGTAAGGACACACCTTGCTTGTTTTGGGGCGATTTCAGGATTTCAGAAGTGGTTTGTCACTGCCTCCTTCCTAGGGTGGAGAGAGAGAACAGCCCAAAGTCACCCCAGTTGGCTTCGTCCCTAAAGTGGAACTAGAACTCACAGTCTCCCCATTGCTAGCCTGCGAAGTTCTGATCATTAGAAGAGCAAAGGTGGGGAAACAATTAGTGCCGATAAAAGAGAATATTTGTAGCCCAGGATTTAACTGTGGTCTCTGAGCTCGGTGGTTTTCTTGTGGATGTTACATTACCTAATTAGGTAACATCAGTGCACTGATGATGTTACCTATTTTGGTAATGAAACGTCTCCAAGAAAACTATCAAGCTCAGAGAGCACCACAGATTAACACCTTCAAAAACAACACCCCCCCCCCCCCACAAATGTGTCCACAGCACTTCTCCCTCTGTGCCTGCTTCATTTCAAATGGGCTTCCAAAGAAACACCCTTCTCCCAAAGACCTCAGGTAGGAAACTGTAAAATCCTTGGCTTTATACAAAGATCTGCTTGATGGTCTGATTTCTGAAAGTTCAAGTCTGACCTTCAAGCACTAGAAAGCCAAAATACTGCCAGCTGCTGCTGTGCTTTTCAATCACATGGGCAACATGAGATTAATTAGTCTTAAGTCCAAATTTATTAATTTCCTCCAAGGCTTCACCCAGGGCCAACTGGCCTTGATTCCTTCCAGTTGCAGTGGCATTTGAGGGCACTCTAAAGAGTTCTTGCCAAGTTCTTAATTTTTTTTTTTACAGGGCACCTAACCCTGGATCCAAGATCTGTAATGAGGCAGGGGGGAATCGAGCCTGAAAGATCTGCAATGAAGCAGGGGGGAAATTGTATTTCCTAACAGTTTGCCTAACAATGTATGGCTGTGAAAGTTGGACCATAAGAAAGGCTGAACGCCAAAGAATTGAGGCCTCTGAACTCTGGTGCTGGAGAAGACTCCTGCGAGTCCCTTGGACTGCAAGGTGATCAAACCAGTCAGTTCTAGAGGACATCAACCCTGACTGCTCTTTAGAAGGCCAGATCCTGAAGATGAAACTCAAATACTTTGGCCAGCTAATGAGAAGGAAGGACTCCCTGGAGAAGAGCCTAATGCTGGGAAAGATTGAGGGCAAAAGAAAAAGGGGCAACAGAGAACGAGGTGGCTGGATGGAGTCACTGAAGCAGTTGGCGTGAGGTTAAATAGACTCCAGAGGATGGTAGAGGACAGGAAGGCCTGGAGGAACATTGTCCATGGGGTCACGATGGGTCGGACATAACTTTGGACATGTTAACTAACAACAACAACAACAACAACAACAATGTGCCTGGAATTTTTGTACCAAGTATTTTCATCTAGAGCACAAACAAGCTGTTCCTACAAGAAGCAAAGGGGCTTAAGCCTTCCAGGTGACAAGCAAGATGACCTCTGTGCATTCGCACAAGACGTATCACCCTTTTCTAACTATAAGAAAGTCTGACCTTGAAATGTGTGGTTCCTTTACGAATAGACTTCACATTGGCTAGGAATTTGGAGTTGAAATGCAACTGTCAGTTTTGGAAGACAATTTTCTTTTTTGCTTCTTAACTGCCACAAATTTTAGCTTGGGAAGCTGGTTGTAGTTGGAGCAGTAGAAAATTAGTCACAACAACATTCCATATTCAAGGACCCTTTTGCCTGCGTCTGATGGAGACTGCCTGAAGATTGTATCCAGTTGAGTGCGAAGAGTTGGTAGGACAATATGATGAACTTGTGGGTATGGGGCAGGGCTGTGAACTGTCAGCTGGGTGTGGAAAACCTGGAAGCTTTCAGATTCGGGTTTTCCCAGATGTGCCAACATGACATCTCTAATAACAGTTGTGGGTTCCTCCTGGTTCCGCCGAGCTGGTAGCGGTGACGATATGACGTCACCAAACCGGTTCTGCCCTCCCGCCCCCCCGCCCCCACATTATTCTTACCTTTTATTTGGCCCCACCCCCAATCTATTGCTGCCTCCTGAGTCCCAGCTATCGGCTAGAGGGAAAAAAACTGTTTAAACTCTTGCCGCCGGGCTTCAAAGGGCCGCCCTATAGCTGATCTGTGGTAAAAGAAAACAAAGTGAGTGACGTTGAGTTGGCCACACCCACCCAGGTTTTGTGGCTCCTTGTGTTTTCTTTTCTGTGGGAAATGGGTCCAAATGGCTCTTTGAGTGGTTAAGGTTGCAGACCCCTGGCCTAGAGTCATCTCAAAAAAATTTAAAAGAGTCAAAGAAAAAATAATTATTAATAACGGTTGTATAAATAATTGGCTTGGAAAGCCTTGGGTTTCCATTTGGTAGGATCTGACTACCATCCCATTCCAGATCTGAAAAAATGGCTCCCCCCCCAAATTGATTGAAAGAGGTTGTAACTAACATCCTTTAAAATAAACACTAGTTAATTCACTTAAAACAAAGGAAAAAACATGAACAGTTCAATGCAAACATTTCTTCTCCTTCAGGACTGGCAGTGTTTTTACTTCCAAATATGTCGTTGGGGCTCTGTGTCTGCTTGTTTTGTATTTGTTGCTGTTAGTTACAAAGTCAGGTCCAACCCATTGTGACCCCATGGACAACATTCCTCCAGGCCTTCCTGTCCTCTACTATCCTCTGGAGTCCATTTACGCTCACGCCGACTGCTTCAGTGACTCCATCCAGCCACCTCATTCTCTGCCATCCCATTCTTCTTTTGCCCTCGATCTTTCCCAGCATTAGGCTCTTCTCCAGTGAGTCCTTCCTTCTCATTAGGTGGCCAAAGTATTTGAGTTTCATCTTCAGGATCTGGCCTTCTAAGGAGCAGTGAAGGTTGATTTCCCCTAGAACTGACCTGTTTGATCGCCTTGCAGTCCAAGGGACTCACAGGAGTCTTCTCCAGCACCAGAGTTCAAAGGCCGCAATTCTTTGGCGCTCAGCCTTTCTTATGGTCCAACTTTCACGGCCATCTATTGCAACTGGGAAAACCATAGCCTTGACTATGCACAGTTTGTTGGTAGGGTGATATCTCTGCTTTTTAGTAAGCTATCTAGATTTGCCATGGCTTTCCTCCCCAGGAGCAAGCGTCTTTTTCTTTTGTATTTAGGGTCAATATTTTTATTTTAATGTTAAGTGAAGATTAGCAATGGCAGGGACACCTAGGAGTGGATTAACATAATCGTTTTGTGTACTTCCATGGGCTCAATTAGGAACACTATGGTGTATGTTGGTCCATTCTCCTCTTTCCTTTGGCCAAGAAAATTCTAATTAGAGCCTCATTATTATTTTTCACATGGACTTCAGTTTTATTTTTGACTTTTTGGAACTACACAGGTAAGCTAGTGAAGAGAACTTAGAGGACTTCCCATAGGGAAGGAAGATGGAGATCTTTTGATAGATGTGATACTTTGCAACCGACATTCAATCAAGGCCAGAGGTAGCATCATCCTTCCCAAAAAGGAGCACCTTCCAAATTTTAGAATGGCAACTTCCATAATGCCCAGCCAGCTCATGAAAAAATGAACAATGAGCATTGAGGGGAATGGGAGCTAAATAGGCATATATACTGGCACTAAGCTTTGATAGGAAAGCCATGCTTTAAAACTGGCATCCCAATGGTCCATGGGTCCATGGGAGGAATCAAACATTTAATATGTTTGCAGGGGGTTGGGCTAGAAGACTTCCAAAGTCCCTTCCAACTCTATTGTTCTGTTCTGTTCTGTTCTGTTCTGTTCTGTTCTGTTCTGTTCTATTCTATTCTGTTCTACTTATTCTACTCTACTCTACTCTACTCCTCTTCTATTCTATTCTACTTACTCTACTCTACTCTACTCTACTCTACTCTACTCTACTCTACTCTACTCTACTCTACTCTACTCCATTCCATTCCATTCCATCCCATTCTATTTATTCTATTCTACTTACTCTACTCTACTCTACTTTACTCTACTTCTTCTATTCTATTCTATTCTATTCTATTCTTTCTATTCTATTCTATTCTATTCTATTCTATTCTATTCACTCTACTCTACTCTACTCTACTGCTATGCTATGCTATGCTATGCTATGCTATGCTATGCTATGCTATGCTATTCTATTCTATTCTATTCTATTCTATTCTATTCTATTCTATTCTATTCTATTCTATTCTACTCTACTCTACTCTACTCTAAAATGGTGGCTGCAAACTGTGGGATCGAAGCCCCACCTTTTTTGATTTTGTATCTGTCATCACACAAGTAAACAAAAATGGTGAATTTGATCATGCAGTTGGGGGTCAACAACATAACTTCCTTGTTCCTTCTGCAGATGTTCCTGGCTCCAACCCTAATGTCGTCTTCATCGTAACACAAATACGACAGGCGGATTTAGTTTTAGATAGTTGATTCTACCTTTATTATTTTTTATAAATAACTCAAGTCAGAGAACACGTATCGTTTTCCTTCAACCTCCTGTTTTACCCACAATGACTCTGTGAGGTGGTTTGGGCTGAGAAAATGGTAGCGGCCCAAAGTCACTCACCTAGTTTTTATGTGTAAGATGGGACTAGTACCACATTCTCCTGGCGTACAACACTACAACACTAAACAACACTAAACTGGCTCTGTAATGCCAACTATCTGAAGAATGTATCTCTTAGTCCTAATTGAGGCAACTGTCAACTTAATCATTTTTTTCCAAGTCAACTCCATCACTTATGAAATTTTAGACCTGCTAAGGTAAGGGTAAAGGTTCCCTTCGCACATATGTGCTAGTCGTTCCCGACTCTAGGGGGCGGTGCTCATCTCCGTTTCAAACCCGAAGAGCCAGCGCTGTCCAAAGATGTCTCCGTGGTCATGTGGCTGGCATGACTAAACGCCAAAGGCGCACGGAACACTGTTAACTTCCCACCAAAGGTGGTCCCTATTTTTCTACTTGCATTTATTTTATCATGCTTTCGAACTGCTAGGTTGGTAGAATCTGGGACAAGTAATGGGAGCTCACCGTTACACGGCACTAGGGATTCAAACCGCTGAGCTGCCGATCTTTCGATCGACAAGCTCAGCGTCTTAGCCACTGACCTGCTAGAATCTATCTAATGTAGATATTGGCTACATTAGACGAAATAGGGCATCAAAGACAGGTGAACACTTCATTCTCCTCTTTATAATGTCCTTCTTAAATTCCTCGCTCTCCCAAAGCTTCCTGAGAAATCGGCATTCAATTTAGCCAAAATTCTAGAACAGGGGGCCTCAAACTTGGCAGCTTTTAAGACTTGTGGACTCCAACTCCCAGAATTCTCCAGACAGTTATGCTGAAGTCCACAAGTCTTAAAAGCTGCCAACTTTGAAGAGCTCTGTTCTAGATGGAGTGCAGAGAAAATTAACCAAGACGATTAGGGGATTGGAAGCTAAAATATATGAAGAACGGTTGCAGGAACTAGGTATGTCTAGTTTAATGGAAAGAAGGACTAGGGGAGACATGATGGCAGTGTTCCAATATCTCAGGGGCTGCCACAAAGAAGAGGGAGTCAAGTTATTCTCCAAAGCACCAGAAGGCAGGACAAGAAGCAATGGATAGAAACTAAACAAGGAGAGAAGCAGCCTAGAACTAAGTAGGAATTTCCTGACACTGAGAACAATTAATCAGCGGAACAACTTGCCTCCAGAAGTTGTGAGGGCTCCAGTACTGGAGGTTTTTAAGAAGAGATTGGACAAAGATTTGTTTGAAATGGTATAGGGTCTTCTCCAAGGTCCCTTTCCAACTCTCTTATTCTGTTAACATCTGATGCCAAGTTCCTGGTTGGTCATATTTGATAAGGATGGTAGCATATGACTTACCAGAGACTATAAATGAAATCTGGGTGCAATCCTGAAATCAGAGTGAGGATCTACAGTATGATCTCCAAATCTTGCAGAAATAAATACACTGTATCTCTATTTTTGGCAGGGCATCAAGTGTAAAAATCCAGCAGGCATACCCTAGCTCTTTCTGGCTCAAAATTATAACAATCAGGAGAAAATATTATAAACATCATCTTGACAAAGAGAATGAAAGGGAATACTTATGTTTGAAATATCAATAAATGCTAATGGGTGTATTTGGAAGTAAATACAATCCATCTTATCTTAGTTAGCATAACTATTCGGCTTCCTGTCCAAATGCAAACCCCTGATTGGTAATATAAACTTTCTTCGATCCTAATGCCAGGGATAGTGTAAAGGTAGAAGTGGTTAGAAAAGTTAACATGGCAGTTGCAATCAAAACTCCACCTTCTTTTTATGTCCATCACATCTGTGGGTGGAGCCTCATTTGCTTTATCACTGCTGCCATCTTGATTTTTTTGACCAAATCCCATGGACATTCCTTCCTAGTGCTTCCTTTTCAGGTTTTTTAAAATTAAAAATGGCTTTTTCTCACACAACCATGGGTATTGGTCACCTCTCTTCCTGGTTTCACATTATCTTTATTGATGAATGAAGCTTTTTCATATTGAAAATATTGATGTTCTTCTCTCAAGTTCCACAGGGTTGAAGTCCTTCTCTGTCATGGGTACCGTAAAACAGAACCATAACAGACCAAGCAAAGCTCAGCAGCCACAATGAAAAGACCACGATAGCAGATCCCACATCTCTGTTCACCTGTCTCAAGTAGGCTTGGAACAAAGAGAGAAACCAGATGTCTAAGCTTCCCAACTACTTTTAAACCAAGATCTTCAAAAATGAAAAAGCAGTGAGGTGCAGTGGGATAGATAGATTTTTCTACCAACTTGGAAGTTCTCTAGATGTATGTACTGGGACTAAAATTCCCAACAGCATAAGGTATCATGGTGTGGTCTCCTTCAATGTACCTGAGCCGCAGTGGCGCAGTGGGTAGAGTGCAGTACTGCAAGCTACTTCTGCTGATCACCGGCTGCCCGCAGTTCGGCAGATCGAATCTCACCAGGCTCAAGATTGACTCAGCCTTCCATCCTCCCGAGGTCAGTAAAATGAGGACCCAGATTGTTGGGGGCAAGAGGCTGACTCTGTAAACCACTTAGATAGGGCTGTAAAGCACTGTGAAGCAGCATGTAAGTCTAAGTGCTATTGCTATCTGGGAGACAGGATGAGCTTAAAGGACCACTGTATATCCAGGAGACCTAGGTTCAAATCACAAGGGAGCTTGCTTCATAATCTGACCTTGGTGTCCTCTCTCTTTCTCTCCAACTCTTCCTCCGCTCCTAACCCATTTGAAAGGTTGTTAGGTAGACAAGGCAGAAAGAAGGGAAAGAAGCACTACCAAATATGGTACCCTGAAGTTTTTTGGAAAAAGTGTAGGATTAAGATTTACACAGGGGTGGGCTTCAAAAATTTTAGCAAGGGATTCTCTGCACGGTTGCTGGGTGGGCGTGGCCATGGTGGGTGTGGCCTAGTCGGCCTCCTGTACCAAAGTGGGGGGTTTTTGCCCTCCCCGGGCTCCAGAGGCTTTTCTTGAGCCTCCGGGAGGATGAATACAGTCTCCCCAGGCTCCAGAGGCCAGCTTCTGGCCTTCCCGAACTTCCGGTAGGCCAGGGGTGAAATCCAGCAGGTTCTGACAGGTTTTGGAGAACCGGTAGCAGAATTTTTGAGTACTTCAGAGAACCATCAAATACCACCTCTGGCTGGCCCCGAGTGGGGTGGGAATGGAGATTTTGCAGTATCCTTCCCCTGCCACACCCACCAAGCCACACCATGCCCACCACACCACACCCCCAGAACCGGTAGTAAAAAAAATTGGATTTCACCACTGCGGTAAGCCCATTTTTCACCCTCCCTGGGTGTCTGCGAGCACCCTGCACTTACTTGCATCCAAAACGGGCCACGCGGGGACTCCTGGGAGAGGCGGGGAGGGATGGGTGGGGCCAGTTAGGAGTGGGATTTGGGGATTCTCCGAACTCCACAGAATCTTAGCTAGAGTTTCTCCTGAACCCCTGCGAAGTCCCAGCAGCCCACCCCTGGATTTACTCAGTAAAAACGGCATCACAATGAATTCACAGGCACATATGTCTATTTGTTTTTCTCTAGGGCTTAAAATAATAGCCTAGTTTGCTACAGAAGCTTACCCAAAGACAATTAAAACACCCTGTGTTGGTGTGCTGCCTTGGAAAAAGCCCTAAATAGGCAACGGCAATCACAACGGCTGCTGTCACAAAAATTCAGTACTCCCAGGCCGGCAAAGATATTGTTGGTGGCATTTACATAATTGGAATGATCAATCAAAGCAGGCTTCTCTCTCCCAAAACTGCCCTGTGAAGGGTCTGCCCTTTTCCAGACGGCTCCCAAGATTTAAAAAAAGCAAAAAAAAAAAAAAAAAAAGGCAAAACAACTCTTAGATTCTGGGTTAATTTGCCCCCCCTTGGAGAACACCGTGACAACTTCACTCATTAGTGATGCTCACGTGATAGATTTAGATTTAGAAAGATTTAGAGAGGATTAACTGAAGCACGGCTCACTGACTCGACCAAAGTTTCTGACTTTCCACAACGAAATCCACTGGCTTGGTGTGCACACCAAGAGCCTGGTGGCGCAGCAGCTTAAAGTGGTGTTAAAGTGACACCAGCTGCCTGCAATTACTGCAAGTTCGAATCTCACCAGGCTCAAGGTTGAGTCAGCCTTCCATCCTTTCAAGGTAGGTAAAATGAGGACCCAGATTGTGGGGGCAATAAGCTGACTTTGTATAAAAAAGAACACCGCTTGGGGAGGCCGAAAGCCCTACTAAGCAAGTATATACAAAAGTATGAAGGCTATTGCTTAATGCATTGTAAGCCGCCCTGAGTCTCCGGAGAAGGGCGGCATATAAATTAAAAAAAAAAAAAAAAAGGACCGGCTAAAACGTAGTGGACAAATTGTAGTTCAAAGGGTTGTGTGAACACAGTTACTGTTTTGAGACCCTCTGTTTGCCTCCCCTGTTCCCCCAATACACAAATGGAAGCATTATTAATCTACGGGAAATGTCGTATATTGCAAGTCCATGTATGATCCGCTAAATAAATAAATCTGCATTCATAAATAGGAAATATTAACAGGGCAAAAAGGCGTTTGAGGATCTCCAAAAGCTACTTAAGGAGGCAGAATGGACTGCAGGAAGCTGTTAAGTTGCCCCCCCAAATCCAGCGGAGGACTGAGCCGTATCAGAAATGGCTCTTATCCTTGTTGTCTGTTCTGCCAATGGGTTTGGCTGGCATAGTCTGCCAAGGCAACGTCAAACCTAACCCAGCCAAGATGATAACTAACCAAGTTAAAAAAAAAAGTGTGAATGAAGTTACTGGGACATCAACTGAGCTGGTTAGAAGGTTCAGCATAACGGAGTTGAGAGGGACTTGGAGGTCTTCTAGTCCAACCCCCTGTTTAAGCAGGAAACCCTATGTAATTTCAGACAAATGGCTGTCCAATCTCTTCTTAAAAACCTCCAGTGATGGAGGACCTAGAATTTCTGGAGGCAAGTCATTCCACTGATTAATTGTTCTCACTGTCAGGAAAGTTCTCCTTAGTTCCAGGTTGGTTCTCTCTCCTTGATTAATTTCCATTCATTGTTTCTTGTCCTACCTTCTGGTACTTTGGAAAATAGATTGACCCCACCTCTTCTTTGTGGCAGCCCCTCAAATATTGGCACACTGCTAACATGTAACTCCCCCCCTCCCGGAGTCCTTCTTTTCACTAGACTAGACATACCGAATACCTGCGTCCTGTGACTCTCTCTATTTTCCCAGCCTTCCTTCTCCCATTTTCCACCCTAAGCAGAATGTGTATGGAGACTCTCAGCCATGCAGATTATGGTTGTCCCAAAGAGCTGAAGAAGCTTCTGGGATGAGAAGCAAAACGTTTTCAAAGAAAAACCAGAAAGTCTGGTTGCCTCGTGAAAAAAGTATGCCTCTTTGGGACGACCTTAAGCAGAATTTGATAACCAGGACAACTAAACTTGCATTGGGCTGCGAGAGTGATGGGGGGTGGGGGTGGGGGAGACTCTTCCCAACCAGAAGACTTTCCAAAGGCTGTTTTGAAAGGAGAAAATCACCCATACAGGAAGTCCTCAACTTACAACAGTTTATTTTATTTATTTATTTTGTCGCATTTCTATGCCGCCCCGCTCCCAAGGGACTCTGGGTGGCTTACAACAGAGAATAAAACAATGCAACAATACCCTATACAAAAGTTAAAAGAAGACATTAAAACATTAACACATACACTTCAATTCGTGGCCGGGTCTCGCAAGATTATTATTATTTATTTATTTATTTATTTATTTATTTATTTATTTATTTATTTAATCTTTTATTTATTTATTTAATCTTTTATTTATATATTTTATCCCGCCCTTCTCCCGAGGGACTCAGGGCGGCGAACACAAGTTAAGAAACATGTACAATAAAATCGCACTTTAAATCAAATAACTAATTCATGATAAATAATAAACCCAGAATCAGAGTCAGCCTATTTGCTTGAACAGCCAAGCCTTCAGCCCCCGACGAAAGGAGCAGAGATTATCATAGCGAGATCAACGGCCCCAGGCCTGCCGGAAGAGCCAGATCTTCACCGCTTTCCGGAAGGCCAATAGGGTGGGGGTGGTCCAGACTTCAGGAGGTAATTGGTTCCAGAGAGCCGGGGCAGCCACAAAGAAGGCCCTCCCCCTCGGGCCCGCCAGCCGACATTGTTTAGCTGACGGGACCCGGAGGAGACCGACTCTGTGGGATCTTACCGGTCGCTGGGAGCAATGCGGTAGAAGGCGGTCTCGAAGATAACCTGGCCCTGAGCCATATAGGGCTTTAAAGGTAATGATCAACACCTTGAATTGCGCCCAGAGACCGATAGGGAGCCAGTGCAGCTCGCGGAGAATTGGTTTAATGTGAGTGTATCTAGGTGCACCCACTATAACTCGCGTGGCCGCATTCTGGAACAACTGTAGTCTCCGAACACTTTTCAAGGGTAGCCCCATACAGAGCGCATTGCAATAGTACACAGTGCACAGTTCATTTAGTGACCGAATCAAAGTGACGACGTTGTTGAAAAAACGTGATCTAGGACCATTATTCACGCTTACGACCATTTGTAGCATCCCCACAGTCATGTGATCAAAACTCAGACCCTTGGCAACTGATTCACATTTACGACGGTTGCTATGTCCCGGGGTCATGCGATCTCTTTTTGGGACTTTCTGACAAGCCAAGTTAGTGGGGGAGGGGAGGGGAGGGAAGCCAGATTCATTTAACAACCGGGTGACTAACTTATCAACTGCAGTGATACAGTTAACAACCGTGGCGAGAAAGGGAGTAAAAATGGGGGGGAACCTCACTTAACAATTGTTTCGCTTAGCAACATAAATTTCGGGCTTAGTTGTGGCTATAAGTTGAGGACTATCTGTACGCAAGACGCCAAGAAGAAGAAAGAAAAGGTAAAGGTGTGGGGGGGGGGAACCCGGGTTGGTAGCCAAGAGCCCCCCCAAATTTGTTCCCCTGAAGAACGATTGCAGAACTGGGCATGGCCAGTCTAGTGAAGAGAAGGACCACGGGGGACAGGATAGCAGTGTTTCAATATTTGAGGGGCTGCCAAAGAGAGGAAGGGGGTCAAGCTATTTTCCAAAGCACCTGAAGGCCAGACAAGGAATAATGGATGGAAACTGACTAAGGAGAGATTCAACCTAGAAATGAGGAGAATTTTTTCTGACAGGGAGAACAATCAACCCATGGAACAGGAGTTGCCTTCAGAAGTTGTGGGAGCTTCATCACTGGAAGCTTTCAAGAAGAGACTGGACTGCCATCCGTCAGAAATGGGGTTGGGTCTCCCATTTGGGCGGGGTAGGGTTGGGGGTGGACTAAAAGACCCCTTCCAACTCTGTTAATCTGTTATCTATTTATCTTCTGGTAAATGGGACTTCTTTTGTCACTGGCTATGTATATTATGGCTACTGCGTATAGTTGAGCTTCATCACCGGAAGCTTTCCAGAAGAGACTGGACTGCCACCTGTCAGAAATGGGGTTGGGTCTCCTGCTTGGGGAGGGCGGGTTGGACTAGATGACCCACCAGGTCCCTTTCAACTCTGTTAATCTGTAAGAAGAGAAAAGAGGAGGAGGGGAAATCTTCCTCCAAGCAGCCTCCCCTCTCCCCCTTGTCCCCCTCCTCTTTTAAAGGACCACATACCATCAAGAGCAACTTCCTAAACCGGGGTGGGGGTGGGGGGGAGACGCTTTTCCAAAAGGGGGGGGCGAAAGACACCCCTGCTTGTGGGGTGGGGGTGGACTAGATGACCCACAAGACTCCCTTCCAGCTCTGTTAATCTGTAAGAAGAGAAAAGAGGAGGGGGGGGGGAAATCTTCCTCCAAGCAGCCTCCCCTCTCCCCCTTGTCCCCCTCCTCTTTTAAAGGACCACGCGCCACCAAGAGCAACTTCCCAAGCCGGGGGAGAGGCTTTTCCAAAGTGGGGGGAAAGACACCCCTGCTTGGGGGGTGGGGGTGGACTAGATGACCCACAAGACCCCCTTCCAGCTCTGATAATCTGTAAGAAGAGAAAAGAGGAGGGGGAGCCGGGGGGAGACGCTTTTCCAAAGCGGGGGGAGGGGGGGAAGACACCCCTGCCTGGGGGGTGGGGTGGGAGGGTGATGTGGCGGGGGGCTGCCCCCCTCCTCACCTATGATGATGGCACAGGCGCTGACCAAGCCGATCTCCTTCTTGAGCGCCACTCGCTCCGTGTCGCCGCTGTCCGGGCTGGGCGCTTGCGGGGCGCTTGGGGGGCTGTTGCCGAGTGGAGGAGGCGGCGGCGGCGGCGATTGCGGAGCCGGCTGCTGAGCCGCGATGCTCTTCCGGAGAGTCCGCTGCTGGTTCTCCCCAGCCATCGCCTCCTGCCCGGCCGCTGGTGCGGATCTGCCTTGGCCCCTGGTTCAGCTGGAGAGCTGGTGAGCGGAGGCGCATGCGCGGCTCTGGCCCCATCGCCCCGGCCAGGAACTTTTCTGGACTTTGGGTGTGATGTGCTGGGGGAGGGGGGGGGAGCGGGGGGAGGGGGGGCTCCGTCTCTGGGGGACGAGAGGGGCTCGTGGAAGAGGAGCGAGGAGGGCCAGGAGGACCCCTCCTTTCCCCCTTGCCCTCCCAGGAAGCCGTCCTGCCGGGCGCAGCATCCTCCTGCCCCCTTGCCAAGGGGGATGGCGCTGGCCTTGGGATGTTCCTGTCCAGGAACTGGATATGTCAGTTTAATGAAAAGAAAGACTAGGGGAGACATAATGGCAGTGTTCCAATATTTCAGGGGCTGCCACAAGGAAGAGGGAGCCAAGCTATTCTCCAAAGCACCTGAAGGCAGGACAAGAAGCAATGGGTGGAAACTAATCAAGGAGAGAAGCAACTTAGAACTTAGAATTTCCTGACAGTTACAACAATTAATCAGCGGAACAACTTGCCTCCAGAAGTTGTGAATGCCCCAATACTGGGAGTTTTAAAGAAGATGTTGGATAACCATTTGTCTGAGGTGGTGTAGGGTTTTTTGCCTAAGCAGGGGGTTGGGCTAGAAGACCTCCAAGGTCCCTTCCAACTCTGTTATTCTGTTCTGTTCTGTTCTGCTCTGCTCTGCTTTGCTCTTCATCAGGCTAGGGATGGCAGAGAAGAAGAAGACAAGGGTTTAGAGAAGTAGCAGAAATGCCCCACATTAAACCAGGTGTTTCTACCAGATTCATAATTCATTTTGGGGGGTCTTTTTTAGGGGGGCGTGGGATGTAATTTCCTGGCTGATGCCTACGGAGATTTCAATCATCCAGGTCACTGCTATCCCAAAGGTGCTTCCCCCCCCCCCCCCCTTCAAAAGGCAACTAGACTTTCTTGGTTTGTTTATTTTTTTTTCCTTTGAAAATAAAAAGATGTTCAGCTCTTCAGAACTGAAGAAGCTTCTTGGATGAGAAGCACCTGAAGGTAGGACAAGAAACAATCAAGGAGAGAAGCAACCTGGAATGAAGGAGAAACTTCATAGCAGTGAGAACACTTAAAGTGGAACAGAAGTTGCCTTCAGAAAGTTGTGAGTGCTCCATCCCTGGAGGTTTGAAAGAAGAGACTGGACAGTCATTTGTCTAAAATGCTATAGGGTCTCCAGCTTGAGCAGGGTTTGGACTACAACTTAGAAGACGTCCAATGTCCCTTCCAGCTCTGTTTGGATTGATTGACTGAAAGTCACAGGAACTGAAGAGAAACAGATGCAGAGGTCTTCATTTAAGGGAAAGTAATCAGACGATATCGGACTTCATAACAAGACCTGCAACAAATAAAGAAATAAATCCTGATATTGCAATTGATCCCAAGCTGAATATGTATCGGCATGAGTTGGCTGCTCAAAGAACAAAGGGCATTTTAGATTGCAACTGTGAAAATACAGGTCTCCAAATTTAGGAAGTCTTTATTCCCTTCTCTTCTGGGTGGGTCCAATGAACCTTGAATACTGTGGGTTTGCATTTTAGGAAAAGGTGAGAGGAACTAGGCAAAAGCTCGAGCAAACCATGGCTTAGGACCTGGTTATTTACGGGACCGCCTACTACCACCAATAGCCTTCCCCTGGCCTGTACGCTCCCATAGAGAGGGGCTCCTCCGGGTGTCGTCGGCCAAACAATGTCGGCTGGTGGCCCCCAGGGGGAGAGCCTTCTCTGTGGGAGCACCTACCATCTGGAACAAGCTCCCCCCGGAGATACGGAGGATCCCGGACCTGCGCACCTTCCGTCGCGCGCTCAAGACTCACTTATTCCAACAAGCCGGCCTGACCTAAGTTCTTTTCCCCCTTTTAATTGAGAATTTTAATTGGTTTTAAATTATTGGGGTTTTAAATTGTCAGCCAAATTATTTAATTCGTTTTATTCTATTTTAAATTTTTGTATTTATATGTTTTATTTATGGCTTTTCACCGCCCTGAGTCCCTCGGGAGTAGGGCGGTTTATAAATCCAATAAAATAAATAAATAAAAAAGGGGCTTGGAAACTGAAGGAATTATGCATATTTGAAGAAGGCAAAGAAAAACATCTGATTTGCTAAGAGGGTGGCACAGACCTACACCACTGAACGAATATGATCAAGCTTGTGTGGGAGGGACAGTTAAAAAAAGAGACAAGTCCTAATCGAGAAAAGTATTCAATTCTGCTTTCAGAATTGCTCCTGTGAAAAATGGCTTCTTGAGATAATAATCAGAATAGAGCTGGAAGGGACACTGGGGGTCTTCTAGTCCAACCCCCTGCTTAAGCAGGAGACCCTATGAAATTTCAGACAAGTGGCTGTCCAGTCTCTTCTTAAAAAATTTCCAGTGATGAAGCATCCACAACTTCTGAAGGCAACTTCTGTTCCACTGGTTGATTGTTCTCACTGTTAGAAAGTTTCTTCTTCATTCCAGGTTGCTTCTCTTCTTGATCAGCTTCCATCCAATGTTTCTTGTCTTGCCTTCTGAGGCTTTGGAAAATAAGTTGACACCCCTCGTCTTTGGGACAGCCCCCTCAAATACTGGAACACTGCTATCCTGGTATCCCGGTCCTTCTTTTCTCTAGACTAGCCATACCCAGTTCCTACAACCAAGTGCTATATCTTCCTCTGGGTACATCTGGGTACCCAGATGTACCCAGAGTACATCTGGGTACATCTGGGTATCAGTGCTATATCTTCCTCTGGGTACATCTTCCCCCAAATCCCCCTTTCAAAATCCAAGGCTTCCATGGTTGACCAACAAGCAGTCATAAGATTTGTAGGCCATCCTGGAGATGGAGAACATCTGGCTGGTGAAGGCAGCCTCAGGAATGGGGAGAAGGGAGGAGAGATCTGCAGCTTCCTTTCTCGTTCCTCTCTGTGCTTAGGAGGCCAACATGAAGTGGAAGCAATAGAACCAGCCAAGAGGAGAATGAATGCCAGGGCTTGGCGATGAGTTCCTGTTGGCATGTGAACCTGGGGGAAAATCTGATGAGGCTGAATTCTTGGTCCCAGTTCTCCGGTTATCAAGACAATCAAAGAAGGACTGGAGGCCAGGATGGGCAATTAGATTTTAGTTTTATTTTTAGCTCTCAGGAGGTTCTGGGTTGGGTGAGGCTTGAAGAAGCTCTGGGTGGGGCCAGGGCTCAAAATAGGTGAGATGCCTGTTTCAGGTTTCTCTTTTCTCTTTCTCTGGAGAAGGCTCAGAGCTTTTGTCTGGCGGTTTGGATTTCTTGAAAAGGAGGAATGAAATGAGGTCCCAATCCAGGTGCAGAAAAAACAATGGCTACCAACCTGCCTTCCATTAAGGACCTGTATACTCCACGAGTCAAAAAGAGGACTGTGAAAATATCTACAGACCCCTCGCATCCTGGACATATAAACTGTTTCAACTCCTATCCTCAAAACGATGCTATAGAGCACTGCACACCAGAACAACTAGACACAAAAACAGTTTTTTCCCAAACATCATAACCCTGCTAAACAAATAATTCCCCCAACACTGTCAAACTATTCACATTAGACTATGTTACTATTACTATTAGTCTTCTCATTGTTCCTATCGCCCATCTCCTCCCACTTATGACTGTATGACTGTAACCTTGTTGCTGGTATCCTTAAGATTTATATTGACTGTTTCCCTATGACTATCATTAAGTGTTGTACCCTATGATTCTTCACAAATGTATATTTTCTTTTAAGCACACTGAGAGCTTATGCACCAAAGACAAATTCCTTGTGTGTCCAATCACACTTGGGCAATAAAGAATTTCTATTCTATTCTATTCTGTTCTGTTCTGTTCTGTTCTGTTCTGTTCTGTTCTGCTCTGCTCTGCTCTGCTCTGCTCTGCTCTGTTCTATTCTACCAGGGATGTCCAACCTTGGCAATTTGAAGACTTCTGTACTACAACTCTCAATCAGCCTGGCTGGCTGAGGGATTCTGGGAGTTGAAGTTCATAAGTCTTCAAGTTGCTAAGGCTGGACACCCCTGCATTAAACCATGAGTTATCAGCTCCTGTGTTATTGGCAAATATTTGCATCTTCCCTCAGGGGGCCCCCGCTGCCCAGAAGATTGGGAATTTTAAGTCTCACCTCTTTGCCCTCTTGTTCTGTTTTGTCCAATACAGAAACATGCGCTGGATGGCAATCAATTCTTCCATTATTTGCAGAAAAATTAAGCTCTTAAGGAGTTTAGCTTGATTATTAAGCATTGTTGGTAGGCAACCGCACTCCACTGTGAACCTGCAAGAGGTTGTGATAAAGGGATTTAATTTATTCAGCCCCTTTTCAGAGTTCAGGATTTAAATGTTTTTGCTCTTGGCTGGATTTATTTTAATCTGCTACTTTAATCTTTTTTTAAGCAGTCTTCGGATAGCTTTTTATGATTGTTGAGTTTTTAAAAATGAATTTCTTTTTCACTTTCTGTTAAAATAGTTTTGCTGTGTCTTGTACACTCAGGTGCTGAAGGATGTCCCGTTGAAATCAGTTGAAACATTATTAAAAGTATAAAAATAGACACGGTTATTTATTTTCCCTTCTGAAGAGCAAAGTGTGCCATAAAAAGTCCCTTTTAAAATAAGAAAATAAAATACACCTTCTTGATGCTGACCAGGACATTCCATTTTGAGAAGGATATGGAAAAAATGGAGAATAATAAAAAGATGAACTGGATAAGATTGTCGTAGACCAAATTCTAGGAGGAGCAGTTGAAAGACAGTGGTTTGATTGACCCAGGAAAAGATTATGGGGGAGCCTTCAGAAGGAATAGAATAGAATAGAATAGAATAGAATAGAATAGAATAGAATAGAATAGAATAGAATAGAATATAGAGTAGGGTGGAATGGAATGGAATGGAATGGAATAGAATAGAATAGAATAGAATAGAATAGAATAGAATAGAATAGAATAGAATAGAATAGAATAGAATAGAATAGAATAGAATAGAATAGAATAGAATAGAATATAGAGTAGGGTGGAATGGAATGGAATGGAATGGAATGGAATGGAATAGAATAGAATAGAATAGAATAGAATAGAATAGAATAGAATAGAATAGAATAGAATAGAATCAACCTACTTGAAATATATTTACTAAGAGAGGGCCTCCCTTGGCAAGCTATTATGATCATCACTCTACTGCCCCTGCCATAGTTCAAATTTACTCAGAACAAACTTGTGACTTCAGTTTTGCATGCACCCAAATTTGCAGCAAAGCCCCAGAGTGGGTGCTCCCTGCCCCCTTCGCTGTTCACCCCCCTCCCCCCATTCATGGTCAAAAAACCCATTGTAAAAAAAGGCAGCGGTTAGAAAAAACAAAACAAAAATGGTTGGAAGGATGAGCCATCCCAAATGCCAAAGAAATGGCCATTCTCTCTCTCTTTCTCTCTCCCTTTTCTTTTCTTCTTCTTTTTTTAAAGTAAAAAAAAAAAAATCCCCAGAACTTGGTGCCTGCCGACATTGCGGTGTGCATGAAGATGAGCCAGGCTTTTGTGCTTTGCCTTAGCAAAGTTGCATCCTTCGTCCGCCACCGTACATAATTATCTGCTTCTGGGGGGGAGGGGACATGAGGCATTCAAGCGACACCCACCTGCCAGCGAGCGTCTCCCCAAAGTCAACTCGCAGAAGTAATGACTTCCTTTGGGCAGACAGCTCTGAACATGCTGTGTTCCCTCCAATGACGGAATGTTGGGAAGCCAAAGACGGGGGGGAAAGGAAGGCAAGGGAAGTGCTTCGCAGCAGAGCAGCCGCCTCGTAGCAACTGAGCAGGGAAAAAGAAAAAGAAGAAGAAGAAAAAAGGGCCAGCAGGACCAGCCAGGTGCTCTCTCTCTCTCTCTCCCCCTCCCTCCCTCTCTCTCTCTCTCTCTCTCTCTCTCTCTCTCTCTCTCTCTCTTTTTAAAGGCTCCTTGCAATCTGTGGCCTGTTTTTCTCCTCCCTGACTTTGAAATGTTATTTTAATAGAAATGTGAATATATATATATGTATGTGTATGTACAAGAGTAGAGTAGAGTAGAGTAGAGTAGAGTAGGGTAGGGTAGGGTAGGGTAGAGTAGGGTAGGGTAGAATAGAATAGGGTAGGGTAGAGTGGAATAGAATAGAATAGAATAGAATAGAATAGAATAGAAGTAGGAGTAGGAGTAGGAGTAGGAGTAGGAGTAGGAGTAGGAGTAGGAGTAGGAGTAGGAGTAGGATGGAGTAGGGTAGGGTGGAGTGGAGTGGAACAGAACGGAACGGAACAGAACAGAACAGAACAGAACAGAACAGAACAGAACAGAAGTAGGAGTAGGAGTAGGAGTAGGAGTAGGAGTAGGGTAGGGTAAGGTAGGGTGGAGTGGAGCGGAGCAGAGCAGAGCGGAACGGAACGGAGTGGAACGGAACGGAACGGAACAGAACAGAACAGAACAGAACAGAGTAGGGTGCAGTAGATATTCCTTGTGTATCCAACCATACTTGGCCAATAAAGAATATTCTCTCCTCTTCCCTCCCCTCCCCTCCCCTTCCCTCTCCCCACTTCTCTCCATTATCTATCTATCTATCTATCTATCTATCTATCTATCTATCTATCTATCTATCTATCTATCATCTATCTATCTATCTAACTATCATCTATCTCTCCATCCTATCTATCTATCCTATCTAATCTATCTATCATCTACCTGTCATCTCTCTGTCTCTTTCTCTCTCTCTCCTATCAGACAAGCCACAACGGTTGTGTTTTTTTAATATAGAAAAATAAAATCCCATTTGTTCTGAGCCAGTTTACATATTTATGAAATTGTTATCTGGCTATTATTCTAAACTTCTTGAGATTTTGGGTGATGACCTTTCCTTTCTTTTTCATTTCTAGGAGGAAAAAAAATGTGAGTGAACAGTCAGAGTTTTTTCAATATAACTACTATGAGATCCTATGTTTTTCATACGTAAATTTGCATATCTCTAATGTTTTTCCTTGTTTTTAATCTCAGGAAACCTCTCAAGGGTAGGAGGAATGAAATAGATACAAAATATATTTCAGTTGGTGGCCTGAACTAATTCCTACACATATTCAAAGACTTTTATCTGCAATTGAATTCCTTTGCATGACCCTCAGAAGAAAAGAAAATTAATCCCTGGCCACACAGCGCCATCTCCTGGTAATAGAAGGGAAATGTTATGGTACAAAACCCTTCTAAAAATTGTTCAGGTTTTAAAATATTGTTGTAGTTTGTTCTAGGCAGTACCTTAGCCATGCGTACAGTAATATGTTTATTAGATCTTGTGTGTACAATAATCTGATTATTATTAGGTCCATCTAGGATACCTTTGTAAACAATCTAACATTTAAACAATTATTACATTATTTTAATATCTTAATAGACTACCATATAGCAATATAGGATTATATTAATTTACTAGTTAGGTACACATACAACTTTAGCCTTTTTATATATTGTGCTATAGGTTTAATTCTTTATTTTAGTCTTTAAACAAAAAACAAATAGAAGATTCCAGAATTTTTCCCCTTTTCCTGCTCTTTACACCCACAAGGAAATGACTGTCATTTTCAGGCATTAATGTGAAAATATTAGTGGAGAGGAATGGAAACTGTGGGAGGGAGAGTGTTTAGGAATTAACCGCCATACAACTGTAGCTAAATGTGGATCCTGTAAGATCCCACACGCATATTGTTTGGTTCCCACCAAACTCCTGTTGCCTCTAATGCATTTAAAAACATAAATTTTAGTAAAATAAATAAAGGGAGCTTGTGTGATGTGGAGCAAAACATCAGTTTCTAAGCACCATATTTCTTGGAATTCCCTCCAAAACTCCTACTTGAATGACAGAGCATATCAATCTTATCTTGACATGATAACCGTGTTCCAATATTTGAGGGGCTGCTACAGAGAGGAGGGGGTCAACTATTTTCCAAAGCACCTGAAGGCCAGACAAGGAATAATGGATGGAAACTGACCAAGGAACGATTCAACCTGGAAATAAGGAGAAATTTTCTGACAGTGAGAAGCATCCATCAATGGAACAGAAGTTGTCTTCGGAAGTTGTGGGAGCTTCATCATTGGAGGCTTTCAAGAAGAGACTGGACTGCCATTTGTCAGAAATGGTGTACTTGGGCGGGGGTTGGACTAGATGACCTACAAGGTGCCTTCCAACCCTGTTAATCTGTTATCTATCTTTTGGTAAATGGGACCTTTTTCACTGGCTATGTGTATTATGGCTACTATGTATATTTGAGATCCCCATGGCTCAAAAGGATCCTCAGCACCGTTCTAATCTAAGAAAGTTTACTTCCCACAATTCCTGCAGAAGACAAGAGATTTTTCTGCCTCAGAAATCAAGATGGCGCTCGCTTTCTCTGAATGGCAGGTCCCTCTATCTGAAAGGGGGATGTTGGGACCTCTCTTCTTCACCATTTCTGAAGGACTGTCCAGCCTGCTGTGAAGATGGGAGAGCAAGAAGATGGAGAATTAAGAGTCACAAGAGATAAAAGGGATTCAGGCTTGTCCACCTTGAAAATAAAGATTTCAGAGTCGGCCTTTCTCATGAGAAGGTAGTTCCTCTATTGGAACTCATGTACACCAAGATACCTGAGCAGAATCCTTCTGTAGGGAAGCCTTGAGAAGAACATTATTTTTTTTTGGAATGTTTTGCTTTTTTAAAAAAATTGAATTATATGCTGCCCTTCTTCGGAGACTCAGGGCAGGTTACAATGCATTAAGCAATAGCCTTCATACTTTTGTATATTTATAAAAGTCAGCTTATTTCCCCCACAAACTGGGGCCTCAATTTACCTACCTTACAAAGGATGGAAGGCTGAGTCAACCTGGAGTCTGGTGAGATTCGAACTTACAGTAATTGCAGACAGCTGGTGTTAATCACAATGCTTTTAGTCTGCTGAGCTATCCAGGCTCTTTTTTAGTTAGTTAGTTTTTTTAGTATACTTTTTTAGTATGTTACTTAGGTGTGGTTAATTTCCGGGATGCCAAAATCCAACTGGCCATGAGATGGCAGAAGAGAGGGACACTGCATTCAATTTTGGTCGCCACGATGTAAAAAAGATGTGGAGACTCTAGAAAGAATGCAGAGAAGAGCAACAAAGATGATTAGGGAACTGGAGGCTAAAACATGAAGAAACAGTTGCAGGAACTGGGTATGTCTAGTTATCAACACTGCTATCATGTCTCCTCTAGTCCTTCTTTTCATTAAAGAAGGACTAGGGGAGACATGATAGCAGCATTCCAATATCTCAGGGGCTGCCACAAAGAAGAGGGAGTCAAGTTATTTTCCAAAGCACCTGAGGGAAGGACAAGAAGCAATGGGTGGAAACTAATCAAGGAGAGAAGCAACTGAGAACTAAGGAGGAATTTCCTGACAGTGAGAACAATTAATCAGTAGAACAACTTGCCTCCAGAAGTTGTGAATGCTCCAACACTGGAAGTTTTTAAGAAGAGGTTGGATAACCATTTGTCTGAAGTGGTGTAGGGTTTCCTGGCTGCCTAAGCAGCCGGTTGGACTAGAAGACCTCCAAAGTCCCTTCCAATTCTGTTTTACTAAATTCTAAATGTTTCGATATCTACTGGTACTTACTGCCACCTTCCACTGGTCTGGCATTCTGCAGATTAACTAGGTTTAACCCTAACAAACTTTTCCTTCTGCCTGGAACATTCAGCCAATTTTGCTCATCTGGATCTCTAGTAGGTTATGTTCCTCTGGATTGGTGATACTTCCTCTAGGACTTTGCAAATCCGTAAGTCTAGGACCGGGTTGTCCAACCTTGGGAACTTGAAGATTTGTGGACTTCAACTCCCAGAATTCTCCAGCCAGCCATGCTGGGTCCACAAATCTTCAAATGGCCATGGTTGGACAACTCCCAATTTAGCACATTGGATGGACACAGATGGGAGAAAATTGGGAAGCAAAACAACTTCCGAAGCTGGAGCCAGCACATCCCTGGAGGGCACCAGACTGCAGAAAACTCACGATTTCTCCTGAGCATCTGCTTTCCACCTCACCCCAAAAGGTGAAAAATAGTGAGCTTGAGAGCAGCACCCTCTCTTTCTCCTCTCCTCTGGCTCTCCTACCTCGCCAGATACCCATCCACTACTTGTAAGAAACACACACAGACACACACACACGGCCTAAATCATCCTCCACCCACAATAATGAGGAGCTGCTCATCATGATGGAAACCATAGGCTGTAAAAAAATTTCCCCTGCCCATGATGTGGAGATGGTTTGCTTTGTCTGACCCCTCCCCCACTCCTGCCTAGCATCTCTCCCCCCCCCCTCGCAATGCCAGTTGGTACATTCCTCTGGTACAGTATTCAGGCTGGAGATCCATTCGTTCCATGAAGGAGAGGGTGGGGGAACTGCTGCCCACCAACCTTGCTGGAGGGCTTGGAGAGAGACTGACAGAGTCGGGTACTTGGCACCGGGTCCTCCTTTCCTCCCTCCCTCCCTCTCTCTCTTTCTGTCTCTCTGTCTCTCTGTCTCTGTCTCTCTCTCTGTCTCTCTTGGGTGGCATGACACTTTTTGGCCGCAGAGAAGGGTGCTGGAGATGTGAGTAACCCTATTTTGTTCATCGGGTTGGACGTAGGTAGGGGCTTTACCCTCCCCAAGACAAGGTGGCACGAATTGGGCTGCCAAGGCAGAGGCAACCAGAGGGGGAAAAGCAGGCAGGGAGGGAGGGAAGGAGAGAATTAAGCCTTGGCAAGGGAGGGAGGAAGGGTTGCTTCACATTTAACCAGCCTCGTCCCTTCCTCTGGATATGATACCGAGCCGGACCCGTTGGAAGAAAAGCAACACTAATCGATGTATTACACTTTGCTATGCAGAATAACCAGTATGTGTGTGTGTGTGTGTGTGTGTGTGTGTGTGTGTGTGTGTGTGTGTGTGTGTTTGAGGGTGGTGATGTTATTTCTTGCTTGGAAACAAAGCCTGCCGTTTGCTCACCCTCTCTTCCGTTTTCTTCTCTATATTAACCAGCTCTTTGATTGAAAGAAAGTTCGATCAGTGAAAATGGACACGGTAGATCGATAGCGCTTACCCAGGGAAGGTTGTTTAAGGCGCCTAAGGTAATACATAGGACCTCCCGAGAACCGTAGTCAGAAGGCAATCAAGCATCTTTGAAACCATGGTGGCATGTATGGGCCCTAGGATGTGAATGAGTGTGTGTGTGTGTGTGGTTTGGGGAAAAATAAGCCTTCTTCGCTCTTAAGCTCCTGTCTTCTAGCATGCCATTATATACTCAAGTTCTGCTTTTCTCAGTGGCTCGATTTGCATGGCGTCCTAGTCAACTCCGTTTTAGCTAAGAGGCTGTTGGTTCCAGCTTGGTGATCTACTTCATGTGTGACCTATTATACAGAGGGAAGATTGGGCTGGATCAGCAAGCCATGGGAAAGAGTATCTGGCGAGCTCAGTAGCTTGGTCCAAAACAAGAGACCAACACAAGAAAGCCACCTCTCTTTTGCCTGCTAGCACAAATAGCTTTAACAGACCAGGATTCTACCTGCCATTTCTTCGATATAAAAGGACTCTGAGCACGGTTTGTAATGGTCAACTGCGAAATGCTTTTCAAAAAAAAAAAAAAAGCAGAGAACTCATTTCAGAAGTGATGGCAGCCAGAATTTGATAGCACCTCAAACAGCAGTCGATGGGTTTATATCTTGAGAATGTTCCAAGCAGAAATAGATTCTGGGGGGTGCCATTATTGGCTGGAGGTGTGGGTGGGAATCCATCTGGAATGGACAAAAACTGAAAGAGAGAAGTAGATTTCTGGAAGGACAAAGTTTGTCTCGTGTAGTTGGTCTTCCCGCGTTCCCATGAATGCTCAGATCTGAAATCCCAAATCTTACTGATTGCTCTAGGTTCTTATCACTCTAGGTAAGTGTGTATGTATGTGTGTGTGTGTGTGTGTGTGTGTGTGTGTGTGTGTGTGTGTGTGTGTAAAGAAAGAAGCAGACATCCTGCGAGCTCTGGAACTTAAAATTTAAAAATAATAAAAAATTTATTTTACTAAGCTTACGTGTGTGTGTGTGTATGTGTGTGTGTGTGTATGTGTGTGTGTGTATACAGTATAAAATAATATTAATAAGTATATATATAGGTACCTATAGGAAGCTGCTCCAATTACAGTTCCTAGTTAAGGAAGTACTTCATCTTTGAAATGCATTTTGGATTTTTAGTGCAGCTAAAGAAACACAGCTCTTTTTCTCTCTCCACCAAACAGGAAACAACAATTCTATATTAGGAAAAAAATAATAATCTTGATTCATCCTTTGCAAGCTAGGTGGGAAAGAAGCAGGGTGATCTTCCCCTCCGCCTCCCGAAGGAGCATCTTTGCCCCTCCCCAGGGGGTTAAATTTATTTATTTATTTATTTATTTATAATGCAATTTATACGCCACCCTATCTCCAAGGACTCAGGGAGGCTCACAACGGTAAAAATGCATAATTCTTGTTAAAACAGTAAAAATTAAAATTCCAATTTAAAAACAGTTTAAAATTGATTAATAACCCCCGTCAATCCAAGCTGTGGAACAACCAGGTCTTCAAATTGCGGTGGAATGAGCCATCCGGTCAGGGGCCATCCGGAGCTCCAAAGGAAGTTGGTTCCAGAGGGTGGGTGCGCTCACAGAGAAAACTCCCCCCCTGGGGGTCGCCAGCTGACACTGTCTGGACGATGGCACCTGAGGAGACCCTGTCTGTGGGAATGCACCGGGCGATTGGGGATTGTCGCTGGCTCCAGGGGGTCTGACAAATATCCCGGGCCTAGGCCATGAAAGGCTTTGTAGGTGATAACCAGCACCTTGAACCTCACCCGAAGGGCAACCGGTAACCAATGCAGGTCGCTCAGGAGGGGTGTAACATGGGAGTGTCGGGACGCTCCCCTCACAACCCGTGCGGCTGCATTCTGCACCAGCTGAAGCCTTCAAGTGGTTTTCAAGGGCAGCCCAAGGTAGAGAGCATTTAAAATTGGCGCTTAAAATTGCATCTATGCTGCCAGTCCCCTGAGTGAAGAGTCTAATTCTGTCTTCAGACAATTCCAAAGCTGATAAATAGCACGGATAGGCTGAAAAGATGTTCCTTGTTTCCTTCTGAATTTTAGCTTCAACTTTCTCTTCTTCATCTGGGTGACAAAAGGGTCATGAGCTGTGGTGGCGCAGTCGTGCAGTGGCTAGAATGCAGTATTGCAGGTTAAATCTGCCGACTGCCAGCAGTTCGACCCTGACTGGCTCAAGGTTGACTCAGCCTTCCATCCTTCCGAGGTCGCTAAAAGGAGGATCCAGATTGTTGGGGGCAAGAGGCTGACTCTGTAAACCGCTTAGAGGGGGCTGTAAAGCACTGTGAAGTGGGCTATAAATCTAAGTGCTATTTCTTTTGCCATATCTGTCCTCTCCTACTTGTGCTCTAGTTTGACTCTGCTGTTTCTCCTTAGTTGCCAATTTTTTCTTTTTCTCTAGATATAAACATGGCCCGAGAGCCTAAATTGAGCCATACCAGGCCTGGTCAGAAGAGGCAGCACACTGGGAGTCTGTATCCGTGAGTCTACCCTACCACTGTAATTCCCCCCTCCCCCTCCCAATTGCTGCTGTTCTCCCCAAACCTAATCCTTGGTTTCTACTTTAAATTGCTTGGAATGGTTCCATTAATCTCCAGATTGGCCCAAACCCAGATAGGGCTGTAATCAAAATCAAATCTCCTTGGAGACTGGATTAAGAACACCAAATTATATACAGTATATTTCAGAGATGAGCATGCAAATAGGCAAGATAAGATCAGCCCATTGATTTTAGAAGGTGAGAATTGCTTGAGGCACAGAACATCCAGTTCTTAACTTCATTGTCCCTTCTAACCGTGGAATCACTCCTTTCAGTATGTCTTGCCCATTGTGCATTCATGTTCGCAACTGAGGCTGGATGGTGAAGGAAGAAGATGTAGGATCCTTGGTAAAAAGATAGCAGCAAATTTGGAAGCAGAGAAATAGGAATTCGGGACCAGATACATTTCCTTCTGTTCAACCTTCCAGCTAAGTATCTTAAGGATGTAAGAGATTTCTCCTTGTCTCCTCACAACTACACTATGAGATTGAACAGAATGGTTAGTGACCTCTAAATCCCCTAGTGAGTTTCAGGACTATATGAAGATATGGACTTCTCTCCAGTCCAGCCAATCAATCTACTAACCAACCAACCAACCAACCAACCAACCAACCAACCAACCAACCAGCATATATATTCTGGGGGTTAGTTTCGCCGAAGCCAGTGTGATATGGCTTTTGAAGTTCTTGATATGGCACAAATTGGAATGTGACTAAGAATCCCTTAGACAGACAGAAAGCCAGCTGTTTACAGCTCTCATAATTAAATCTAACAACCTGGACAATAATTGGCAAGTATGCTTCTGTGGACACTTCCCCACAGATGTTTTCCACCACACTTGAATGAATATTGCAACCGTTGTTACCAAGGCACCTGAACAGATTCCTTCTTACTCGGCTATGGTACAGAAAGATTTGCTAGGAATGCAGTTTTATAACAGGAACATGTCCTGTCACTGGAGAACGAAATGAAGCCCAAAGAAAGGAGAGGATGGGGTGCTATCCCAATACTCATTTATGTGTTCCTCTTTGAGAACGTGATTGATTATTGTAGAAGTCTCAACTTTTCAAGGATAATTGCAGGAAATTCTGCAAACGATGCTGAGGATTTGAGAAGTGAAAGACCCTGCATGAAAGGGTCCTTGGAGAGGGAAAATTGACTTCTTTACATCCAACATCGATCTCCCACATCAGGATATTAAAGTTACATTTCTAACCTGAGCTAACTTAGGTTAATATGGTCTTCCTCAATTTGGTGTCCTTCAATATATATTAGGATTACAATTTCTGGAGTTCTTGGCCTTTCTGGCTGTGAGTTTTGGGAGATGTAGTCTCCACACAACTTAAAGGCTGGATTTGACAAGGATGGATTAAATTCACAATGGATAACAATTTCCTACAGGGACCAGTTCAAACGTTGGCAACTCTACAGAGAAGAAAAAGGCATCTGGGCTGCCAATCTAGTATTCAGAGCTAGTTTTGATCCAGGATTACTTTTTGGGTTTACAGATTTACTTAGAGGGGATCAAATGCTTTTAGGACAGAAAAATCCTCCATATTCCTCCTCTGGTCATTCTCATTCACGTTGGCAGGAGAGTCTTTCAAAGGAAAATAGATTCCTTGGAGACATTCTCATGGACGGTGCTTAATTAAGTACATGTGAACATCCTACTTTTTGTAGGGAAAGAAACAAAGTAAAAGGAGGTGGAATCCACAGTAATGGTGAAGGTGTTGGCTGGCCTAGAAACCAGGAGACTTGAGTTCCAGGCACCCCTTAGGCGTGAATCCACTTTGCTTAGCAATCAAAATTCTAATTCTGTTTGTGGTCGTATATCGTAAGCCTATTTTCTCTTTGCTTCTGAGCGCTGCTAGGGAAAGCATGCAAGCTGCTTTTGAGCAGAGAAGACCAGAGTAGGAAGTAGGAAGTTGTGATATTGACTAGATTGATTATGTGTATATTGATGGTTATGTACCCTAACCCTAACCCTAACCCAGGGATTGGCAGACTTAAACACTCAAAAAGCCACAAAGGTCCTAACCAGAAGCCCACATTCAATTCTGGAACTCACTGGAAGTTCGGTTCTCCCATCATAGAGTCTCCTCCTAGCACGGCGTCCTTTTTCCTCTACTGACTGGAAGTCCGATTACCCCACCATGGAGTCTCCCCCTAGCAGGGCATCCTTTTTCCTTTACCGAAAGCCCTATCAATTGTGGAGCTGACCAGCAACAGGGAGCTGCAGCAGAGGGATGAAAGAGCCACACGCAGCTCCAGAGCCATGGGTTGCTGACCCCTTCTTTAACCCTAGCCCTAGCCCTAGCCCTAGCCCTAGCCCTAGCCCTAGCCCTAGCCCTAGCCCTAGCCCTAGCCCTAGCCCTAGCCCTAACTCTAACCCTAGCCCTAGCCCTAGCCCTAGCCTTAGCCCTAGCCTTAGCCCTAACTCTAGCCCTAGCCCTAGCCCTAGCCCTAGCCCTAGCCCTAGCCCTAACCCTAACCCTAGCCCTAGCCCTAGCCCTAGCCCTAGCCCTAGCCCTAACCCTAACCCTAACCCTAACCCTAACCCTAACCTACCTACCTACCTGTCTGTCTGTCTGTCTGTCTGTCTGTCTGTCTGTCTGTCTGTCTGTCTATCTATCTATCTATCTATCTATCTATCTATCTATCTATCTATCTATCTATCTATCTATCTATCTATCTATCTTATTCCTTGTGACCACATAGATAGATTTTTATCAGGACAATTTCCCCATGAAATTGACTAGAAGCGATGCTGAAATGGACTGGATCAAGATTTCAGAGAGGTTTTCACATGTGAAGTTGACCGGAAAATAGACAAAGCATCAAGAGAACAATGGAAGAGTGAAGGCCAGAAAAATAGCAGTGTCTTTTTTTTTTTAAAAAAAAAGCTACCTCACAAATGCAGGAAATAAGGATGGATCTTTCAAAAGCTCAACTGAAAATTGGTGCGTGTGTGTGGGGGGAAATGACAACTTATAATAGCTGGATCAAAAGCAATGAGACTGAAACTTCCACCTCCCACACTTTATGAGTGGTGTGTCTAGCTTGTGTTGTAAACACAGGAACCCTCGTGTTGTTTTCTTTGTCATGTGCCTATTGAGCTGTGACCTTTTTTTGGAAGCTAACACCACTAGGGTGCTGCACATAATTTAACAAGTTCTCCTATGTCAGTCCAGCTTTGCTTTGTATCTTGGAAGTCACTTCGACAACCAACATAGTTGATGGCCAAAGGAGTCCTCCATCATCCAACAATATTCACTGACTAATGGAAAAGGCGAAAGTGTCAGAACCACGATGGATCACTTGGTGGTGGTTCAATCTTGAGTTCCATCTGTTGGGGTTCTGGGCTCTTGAAAGGCTTAAAGCAGGGGTGAAATCCAGCAGGTTCTGACAGGTTCTGGAGAACCCATAGCGGAAATTTTGAGTAGTTCGGAGAACCGGCAAATACCACCTCTGGCTGGCCCCAGAGTGGGGAGGGAATGGAGATTTTGCAATAGCCTTCCCCCAGGAGTGGGGAAGGAATGGGGATTTTGCAGTATCCTTCCCCTGGAATGGGGAGGGAATGGGGATTTTGCAGTATCCTTCACTTGGAGTAGGGTGGGGGTGGAGATTTTGCAATAGCCTTCCCCCAGAAGTGGGGAGGGAATGGGGATTTTGCAGTATCCTTTGCTTGGAGTGAGGAGGAAATGGGGATTTTGCAGTATCCTTCCTCTGCCAGACCCACCAAGCCACGCCCACCAAGCCACGCCCACAGAACTGGTAGTAAAAAAATTTGAATTCTACCACCGGCTTAAAGGGATCTGTTTTAGGTTCATTTGTGCATTCTGATGTTTTTGTCTAATATAAGGGTGTCCAATCTTGGCAACCTTAAGACCTGTAGACTTGAACCTCCCAGAATTCCCCATGCAGCCATGCTGAGCAGGGAATTCTGGGAGCTGAAGTCCACCAGTCTTCAAGTTGCCAAGGCTGGACACCCTTGATCTAATAGGATACTTTCTCTCTACATGTCTGGAGTTCCCAATAATTGAAACTTTTGTCTTGTATATTCAACTGGGACAAGAAACACAAGTCATGAACTTTTGGAGTTCATCAATTCCTACCAATTTTTTTTTAAAATAATTACCTATAACAGACAAGGTGCTAGTGCAGTAGGGAGGTGTAAAAATGGTCATGGCAGGCATTGAGAATTATAATAATAATATTATTAAGCTTTTAAGTTGGGTGATATTAGTGTATGGCATTAAGGGGTTGGCTAGGAATGAAATTTGGGTGGCTAAATTTGAGTCAGTCATTGTCTCTTGGAGTAATCTATGTCCAGGGCTGTTGCAGTGTTCCAAATGAATGGACCCCTCCATTTTGAAGCCCTCAGAGGAAAAGCAGGATAGAAATTTAATGAATAAATCATTCCTATCAAAGGATAGGACCAGCAGAAGAGCTGAGGTAGTATCTGGCAAAACTCACGTGAAGTATTAGTACCCAGTGGTGGAATTCAGCCAGTTCGCACCTATTCGGGAGAACCAGTTGTTAACTTTCTAAGCAGTTTGGAGAACCAGTTGTTCTTATTTTGTTTTTTTCCACTTTACAGAGCTAATCCTGTAAGGAAGGCAGGAAGGGAACATTCTGCTGGTGTTTCTAGCCTAATCTTTATTGCCCTGCTTACAGAAACTGCCTCTCTGGTTAACCCTTATTACATTGTAACAGCTAAGGCAAAGCGCCCATCGACCTGAGTGATGTTGAGTTGGCCATGCCCACACGGTCACATGACCACCGAGCCACAACTACCCAGCTGGTCATTAGAGCAGAGAACCGGTTGTTAAATTATTTGAATCCCACCGTTAGTACTGCTTTATAAAACCTTAATAAGAGCACACCTGAAATACTGCATCCAGTTTTGGTCACCACATTACAGAGAAGATGTTGAGAGTTTGGGAAAAGGCAGAGAAGAACAGCTAGGATGATTAAAGGCCTGGAGACTAAACCAGTGGTGAAATGTAAAATTTGTTACTACAGTTCTGTGGGCATGGCTTGGTGTGGGGATAATGTGAGTGGGTGGGCGTGGCCAACTTTTTTTTTTTAATTTTAAAAGCATTTTTTCTACAACCTTAAGAGGTTGTAGAAAAAAAATGCTTTTAAAAGCCTCTGACGATCAGGCAACTCAGCTGGGATCGTCAGAGGCTTTTAAAGGCATTTTTTTCCCTACAACCTCTTCGGCTGGAGAGGTTGCAGAAAAACATGCTTTTAAAAGGCTCTGATGATCCCAGCTGAGCCGCACGATCATCAGAGGCTTTTTTTTTTTACTTTTAAAAGCATTTTTTTTCAGCCGAAGAGGTTGTAGAAAAAATGCTTTTAAAAGTAAAAAAAAAAAGCAACCTCTGATGATTGCGCAGCTCAGCTGGGTAGGGGGTGGGGGACGCAGGGATTTTTGCTGCCAGTTCTCCGATCCACTCGCCGCCATCGCTACCGGATCAGGCGATCCGGTCCGAACCGGGAGCATTTCACCCCTGGACTAAACATATGAAGAATGGATGCAGGAACCAGGTATAGCTAGTCTAATGAAAAGAAGGACTGGCTGTATTCCAGAATTTGAGGATTTGAGGGCCTGCCACAAAGAAGAGTGTGTGTGGGGGGGTGGTCTTTTCCAAAGGACTAGAGGGCAAGACAAGAAACAATGGATAGAAACTAATCAAGGAGACAGGCAACTTGGAATTGAGGAGAAACTTCCTAACAGTGAGAACAATTAACCAGTGGAACAGATAGCCTTCAAAAGTTGTGGGTTGTCCATCACTGGAGGTTTTTAAGAAGAAATTGGACAGCCACTTGTCTGAAATAGTATAGGATAGTACAGGAGGTTGGACTAGATGACCTCCAATGTCCCTTCCAGCTCTATTCTGATTGACATGGTATACGTCGTATTTAGGAAGTCTCCACTCCTGTTTCAGCTTCAATCATATAAAACTAGGCAGAGAGAGAGAGAGATAGAGAGGAAGAGATATTATCCTCTGAGCCAACCCTGGATAAAACGCCACTTTCATGCTAAATAAAATATTGGTCCGTCAGCAAGAAGACGATTTTCTCTGACAGCCGTTGGCTTTCAGAAATGGCCGCAGATAAAAAGAGCAAGCTCTGCGATCTGTTATCACACATAGATTTCCTCCTCCGGTTTGATCCTCTTAAGGGACTCCTCTTCGCTGCCAATAAAAGAGATTAGAAGGGAGTTGATGGAATAGATTGGGAGCTTTGATGGGGTTTATCATCAGTTTATTTATTTATTTAGGGCTGGGGGAGGAAAATGACTTGGTTGCAAACAGTATTTCCGTGGGAAGCCAATGCATGTAATTAAAAAAAAAAGTGGGGGAAAAAAGAGAAATTCAGTTGCTGGAGGTTGGTTTTCCATCTCTCTGGATTCTGGTGGAATCTGGGAATCATTTGCTAGGAGAACCCTTGTGCTGATCTCTCAACGCCAAGGGACACAGCTGCTAAAGTAAATCTGTTTCTAAAGAAGTAAAGGTTCCCCTTGCACATATGTGCTAGTCGTTCCCGACTCTAGGGGGCGGTGCTCATCTCCGTTTCAAAGCCGAAGAGCCAGCACTGTCCAAAGATGTCTCCGTGGTCATGTGGCCGGCATGACTCAATGCCAAAGGCACATGGAAAACTGTTACCTTCCCACCAAAAGTGGTCCCTATTTTTTTACCTGCATTTTTTACGTGCTTTTGAACTGCTAGGTTGGCAGAAGCTGAGACAAGTAACGGGAGCTCACCCATTACGCAGCACTTGGGATTCGAACAGCTGAACAGCTGACTTTTCGATCGACTTAGCCACTGACCCACCACGTCTATAGAAGAGACCTGGGCAAAGCGAAACAGGAACAAGGTACAATGGTTCCCAACCTTGGCAGCTTTAAGATGTGTGGATTTCAACTCCCAAGCTGGCTGGGGAATTCTGGGAGTTGAAGTCCACACATCGTAAAACCGCTAAGGTTAAGAAACACTGGGCCAACAGCATCAAGATCAGCTGAGGGCCCTTCCAGGGTAGACTTTGGAGACAATTCAGATGACCAGATTTTCATAACACTTTTGCATCCCAAAAGAACAAATGGATTGTTGCCATGCGTTAAGCTTAACCATGAAACTAGCCAAGCTTAAAGGTGTGATCTGAATGAACTCACAGAAATGGTTTGGGCACCAGGGCCTGATTCTGTGGAGCGAGGTTTTTGCATGGACCGGAAGGGGTGTGGTTTCACTATTGCTGCCTGCATCCCGCGGATGGGGCTTCGCTTCTTTGCGTGGCCCAGTTTCTGACCCCTAGTTTAGTCTACCTGGCTAAGTAGGTTGTGTGAATACAGTCAGAGCTTCTTAGACATGGCATATTAACCAGTGGTGAAATGTAATAGTTGTTACTACCGGTTCTGTGGGCATGGCTTGGTGGTGGTGGGTTTAATATGACTGAGTGGCCAACTTTTTTTTTTTTTACTTTTAAAACCATTTTTTCTACAACCTCTTCAGCTGAAGAAATTGTAAAAAAAATGCTTTTAAAGCCCCTGACGATCCCAGCTGACTTGCCTGATCGGCAGAGGCTTTTTTTTTTTTAAGCCTCTGATGATCCCAGCTGAGCCGTGCGGACCACCTGCCTCTATCGCTACCGGATCAGGTGATCCGGTCCAAACCGGGAGCATTTCACCCTTGACACTAACTAACATGAATTTAAAATGAGGCTGCAGGGAGGTGGTTACTCAAGAACTCCAGAATCTGGAGGATTCTAGAAAGATCCTACCCCAATTCCTGATCGTAGGATACACACAAAACTGCAACCTAGGTGCCTTTGAGAGAACATGTCAAGCAGGTCTCATTTCAGTCGCAAATCGGTCCCTCTGGACCAGTGGAGCAGCCAACAGATGGAAGCTTGGAAAACAAAAGGCCTTAACAAAGCACCCAAAAATAACTTCCAGGGGAAAAACAATAGCTTCTCTGCACAGGCTTTCTGGAATTCCTGGCTTGGTCCATTCTCCTGGCTGCCAGCAGGCTGCCTCTCTTTGCCTTTAAAAGGAGGAGGGACGTTTTTATTAGCTGTCGTGAGTGGTTCGTAAATCCCTCCTGGATGCCAGACTCGCTTTCTGCTCCATTTCGGGGTTAGACATCCTGGGAATGGGCACCTCCCTGTTTTCAGGTCTCAGTCTTTGGCACCAATTGGTCTGGGGGAGCCGTGTGCTACTCTGAGGATAGAAAGACGGGAAGAACACAAAAGAGAGGCGGGGAAGAAAGCCTCAAAACATATCCAGAAACACACACACTCTAGAACTGTGAAGGTGAACCTATGGCACGCGTGCCACAGGTAGCACACGTAGCCATATCAGTGGGCATGTGAGCTCAGCTGCGGCACGCATGTGTGCACCGGCCTGCTGATTTTCGGGCCTTCTGGTCCCACCAGAAATAGGAAAACAGGCTTTTTTCCTGCTTCCGGAGGGCCAGGGTGGGGTGGGGTGGGGTGGGGAAGGCCCATTTTTCTTTCTCACCTGGCACCAGAGCCTCTCCAGGTCCTACCAGAAGTTGGCAAACGGGCCGTTTCTGGCATCCGAAGGATCTCTGGGGGGGCTGAGGAAGGCCCTTTTCACCCTCCCCAGACTCCTAGAAAGGCTCTGGAGCCAAATGAGAGAGAAAAATGGGCCATCGCATGCCAGGCGCAGGAGGGGGTCGCATGCACATGTGCGGGGCCGGGGCGCATAGGATTATGGGTGTGGGCCAAGGTCCAATCTGTGGAAGCCTGCTTTCATGTATATCATCATTGAGTACGGCGCTAGCATCTCCAAATGAAATCTTGGCCCACCAGATGTCTTCTTCCAGTTTAGAAGTCCTGTTGATCAACTTCTTCTGCTCCAAATACCTTGTGTTGGCTTCTCTGCCTGTTTGCAACACTGAAAAGCTGATGCAGCTGTTCTTCCAGGAATGATCTGTATACATGGAACTCACCCAATCTCCATGCTCTGGATGTCAATATTACAGGAGCAAAGAGGGGAAGGTTGGCCCGTTTTAATGCCTCTGTGAGTTATTGGGAAGTGTTGCCTATTAGTAGAAGAGTTGCAAATTAAGCTTTTGTGCTTTCACCAAGTACTCTCCATTTCAACTTTCAATTTTAAGGCTAGGAACCTATTTTTGTATTGTTCCATTGAAACAGTCACATTATTGGGCATTAGGTAGCATGGACCTTCAAGACATTATTATTATAGCAATATTCGCATTCTGCATCCATTCCCTGGTGCAATCACAGCGTATAGCGCTGGCAATAATACATCCTTGAAGTAGAATATTAGTTCCACTCGCTCAGCGTGCGTCCTCTTAGTTTCTAGTAGAGTGCCCAAGTGAATGGCTCTAAAAGCCACTTGTTTGCAAAAGTCTGCCTGCTCTGCATAATCACGGAGGTTTCCTCTGTTCAAATATGATCTCTAAAGTGCTCTTCAATCGCTATTGCTCTCCGGGCCGTGCAGAAAACAAGCGAAACAGCAGGGAAAACAAGGGAAAATGGCATATTGGAGCTGAAATGTGCATATTCATGATAGGGTTCCTTCCCAGAACTGCAAGGCCATTTTCTCTCCTGCTTCTAGGAAGAGAAAACCAAAGGAAGAAGTGGACAATTGGAAATGTAATTCCACAGTTGTGGTCAACAGTTGAGACTTCCAACTCATGGTATGTCTTCTTCTTCTTCTTCTTCTTCTTCTTCTTCTTCTTCTTCTTCTTCTTCTTCTTCTTCTTCTTCTTCTTCTTCTTCTTCTTCTTCTTCTTCTTCTTCTCCTCCTCCTCCTCCTCCTCCTCCTCCTCCTCCTCCTCCTCCTCCTCCTCCTCCTCCTCCTCCTCCTTATATTCCCACAACTGCAGGGTCCGTTTTTCAGAACATTGAATGCCACTTTTCACGGTCAGCTGCTGTGTCTCCAGGGCACAGGTCCGCAGCTTGCAAATCTTTGTTGATGGTGTCATGCCATCTTTGTTTTGGGTGCCCACACGGTCGCTGACCATTGACTTCTAGTTGGTAGACAGTCTTGGCCACGGTGGAAAGTGCTGCTCTCGGGACATGTCCATACCAGTGGAGCCAGCCTTCTCTCATCTTCTCTATAGTTGGTGCCACACTAAAATTCTGTCGAATGCTGTCTTTTGTGATGTCTTAAAGAAGGGGGATGCCCGATATACAATGGAGTCTTCGCATTTCCATTGAGCTTTCGGTCCCTGTTGTTTTGTGCCCAGCATTCAACGCCATGCAGTGCAACAGGGCGGATGGAATTCCTCATTCATCTGCGGTTTAATTTCATTACATCACACAGACCAGGTAGGTTAGCCTGGAGTTGCCAAGCCATAGGAGGAGCAAAGGAAGATAAAGGAAGGGAGGCAAATCAGCCAATGTGAGCCCATTTATTAGAAGATAAATGAACCAACATCAGCAAGGATGTTTCACAGGGAAGGTTGCAAAGGAAACAAGCAGCTTGAACAGCACCCAAAGTTGGAGAAGAGATATAAATGATTAATTATATAAATATGTAAAAATATGTGATGGCTTGAATATTATGTTAGTGATGAATTGATATTGTGGATCGGATAAGGATCAAGATAGAAGTAATGATAACCATACAGAAAAAGAAAGGACTTTGGAAGATAGCACCGAGATGTCACAGGGAAAACTGATGTATTAAGTGTTCGTTTGTCTAAAAAATAAAAAAACTTTTTAAAAAAACGGTGTTACTAATTTAACAACTGCAGTGATTCACTTAACAAGTGCGGCAAGAAAAGTCGTAAAATTGGAAACTTAACCCATGTCTCATTTGGCAACTTAAATTTTAGACTCAATGGTGGCCCTAAATTGAGGAATACCTATACCAGTGATGGTGAACCTATGGTGCGTGTGCCGGAAGTGGCACGCAGAACCATTTCGCCGGGACATCAGCTGTTGCTGTTCCGGGTTCTGGCATGCTGGCCAGCTGTTCTTCATGTGCACGGGAGTGCCAGAAAGCAGAAGAGCAGCTGCTCAGTGTGCATGCACATGCTGGGAAGATGTTCTTCCAGTTTCCAGCACACGCATGTGCAACGGCCACCTGGTCTTCGTGCGCACATCCGTGCCAGAAACCGGAGGACCAGTTGCATGCACACTGGGTGGCTGCTCTTTCGGTTTCAGGCACACACACGTGGAGTCGCGCTCCTGTTTTGCCACCTGGTGCCGAAAAGGTTCACCAACACTGACCTAGACTCTCCATTCCAAAAGCTTCGCGCACGAAGCTTCTCTGAAAACGTGCTGATTATTCTGATTCTGGAGCGGATCTTCCGACCTAAAATATGGAATTTATTACAAGCGTGTTCATTTCCTTTAGGAAAGAATATGAGCTGACAAGCCTGCCTTGCGTTTTCCCACATGTGCAAAAATTACCCACTGTGAAATTTAACATCCACAGTCTTGAAGAACAGCAAAGGGGGCTGCTTGATTCAATTTTGAAGAAATGGATCTTTTTTTTTCTCTCTCTCTCTTCCCTTAAAAAAAGACGTTTTACACATTTCTCCCCCACGTTGAAATTGTGAGAAGAAATATCCTTCTGGGTTCAGCTCCAAATGGGGAAAAAGACACTGGAAACATGGAGACTGCTTGGAAAGATGGTTTAATGGTGGACAGGATCACATGGCTTGAGTTCCTGAACAGAAAAGGGGGCCAAGATGCAGTGAGTCCCTGGGTTTTATGCCCTCTCTGGCTTTGAACTTCCTGGGCCCCCAAAAGAGTATCCAGATTGGTTGTCAGACTCCCAGGGGGTGGGGTTTTTAGCTAGCCTTGCTGGCTGATGTAATTTTCCCAGGTGCCATGTGGTGAGTTTCTGTTGCTAGATGGGTCCTATTGTGTTGCAGATGATGGTCCTTTGAGAAAGATTGAGTTTCTGCCTCTGGCCCATTAACAAAAGATGAGGGGGGGGGGGGGAAACAGGAAGGTGGGAGCTGCTTTGTCTTGTTTGGACATGTTTCTCCATTTCTCATACAGGGAAACATAATATTCTGCTTTTTTAATATTTCCTAAAATATTTCATTCTTCTAGGAAAGGGGTGAGTGCTAACTTCCTACAACAGCGAAGGAAGATAAAGGAAGGAGGTTGAACAGTTTTTCAGTTTGTTTGTTTTTTAAGCAAAAACCACCTTGATTTTGAGGGATGACTGGCTAAAAAATAAGACGGGGAATGGGATCAAGGTTAAGGAGGTGCTGGTTCAAATCTGCTGAGGAGGAGATGGGTTATCCGCTCTTGAAGATATGCATTTCTAAGCCTTTCTTCTCCTTTGCAGGAGCAACTGTGACCTGGAGTATGAGCTTTATAAAGACGATTTGCCATACAGGTGAGTTCAGTGCTTCAATCTCGTCTCCTTGTTTTGCGATTCAAGCATAGAGATGGCAACTTCCTTAGCTTTTATATCTCCCCAAACTTCTACACTACTCTGTCTTGAACTAGGAAATCAACTTCTCCTGCCCACCTTTCCTGCAGGATCTACGAATACCAGAAGATCCCACCTCTTATTGGACACATTCCTATCAAGACCAGGAGAAGCCATCTAGGCGCTGAAAGTAAAACCAGACTGAGCCCACACACAGACTTAAGAAGCAACAGCAATCCCACAACAGGACGAACAAAATGTGAGTGTCTGGGGGACTCTGATGTTGGAGAGAGACTTTGGTGGCAAGATGGTCTATTGAGCCAACTTGTAGTACAAAGAGCCATGTTTGTTTAGGGCAGTGTTTCTCAACCTTGACAACTTGAAGATCTTCCAACTCCCAGCCAGAAATTCTGGGAGTTGAAGTCCACACATCTTCAAGTTGTCAAGGTTGAGAAACACTGGTTTTGGGTGGCAAAAAAATCAGGCGTCTGATAGCATCTCTTCCATCAAATCAGTTTTATTGCACTTGATTAACAGAGTTGGAAGGGACCTTGTAGGTCATCTATTCCAACCCCCTGGCCAAGCAGGGGACTCTACACAGGGGTGAAATCCAGTAGGTTCTGATATGTTCTGGAGAACCGGTAGCGGAAATTTTGAGCAGTTCAGAGAACCGGTAGCAGAAATTTTGAGTAGTTCAGAGAACCGGTAGCGGAAATTTTGAGCAGTTCAGAGAACCGGTAGCAGAAATTTTGAGCAGTTCAGAGAACCGGTAGCGGAAATTTTGAGCAGTTCAGAGAACCGGTAGCAGAAATTTTGAGTAGTTTGGGGGAACCGGCAAATACCACCTCTGGCTGGCCCCAGAGTGGGGAAGGAATGGGGATTTTGCAGTATCCCTCCCCTGGAATGGGGAGGAAATGGGGATTTTGCAGTATCCTTCCCCTGGAGTGGGAAGGGAATGAGGATTTTGCAGTATCCTTCCCCTGGAGTGGGGAAGGAATGGGTATTTGGCAGTATCCTTCCCCTGGAGTGGGAAGGGAATGAGGATTTTGCAGTATCCTTCCCCTCGAGTGGGGAGGGAATGGAGGTTTTGCAGTATCCTTCTCCTGCCACACCCACCAAGCCACGCCCACAGAACCGAAAGTTAAAAAAAGATTGGATTTCACCACTGACCCTCCACCATTTTTGACAAATGGCAGTCCAACCTCTTCTTGAAAGCCTCCAGTGATGAAGCTCCCACATCAGACCACATTATTCAAAGGCAGAAGCTTCCGCGGGCTAAAGCTCCTGTCATCAGACGCAGAGACTTGGCTATCTTTGTCTAGTCAAGGTTAAGTATTCCTTTGTAGATCTGTTGTCAAGCAGTCAATTCTGGTTGGCTGAGCAGCTGCGTGGAGCACAGAGCGAAATCTTTAGGATGCTCAGCAGGGCTGGTGACAAGTGTTCCAGTTCATCTTTTTTTAGGCGGGGAAAAAAAAAAGGAAATTAGGAAAAAGCATCCGTGGGCAAGTAGAAGACAGAAGGAGGTACAGTACAGATTAACAGAGTTAGAAGGGACCTTTTGGTCATCTAGTCCAACCCTCCGCCCAAGCAGATCCTCCACCATTCAGGTCTTCAAATATGGCAGAAACAATGAAGATCGAGAAAGCAGAATTTTGGCTGCCGCAAGGGAAAAGACAGAACTGGAGAAACGATGGTGGAAATTTAGAAACGAAAGCAGCATTTGGTATCGATCTGAACTAGCCAGCCGATTCAATCAGAGGCCAGAAAGACCAGGAATAATGTACTAGCCGCTTCCATACAAATCTGCTTCTTTGGAAGGAAAAGGATTTCTGGGTTTAAAAAAAAAACAACACTCAATATGAGCCAATTTGTTTGTTGCAGATGTGCACCAGGAAACAATTCTCCTGCTTTGCAGCAGCTGGGTGTTTTGTTTGTTTTTTTTAGATTTTGCTGCTTGCAAAAGCTGGGAAATTATCCTGTTCATTAGCACGGCTGCAAATGGCTGCGGGCATAAAAGCTAAGAACGAACTCCTCTCCCCCCACCCCCACCCCAGCCCACGTTTCCCAGTTCAGTTTCCGCAGAGGGCTTTTAAAAAAGGAGCGTAGCTCATTCTTCCGTCTCTCTCTCCTCTCTCTCTCTCCCCTCCTCCCTGCAGTGCGAGCCGAAGAATTGCACTCCATCAAAGGGGAATTAAGCCAGATCAAAGCACAGGTGGACAATTTGCTGGAAAGCCTCAATCGGATGGATCAACAGCGGGAACACCCCACAGGTGAGGGAGAGAAGGGTCTTATAGAATCAAAGGGATCTTAGAGATCCCGCCTAAGGCAGGAGACCTTATATCAGTGATAGTGAACCTTTCGTCACCGGAAAGATTGCGCGGAAACGTTGCACATCCGCATGCTCGTCAGCCCCCTATTCTGGAGAAGCCAAACTTCCAAGTTTTAACGCACCCAATGATCAGCTGACTGGCACACACACGCAGGCCGGTTTTTGGCACTGCCACACACACGAAGGGATCGCACTTTGGAAAAGCCGAACTTCCAGGTTTTGGCATACATGTCAGTGGTGGGTTGCCCCCGGTTCAGACTGGTTCACACGAACCGGTAGTAAAACTGGCGGGAAGCTCCGCCCACTGACCCGGACGTCATCAGGACGCTTCTGTGCATGCGGACCCGTTGCGAACCGGTAGTAAAGGTAAGTAGAACCCACCCCTGCTGCAAGCATACCCAACAATCAGCTGGCCAGCACGCATGAGCACACCGGTTTTCAGCACTGCCGCGTGCACGAAGGACAGCTGATCGTCGTGTGTGCACGCATGCCAGAAACCCGGAAGATAAACAGGCAAGGCCACGCGTGCCGGGCAACATGGCTTCGCATGCCATTTTGGGCACACGAGCCATAGGTTCGCCATCACAGCTTTATACCATCCTGGATAAATGATTGTCCAATCTTTCCTTGAAAACCTCCAGTGATGGAATATACAGAACTCTAGGAAATAAGCTGTTCCATCACTATTTATTTATTTATTTATTAAATTTATAGACCGCCCTACTCCCAGACGGGACTCAGGGCGGTGAACAGCCAGAATAAAATACAATAAATACAAAAGTTAAAAAATCTTATTAAAACAAATTAAATAATTTGGCTCAACAGTTTAAAAAATCCAATTATAGAAATTTAAAACTCAATATAAAGGAGGTTAAGCCAGCCCAGCTTGTTCAAATAAAAATGTTTTTAAGGCGCGGCGAAAAGTACACAGGTCCTGCAACCTCCTTATCTCAGGGGGGAGCTCGTTCCAGATGGTAGGTGCCCCCGCAGAGAAGGCTCTCCCCCTGGGGGCCGCCAGTCGACATTGTTTGACTGACCGCACCCTAAGGAGACCCTCTCTATGGGAGCGGACTGGTTGGTGAGAGGCTGTTTGTGGCAGATACCCTGGTCCTAAGCCATGGAGCGCTTTGAAGATGGTAACCAAAACCTTGAATTGCACCTGGAAGACCACTGGGAGCTAGTGCAGCTCGCGCTAGAGGGAGGTCACATGAGAGCGCCACGTCGCTCCCATCACCACCCGCGCGGCTGCATTCTGGACCAGTTGGAGCCTCCGGGTGCTCCTCAAGGGGAGCGCCATGTAGAGAGCATTACAGTAGTCCAGGCGTGAGGTGACGAGGGCATGAGTGACCGTGCGTAACGAATCCCGATCTAGAAAGGGACGCAACTGGCGAATCAGGCAAACCTGATGAAAACTCCTCCCGGCCACGGCCATCATATGCCCTTCTAAAGATAGCCGTGAGTCCAGAGGACGCCCAAGTTGCGAACCCCATCCGTGGGGGCTAATGACTCGCCCCCAATAGTCAGAGATGGCACCAACTGACTATATCGGGATATCGATAGCTCTTCTGTCTGTTGTGATCTAGGCCCAAGTAGTTATTACCTGACATGATCAGTCCTAAACAAACATATTTTATTAGAACAACTGAGAATTACTTCATTCTCAGTTTAGTCCCAATTAATTCCAAAATAAGTCCTTCAGAAAAAGTCCTTTAGTCTTATCACAAACCTTTGTCTTCTTTGGCACCCTCCCAAAGGCTTTTCTTGGCAAAGCCCCACTAAGTTCAGAAACAAGAGATGCCGACAAGAAACAAATGTAGCAATGAGCCCAAGAGCCTTTGCTGCTCTTTTAAGCCTTATGGGAGGGGCTAATCATCTCCTGGCCTTACTCCCGAGTCGTCCTTTTTGCTTCAGTTGCTCTTGCCTTCTGGCAGCTCTTTGCATGCGTGCACTAGGAACAGGCTCCTCCTGTTCCTCTGCCTCTCTGCTATCCACCTCTGGAGGCTTCGGAATCCGCGCATCGCTCCCAGATGGCCCTGGCCACATCTCTGCCTCTGATGCAGAGCCCTCGTCTGGGCCTTCCCGACACCAGGGCTGGCCCATGTTCCTCCCTAGCCTCCTCATTGTCTGACTCCGCTGCCAGCTCCGCAGGCTGCTGGCAGACCACAATACTTTGCCAAATATCCGAATCCGGAACATGTGATTATGGGACTGCTGCAGTCGTAAATCACTTTTTTCCAGTGCTGTTGTAACTTCAAACAGTCACTAAGCAAATAGCAATAGGACTTAGACTTATATACCGATTCACAGTGCTTTACAGCAATCTCTAAGCCAGGGCTCTCCAGCCATGGCAACTTTAAGCCTGGCGGACTTTAACTCCCAGAATTCCCCAGCCAGCTGGCTGGAGAATTCTGGGAGTTGAAGTCCGCCAAGGCTTAAAGTTGCCAAGGTTGGAGACCCCTGCTCTAAGCAGTTTAAAGAATCAGCACATTGCCCCCAACAATTTGGATCTTCATTTTACCCACCTCGGAAGGATGGATGGCTGAGTCAACCGTGAAATGGTTGTATGTCGAGGACTACACCAAGAGCCTTGGTGGCGCAGCAGACTAAGTACTGTTAAATAAAACCAGCTGCCTGCAATTACTGCAAGTTCGAATCTCACCAGGCTCAAGGTTGACTCAGCCTTCCATCCTTCCGAGGTAGGTAAAATGAGGATCCGGATTGTGGGGGCAATAAACTGACTTTGGATTTCTTTTTTTTAAAATTAGATTTTATATGCCGCCCTCCTCTGGAGACTCAGGGTGGCTTACCATGCGTTAAGCAATATATAAAAAAGAAACCCGCTTGGGGGGGCCCCAAAAAGCTCTACTAAGCAGGTATATACAAAAGTATGAAGGCTATTGCTTAATGCATTGTAAGCCTCCCTGAGTCTCCGGAGAAGGGTGGCATATAAATTGAACTAATAAATATATAATAAATAAATAAATTTAAAACATGTATTGAAGGTGGCCGAACCCCAAAACTCCCTGCTCCTTCTGGCTAGAATAGGAGACCCCCCCCCCACTTCGAGCATCTCTGATCTCACAGGTACCAAGGACAGCAAGAGGAAATTGTTCGCCAGCGTGGATGCTTCCTCCCCGGCAGAAGAACTGATCAGGATGAAGGAAAGCGCCCAAAATGAGGGTCACGCCCCTCAGCCAGAGGTTGACAGCGCAGAGGAGAGCACAGACACCGAAGAAGCCACGGCGGTAAGTGGGGCTGTGAGATTAATGCCGAGGGAGCAGCATTACTCCACCAGATGGGATTTTACTGCATTTCCTTCACACTTCAGAGCATCCATCGTCATTTGCCTCCATGGCATGTTTACGCTGCTGTTTCTCCTCCTGTTATCAGATGGCTCAGAAGCATTGAGAGGGAGGGGGGAGGGAGGGACAGAGGGGGAGGGGAGGGCAGAATAGTATCGTCCACTTCAGGGTGGAAATGGACGATACCATTCTAGAGGTCTGCTCTTGAAGGTAGCTTAGCTGCAAAGCACTGGTCTGTAAAGAAGACTTGATCGCTGAATTAATGCCAGGGTTGTAATCTGCTCTGATCATTTATTTTGTCACTCCTGCTTGTTAAGCAGCCTCTCAAAGTAACAAGAGTTGGAAGGGACCTTGGAGGTCATCTAATCCAACCCCTCCTGTGCTCACCCAGGAGACCTACACGAGGGATTCGAACCGCAGACCTTTCTGATCGATAAGCTCAGGGTCTTAGCCACTGGGCTGCCAAAAGTGTCTCTGGAGATTCTCAGTCATCCAGGCCGCGGCTGTCTCAAAGGTGCTTTTTCAAAAGGAAAACTGGACTTCCTTTCGTTTTTTCCTTGAAGGCGTTTCACTTCTCATCCAAGAAGCTTCTTCAGGTCTGAATGGAAGGAGCTTCTTCAATGAGAAGCGAAATGTCTTCAAGGAAAAACAAAAGTCCGGGTGCCTTTTGAAAAAGCACCTTTGGGATATTTGCCAAGAGATTGAGGAAATGTAGGGGACGCGGTGGCTCAGTGGATAAAACGCTGAGCTTCTCAATCGAAAGGTCGGCAGCTCAGCAGTTCGAATCCCCCGTGCCACGTAATGGGGGTGAGCTCCTGTTACTTGTCCCAGCTTCTGCCAACCTAGCAGTTTGAAAGCAGGTAAAAAATGCAAGTAGAAAAATAGGGACCACCTTTGGTGGGAAGGTAACAGTGTTCTGTGTGCCTTTGGTGTTGAGTCATGCCAGCCACATGACCACGGAGACGTCTTCAGACAGCGCTGGCTCTTCGGCTTTGAAATGGAGATGAGCACCACCCCCTAGAGTCAGGAACAACTAGAACATATGTGTGAGAGGAACCTTTACCGATAGAGTAGGGCAGGGTGTCCCAATTTATTTTAGGCTAAGAACCACGCAAGAGCGTGAAAGTGCTTCCAAAGGGCAAGACCACAAAAAGGGAAGCAGAACCAAGAAATAATGTCCCTGATTTAGCCGCAATTAAATTCAACTGAATTAGACAATTAACATTGCTTCTTCTTGCATCGAATCTCCCTCTCTTTCCGTGACATTAAAAATTACAATTTGGCAGTGGCTTTTGGAAGATGCTGGAACCGACACAGGCTTTCAAGGGCAAGGCATGAAATAACTAAAACCTGGTGAATGGCTGCCAGCTAGTGATCGGGCTCATCCTTAACATTAAACCATAATGCAGGGGTTTTTGTTTTGGTTTCCCCCATAAAAAAAAAATGCTGCATGGTTTATTTCCCATGATTTAACGTGTGAATTTTAGAGCCGTTCCAGGATGCGGGGATCGGCACAGCACATTGCTGGCGATCGCCGCCTCTGGCTGTCGCATTTTTGGCCTCTGCGTGTCACCTTTTTGGCCAGTTCCATGTGGCGGGGACTAGCAGTGGTGATCCCCACCCCCTGGAACCGGCCGAAAATGCGACACATGGAGGCCAAAAACAGGATGCGCTGAGACGGCAACCATTGGCAATGTGCTGTGACGATCCCCACAGCCTCGAACGGCTCTAAAACAGAGTGTGCAAAGGCCAAAACTGCAATGCGTGGAGGCCAAAAATGTCCAAAGGGTGGAGGCTGGTGGGTGGGCGGGACTTTGGCAACATTCGGTGCATAAGACACACTGAAATTTTCACCCACTTTTGGGGAAGGGGGGGGAGTGTGTCTTATACTCCGAAAAGTACGGTAATTCTGAAAATGGATTGAGCACTGAGGATGTTATTCCTTCCTGCTTCTGATGGCTCTCCTCTTTCCATAGCATCCGACATTTGGAAACTACGAAATATAATATGTTTCTGTAGCTCTAGATATGGCGACCTGGTTCAGATGGCATAGGAAGCCATGGCTGACCTCCAATTGGACAAGCTCAGAGTTGCCATACGGGTCTTTTGTTCCCTTCCAGGCGAGAAACCACACACCGGATCCCGAAGGAAGCAAGTAGGGAGGGCTACCTTGCTGGGATCCCTCGCCAAGCGCTTCCTTTTCTATGTATTGCGTTTCCTTCCCATGACTTCAGCTTGTGCAGCCTCCGACGTCGCTTCCTTGCAATCCGTGCTGGTACAGAGGAGACAGGAGTCCAGCTGCAGCGTTGCTGCTGCCCCATAGCTGGTGGAAAGCTTCCTACGTCAACTTAAGGAAGAACCTTGGGGTGCTGTTGTTAGATAACAACCTTAAAACATAGGTCCAGGATGGGAGAAAGAGGGGTGAGGGGAAGGAAAAGCAGGCATCGTGACTGCACATTTGTGGCTCCGAAATAAACAGTAGCAATGTGCTACAGATCAAACGTGTTCTTTTTTTTTTTTTTTTTTTGCTTTTATGGGTGTGCCCAAAGAGCAAATTGCACGCCAGGTTCAGGATGGTTCGAATCCAGAGTTAATCTTGTCTGCAGACATCAAAGGAAGTCGGTCTGGGATTTGCGTTGCACACATTGTTCTAAGCAAGGCTGGACGAAGATTTTATGGTGTGAATTTTCTAAACTACCCATCTCCCTCAAGGAGGGGCTGTTAGGTGATTAATGATAGATGCCATGGGTGCCTTTGGTGCAGATTCCTCTAGTCTCGAGATGGCGAACCTAGAGCACGCATGCCAGAGGTGTGTGGGCACACACGCCATCACCAGCTGCTCTTCAAGTTTACAGTGAGTAGATGTGCACTGCCCAGTTGCTCTTTGTGCACGCCGGAGTGCCAGAAACCCAACGATCCGCTGGCCGGTGTGCGCATGGTCTTTGGGTTTCCAGCGCTCCTGCACATGCACGTATATACACACATGTTCCGGTTTGGGTGCCAAAAAGGTTCGCCATCACTGCTCTAGTCCCTCACAAGAAAGACTGGATCCACACGGTTTAAGGAACCTGGATAGCTCAGCAGACTAAAAAGCATTGTGATTAACACCTGCTGTCTGCAATAACTGTAAGTTTGAATCTCGCCAGGCTCAAGGTTGACTCAGCCTACCATTCTAAGGTAGGTCAAATAAGGACCCAGTTTGTGGGGGCAATAAGCTGACTTTGTATAAATATACAAAAGTATGAAGGCTATTGCTTAACGCATTGTAAGCTGCCCTGAGTCTCCGGAGAAGGGCGGCATATAAATCAAATTAAAAAAAGAAAGAAAGAAAGAAAGAGGAAGGAAGGAAGAAAGGAAAGAAAGAAAGAAATAGGAAGGAAGGAAGAAGGAAAGAAAGAAAGAAAGAAAGAAAGAAAGAAAGAAAGAAAGAAAGAAAGAAAGAAAGAACGAACATCCAGCTGTCTGCAATTACTGTAAGTTCGAATCTCACCAGGCTCAAGGTTGACTCAGCCTTCCATCCTTTCTAAGGTAGGTCAATTGAGGGCCCAGTTTGTCAGGGCAATAAGCTGACTTTGTATAAATATACAAAAGTATGAAGGCTATTGCTTAACACATTGTAAGCCGCCCTGAGTCTCCGGAGAAGGGCGGCATATAAATCAAATTAAAAAAAAAAATCAAGTCCCGGGGAAAAAAAATCACACTGAATGAAAGTCAGGAGAATGCTGAAAGAGATTCGAGAAGATAATTTAAAAAATTGTACTAACAAGGATTTAGTCAATTTAGGATGAAAAACAAGTAATAAAAGATAACAATGTGGCTTATTTCCCTGAGAGAAGAAGCCACGAAAAACAAAGCAAAGCAAAACTAACAAGAGTTTTATTTTTTTATCTATGTGTGAAAATTGAAAAAAATGGTATCAACATTAATTTGACCTTTAAAAACATGCATTTACACAAGCTACTGGCTGCATCTGTCCAAAGCACTAAATAAATTATGGTTAACCCCTGGATTTACGCTGGGTTCATCATGAACGAAACAAGCCATGTTATTGCTTAATGTCAGAACCTGAATCCCCACAAACGACCCTCTTTAAGACATCACCCAATAGATTTTCTTTTAGGTCGATCGTGGTTAACTGTGGTTTCTGGTGAAAACTCAAGCCATCACTTCAACCTAAACCCTAACTTGCAAGAAACTCCGGTGGAACCAAGTCTTCTGAATCCCTTTTCACCCAAAGAAGGACTGCATTAACAAACAGGTGGCAGAGGCCGCCTCCTTCCGCAGGAACATTGTCTCATCTCACCCGCATCAAATTTCAACACCAAGACAGGGCATCGGTTGTGGGTTCAAGAGATGCCTCCATTTACCCAACTTCAAAAAAAAAAAAGGGGGGGGGAAGTCAACGGTGCAAAATTGGAGTCAAAACAGATTTAACAGATTAAGAGAGTTGGAAGGGACCTTATAGGTCATCTAGTCCAACCTGCCTCCCCCCTCTGCCCCCCAAAGCAGGAGATCCTACACCATTTCTGACAAATGGCAGTCCACGCGTGTCTTGAAAGTCACAGCCACAGCTTCTTGGGAGTAGGGTGGGGTACGTTGCAGCAATATCACCCCCTTTCCCAAAGTGGAGGGGACACAAAGTTTCCAAATTCAGTCCTAGAGAATCAGGCAGGTCTCTTGTTCGGCATCCCTCTATCCTTCACTTGCATCCTACATCGAGGTCCGACGTGCGCCTCCAGTGTCGTTCCCCCCCCCCCCCCCAGGCTGCCACGATCCCTGCGCCAAACGCCACGCGTGGAAAAGCCCCGCGAGGGCGATTTCAAGCCGTCCCCGCTTGAGGTTCCTCCGTGTCCATCTCGGCGGGCTCCTGTGGATCCGGCGCCCGGCGCTTGGCGGCGCGCAGGAGGCTTTGGCGCAGCAGCGGGTAAAGGCGCTGGCAGCCGTCGAGACCCAGGCGGAGCGCTTGAGCCCAGCTGTCGGCTTGCCCGCCGTCGCCGCTGCCCAGCAGGCCGGCTACTTGGTTGAGGGAAGGCAGGAGAGCCACGGTGAGCCGGGCGGCGGCGGCGCGCTCTTCGGGCTCGCTGGGTTGGAGCCGCCACTCGCCCCCCGACGAGCCGGCGGCCGTCCGGCTGAGCGCGCAAGCCGCCACCAGGTCGTAGAGCTCGATGCCGGCGTCGGCCAGAGCCAGCCCGGCGGCGCAGAGAGCGGCGGCTAAAGAAGAGCCGCCGTCTTGCAGGAGCAGCGCGCTCACTTCCAGCTGCGCCCGCGGGTAGCGCGCCAAGCGCACGGCCGGTTCCAGCGCTTCTTGCAGCGCCAAAGCCAGCTCGGGTTCTTTCTCGCCCGGACGGCTCCGGGCGCCTCGGCCGGAGAAAGGAGCCCGTCGGAACTCGCACACCAACCGGCCGCGTTGTTCGGAAGGAGCTCCGCCGGCTCCGGCCGCTTCGCGCGGCCCGGCTACGGAGCACAAGACCTTGGTGCCTCGGTCCAGCTCCACGTAGGCCGAGCCTTTGGCTTGGCTCAGCAGCCCCACGCGGGCGAAGAGAGGCTGCAACGCCGAAGGGTCCCGGTTGGCTTGGCTCGCTTCGCCGCTTTCCTTCGGGCCGGCCGGCACGTACAGCAGAGGCGACTGCGATTCTTCCGGGCCCGGTATTCGGCGGTGATCCAGCGGCATGGCCCCGGCTTTGGCGCGCCCTGGCTCCGGAAAGGGAAGGGCGGAGGAAGGCGGCGAAGGAAGCCTTTCTCCCGGAGCTCCCCCTGCCGGCTCTCCGCGGCTTCTCGAAGGGGGTTGCTGGCGCCCGGCTGGAGCGTCTCCGCCGCTTGGAAGCGCTTTTGCGCAAAGCTTGGATTGCTGCTCCGTTCCCGACGGCTGTAGAGAGCAGGGGTCTCCAACCTTGGCAACTTTAAGACTTGGGGACTTCCAGCTCCCAGAATTCCCCAGCCAGCTTTGTAACTTAAGACTTGTGGACTTCCAACTCCCAGAATCCTGTTGCCAAAGTTGGAGACCCCTGGTATAGATTCTCAGGTCATCCAGGTTGTGGTTTTTTTTTCAAAAAAATTTTTTGATTTATATGCCGCCCTTCTCCGGAGACTCAGGGCGGCTTACAATGCGTTAAGCAATAGCCTTCATACTTCTGTATATTTTTACAAAGTCAGTTTATTGCCCCCACAAACTGGGTCCTCAATTTACCCACCTTAGAAAGGATGGAAGACTGAGTCGACCTTGAGCCTGGCTAGGATTGAACTCGCAGAAATTACAGGCAGCTGGATCTTAAGTGCTGCCTTTAGTAGAAGGCATTAGCCCACTACGCTACTCAGGCTCTTTGGGACCACCTCTTTGGTGGTCCCAAAGGTGCTTTTTCAGGAGGCAACTGGACTTTCTTCTTCTTGTTCTTTCTTTTGAAGATGTTTCACTTCTCCTCCAAGAAGCTTCTTCAGCTTTGTGGGGGAACGGAAGGGTTTATATTCCTTGCAGACAGACATTCGGTCATTTGCATCCTTTTAGAGCAGTGGGTCTCAACCTTCCTAATGCCGCAACCCTTTAATACAGTTCCTCATATTGTGGTGACCCCCAACCATAAAATTATTCCTAAAACCATTGAAAATATGTGTTTTCTGGTGGTTTTAGGTGACCTCTGTGAAAGGGTCATTCAACCCCCAAAGGGGTCCCGACCCACAGGTTGAGAATCACTGTTTTAGAGAGTTGTTGAGGCCACTTGGGAGGTTTAATCTGTGTCCTCAGGGTCACCCCAGTAGTGCAAGTAGATGTGGAGCCTTCTTGGAACGGCTGAAACGATGATGATGTTGTCGGGTTGTGCTTCTTGCAGGATGTTGTGCTCTAAAAAAATGCAAATGACCAGCTGTCTGCAAGGAGTATAAATCCTTCTGTTCCCCACCACCCAGTCAAGAGCTGAAGAAGCTTTAACTTAGAGAAGTGAAATATCTTCAAAGAAAAAGTTTTTCTTACAGTAGCCTCTTGTAAAAGCATCTTGGGTTTGTGGGGAGGCTCCCCCAGCAGTGGAGAGTACAGGAGGTTCTCGAGTAACAGTCCGTTTAATGACTGTTCAGAGTTTATCCTGATTATGTCCAAAATATTTTATTCATTAGATTTATATAGCCATCCAACAGGGAGGGAGGGAGGGAGCAAGGGAAAGAAAGAAAGAAAGAAAGAGAGAGAAGGAAGGAAGGAAGGGAGAGAGAGAGAGAGAAAGGAAGGAAGGAAGGAAAGAAAGGAAGGAAGGAAGGACGAACTTTCTGAGTGACTTTTGGTAGCCACTGATGAGTTTAATTATGCACCGGATGAGTAGCTGTCTGTTTGAAAGCAGAAAAGCTCTACCCAACTTTGCTGGAGTGGTGAATTTAGAATTTGCAGGCTGTATACTCCAAAAGCATGGAAATTAATTCACGGTGAACAAACTCATGACACCGTTCATTATTCAAATTTGCCTACTGCCCATGACAGCAATCATTTTATTAGTCTCATTTTATTACTCTACAAACGATGGGCAAGCTTTCAAGAACTCTTGCTCAAACAGAACACCACCGCTAAATGGTGCGGTCACTTCGTTTTCCTTGAAGTGCTTCTCCTGTAAATTACATGTAGCTGTGAGCTAAAAGGACCCAGGAGGACAGCAGGCAAATGTTTTGCACTGATGATGTTGCCTAGTTCGGTAATAAGATGCCCGCAAGAGAATCACCAAGCTCACAGAGCACCAGGGACCCCACAATATTTCCATTGCTTGTTTTCTGCTGATATTTTTGAAATGGGCAATTCAAGGAGCCTGGTTTAGCTCTGCAGACTAAGCACCGTAATTAACATCCAGCTGTCTGCAATTACACCAGTTCGAATCTCACCAGGCTCAAGGTTGACTCAGCCTTCCATCCTTTCTAAGGTAGGTAAATTGAGGACCCAGTTTGTGGGGGCAATAAGCTGACTTTGTATAAATATACAAAAGTATGAAGGCTATTGCTTAACACATCGTAAGCTGCCCTGAGTCTCCGGAGAAGGACGGCATATAAATCTAATTAAAAAAAAAAAAGGTCCATTAATTTAGAAATGCAAAAAAACCAGTAAGGAGAGCTTCCCCACTTCTGGTTTTCCTGGCTTCAATTTAAGGCCATAGCTTCTACAATTTCTTAACCGCCCAATGCTATGCAGCTACAAGATGAAAGTAAAAATTAAGGTCCATGGACTTTATGATCAATTCTTCTCCGAAGCTAAGCAGGATCAACCAAGCTTAGTACTTAGATAGAAGAATCCCAGGACTGTAGGCCAGACTGGGAAGTTTAAAGAAAAAAAAATATGGAAAGAAATAAACTGATTCTGCAATGCTGCTAAGATGATTTGCATGGCATTAGTGAAATGTGACTTAAAACTTCAGGACTAATGAACCTTTGGTATGCAAAGAGGAGAAAGCTAATTATATGTTCACCTCTAAGTCTTTTATCTCCGAGAACACTTCCCTAGCCCATAATGTAGCAACATGCATATCCGTGTTTGTACATACCACTAAATTAAGCTGCAACAGATTTTGAGATCTCTGGGATCCCTTTCTTTCGTGGCTTCAAAGAGGACAGTTGTTCCCGTTAAATAAACGTTTCTTCCCAGTCAAAATCTCAGGTGACTTTGTGGCCACATCCAGCTGAATTCCGTGGCAACTACCTGGAGTGGTTTGATACTAACCAACACTGCCCCCCCCCATGAGGTTTTTCCAACTTCCCAGTCTAGTCAACAATCCTGATAGCCCCTCATCCAAATAAGGACCTGGCCTTACCCTGCTTAGATTTTTCCAATTAGCCCACTGGATGCTGACACCTACCTACTGTGTTTTCCCATAAGACCCAGTCTTATACACTGCTCAAAAAAATAAAGGGAACACAAGCAGAAGACATCCGAGATCTGAATGAATGAAATAGCCTTATTAAATACTTTGTTCGTTACATACAATAGTTTTGTGTTCCCTTTAGGTGTTTGAGTAGTGTATAAACTCCTGTATGTAACGAACAACGGCTATTTCATTCATTCAGATCTCGGATGTCTTCTGCTTGTGTTCCCTTTATTTTTTTGAGCAGTATATTATTTTTTGCCACAAAAAAAGGGGCACCGGGTCTTATTTTGGGCGGATGTCATCAACGGACTAACCTCACTTGCGTGTTGCCCCCGGCCTCCTTTTCACTGTCAGAAGCCTTCAAGAACTTCTTCTGCGGCTGGCAAGGATTTCCTGAAAGTCTCTGCAGCCAGTAACAGAGCTCCGGATTGATCTGGAGTTTTGTTATCAGCTACAGAGTCCTTCAGGAAAACCTTGCCGGCTGCAGAAGAAATGGGCCGGCAAGGCAGGTGTCAGGGTATGCGAGGCCTGTCCAAAGATAAGTAGTAGGGCGGCTCCAATCTCCCCATCCCCACCCTAGCTTAATTTTTACCCGTGCACTCTGGAGTGGGCGGGATCTTAATTAGGGCTTATTTTGGGGCTAGGAAATCGAGTTAGGACTTACTTTCAGAGTAGGCCGTATTTTTTGGGAAACTGGTAGCTGGGCACAATTAAGGTACCGCATTTTTCAGAGTATAAGATGCACCTACCTTTTTTGGTGAGGAAAAGAAAAAAAAAGAAATCTGCCTCTGAGCAATTCTGCCTCCTTGCAGCAAACAGCCTGCTTTACTTTCATTTTCGTTTTCAGCATAGCTTGATTAGCACAAGAAAAAAAAATCTGCTCCAGCAATTTACCTCCTTGCAGCAAGCAGCAGAGGCCTGAGCAAAACAGCTGAGAGCAAAACAGCTGAGAGTCGGGAAGCCGATCCAATCAACTTGTGCTAAAGCTGAAAGGAGCTGTTTCTTCTTGCTGCTTGGTACAAGGTGGTAACTTCTGAAAGGCAGAGGCCAAAGGGTGGGGGCCAGTGAGTCTACATTTGGTGTATAAGACCCACCTAAATTTTCACCCCCTTTTAGGAGGAAAAAGTGCGTCTTGTACTCTGAAAAATACGGTAATCAAGACAATTTCAATAAGCCTTGTATCTGTTTTGAGTTACGCTTTCAACCAGCCCATCATCCATAACCACAGCTTGTTATGTGATAGGGGAAAAAAAGGCTTCACTTTCCCTAATGTTTTTTGCAGAGGAGCTAAAGGAGAATGAATTATGTAAATCCAAAGCTTGCAGTCTTTTCCTGCTGGCGTGCAACACACGCTGATCCAATAAAACGACACACTTGTTATTTCTACTGTGCGATACACAGAGTCTGCTTCTTTTATTCAGCACTGGCCCTATCTGACCCCCACAATTTTCCACGGGTTAGGGCAGGCTCGTTCTAACGGAGGTTAAAACAATGAGGGGGAAGGAGGTTTATACAATTAGAAAAGAAGAAATGGGATGACGGCAGGTTAGATTCATCCCTGCGTATATTCACATTACGCCCCGAACTTAGTGCTTAATCACAGATAAGAAGGAAACTAACTGCACAATTCCCTTTAAACCGCACAGTGGCATTGCAATGAAGGATACACTTATGTGACAACTGGAGGGTCAGTTCCTTAGCAGCAGGTGTCCTGAGATGGCATGGCTGTTCTCAAGAGATGGGGCTCAAAGGGAAATAGCTCTGGCTTCGTGGCCAAGTATCCAGATAATCGACTTTTCCAACCATCTCTCTCGAGTTCATGCCGGATGAATGTAGGACAACCACGTACGGTGTAGCCCTCCGCCGATGGCGCTAAAAGAAACATCTAAGCTATTGGCCTGCAGGCAAGGAACATCCTTCCCGAGTTTGATCCCAGGTGGGAGTTCAGTTTTTCAACTCGCTGAGCTTCAGCTTGGCAAATTCGGTGGCCACCTGCAGGGCTTCCTCGAGGCAATCCGTGTTTTTGCCCGTCGCCTGGGCAGAGAGGTCTTTCCCTCCTCCCTTGCCGTCCATCAGCACGGAGACTTGCTGTACCCACTCACTGGCCTTCAGCCCTTTGCCGGCAACTTCCTGAAACCAACAGAAGGGAATATTTGTAGCTCCGGATTGAACTGTGAGGTGCTCTCTGAGCCCGGTTGTTTTCTTGAAGATGTTTCATTATCAAATATGTTACCTAGTTTGGGAATGAAATGCCTGCAAGAAAATAACCAAGCACAGAGAGCACCAAGAATGCCACAACAACTTCCTGAAAGGTAAAACACATGCAAATCTGCAGTTAAACAAACAATGTGTCAACTCGCAAAGCATCCCTGGCCTGCTCTTGAGTTGCCATAGGCAAGGGGGATGGGAAACCGATGAAGCAATACGGCAGCCAAAGACAGGAGCACATTCCAGACATATCTTTCTCAAGGCTGTCTCCCAGGGTTACCCACAGCGGCTGGCAGGGAGTGATCCGCCTGCGAAATTGCTCCGTTGGTGAATGTGATTTATGACCCACCCTGGGGGGAGGGTGGAAACAGGGTCATGATTAGGGCCATAAATTACGTGGGGTCAGAGTTGGCTTCATTTGGGTATGTGATGACATGAAGCTCCTAATAAATAACTGGATTTCTTTTGAAGCTTGGCTCGAGGCTCGTGATTTTGTCAGAACCCTGACACCATGATAAGCATCCTCCATCAATGGCCACTTAGGCTGAGGCTATTAGGAATTACGGTTTATGTCATATCTGGGGAAATCTCATAGGCTTTTCATCATTGCTCTAGATTGGGGTGTCAAACTCAATTTCATTGAAGGCCACATCAGAGCTGTAGTTGACCTTTGGGGAGGGGCAGAGGGGTGACGAGGTGTGTGGCCAGCTTGACACCACTCCTCAAATTGTTGGCATGTTTCCTCTTTACGATTGGTAGACTGGGCCGAAGTGACGCAGATAGACCGGGACGGCCCCATGGCCAGATCTGACCACATTGCTGGCCGGATCCACCCCTGCTCTAGATCTATAACTTTTTTTAAAAAAAGAATGAAACTTTTGTTTCTTAAATTATCTGTATTCTAACCAGACTCAGAGGTGCTCCCAATCTTACTTACCTGAGGAACTTGACATAAGCAAGTAATTTTGCCTGCTTCGTTATCCACGCTGAAAAGCATCGCAGCTGTCTCAGGAGAATGTGTCTTCAAGAGCTTCAGGGATTCATTCAAGGCCTGTGGAGAAAGAGCGTGCTGGGACCTGGCATTTGAAGCTGGACCAGGAAAGAACTGACAAACTGAAATAACCCCCCATCATTTGGCAATTGAGGTCAGGCGGGAGGGAAACCCACAGATCACTTCACGCTAAGAAGGGGTGTGTGTGTGCAGCCACTTCTTATCCTCTAGATGGGAACCAAATGTACAACTTTGTCTCTGTTTTGTTGTTGTTCAGTCGCTAAGTCAGGTCTGACTCTTTGTGTTGTGGCCTGCCACAAGCAGGTGGTAGCAGAGTCGGACAGTGAGGAGGTTGGGGAGGAACGCGGGCCGATCCTGGAGTCTGGGGAAGTCTCGGATGAGAGCTCTACGTTGGAGGCAGAGAGGGGGCCAAGGCCATCTGGTAGTTCTTTGCTGCCTCCGGAGTCTCCAGAATCTGACATCACCAAGGCTGAAGAATGGCGTGAGCCTGTTCCCAGTGTGCGCATGCGCAGAGCTGCCAGGAGGCAGGAACAATTAAGAAAACAGGGTCGACGTGGGAGTAAGGCTTGGAGATGACTGGCCCCTCCCATAAGACATCAAAGAGAAGCGAACGGGACGTGAGCTTTTGCAAGAAGCAATTAGTTCATCTGGTCAGTAAAAGCTCCGGGAAAGTTCTGTTTGACTCTGTGCTAAATTTGGCTTCTGCTGCATTTGGCAATTAGTTCTCTGGCAGCATGCCAAGGGAGATAAGGTGAGACTGCTTGAGAAGCCTTTTGGACTGGGAATGACAATAATTCACACCCATTTGAATTAAAGAGGTTTGCCGGGATTACGTTTGTGCTGTTCACTTTCTAAGGAAGCCTTACTTTGTGACCCCCATCGGTTATATCTCTCTATGGACCTCTGCCCCTTTCACAATAGCACTTAAAGACTTATATACCACTTCATAGTGCTCGACAGCCCTCTATAAACAGTTTACAGAGTCAGCCTATTGTCCCCCGTCCCCCAACAATCTGGGTTCACATTTTACCATCTTCGGTAGAATGGAAGGTTGAGTCAACCTACAGCCTGTCAGGATTGAACTGCTGGCAGTTGGCAGAATTAGCCTGCAATACTGCATTCTAATCCCAGCACCATCGTGGCCTCACAAAGGATGGTTGCACTGGGGGCAAAAAACAAAACAAAACCCAGTACCTTAGCAGAAGCGCCATTCTCCATTTCCAGAATGACCAGAGGCTGGTTGGGATAAGCTTCAATCAGCTGCTTCATCTTGTCCAGCACCTTGGAGAAGAAAAGAGGAGCACGAGACAAATGTGAGGTTGCCTAATTGAGATTGCAAACGACAGAGATGGAAAAACGATGCTCCTTGCAGAGGCAGAGAGAGTTCTTACTCTCTGGGGTAAGGCAGGGGTGGGATTCAAAAATGTTAGCAACCGGTTCTCTGCCCAGTTGATGGGTGGGCGTGGTGGGGGTGGGTGGGGGCACTTTCAGCCTCCCCCAGGCTCCGGAAGCTTTTCTCGAGCCTCCGGGAGGGCAAAAATGGCTTCCCCAGGCTCTGGAGGCCACAAATAGGCCTGTTTCCAGAATTTCGGACCTTCTGGGAAGCTCATTTTTCACCCTCCCAGAGCCTCCACATAGGCCCTGCATTTACCTGGCATCCAAAATGGGCCATGTGGAGACTCCTGGCAGGGGAGGGGTGGGCGGGGCCAGCCAGTCCTTTCAACTACCAGTTCGGCGAACCAGATGTAAAATTAGCATCCGGTTCGCTTGAACTGATCCGAACCGGCTGAATCCCGTTCCTAGGTCTATATGGTGTGTCAGGTACAAAGGCACAGGCACGTGAGAAAAATAAATGTGCCAACTTCTCAACCAAGTCTCGTTTGCTAAAATGAAGATTCAAGACAGAAGGTGGGACAAGTTACGACAAACCTTTGCCAACGGGAGGTTCTCCCAGATGTTTGAAGAGTTACATACTCCAGAATTTCTATTTAGTGTGGCAACAGTTAGGAATTCTGGAAGTTTTAGTCTTTGCACACTCAAAACCTCCCAGATTGGGAATTGTTCTCTTAGGATTTTTGTTTCTAAAGATGACCAAGTTAAAGGTCCAGAATCAGAAAGAAGATGATACCACACGATAAAAGGAACAGCTACATGCTGCTCTTTGCGATACAAGCAGTAGCAGCAGCACAGTTCTTTGGAGTTCGCCATCTGCCTAGATTTCAAAGGGAAAATGCAGAGTCCTCGGTTTATAACCACAATGGAGCCTTGCCCATCCTGGTCATTATTCATGATGGTCATAAAATGGCTCACTGGTACAACTAACCTGAGTTTAAGGATCTTTTTGGCAGCCCATGGTTTGCTATGGGCTGGTATTGCCCTAAACCAGAAATGCCGATTTTTGCCAAAAACCTTGTAAAAAGGTAAAATGACATTAGGACACTGCGAACGGCCATAAATGCAGTCTGCATGCTGAGCACCTAAACTGCATTCATATGAGGATGGGGTGAGGGAGAGTTGGAACTTCAGAAGCAGGTTCTTATGTACCTCCTGAGAGATCCCTGGGAGATTAACTTTGAATGGTCTGTAGTCATAAATCAAGGACTACCTTAGAACAATTTCTAAGCTCTTCGTGAGTAACAGCATGGGGAAAGAAAATCAGGAGACAGGCTCACTCTTTTCTGGATGTCGGCTTTGCTGGCCCGATCTAAATCATCCATAATCTTCTTCAGTGCTTTTAGGGCTTCTCTGAGTTCATCCTTTTGCCACTGGGGAATGATGGCTGTAGCCAGAGCCTGCAACATGAAAAACATCTCGATGTTACAACTTCAGATGTGGTGGCCTCCCAGCATTAAAATTTTTAATTCTTTAATTTAATCAACTTAATTTAATTTAATTCTTTAATCTGGGACTCGTACCTCGGTGTTGTGACCTAGGCTTCCTGAGTCATTAAAACACACGAGTGGTCCCAAAAACCTCTTTTATTGCAATAGCTGTGAATTACATTCATTCACAGCTGAATCCCAATTAGTTGCAAAAAATCCTTTGGGAGAAGTCCTTCGGAATAATCACCAATCTTTATCTCCCTTGACACACTGCCAAGGACTGAGTTGGCAAAGTCCCACGGAGTCCAAAATCAACAGAGATGCTGACTGGGAACTGAATTAACAATGTTGCTTTCCTGCAAAGGGCCCACGTGCCTTTGCTCCTCTTTTAAGCCTTATGGGAGGGGCCAATCATCTCCAGGCCTTACTCCAGAGTCGTCCCTTTTGTTTTGACTATTCTTACCTTCTGGCAGCTCCTCGTGTTCCTCTGCCTCTCTGAGACTCTGGAGTCCGCACATAACTCCCAGTTGGCCCTGGCCACATCTCTGCCTCTGACGCAGAGCCCTCGCCCGAGCCTTCCCCAGACTCCAGGACTGGCTCATGTTCCTCCCCAGCCTCTTCACTGTCAGACTCTGCTGCCAGCTCTGCAGGCTGCTGGTGGACCACAACACACTCCAGCATACAGCAATAAGCACTTAAGACTTATATATCACTTCATAATGCTTTTACAGCACTTTCTGAGCAGTTTACCATGTTAGCATATTGCCCCCAACAATCTGGGTCCTCATTTCACCGACCTCGGAAGGATGGAAGACTGAGTCTACCTTGAGCCCATCAAGATCGAACTCCTGGCAGTGGGCAGAGTCAGCCTGCAATACTGCATTCTAACCACTGCGCCACCTCGGCTCCTGAATATGACAGCTACTGAATTTGCATTTGCTAGGCAGAGAGCCTCTTTGGTACCGATATGTAAAGTCCTGTCTATAAAACCCAGCCAGCAAGTTGTAAACTGCAACTCTTTTGCCAGTAGCTTGGAGATGACCAGCCTTACTAGAACAGGGGTCGGCAACCTTAAACACTCAAAGAGCCACAAAGGTCCTAACTAGAAACCCACGTTCAATTCCGGAGCTAACCGGAAGTCTGGTTCCCACACCATAAAGTCTCCTCCTAGCGCAGTGTCCTTTTTTCCTTTGCCTACCGGAAGTACAGTTCCCACTATCACCACCATAGAGTTTCCTTCTAGTGCAGCATCCTGTTGTGGCCCCGTCCTCTGAGCCTATCCCATTGGAGGAAGGAAGCTCTGAGCATGAGGAAGAGGAGCCAGCCAGATCTCCCAGCCCCCCCCCTCTGGCACCGTCTCAGGTGCCAGCTGAAAGAGAGCAAAGTAGTGGGGAAACAGGTGTCTCAGATGAGAGTGAGGGAGAGACGTCATTCCTGGACGCACATCAAAGAAGGCGAGATAAGCGCTTGCAGCAGCTGAGGAGACGTACGAGGGAATAGACCTGAGTCACTGGACTTGAGTCACAGGACCAATGAGTCACTGGACCACACCCAGAGACTATATAAGACAGGGTGGTGGTTAAGGATCTCTGTGATGAACAAAAACTCAATCTAGTAGTCAGTGGAGCTAAAAGAACGGATTTTGGCAAAGCTACGTATGTGATTTTCTTTCTGTGAACTATTAAAGCCCTTGGCAGACGGTGTGCATATCGCTGCCAAGTTAGAGATAAGAACTGTGGTGTGTGCCAAGTGCTTCTTTAACCCTTGACTGGCTGTGTTTTTGTGGGTATCTGTAGAGGGGGACAGATCACATCCTTTTTCCTCTACCTGTCCTAACCAAAAGCCCTATCAACTGTGGAGTCGACCAGCAACAGGGAGCCACAGCAGAGGGATGAAAGAGCCACATGTGGCTCCAGAGCCACGGGTTACTGACCCCTGTACTAGAGGATCCCAAGATAGAGAGGTTACAAAGGCCTTCCCTTTCCTTTCTCTTTCCTTACCTCGCCAAGATCCGCGATCTCACGTTGGACGTCTTTGTTGGGTGTCGTTTGGATCTTCACTTTGGTTTCTAGGTCAGCCAGCTGCTTGTTCAGACCTTCTGATTTCCTCAAGGCCTTGAAGAGAAAAGGGATGTAAGGAGAGGTAGGCTGCACATACTTTTAACAACTGGTTCACCGAAAATGTGAGCGTGCGCGCATGCACACTACACCTAAAACTAGGCTTGTTCGGTGGGGGCGGCTTCCTGCACACCTTTAAGTCAGTCACGGTTAATAGAACGAGAGAGGCGCGCAAATCAGCTGGGCTGTGGGATGGAGCGAGCGAGCCTGAAAGTGAGATATCTAAGATTGGATAGTGTCAGGGGTGGGAACAACCCATGCTCGGAACGACCGATTCTGGCGAACCGGTCTGAACCAGCAGCAGCCTTTACCCAAAATGCCTAAAGGGAAAACAATCAAACTGACTGGTCTCTTAGCTTAAAATTAAACAGGGATCCAATGGATCAGTCCTGGTGGGACTGATCCATTGTCCTAAATAGGTCAGGTCCTCAACTCGCTCAGCTTCCCCAGAGTATCTGGCTCTCTCTTCTTTCTCCACTGACCTTTTGAGCTTCGGCACCAGTGACGGCCACTATCCTCCGGATGCCCTTCGCTATCGCTTCTTCCGACACAATGACGAAGTGTCCGGCGTGACTCGAGTTCTGCAAATGCCTGTAGAAACATGGCAAGTTCAGTTCCGAAGGTGCTTTTTCAGGAGACAACTGGACTTTCTTGTTTTTTTTTGTTTGAAGACGTTTCGCTTCTCATCCAAGAAGCTTCTTCAGCTCTAACTAAATAGTGGGGAATGGAAGGATTTATATTCCTTGCAGACAGCTGGTCCTTTGCATCCTTTTAAAACGGTTGTTGAAGCACTTGGAGGTTTATCTGTGTCCTCAGGGTCACCCGAGTAGTGCAAATGGTTCCTGTAGCCTGCAATTTTTTTCTCTCTGGAAATCCATTCCTACTCCCACCCCATTCAGGTTGCCTCCTGAAAAACCACTTTTGGGACAACTATGACCTGGATGACTGAGAATCTCTACAGGTGACACGTTCAGAGGCCGTAGGCGAGTTTTTAATACCTCTCGTCTCAGCAACTGAATAAATGTCTGGATCTGAAGACCTATCTGTTAGGTAATGCATGAGTTGTAGTGTTTGGTTTCCCGATGCAGGCTTCTCCCCCCCACCCCCCCACGACCCCGATGTACTCACGTGCCCCCGCAGAACTCGACCGATGTGACGGCACCCGCTGCGCTGGAGGGATCATTCAGCATGTCCTCAACTGGTATGCCAATGGAGACAACACGTACGGGATCTGGGTAAGTCTCATCAAATACCGCTCGGAGGCCTTGGATGGCCTTGGCAGCTGCCAGCGGACAGTCCTTGGCGTACACAACCTGGGAAATTGATCACAGGGACATTGAGGATTAGCAGATTCTAGGAGAGGGGATCTAGTGGCTGTACCTAGTGCAGTGATGGCTAACCTTTTTGCCATTGTGTGCCAGGAGCAGAGGTTGGGGGGGGGTCGTGCATGTGCATGCCACACCCATAATTATATGCGCCCCGTCCCTGCGCATGCGCACATGACCCCTCCCAAGCTCCCCCCTGCTCCGGGCACGATGGCCCGGTAAGTCCGTTTTTCTCTCTCACCAGGCTCCAGAGCCTTTCTAGGAGTCTGGGGAGGGCAAAAACGGCCTTCCCTACCCCACCCAGAGGCTGGTGGGGGGGTGGGGGGAAGGCTGTTTTTGCCATCTCCATACTCCTAGAAAGGCTCTGGAGCCTGGGGACAGCAAAAAATGGGCCTTCCGGTCCCACTGGAAGTTGGCAAACGGGCTGTTTCCGGCCTCTGGAGGGCCTCCAGGAGGGTGGGCAAGACCGCTTTTGCCCTCCCCAGACTCCTAGAAAGGCTCTGGATCCCGGTGAGAGTAAAAAACGGGCCTCCCCCCCCCCAAAGGCAGGAATTTTCGGTCTGAAAATCAGCTGGCCGATGTGCGTATGCGCGCCGGAGCTGAGCACAAGTGCCCACCAATATGGCTATGCCTGCCAACTTCTCCTGGTATGGCCCCTAACCGTAACAGGAGAAGCCAACGTGGGCTTCAGTTTAATTTCCTTTAGGCAGCCGAGCAGCTTCTTAATATCAACTCTATAAAATCATTGCAGGAAAAGTTAGAATCAGGCCAAAAATCTAGCATCTAGTCCACATGCAATAAATGGACTTGGTTGGTTTTAATAAATAAAAGAATGGGTTAAATACATAAAAGAATGGGTTAAAATTCTAGGCGTTAAAGAGCTGTGGGGAGCAATGGTTAGAATGCAGAACTGCAGGCTAACTCTGCACACTGCCAGGAGTTCGATCCTGACCAGCTCAAGGTTGACTCAGCCTTCCATCCCTTCCGAGGTTGGTAAAATGAGGACTCAGATTGTTGGGGGCGGCAATAGGCTGACTCTGTAAGCCGCTTAGAGAGGGCTGTAAAGCCCTGTGAAGCGGTATATAAATCTATTGCTATAAGCAATTTACCAATTAGAGTAAGTTAGAGACTGACCTATCTTCTCTATATCCTGATATGCAACTGGATAGAGAAATCCAGCTCTCTCTAGTTATCCAGGAACCCAGGGAAGTAATTATATTTCAAAGGGATTCAACGCAAGGACACTGGCACTCCGTCTCACTGTACCTTGGCTTCTTGAATCATCCCATTAACAATCTCTTCTGCCTTCTTGATTTCCTGGGTAGTCATGGCTCCCTTGGCGGTGAAGTCAAACCGCAATCGGTCCGGAGCCACCAAGGAGCCTCGCTGATCAGCTTCTCCCAGCACAGAACGTAAAGCAAAGTTGAGGATGTGAGTGGCCGTGTGGTTGCTCATAATGGGCCTTCGCCTTGGCTGAAAGGTAAGAGAGAGAGGTGACTGGAGATGACAGGATCTGCAAGAGAAGGAAGGATCTGTTGTAACCTAGGCCCAAGTAGTTATTACCAGACACAATCAGTCCTAAACAAACATATTTTGTTAGAACAGCTGAGAATTATTTCATTCTCAGCTTAGTCCAAATTAAGTCCAAAACAAGTCCTTCATAAACAGTCCTTCGGCCTTATCACCAACCTTTGTCTTCTTTGGCACCCTGCCAAAGGCAAAACCCCACAAAATTCAGAAGCAAGGGATGCCGACAAGAAACAAATGTAGCAACGTTGCTTTCCTACAAAGATCCCAAGAGCCCTTGCTGCTCTTTTAAGCCTTATGGGAGGGGCCAATCATCTCCTGGCCTTACTCCCGAGTCATCCTTTTTGCTTTAACTGCTCTTGCCTTCTGGCAGCTCTTCGTATGCGTGCACTAGGAACAGGCTCTTTCTGTTCCTCTGCCTCTCTGCTGTCTGCCTCTGGAGGCTCTGGAGTCCGTACATCACTCCCAGATGGCCCTGGCCCCATCTCTGCCTTTGACGCAGAGCCCTCATCCGGGCCTTCCCCTGATTCCAGGACTGGCCCATGATCCTCCCCAGCCTCCTCACTGTCCGACTTCGCTGCCAGCTCCACAGGCTGCTGGCGGACCACAACAGGATGCTTCTCATCAAGGATCCCAAAAAGTCAGGATCAATTCTAGTCATCCAGCTGGGGTCGGTAAGCGATCTGGGCAATAGGCTGCTATAGGCCCCCGGGCCGTGAGCCATTCGGAACCGGGCTGCAGAAGTGGTGGGCGAGCATTCCCACTTTATGGTGAGCAGCAGGCTGTTGTAGCCTGCAAGCAGCCAGCGGAGATGATGGCAGACTCAGACAATGGGGAGGTTGGGGAGGAATTTGGGCCAGTCCTGGAGCCTGGGGAAGCTGTCTGATGAGTGCTCTGCCTCAGAGGCAAAGAGGGAGCCACAGTTATCAGCTGCCTTCAGAGTTGGATATCAGTGGGGCAGAAGAACAGCTGGAGCCTGTTTCCGATGTGTGCTTGCACAGAGCTGCCAGGAGAAGGGAACAGCTAAGGAACAAGGGCCGACTCGGGAGTAAAGGCACAGGTACATGGTGATCGGCCCCTCCCACAGGGAATAAAGAAGAGCAAAAGGGAAGGGAAGTTTGCAGGAGATAATTAGTTCAATTCATGAGGGTGAAGATCTGTTCCTAACTTCTTGCCAAGTAATTGCTGCTGCTACAGCCTGGCGTTTGGAAGATATCGGCCTGGCAACTCTCCAAACCTGATAAAGGTCTGTAGTTGTGAAATCTCATGAAAGACTGTTTGCCGGGACTTTGCTGGAAAGGAATTCCCTTTAACCTAAATAAAAGAGGTTTGGTTCGGACGAGGAGTCTGCTCCGTGGTTTGGGGAAGCCTACGTCAGAACACAGGCATGCATGTGGTGCATGCTTGATTTGGGCATGTGTGCCTGCCACTCGTGCAAATGGAGCGACACACGCACCCTTGCCGGCCACTCGCATGGAACCATACCCTCTTCTCCCCCCACAAAGCCGGAAAGGTTAGGGAACTCTGAGCTAGTGCATCCAATTTTAACCCTGGTTTGACCATAAGAAAAGGATTAGATGGGAGAATCCAAGTCAAATTTCTTTTACCTTCCTCCCTCCTCGAGTCAACTCACCTCATCAATAAACAAGCACACAAAATCTCCCACCTTCAGGCTCCCATAGATGGTGCCCACATGGAGTACATAACCTCCTCGGACTTGTACGTTTTTCACCGTAAATTCCGTCTTCTGCAAAGCAAAGGAGAGTCAGTGGACAGTGGTTCATCAACTCAACCAAGGAGACTGATAACAAGACTGATGATCCCAACGAGCCGAGACCATGCTAGATCCTAGAACCTGTTCTGATCACTTCTTACTAGACTGAAGAACCGGTTGTGATCCTCCAATTTGCTAGTCAACAGGCATTAAGGGGCAGAAGGATGGCATATTTGTCTACCAAGGCCTACCCCATCCTGAAACGGATCAAGGTTCTCACCAAATCTATTTGGCCAACTTACATCTGCGCCATCGTCTTCTTTAACAAAGTAGCCTTCGTCGTAGATCTGTCCACCCTGCTCAGCGTAGAAACAGGTCTTGTCCAGTACAACCCCACACTCTTGGCCCGTATGAACTTCCTCTACAAAGGTCTTTTCCCGTCGGAGAGCTTTCACTGTGGCCCCAGGGTTACCAAATTCTGTAGGTCAAAACGAAACACCCCCAAATAGGGTAAAAAACAAACAAACCAAAGAACGTCAGGTGAGCTTCGTATCACATCAGGAAGCAACAAGGACCATGCAAAATATGGGCAAGGAGAACCTTGACATTTGCAGAAGAGACCATTCAGGGGCCAGCCTTCCTCAACGGGATGTGTTGGGATACAATTCCTGTTGTGACCTAGGCTTACTGAATCATTACAAGACACAATTAATCCCAAACAAACCTATTTTATTGTAACAGCTGAGAATATGTTCATTCCCAGCTGAGTCCCAATTAGTTGCAAAACAAGCCCTTCGGAAGAAGTCCTTCGGGATAATCACCAACCTTTATCTTCGTTGACACCCTGCCAAAGGCCTTACTTGGCAAAGCCCCACGGAGTTCAGAAACAAACAAGAGATGCCGACTGGAAACAGAGTTAGCAACTTTGCTTTCCTGCAAAAGGCCCCAAGTGCCTTTGTTTCTTTTTTAAGCCTTATGGGAGGGGCCAATCATCTCCTGGCCTTACTCCCGAGCTGTCCCTTTTGCTTTAGCTGCTTTTGCCTTCTGGCAGCTCTGCGCCTGCGTGCACTAGGAACAGGCTCCTCCTGTTCCTCTGCCTCTCTGCTGCCCAACTCTGGGGGCTCCGGAGTCCGCGCATCACTCTCAGGTGGCCCTGGCCCCCTCTCTGCCTCCAACACAGAGCTCTCATCTGGGCCTTCCCAAGGCTCCAGGATTGGCCCATGGTCCTCCCCAGCTTCCTCACTGTCCGACTCTGCTGCCAGCTCCACAGGCTGCTGGGGGACCATAATTCCCAGAATTTATTGCCTGCAAGTCCCTACTCATCTGAAGGTGTTTTAGCTACCTAGGAAAACATGTTGGCCCTGGGACAGGCAGAGGATGCTGCATAAAGGAACAGCCTGGTTCTATTATTATTATTATTATTATTATTATTATTATTATTATTATTATTATTATTATTATTATTATTATTATTGCTATTATATTATTACTATCGCTATTAGTTCATGTGTTAATATTTACTACCAACTTTCTTTGGTTTTGTTCTATTTGTAAATGATACTCTGACAATACACTGTTTTTCAAAAAAGGTTTATAAATGAAAATTTATACATGTATATAAAAAAAGGAACAGCCTGGAACTCACCATAGAAGCCTTCTGAATCCGACCGATAGTTGTATTTCGGGGAGTCGTCGGTGGGCTCCAGACCTCTGGCACGCAGTTCTTCAATTGCATAGATGTCCAGCATGATGAGATCTTCATCGCCACCTCCCTTGCCCTGGGACTTCAGCTGGAAATGTTAACAAACCCAAATGTGAAGGTTGGATTAAAGGACTCAGTTGAGGTTTGATTCTCTTATCTTATTCTACTGCACCAAAGGAAGTCGGAAGTCAATGCCTTTTCTTTCTTTTTTCCCTTTGCCCTATACTTTTCCCTCCCTTGTTTTCCTAATATTTTCTGTTCTGTTTTATATTATAATCTAATAAAAAGTCACCTTTTTCAGGGCCCTTGTAACTTTGAATGGTCATTAAATGAATAGTTGTAAGTCAAGGACCACCTATACACGTGATGGAGAATCTATGGCACATGTGCCCAAAGTGCCACGCAAAGCCATATTGCCCGGCACACGCGGCCTTGCCTATTTGTCTTCTGGGTTTCTGGCGCGCACGCGTGAGTAATGATCAGCTGTCCTTTGTGATTGCAGCACTAATGGCGTGTACATGCTCGCCAGCCAGCTGATTGTTGGGTGTGTCTGCGTGCCAGAACCTGAAAGTTAGGCTTTTCTGGAGTGCAATCCCTTCGCACACACGGCAGTGCCGAAAACCGCCCTGTCCATGCACACTCGAACCTGTAAGTTTCTGCTTTTCCAGAGTGCAGTCCTGACGAGGACGCACAAGTGTGCACGACATTTCCACACGACCTTTTTGGCACTCTATGCCAAAAAGGTTCGCCATCACTGACCTATACAGATGCCCTCTAAGTTTGAGATCTGGTCAGCAGTAGCCCAACCCTACCTGAGCAGTCTTCCTTTCCTCCTCAAAGGCCTCCATGTCGACTCTTAACCCCTTCTCTTCCGCAATTAGTCCAGTGAGATCCACAGGGAAGCCGTACGTGTCATATAGGAGCCAGGCTGTGTCTCCTGGATGGGGACCAGAAAGAAAGAGCCAACGGTCAAAGCGTCATGAAAACATCTCGATCTGGAGGACTTCCGTTTTGGCATCATGGTAAGACAGTCGGGGAAATAGCGGGCTCTGATGAGTCCTGCGAAAACCCCGGCAGCTGAACCGCCGATGGGTCCTTGGACCGAACTCGTCTTGCAGGGACAGGGAAGAAGAGGGACCCTGTGGGTCACCCTGCCTAACAGCTGAGCTTCCCTTTCTCATCATGCTCTCTAAGAAAGGGGAGAAGGAAAAGAAAGGACCTTGTACAACACGCACCGAGAGCTGGCTTGGGAAGAAACAATGCAAAGAATGAAAAGTTTTTTTAACAGGAGGAAAGAAATCTAATGTGAAGTCACGTCTTTTCACACCAAGGGATAAAATACACTTGCCTCCTAATAATTAGAGCTCCTAAATTTGTGGTTTACATCAGCCATTTTTCCGGTTGAGCGTCTATCAGTGGACACAGTGGCGGCAGGTGGAGAGGGGGAATGGTTTCATGTACATATTGTTGTGGCCCGAAGTGGCCAGCAGAACTGGCAACAGATTTGGACAGTGAGGAGGTTGGGAAGGAACATGGGTCAGTCCTGGAGTCTGGGGAAGGCTCTGATGAGTGCTCTGCATCCGAGGCAGAGATGGGGCCAGGGCCATCCAAGTTACCAGCAGCCTTCAGAACCAGACATCCGGGGGCAGAAGAACAGCTGGAGCCTGTTCCCAGTGTGTGCATGCGCAGAATTGCCAAGGGAACAGCTAAAGAACAAGGGCTGACTTGGGAGTAAGGCCACAGGTGGACGATGAATGGCCCCTCCTATAGGGAATAAAAGAGGAGAGAAAGGGGAGTGGAGTTTGTAGGAGACAATTAGTTCACCTAATTGGTTTGTGACTCTCTGAGGCTCCTTTTGAATATATCGGCCTGGCAGCTCTCCAAGCCAGATAAGGTCTGTAAATTCTCCCTTGAAAGATTTTACTGAAGGTAAATGAGAGGAATTCACTGTTTGTTTAATAAAAGGGGTTTTGTCGGGACCAGGATTCTGCTTCGTGCTTTTTGCGGAAGCCTAGGCCAGAACACATGTGTTACTTTCACAAATCCAACTTTGTGCATGCCTATACTCACCCACCACTTCTGTAGCCCGATTTCGAACGGGCTACGGCTGCCAGTGGGTTGTGAACCGGGGTGTGTGGGTGTTGGGGAATCTCTGGTTTACATCTTGGAAGGGGGAAAAAAAAATCTATCAGTTGAAAAAGAATAAAGGCGAAAAAGTAAGAACGATGAGTACTATGAGCAGTGAAAGCACAGAACTTCCTGCTGACTAGGCTCATGAGCAATGAAGAAATAAATAATGCTGTAAAATACAGAACAAAGGTGGAAAAGAGTTGAGCCGTTTTGTATCTCCTTCTCCACCTGATGGAAGAATTCTGCCTCTTTGATCACCTCAAGAGACTTTACCCTTAAGACTCAAGCAAAAGTCGACAGAAATATTCTGTCCACCATTGTTGTCTTGGCGCCTCGCTGGCGTCCTGCCATCAAAGGACCAGAGTGGCGAGGGACAAATGGGCAATAAACCTGTATGTTTCTATTGTGGGAATTGGGGGGGGGGGAGGGGGCATGAAAGCTGAGGAAGAGCAGATCAAAATGGAATCAGTTCACGCCAGGCATCTTCAAGGCCGTTTACCCTGAGTATGGAAAGTTACCAGTCCAAACACCTCAGCGTTCCCAAAGAGTCTCAGCAACATCACATTGGCTAGATTTGGACTGGTCATGAAGGGAGGGACTGGGAGTGAAGGAAACAGTTTTGTATTGATGTGTGGGACTCTCAGATTCCCCCTGACTTTACTGCAACTAGCATCTTTTAGTAAAAGTACCTTTCACTTCAATCAAATGGGGGTCGAGGGTTTTTCTTCCCTAAGGGATCAGACTGGGGCAGGTCTGACAGATTCCTTTCTAGCCCTACCATGTTATAATAACGAGTGACCTTTTAAGAGGAGGAAGACTATCCTGAGAGATGTGACTTCACATGATATTTTGAGTTGATGGGGACTATTAATAGGAAGGGTAACATATGACATACCAGGGATTATTTTATTGTCTCCCAAGCTCTGAATTTTCCTGTCAAGAATGCGGCGTCCTCGGTTGAGTGTCTTCAAAAATTGCACCTCCTCTTCGTTGATAATATCTTTCACCATGTCTGGATCTTTTGTCAGTTCGGGGAAGGCTCCTCCCTGAGAGGAACAGGATTCAGTGAAGGAAGGTCATCTCCTCTGCTCAGCCATCCATGCATCTTAGAGAAGTGTGAGGAGCAGCTTCCCTGATGCTTTCTAGGTAATCTGGAGACTACAACTCCCAGGATTCCAGTTGGTTAGTATATGATTCTATTCTACAGTAGTGGCCAAAAATTGTGCAAACCTTTTGGGAAAAGTCTATTTTCTAAAACTAGCTTATAACACCACTTTGTTTTGCAGTAGTACCATAAAATTATAGTTCAATGGGAAGATAATTTAATCAAGAATGTAATGCAGTAACTTTTATGAAGGATTTGGTATTAGAATAGCAGTTACAGTATAAACTTTTATCATTAATTAGTTATTTGATTTAAAATACAATTTTATTGTACATGTTTCTTAACTTGTGTTCGCCGCCCTGAGTCCTTCGGGAGAAGGGCGGCATATAAATACATGTAATAAATAAATAAATAAATAAATAAATAAACAAGAAAAGAGAAACACCTAGAAAAACATGAGATATACAAAAATGATCACCGTGTCAGTTAACACTTAGTTGGCTAACCTTTAGCATGAATTACGGCCTTATAATGTCTTCCCACGGAGTGAACCAAGTCTTTTAGTTCTGCAGCTGTTCTAATGTGAAACCAAGATTGAATGATTGCTTCTATTAACTAGGTTTTATCGCTGGATCGCTTCTGACTAACAAGTTTCCTTAGTTGGCTCCATAGATTTTTAATTGGGTGAAGGTCTGGGCTATTCCCAGGCCATTCAGCAGTGGAATAGGATTATGTTGAAACTCCAAAAAAAAGTGGGTGTTTTTAGTCATCAAACCTCAAAAATACACTTTTCCCAAAAGGTTTCCACAATTTTGGCCACTAATGTAACCAGAGGGCAGGAGGGTGGGGACAACTGCTCAAGAGCAAAACACAAGAGTAGGATTACCAGCGACTGAACCACCACATCGACCAGCGTGGCGAAGAATCCCTTGGGAGCATTGAGCTTCTCATGAGCATAGCGCACAGCACGTCGGAGGATCCGCCTCAGAACATACCTGCAGTAAGGAACAAGGAGGGAAGAGTCCGTTTTACATTCTGGCTATAGGGGTGGGTTCTAATTTTTTTTTTACTACAGGTTCTGTGGGCGTGGCTTATTTTGTGGGCATGGCTTGATGATCATGTGACAATTCTTTAGGATTTAGCAGAGGAACTGGTCTACCAGGCTTTTAACTGCTTGCAGAGCTTTACCGGTCTACCCATTTATTTTTGCAGGCACCGGTCTACTCATTTGTTTTCTTTTACCACTGATCAGCTGTAGGGCGGCTCTCTGAAGCCCCAGCAGCAAGAATTTAAACAGTTTTTCCCCCTCTAGCTGATAGCTGGGACTCAGGAGGCAGCAATCAATTGGGGGTGGGGCCAAATAAAAGGTAAGAATAATGCAGGGTGGGTGGGGGTGGGTGGGAGGGCAGAACCGGTTTGGTGACGTCATATCGTCACCGCTACCGGCTCGGCCGAACTGGGCCGAGCTGGGAGGAACCCTCCACTGTCTGGCTAGTCCTATTTCTGAAAACATTGAGATGCAGAGAGAACCGACTACGAGTTTATTAGGGCAGAGGTTCCCAACCCCCAAGCCACAGCCCGGAACCGGGCCACAAAAAGCAAAGTGTGTCTGTGTGCAGCTCCATTTACATGCTGCTGTTAGTGTGAGCAGCATGCATGCCTGTCACAGAAATGGAGCTGGGCATGCAACTGCGCATACCTGCCACTTGCATGGAAGTATCCCTTCTCCCCCATCCCTTGCTGGGCTGCCAAGCCGGAAAGGTTAGGGACAGTTCCATTAGTGGGGAAAGCTTCAAAGGGGGTCCCAGCACATCAGTTCCATTTTTACTCAGGCTTCACCTCGGGGAATTACGGTCAGCCTCACCCTCTGCCGGTGTTATCGGGTCTCCCCCCATCTGAAAGGGCTATGGTGATGGTTCGAGCGTGGTCAGCCAGGACTCGATAAGCCATATCTATGCCATCAACATCTTCCTCACCAACCTGCCCAGCGTAAGGTCGGCAGCCAGTCCCCTATTGAAAAGAAGGAATAAACCGTAAATGTTCATGAATGTGAGCCAGTTCCAATATTTACTTATTATTTACTAATAGATAGATAGACACACACACACACACACACACACACACACACACACACATTTCTTTTCGTAGGCCTTTATATGTATTTCTCTTTAGCCAGGTTCTTCCTATGTAAACCAAGATTTTTATGCAGCCCTAGTTCAGTGAAATCACAATCTACTAGTTTCTAGGCTTTTGTCTCCTTAGAACTCCTTAGTCTCCCAATGGGCAGCAGAGGGTCTGATGGCTGCCAGAAAAAAAGCCTCGAAACTAGTGGATTGTGATTTCACTGAACTAGGGCTGCATAAAAATCTTGGTTTACGTAGGAAGAACCTGGCTAAAGAGAAATATATACATACATACATTTATTTATTTATTTATTACATGTATTTATATGCCGCCCTTCTCCCGAAGGACTCAGGGCAGCGAACACAAGTTAAGAAACATGTACAATAAAATCGCACTTTAAATCAAATAACTAATTAATGATAAATAATAAACCCAGAATCAGAGTCAGCCTATTTTCTTGAACAGCCAAGTCTTCAGCTCCCGACATACATACATACGTATATACACACATATATACATACACACACTAGAAACCTTGATGGTGCAGTGGTTCGAACGCAGTATTGCAGACTAATTCTGCCTACAGCCTGGAGTTTGATCCTGACTGTCTCAAGGTTGACTCAGCCTTCCATCTTTCTGAGATCGCTAAAATGAGGACCCAGATTGTTGGGGGAAATTGGCTGATTTTGTAAACCGCTCAGAGAGGGCTGTTATAGGACAGTATCGAAGTGGAACTGCTATTATTTCTTGCATTGATAATCCATTTTCCCTTGAGATTTCAAATACTGATTTTGAGATTTGTTCCAATACTGGAGGCTTTTAAAAAGAAACTGGACAGCCATTTGCCTGATATGGTATAGGGTCTTCTGCTAGAGCAGGGGGTTGGACTAGAAGACCTCCAAGGTCCCTTCCAACTCTGCTATTCTGTTAACATGAGCCTGAGCTATGCTATCCAGAGGCTGAACCCGTGTATTGACAAAGTGACCCACCATGAACTTGGGACATACCTTCTGAATAGCCTCAAAGTAAGGCACAAAAAGATCGGTGTCATAATTGGACATTTTGTTCTGCAACACGGACACCAGCCGTTCCAGCCCCATCCCAGTGTCGATGCTTTTCTTCGGCAGTGGTTTCAAGGTCCCGTCAGCCTCTCTGGCCCAAGAAGAAAATAATATATATATATGTTTTCTGAGGTTTTCGCGGGTGTTTGTATATAGGTCTTTGGTTATTCGGGTCTTCTCCCGCGTAAAATTGGAAGTGTCTTGGCGATGTTTCGATGAAGTCTCATTTGTCATCTTCAGGCTGGTGTTCTCGGCTTCGTGCTTCCAGGAGCAATGTGAGATCGCAGCTGTCTCTTCCTTTTAAATTGCTAGTGGGGGTGTGAGCTGACTGGGTGGGAGCTTGGCTGTGTTCTGATTGGGTGGAGGTGTGTTCTGATTCAATTCTAATTGAAGCATGAAGCCGAGAACACCAGCCTGAAGATGACGAATGAGACTTCGTCGAAACATCGCCAAGAAACTTCCAATTTTATGTGGGAGAAGACCCGAATAACCAAAGACCTACACACACACACACACACACACACACACACACACGTACTGTATTTTTCAGAGTATAAGACGCACCTTAGTTTTTGGGGAGGAAAATAAGAAAAAAACTGATCGGCGGGTGGATCGGCCTCTTGGAATACTTCCAATCAGCTGTTCTCAAAGGTGAATTTTAGCAACAGGGTCCTTGGTTGTGAGATCTGTGCCTTGCTTTTTTTTCTGCCTCTGAAACCTCTATTTCAGAGGCTTCTTTTTCTGCCTCTGAAACTTCTGAAACTGTTTCAGAAAAAGCTTTTTTTTCTGCCCCTGAAAGCCTCTGAAACAGAGCTTCAGAAAAAAAGCCTCTGAATCAAAGTTTCAGAGGCTTTTTTCCCCTGAAGCTCTGTTTGGAGGCTTTTTTTCTGAAGCTCTGTTTTGGAGGCTTTTTTTCTGAAGCTTTTTTTCTGATGCTTTTTTCAGTCTCTGAAACCTCTGTTTGGGGCTGGGCGAGGCTACATTTGGAGTATAAGAAACACTCAGATTTTCACTCTCTTTTTGGGCGTTTCATACTCCGAAAAATACGGTATATATAATAATCATTGGGATTAGGAAACACGAGCAGAAATCCAGTCCTTCCCCTTCGTCCCAACTTCATGCAAACTAGAAACTCCAATTTTAAACCATGTATTTAAAAGCAAATTAAAACCAATATAGAGCAATGAAATACAGTTAGTCTTTGACTTACAACAGTTCTTTTAGTGACCACTCGAAGTTACAAAAGCACCAAAAAAGTGACTGATGGCCGTTTTTCACACTTGCTATTGCATGATCCCTATGTTCAAGTGATCAAAATTCAGACACATGGCAAACTGGCATGTATTTATGATGGTCGCTGTGTCCTGGGGTCATGCAATTGCCTTTTGATAAGCAAAGTCAATGGGGAAGGCCAGATTCACTTAATAACTGTGTTACTAACTTAGCAATTGTTAACTCCACTTAACAACTGTGGCAAGAATGGGACAAACGTTTCACTTAGCAGCAGAAATGCTGGGCTTAATTGTGGCTGAAAGTCGAGGACAATGTACAGATTACATAGGTAGAACAAATACATCATGCAGATATATGTATAAATGTAAAAGCGGGAATGAAATTCTTCAGTGGTCTCCCTCTTGATTGACTGGAAAACCCACAGCTGGGAGATTCCTCAAGCAAAAGGAAACAAATTCCTGCATCACCTGTTGAACTGTATGAACACCAAATTCCAGATCTCGAGCACATTGGGATCATCTTGATTGACAAGGTGGGAAGCGTCTCGGTCCCCGATCCGGTCGTAATGCATCTCGCTGCAAGGGCCACAGGGCCCCGTGTCTCCCATTTCCCAGAAGTTGTCCTTCATGCTACCTGGAAGAATCCTACTCTCTGCCAGACTGAAGGAAAAAAAAAAAGCTCCATGAATAACAAGAGGGAGGAAAGAGCCCACAAGTCATAGTTTCAGTGCTCTGGATTAATTAGGAGACCACACTTATTTTCAAATAGTTTTGAAAATATTCAATAGCCAGCGCTGTAGTGGCGCAGTGGTTAGAAGGCGGTATTACAGGCTAACTCACTGCTCACTGCCAGGAATTCGATTCTGACCAGCTCAAAGGTGGACTCCAGTGGTGGGTTTCAAATTTTTTTACTACCGGTTCTGTGGGTGTGGCATAGCTTGGTGGGCGTGATTTGGTGGGCGTGGCAGGGGAAGGATACTATAAAATCTCCATTCCGTCCCCAATCCAAGAGAAGGTTACTGCAAAATCCCCACTTCCTCCCAATCAGCTGGGACTTGGGAAGCAGAGAATAGATGGGGGCGGCGCCAGTCAGAATTTTTACTACCGGTTCTCCGAACTACTCAAAATTTCTGCTACCGGTTCTCCAGAACTGGTCAGAACCTGCTGAAACCCACCTCGCTGGACTCATCCTTCCATCCTTACGAGGTCATTAAAATGAGGACCCAGATTGTTGGGGGCAATAGGCTGACTCTATAAGCCGCTTAAAGAGGGATGTAAAGCACTGTGAAGCGGTATATAAGTCTAAGTGCTAGTGCTATTTCCCCCCACTTGTGTGCCCTCCAGATGTGAGCCTGGGAAGACGAAATTGCAAAAACTGTAGTCCCATCACAAATGGACAGTGCGAGGTTAGGAAAGTTGGTATTTGAAGCCCACTTAGCAAGGGGTTTTTTTGATCCTTACTGATGAGAATGTGATTAGGAAAATATTAGAATGTGCTGAAATGAATGCTTGCAATTAAAGAGAAAGAACAAACTGAATATTACATGATACGGAAATTATTTTATCAATGGTTAGAGAATAAAAATGGAAGTTAGAAATAAAAGGAGATTAAAGTAGAAAATATGTTAAGTGAGATGTAAATAATATGATGATGGTTATTATGACTATTAGGATTATGATGCTTAATATTATTATTATATTTTTATTAGAAGATATATTAAGAGGGAAAAATGAATAGGTTTACTATGTTCCAATATTTCACTTGTAAGATCAGAGAATTAATATCAGTGCAATAAATGCTGTTGTAAATCTTAATGGTTATTGTACAGAGATGTATGTACCCAGATGACAATACTGTTTAAGGGAAGATGGGGTGTTTATATTAAAAAATAAAAATGAATTTTTAAAAAAGCTTTTTTTAAAAGTAGTATTGACATCACACTAGCAAAACTAAGATAGTGCTATTTTAAAACTATAAATACTGACAAGGAACACACCATCAGCTGGGATAATGGTCCCTTTTTTTTATTTTGTGCAGCCAAAAAATAAACCACTCTGAAAGATTCTTGGTAAAAATGGTGGTTTAAAACAGGGGTCCCCAACCTTTTGGGCCTCAGGGACCACTAAATTCATAATTTTAAACCCCGCTGACCACTGATACGATCTGCCTAATGACTGGCTGGTTGGGCATGGCTAGTGGTCACGTGACTGGGTGGGCGTGGCCAACTTGATGTCACTCACGTTGAGGGGCGCCTCGTCAGACTCTACTCACCCCTCCCCTCCTAGCCACTCCTCGTCTGCTCGCCTGGGCTCCTTAGAGCCCCAACAGGAAGCTGTTGTTGGAGCTAAGCAGCCACCACGACAAAGAGTTGGCAAAACAGCTGCCTCGGTTCAAATTGGATCTAACCGAGAAGGAGGCTCAGTAGAAGCACCTCACTGAGGACTACGAGCACAGGCTTTCCAAGTAGAGGGAAGACCTGCAGGAGTGCAAGGCCAGGTACTGGCACCTGGAGGCTCAGCGGGCTGAGATGATCAGCCAGTTCCAGGCCATGATGCAGTCCCACTGGAACGAGGCCCTCTGGCTCTTCGCCACCAGTGGTGCTTCCCTCTAGCCTTTGCCCAAAGCTCCGCACCAGGAGGCTGAAGCAGACCCCAAGTTGGAATTTCTGCTCCCCTCCGACCCACACAAAAAGGCCCCAAAGTGGGAGACTTTCTGCAGCAACGCAAGCGTTCATTGCATGTATCCGGCCCAAGGGCCATAGTTTAAGGACCTCTGATTTAGTGGAATATAAAAAATGCAAATAACTTTTCTGCAGACCACCAAAATTTTCTCACAGACCACAAGTTGGTGACTGCTGGTTTAAAATATCCGATATGAGAAGCAGGCCAGATGGTCAAGATGTGGTTTCTGAATGGCCTGCTTTCCACTAAACTAAAGTTTCACATATATTTTTTCTTTCTTTCAGGATCCCTTCCCACTTTTAAAAATTACGCAGGACTCTAAAAAGAGTGATGGAATTTTAACACACTATTATTTTTAAACATGGCAAATAATTTCTATTTCACAGACCTCTGTTGGAGGCCCTGGGAATACACTTTAAGCAGCACTGCACTCAAGTAAAGTAAGCTTCTAAATCACAACTCTTGATTCAAAAGTAACAACAAACTTGCAATCCGTTACATTTATTCCCAGTTTGTTTGTTTTTTTAGGGCAGAAGAGTTTTTGCATGATGCAGAGAAAGGGGAAATTTAAGGCACAGACTAGAGTTTGGAACAGCTCCTTCCTGGTCTTTAACCCTCTTCGCTTCTTTTGAGAGGGACTGGAGTTGCTTTCTGACAGTTAAGGAAGAATTTCCTGGGTAACCCCCAACTCACCCGAGATCCAGCCAAATCTGTTTGCAATCTAAGTCAGGTTCCAAGCCGGCTGCCTCGTTGCCACCGAAATAAGTCACATAGAGCCTTTCGATGGGGATGCCAAATTCTTTGGTGAGCAAGTCCAGAGCAAGCTTACAAGCCAGTTCCTGAGTGGACGGTGAAAAATACGGCTGTGAAGGTCTTGCCAGACAGAATGATGGTCTACTGCCTTTCTTTTCACATTTCGCCTTTTTTCTAAATGCGGCAATAACAAACACCAAGCCATCATAGAGACAGGTAGCCCTTCCGCTTAGGCCCACAATCGGGACCAGAACATCCACTGCTAAGCAAGGCAGTTGATAAGTGAGTCACACCTGATTTTATGACTTTTATTGCCACAGTTGTTAAGCGAATCACCGAGTGGGAATTACACGGTCGTTGAATGAATCCAGCTTCCTCCATTGACTTCGCCTGTCAGAAGTCAGCTGGGAAAGTCGCAAATAGTGATCGCGTGACTCCGAGATGCGACAACCCCCGTAAATACCCGCCAGCTGCCACGCCCTCCGAATTTTGATCACATGATCTCGCTGATACCGCGATGCTAAGCATAAGGACCATCGTCAAGTCACTTTTTTCAGTGCCACCGTTAAGTTTGAATGGTCGCTGAACAAATGGCCCTAAGTCAAGACCGATTGTACAACCGGTCCGAATGTACCAGTACAACCATCGATTGTGTATAGTTTGAAATGTCCAAGTAGTCCTTGACTTACAACAGTTCACTTAGCTGTTCTGCCCCAGCTACGGACCCCAAAGAACGCAGCACGCACGAAGTCTGTACAAATCTTAGTTTACTAAATTAAATCATAAATCATAAATCATAGAGCCTGGTATAGCTCAGCAGACTAAAAGCATTGTGATTTTCACCAGCTGTCTGTAATTACTGTAAGTTCGAATCTCCCCAGCCTCAAGGTTGACTCAGCCTTCCATCCTTTCTAAGGTAGGTAAATTGAGGACCCAGTTTGTGGGGGCAATAAGCTGACTTTGTTTCAAATATACAAAAGTATGAAGGCTATTGCTTAACACATTGTAAGCCGCCCTGAGTCTCCGGAGAAGGGCGGCATGTAAATCAAATTTAATTTTTTTTAAAAAAAATCAGTCTTTTTCAAACAAAGGCTGTTAATTAACTTTCTTATCAGCCTACAAGAATCCAAAGAATAAATAATCGTAATCTTACTATGGTTGGCAGAAGGCCCAGAAGCAATTTGCAGGAAACTGATAAGAGAACTAAGATCCAGACGCAAAGGAGAGTGAACGAAGTTGTTCCCTGCAAATTGCCTCAGTTGTCATCCTTCCTTAAATAGGCTAAGGGAGTGGCCAATTAGCCCTAAGTCTTACACTCGAGACCTCCTCCTGAGCAGCCACTCCTGCCTTTTGGCAGCTCTGTGCGCCCGTGCATCGAGAAGAGGCTCCTCCTCTTCTTCCTCTTCACTTATGGGAGCTTCTGGAGGTTCTGAAGGCCCTGGCTGAATCCCTGCCTCTGGCACCACATCTTCTCCAGCCTCCTCACTGTCTGACTCGAGCGCCAGCTGCACAGGCCGCTGACGGGCCACAACATTAGCGACCGTTCAAAGTTACGTCATTGAAAAAAGTGACTCATGGCTGTTTTTCACCCTTACGACCATTGCAGCACCCTCCCATGGTCGCATAATCCAAATTCAGATGCTTGGCAACTGGTTCACATTTACGACAGTTGCAGCCTCTCGGGGTCACATTTTTAGCACACACACACACACACACAAGTCAATGAGGGAAGCCAGATTCACGTAACAACCGCATTACTAATTTAACAACTGCAATGATTCGCTTAAACAACAGTGGCAAGAAGAGTCGTAAAATTATTATCAGGGGATGTCTTATTTTCGGGGAAACAGGGTATCTGTTTTTGATAAGTCTGGAAATACGAGCAGGCTGCCTCTGTTCTTTTGGATGATCGAGCAGTAGCCAAACCAACATCCCAAACATGCAAGATCAGATCAGTGTTCAATTTTCGCTGACTATGATTTCAAAGAAGAGCTTGTCAGGAGTATATTCATCAACTGGAATAGGACATGGTAACAAGATCAGCCAATGTATAGGCACAGCAACTAAATCAGCCAATCAGGGCTGTTTGGGAACTGAGACAGACTGGAGCCAAGGAGTGTCTTAGTCTGCAGCTTCTGAGTCTGTGCAGAGAACCTGAAACTAGTCTCCTCTGCTAAAATGAAACTGTTGTCTCCCGCCTTGTGTTTTCCTTGTAACTGCGACTACCTTGAAGAATCTATATTGGTATTATACATTTATCTTCCTGTATTATATATATATAAAGAAGTTAATGAATCCTGCTGAATCAATTTGCCTGTGTGTGCTTCTGGATTTGATTTTTGCAAGAAACTCTGACCTAGATTTACGCAAGAGAATTCCCAAACTTATTTGATGATGCCAAAGACGCAAAAATTCTGTGTGCAACAAGCAAACCCCCCACAAACCAATCCCACCCTATGTCGTATTCCCGAGTTGAGAGCTTCCTGCTGTGCTCCTGCCGTACCTTGAAGTAATCACCAAAAGACCAGGAGCCCAGCATCTCAAAGAAAGTGTGATGATACACATCCTTGCCCACGTCGTCCAAGTCATTGTGTTTGCCGCCAGCTCGAATGCATTTCTGGGTGTTGACAGCTCGTGTCAACTTGGCCATGGGATGGGAAGGGTCAATTGTGTTGAGGAAGATCGGCTTGAACTGGGTTAACAAAGAAGAAAACAATTCTCCGCTCTGGAGTTCCATGCAATGTAGGCCGAGAACTTTTAAAAAATATTTTTAAAAACATGAGCCGCAGTGATTAGAGTGCAGTCCTGCAGGCTACTTCTGCTGACTGCCGGCTGACTGCAATTTGGCAGTTGAAAATTCACCAGGCTCAAGGTTGACTCAGCCTTCCATCTTTCCGAGGTCGGTAAAATAAGGACCCAGATTGTTGGGGGCAAGAGGCTGACTCTTTAAACCAGGGGTCTCCAATCTTGGCAATTTTAAGCCTGGTGGACTTCAACTCCCAGAATTCTGGAAGTTGAAGTCCTCCAGGCTTAAAGTTGCCAAGGTTGGAGACCCTTGCTCTAAACCACTTAGGCAGGGTTGTAAAGCACTGTAAAGCGGTATATAAGTTTAAGAGCTATTGGATATTTTTTTTTGTTGGCCCCAAATTCCTGACATTATGAAAAAAGAGAGTATAATTCCCTTTGCTTCGTAAGGCATCTATTATCACTCACCTGGTTCATGCCAGCATTGGCAAAGAGGAGGGTAGGGTCATCCAGAGGAATGGTAGCAGACGAGTGTACGTAAGTGTGTTGGTTGTCCACAAAGAAATTGATGAAGCGTTGACGGATCTCACTGGCTGTCAGGGTCTCCATTGTGAGTTCTCTGCTCAGCACTATGATGAGAGGGAGAGGTGGGAGAAAGAAACACCAGATTTGAAGGAAGTAAGCAAAAATTATAAAAAGGCAGTCCCACCTTAAGGCATGAGACCTAACAGGATTGTTTTTGTGGAGAAAATAGGATGAAGAGGGAGCATTAGATATACAGGGATTCCTTGACTTACAATCACAATTGAGCCCAACATTTATGTTGTTAAGTGATAACTCAACCTGATTAGAAGTTTGATAGATAAGAAAGAAAAAGTTTCGTAATAAAGGGTGACATGATTAAAAGCTAGAATAAATGATAGAAATAAGGTGAATATGAACGTATACATTTTTATCTTATAAAAGCAAAGTAATAATGAGAAAATGTGGAATAATTGAGTAACCATAGACTGCAATGGAACATAGATGTGTATTATTAGAAATACACAAGTTGATTGAGTGTAATAATTATGTTTAATCTGATTAATTTCAATTGTATTGGAATGTATGGCGCCCAGGTGACATACTGTTCATGCATTGATTTGACATTTTTATAATAAAAAATAAATAAATAAACTTGGGGGGAAAAAAGAAGAAGAAACCATGTTATGACTTTAGGACAAGGGGTGCACAATGGGCTTTAAGACACGGTATGTCACTGTGACCCACGGCTGCAGCGCTGCTGGCCATAAATCAAATTCACCTTGGACACCCTGAGCCGCAGGATTGGAGTCTCAAAGGTGCATTTTCCCCCCCTCAAAAAAGCAACTGGACTTTCTTGTTTGTTTTTTTCCTTCGATAGCATTTCTCTTCTCATCCAAGGAGTTTCTTCCCTTCTAACTGACCTGCTGGGGAATGGAAAGATTTACATTCTTTGCAGTCATCTGTTTGTTGACAATTCAGTCTTTCCATTCCCCACCGGACAGTTTGAAGGGAAGAAGCTTCTTTTGGATGAGAAGCGAAACTTTTTCAAAGAGAGGATAAAAAAATAAACAACCTCCAAGAAAGTCCAATTCATCTTTTGGAAAAAGCACATTTTTGGGACCCTCGTGATCTGGGATGATTGAGAAGCCCTGTAGTCACACAGGGTTGGAAACACACAAATACACACCCAGCATGGAGCATTGAAGCATCTCCAAACCAGCAATCTATAAGCCCAGCTCCTAAGACCCTTTTTACAGGTGGACTTGAGCAAAGGGGCAAAAATGCAAAAGGGGGGGGGGTCCATGGTCCAACATGCATACAACAAGCAACCGTCTCACCACCACGTTTATTGCGCGCTTGAAGTCTCAGCTGGTTTTTCTCCGCCCAGCCTACCTTGCAGGGTTGTTGTGCAGGTAGACTGGAAAGGGAGGGAGGGAACCACAGAGGAGGAGGAGGACGCCGCTTTTTACGCCTGGAAAACAGAGAAGAGATGCTGGAGTGGAACAAAAGCATTTATTTTATTGCTTTCCATTCAAATGACCCCCACCCTTCCCCGCAATAGTTTACCTGGCTCCTGCCGACGCTCCCCCCAACCCGCGACGTCGCTTCCAGCAGCTGCGGCGGCTCTTTCGCTACGCAGCCGAGCAGAGGGCGGACCTTTCTTTACCTCGCGCGTCCTATTGGCTCACAGGCTGAAAGGCCGGTGGCGATTGGTCCAAATCCCTGTCTATCATCTTAAAAAGGGGCCGAGTCACTTCGATATGCCAGTGTTTTATACGAGCATGCTGAGATTGAGGATTTGGGCCGGCTGATGCAATGGCTGCGAAACCGAGGTCACGTGGCCTCCAAGGAAGGGCATGAAGGCGGCAAGGGTGCCTCCATTAAGGGAAGAGAGACTAGCCCGGGAGGCGTGGAAGGAAAAATCTTATTGCAGCAGTGGTGGGCAAATATGGCCCCTTTATGACCTGTGGACTTCAACTCCCAGAATTCCTGAGGCAGCCAAGCTGTCTCAGGAATTCTGGGAGTTGAAGTCCACAGGTTGTAAAAGGGCCACAGTTGCCCACCCCTGTATTACAGAGAGGGGTTAATAATTCGAGATTGGTGGGATAGGATTAATGTATGAGGGAGGGAGGACTACGCCGCTAAAATACACTGTTCTTGACTTCTTTTAAAATGTGAAAATAAGCCCTCTGAATATTTTGCAGAATTCATCTCTTTTTTTCCCTTTTTTAAAAAATTAAATTAAATGGCCAAAGGAAGGGAGCTTGCACCCTGCATCTGCTCGAGTTTTCAAACATTTTTTTGCAACGTCAGGAAACACAAGATGGGAATTTTGCTTCCTGGAACATTCTGCTCCGTGGAATGTGAATGTGGATTTATTATTTTGTATGTGTGAGTGTGTGTTTAATTTTCAAATGATTTTTTTTTAAATATATTTTTTATTAAACAGTTTTTAAAAAACAAACAAAAAGAGATATTTACATCTTCTTTTCAACATCTTCGCATCAGTAATCCATATTTATACATTTTCTCTTATTGTAATCTATCTTTTATACATATATTTCTAGTATATCATATATATATATACCGTTATAATATATTCTCTTAATCTAAATATTTTATTTACATTTAACATAAACAGGTACCTAGTTTCCTTTCCACACTTTATATCTTCCCATTTGTTTCCATATTCCTCCACCTAATTTAACCATGTTTAGTTTTCTTTTGTCCCACCCTCCTTTTTTCTCCCCCTTTCTCCTCCAACCATTTATACCATTTCTCAAATGTGTCTCATAATCGCGATTTCGCCGTACTGTACCGAGCCTTGATGAATCGTCATGTCAAATATACAAATACGTCACATCACACGCAACGGATTGGATCGGTATCAATTGAATACGGAGAATTACAGATTAGTCTTCAAATATCGAAAAGTAGGACATCTAGGAGGACGCTTTTCGAGAGAGGACAGAATTTACAAAAGAAAGACTGTCCTCCCTAAAGGAGGATGATTGGTCATCTTACTGAAGATCACATAAACATTGAATGTATAATTAATTAAAACGGCTGTGAAGTAGCATGTTGTACACAAAAAGATTAAGGATCCCAAATGCAGAATGTGGCACCCCCAGATAATCAGTTAACTGATCTAGAATTATGTAAGCAAGGATAGAGCTGCCGAGAGGATTATTAAGTGCTGGAACAAGACTTAATATGGACCCACTCACATGGATACATAAATCAATAATGTCATAATTATACATTTATTAATTACATTCAAACATACTTGCAAATATATTAAAAAGAGGACAGATACTTCTGTAAAAGATAATAAAAACAATAATACACACCAGTATACAAACAATAATGAAACAATATACATAAGCAATGAATTTAATACTAGATCGATTACAAGCTCGTAACAGTTATTATATAGTTGAGTTGTAATGGCATTTATATTCTGCTAACCAACGGTGCTTTCCTAGCTTTTTTTCCTGGCAGAATTGTGAATTACATCATCAAAATCAAATCGTTTTGCAATTGTTTTTTGCAAGATCAGACTCAATACTTGCCAAATCTACCAGTCACCCCTGTGATAGTTGATCTTATATAATTTTTTATCAGCTTTAGTTTGCTAAATGAGTGCTCTGCAGAGGTGACAGTGGCAGGAATTGTTAACAGTATATGGAGGCAGACACATATATTGGGAAAGAATCAGTGGTGGGTTTCAAAATTTTTTACACCAAGGTGTGGCTTGGTGGGCGTGGCATGGTGGGCATGGCAAGGGAAGGATACTGTAAAATCTCCATTCCCACCCCACTCCAGGGGAACGATACTGTGAAATCTCCATTTCCTCCCGATCAACTGGGTCTTGGGAGGCAGAGAATAGATGGGGGTGGGGCCAGTCAGTATTTTTACTACCGGTTCTCCGAACTACTCAAAATTTCCACTACCGGAAGAATGCCCAATCGTGCGGTTAAAAAAAGGCAAGATGGTGACTTATAGGGTGGGATCAAAGCTCAACCTTTTTTAGGTGTAATTCATACAAAAATGGGTGGAGCTTCAATTATATGGTCCTATATGGACTTTTTTGATCACACCCTGCAGTCCTTCTGATTGTAACTATTTCCATGGGATGATGTTTCCCAACCTTAACCCCTTTAAGATGGGTGGACATCAACATGCAGAATTCCCCAGCCAGCTCCAGTGTTGGAGCCCTCACAAATTCTGAAGGCAAGACGTTCCACTGATTAATTGCTCTCACTGTCAGGAAATTTCTCCTTAGGATCTCCCTTTGTTAAGCTTCCATCCATGATTCATGATCTTGCCCTCAGGCCAGTGGTGGGTTGCCCCCGGTTTGGACCGGTTCGCAAGAACTGATAGTAAAACTAGCGGGAGGCCCCGCCCATTGCCCCGGATGTCGTCATCGGCGATCTGTGCATGCAGAATGCGATCCCGTTATGAACCGGTAGTAAAGGTAAGTAGAACCCACCCCTGCCTCAAGTGTAGTTCAATAACCATCATAAAGGTGTCCGAATTTTCCATTTGATAATAAAGTCAACACCGTGGTGGCACAGAGGTTAGAATGCAGTACTGCAGGCTACTTCTGCTGACTCCTGGATGCCAGCAGTTTGCAGTTCGATTCTCACCAGCTCAAGGTCTCACCAGCCTTCCATCCTTCTAAGGTTGGCAAAATGAGGCCCCAGATTGTTGGGGGCAATATGCTGACTCTGTAAACTGCTTAGAGAGGGCTGTGGAACACTGTGAAGCGGTATATAAATCTAAGTTCTGTTGCTATTGCTATCGCTAGTTATTTAGTATATGGCACATCATCCATGGACTAGCAATTTACAGTATATTAACATTTCATAAAGTCAACAGAGGCTCAGGAGATGAAACTGCAGTCAATCATCACTGTGGGAACAGAGAAATGATGTCACAATAGTCACAGTCAGTGGGGAAAATATATCTTTGTCCTTACAGCTCCTGAGGTGGTTTTTCCCTGGGTAGGAAAGGTGTAATTTTAGATGAAGTGGAAAACAGAAATGCAGAAATGGTACCAGAGAAAGGATGAGATGGGAAGAGCTATGTAATGCTGCCAAATCTGCTTTGTGGGTTCATAGATCCTAACAAAAAGGAGACATCTTGTTCTTCCTTGATTTAAATTGTCCAGGGAAACTATTTCTTGGGACTCTTCCATTTGCTTCAGGTAAAATACCTGGAAGGTAGTCTGATTAGATAAGGAATAGCAAAGCCCATCTTAAAGTTTGTGACTGCAGGAATTTCCTCATCTGCTTTCACTACATAGCCTAAGCCATGAGAAATGATAGAAATATTATAATATACAAATAATTGGGAATAGAGCTGTCCAACTCCCTGCTCAACGAGGAGACCCTATACCATTTCAGACAAGTGGTTATCCAATCTCTTCTTAAAAGGCTCCAGTAATGGGCCAGCTGTCCCACTGGTTAATTGTCCTCACTATTAGGAAATTTCTCCTTAATTCCAAGTTGCTTCTCTCCTTGATTAGCTTCTATACATTGCTTCTTGTCCTGCCTTCTGGTGCTTTGGAGAATAGCTTGACTCCCTCTTCTTTGTGGCAGTCTTCAAATACTGGAATACTGCTATCACGTCACCCCAAGTCCTTCTTTTCTCTAGACTAGCCATGCCCAAATCCTGCAACCGTTCTCATATAAGGATATGTATATGTCCTAGTTTAGCTTACCGTATTTTTCGGACTATAAGACGCACCGGAGTGTAAGGCGCATCTTAGTTTTTGGGGAGGAAAATAAAAAAAAAAAAGCTGATTGACAGGTGGATCGGCCTCCTGGAATACCCCCAATCAGCTGTTCCCAGAGGTGAACTTTAGCAACAGGTTCCTTGGTTGTGAGCTCTGCGCCTTCCTTTTTTTTCAGCCTCTGAAACCTCTGTTTCAGAAGCTTTTTTTCCAGCCTTTCAAAGGGAGGTTTTCAGAGGCTTTTTTTCAACCTCTCAAATGGAGACTTTTTTTTTATCCTCTCAAACGGAGGTTTCAGAGGCTTTTTTCCCCATCCTCTTAAACTGAGGTTTCAGAGGCTTTTTCCAGCATCTCAAACCTTTGTTTCAAAGGCTGGGTGGGGCTACACCACAGTGATTCGCTTTACAACCCATGGCACAAAATTTCATAAAACCAGGCATGATTCACTTTTTTTTTTTAAATTTGATTTATATGCCGGAGACTCAGGGCGGCTTACAGTGCTTTAAGCAATAGCCTTCATACTTTTGTATATTTATATTTATACAAAGTCAGCTTATTGCCCCCAACAAACTGGGTCCTCAATTTACCCACTTTAGAAAGGATGGAAGGCTGAGTCGACCTTGAGCCTGGCTAGGGTTGAACTTGCAGTAATTGCAGGCAGCTGGATGTTAACTACTGATTATTACCCATTATTGTATTTAAGAGAATCCACTTCATGCTAGCCTAATATTATTAACCTCTTCTTATTTGGAGATGCAGATGCCTTAACCTGTCCAAAGGCGAATAGCGTTGCAAAAGTCAAAGGTCTCAGGATGTTTCAAGTAGCTCGGAATGTCCTGGTGACCGGCAGCAACCGGGGAATTGGATTTGGACTGGTGAAAGAGCTGGTGAAATTAAACCCTCCTTCTGGACATATTTTTGCAACTTGTAGGAACCCTACTGGACTTGAATCAAAGGCATGTAGAAGATCAACATTAATTCAGCATCTTTAAGATACAAGCTGGGGTAATCTACTGATGTGGGCTTCTGTAGCAGGCATCAAGGAATTGAGGCATTTGAGACAAAAGATTAAGCCAGGATTTTTTGAATCACAGTCCATTGAATAACGCAACGTGGCTTGGGATTCAGAGCTCATGCTAAGATGTACCAAACCAGAAAATTCAATCCAGGAGATGGTTTATGCATCTCCTGGATTGTTTTAAATGTATTTAACACAAAGAGCAACAATACAACCATGATAATGTAAACAAAAAGAGATATATAAACAGCTAGTTCTAGTTAAGAAAATAGGGTCTGCAAATTATAACAATATCTGATAAAAACAATCCATTAGGATATTCTGCTATAAAGGAATTGAAGAGGAGTGTGGTGGGTTAGAGGTGAAGATGCTTGCCTTCCACTTGGAAGGTTGTGAGTTCAATCTACACAGTAGATGTCAGATATCAGGACGGAAAGGTAAAACTTCTGCTGTGAACTCTGTGTAGGCATCAGGAACAGTGTCCGGCCAGTAAACACTCAGCTCTACTCAGTCTTACCAACTCCAACCCAAATAAAAAGGAATAAACCAGTGATGAAATTCAATTTTTTTTACTACCCATTCTGTGGGTGTGGCTTGGTAGGTGTGTGGCTTGGTGGGCATGGCAGGGGAAGGTTACTGCAAAATCTCCATTCCCACCCCACTCCTGGGGAAAGGATATTGCAAAATCTCCATTCTCACCCCACTCTGGGGCCAGCCAGAGGTGATATTTGCTGGTTCTCTAAACTACTCAAAATTTCCGCTACTGGTTCTCCAGAACCAGTCAGAACCTGCTGGATTTCACCTCTGGATTAAAAGGTTATAAAAAGAAAAACTGCTATATTGGAACTGGGATTGCAGAAGATGCTTTTTATATATTTTATCCATTCAAACTGTTTTTAAAAACATTTTCTTTCTCAATTACAGGCTTTGCAGAATTTTGCTAGTCAGCATGAGAACACTCACGTGGTTCAATTAGGTATGGGATCGTTACTCTCTGGGTAATTATTGCAGTGAAAGCTACAAAACATAATCATATCTATCATCATTAATTCCATGAGTATATAAAAGTAAACTGCAGTTCATTGTCAGTTTGGGGATTTTTTAATATTCGTTTCTCTAGTACCAATGTAGTGATATCAGTTCAACAGGTGAACAGTTTTTTAACCGGGTGCTGTATAGGTAGTCCCAGTGTCAAGTGTGCTTCCTTCAAAATCCAGGAACAAATCTTCCTAAGATTCCTCCAGTTTAGAATTTATGGTAGGGGTGATTCCAGACCTGTTAATATAGCCTTACAATAGATAGCCCCACTACAGCTCGTCTTCAATTGACAATCATTAACTTAGTGATTGTTCAAAGTTACAAACGGCACTGGAAAAAGTGACTTGTGACTGTTTTCACACTAACGACCCTCGGTCGTGTGATCACAATTCGGACGCTTGGCAACTGGCACGTATTTATGACGGTTGCACTGTGCTCATCTCCTATTCTTGGCCTAGAGAGCCAGCATTGTCTGAACACAATTTCCACGGACATTTGGTCAGCATAGCTATAAGCCAAAGGTGCCCAGAATGCTGTTACATTTCCACCGAAGTGGTACCTATTTATCTACTCGCATTTGCATGCTTTTGAACTGCTAGGTGGGCAAATTTCATTTATGAGATTGTTATCTAGGCTGCAGCTTTTCTTTCTGTCTCTGAAGGGTTAGGGTTAGGGTTAGGGTCTTTTCCGTTACACTTTTCCTGCACGCATCAAGTGTCCTGTCCTATTAGCTTTCCCCTCTGTGTGTGGTAGATATGACAGACCTCTCCAGTATCAGGCGCTCTGTGTCAGAAGTGGAATCCCATCTGAAAGGACAAGGGCTCAATCTGCTAATCAACAACGCTGGCAGAAAGTCCCCGGCTCTTTTCCTGGAAAACGTCGATCAGGAAGATATGTTATTGTCATACAAGACCAATACAGTGGGGCCCCTCCTAATTGTCAAAGTAAGTCTGGTTTAGGGACCCGGGTGCTGTATAGGTAGTCCCAGTGTCAAGTGTGCTTCCTTCAAAATCCAGGAAAGAATTACCCAGACTCCATTGAATATAAAGTATGGTACTTTTACTAGACATGAAGTGAACGCAACCAAGGAAAAGTAGAATCTAAGGCAAAAAGCGCAAAAGGTACAGATAGAAAGCATCCCCTCCCACTGTCCGCCGTAAATCATCCAATCCAAAGGTCTCCCAGAGGTCAGGTGGGAGAAGACATCTGGCAGTGTCATCAGTCAGGAATGCTGTGGCCGTTGACCCGATAGCAGCTTCAAAGGTGCAGCAATAAGTCTTAAGATTCACTTTCGTTTTCCTGCTCCAGCATACACCCCCCAATACATACCCCAGCTAGCTTCTCTCCCCCCCCCCTCCATTACTATGGCAGCCAAAGCAGAGAAAAGCTGAGGCTGACACCCAGAAGGTCAACCATGAGCGAATGGGACCAGAGGTGGCACCAAGAAAAAGCCATGACTTGGGAAATAAAAAAAGCCAGTGAGAATAAAACAAGGATCTGAAGGAGATCCAGGCAGAAGAGAAATGTAAGATTTCGGCCTTCTGTTTCATATGTGTTTTAGGAATTCCTGCCTCTCCTGAAGAAGGCTGCCAAGGAGACCACAAAAGAAAACATGGGAGGCAGTAAGGCAGTTGTCATCAACGTGTCCTCTATAGTTTCCTCCATTGGACTGGGTTTTATATCCTTTGGACAACCTGTTCCTCCAATGTACCAATATCGTGTCAGCAAAGTAATTCAGAAATTTTGTTATTTTGAACATAACCAACAAGATAGTCGAAGACGTCTCTAGCCCCTCTTGGGTCAATCTCTAAAAAGATGTCGAGACTCTAGAAAGAGTGCAGAGAAGAGCAATGAAGATGATGATTGGAGACAAAACATAGGAAGAACGGTTGCAGGAACTGGTTATGTTTGGTTTAATGAAAAGAAGGACTAGGGGAGACATGATCGCAGTGTTCCAATATGTCAGGGGCTGCCACAAACAAGAGGGAATCAAACTGTCAGGGTTCCAAGTAACACCCCCAATGAAATCAAACTCCGAGGCTTGAAGTTCCTCAAAGCTAACTTTTATTAGAGATGTCATATTAGCACATCTGGGAAAACCCGAATCTGAAAGCTCCCAGGTTTTCCTCACCCACAAGAAAGTTCAAGACCTTGCCCACATCTCACATATGTCCACACAGCTCCAATCAGTTCTTTCCCGAACAGAAGATATCCTCCAATTTCTTCTTTGCACAACTGCCGGATACCATGGCCTTGAACTTCTCTTAGAGAATTCTGTTATGGCTATCTCTACTTCACTCATGCAATCCCCGCTCCCAACTTCCCACGGTATGATTGTGGCAGGCCTGGATCCTCAAGGCACACAGGTAATATGGCTTCCAGGCATGACACAAGCTATTCTCCAAAGCATCTGAGGGCAGGACAAGAAGCAATGGGTAGAAACTAACAAAGGAAAGAAGCAACTTAGAACTAAGGAGAAATTCCCTGACAGTGAGAACAATTAATCATTGGAACAACTTGCCTCCAGAAGTTTGAATGCTCCAACACTGGAAGTTTTTAAGAAGATGTTGGATAACCATTTCCTGCCTGGGCAGGGGGTTGGACTAGAAGACCTCCAAGGTCCCTTCCAACTCTGTTATTCTATTCTATTCTATTCTATTCTGTTCTGTTCTGTTCTGTTCTGTTCTGCTCTGCTCTGCTCTACTCTACTCTACTCTACTCTACTCTACTCTACTCTACTCTACTCTACTCTACTCTACTCTACTCTATTCTAGCTCCAGTAGCTTCTGATTAATGTGAAGCCTTCATAAAGTGAAACTAGACTGGGACCAAGGTTCAGAAGATGTGTGACCATCAGGGAAAGACTTGTTAAAATGATGATGAAAACTTAGGCCCGCACATTAAGGTTTTAGTTCTAGTTCTACTGATATATTGAGGGTGGAGGATTTCTGAACATTTTGTTACCAGCCTAGGTAACATCTTCAGTGGAGTTTAGGGGATGTCCATGTCGGTGTTCTGCTTGTAGTTGTTTTGTGTGATCAGGAGGTCTTGTGATGGGGAGGTCACATCAGGTGAAGGTCTTGTGGTGGGACTTGTGACGGGTAGGTTTGGGTCGGGTTAGGTGAGGATCTTGTTTTCTGATGGTTCTTGTGATGGGTCAAGTGTGGGTCAACTTGGGTTGTCAGATCCATCACAAGACCCATGAAAAGGCAAAACCCTCACTTGACGTGACCCACACCTACCCATACAAGTCCCGTCGTAAAGACCCTTGCCTGACATGACTCACCTGATGTGACCTCCCAATCACAAGACTTACTGACCTCACAGCCTTTAAAGCAGAAGAACAGCAACACGGACATCCCCTAAACTCTGCTGAAGATGTTACCTAATATGGTAACGAAACAATTGGAAACCAACCCACAAGCTCAGAGAATGAGCCTCCACTCTCATTCTACACCCGAGTTACAGAGAATTGCCACTACTGCAAACGGATTTATTGCTAAATGCCTATGCACAGGAATCTTCTAAAGACAGCACCTGCTTGGAACTAGGTCCATGGCACTCAAGGAGGGTTGGAATTAGTTCACTTTTTTTAAAAAATTTGATTTATATGCCGCCCTTCTCCGGAGACTCAGGGCGGCTTACAATGCATTAAGCAATAACCTTCATACTTCTGTATATATTTTATACAAAGTCAGTTTATTGCCCCCGCACTGGGTCCTCAATTTACCTACCTTAGAAAGGATGGAAGGCTGAGTCAACCTTGAGCCTGGTGAGATTCGAATTTACAGTAATTGCAGACAATTACTGTAAGTAATTACAGTAGAGTTAATCACAATGCATTAGTCTATCCAGGCTCGTTCTTGCCCCTATGTAGGGATTCTAGACTGAACCCTCTTTTTATCCCCCACCCCTCCAGTTCTGACATTCATTCTCTCACACTTTGTTTGATAGACGGCGCTGAATATGGTCAGTGTCTGCCTTGCAGAGGAACTGAAAAAGGATGGAATTGTATGTGTTCCGCTCGATCCTGGATGGGTGAAAACAGAAATGGGAACAGAACAGGTACTATAAGGTGACAGGTGAGGTGGGGGCGTAATAAATATTCTCAAAAAATTGGAAATGATGTAAATGAGAGCCACTTTGATGCAGTCACCCAGTCGGCTTTCATGCCCAACCCTGTCTTTTGTGCCTAAGGCGGGACTAGAACTCACTATCTCCTGGTGATGGGCCCAAAGTCACCAACTGCCTAAGGCGGGACTAGAACTCACTATCTCCTGGTGATTGGCCCAAAGTCACCAACTGCCTAAGGTGGGACTAGAACTCATTATCTCCTGGTGATGGGCCGAAAGTCACCAACTGCCTAAGGCGGGACTAGAACTCACTATCTCCTGGTGATTGGCCTAAAGTCACCAACTGCTTAAGGTAGGACAAGAATTTACTATTTCCTGGTGATTGGCCCAAAGTCACCAACTGCCTAAGGCGGGACTAGAACTCACTATTTCCTGGTGATTGGCCCAAAGTCACCAACTGCCTAAGGCGGGACTAGAACTCACTATTTCCTGGTGATTGGCCCAAAGTCACCAACTGCCTAAGGCGGGACTAGAACTCATTATCTCCTGGTGATTGGCCCAAAGTCACCAACTGCCTAAGGCGGGACTAGAACTCACTATCTCCTGGTGATTGGCCTAAAGTCACCAATTGCTTAAGGTAGGACAAGAATTTACTATTTCCTGGTGATTGGCCCAAAGTCACCAATTGCCTAAGGCGGGACTAGAACTCACTATCTCCTGGTGATTGGCCCAAAGTCACCAACTGCCTAAGATTGGACCAGAATACACCATCTCTTGATGATTGGCTCAAGGTCATCCAACTGGCTTTTTAGTCCCAGAGTGTGAATCAAATTGAAAATTAAATCTTCCATAACAACAACAATAAGAATAATAATGTAAACCAATTTGCAGAACTTTAATCCATTTTCTCCTTTTCCTGCAGGCCCCCGTGACAGTGGAGACCTGTAGTAAGAGTATGATGAAGGTCATTGCTGGCTTAGATTTGTCATCGTCTGGCACTTTTCTGGATTGGGAAGGGAAAAAAGTTGTCTGGTGAACAGAATCAGCATCCTTGAGTTTCTCACTGGGGAAAAGAATCAGACGTTTGTGAACCGAAAGGAGAAATTGTCCCTCTGGTTTCTGCTGCAGGAGGAACCTTGTCCCTAAACACAGTATGATGGCCTCGCTGTTGTTTATTATCAATAAACGCGCCCTGGTCATGCAAAATCTTGCCATCACTTCATCCCAAGTGTGGGAGTGGATGCTGTTGCTATTTATTTGTGCTGTTTATTTGTGTGAATTCCTGGCAAATAGATGGGGAAGAAATGGAGGTAGTGACAGATTTTATTTTCCTGGGCTCCAAGTTCACCGCAGACAGGGACTGCAGCCAAGAAATTAAAAGATGCTTGCTCCTGGGGAGGAAAGCTATGGCAAATCTAGACAGCATACTAAAAAGCAGAGACATCACCCTGCCAACAAAAGTGCGTATAGTAAAGGCTATGGTTTCCCCAGTTGCAGTGTATGGCTGTGAAAGTTGGACCATAAGGAAGGCTGACTGTCAGCACTTCAAGCTGCATTCGCTCCAATGCTGACATAAGGAGGAGAAGAGGGGGCATCTGGCAAGAGGATGTTTGACTTTTCCCCTATTTATTTTCCCTGGAAATGATACCCCCTAGGAGATGGGATGGGAGGGGGGAAATTCCTTTGAGCTGGAGTAGTAGATTAGGGGCAGAGTAACTTGGAAGATGGCCAATGAGACCAGAGGAGAGGGGAAAGGAAAGGGAGGGTTTGGGCCAGGAAGTCAGTGTTGGCTGCGATGGAGTCGGAGATCGATTGTTGTGCTTAATAAATGAGAGATTTTCATCAAAGACTATTTGTTTGAAATGCAATTTGTTTGAGACGACATTGAAACCTGACACTGATTTTATTGACTTTAAACCAGAGATATTTTTATTAGGGTTCTTACCAGAGACATTTAATACAGAATTGCAATATTTAATTGTGAATATTTTAACAGCAGCTAGAATTGTATTTGCAAAAAATTGGAAAGGAAAGAAGATAATTACTGATGAAGAAATTATTAAGAAAATGCTGGACTGTGCTGAAATGAGTAGACTGACATTTGAAATAAGAGAACAAGAAGATAAACAATATTATTTGTTATGGGAGATCTTTTATCAATGATTAGACAATAAAGCATGGAGATGAGATAGTATATATGAAATGAAATTTTGAGGAAATGTTTATCTTTTGTTCGAGGAAAGAATATTTGTCATATGATGAGATTTTGAAAATTATTGAGAGCACAAAATAATTCTAACCGATGATGAAATGCTGTCTCTAATTGTTTGGAAGGATGATATTTTTATGTTGTTTTTTTATTTAAAAATAAAACTTTTTTTTCAAAAAAAAAAAAAAAAAGAAAGAAACGAAAGGCTGAGTGCCAAAGAACTGAGGCCTTTGAACTCTGGTGCTGGAGAAGACTCCTGTGAGTCCCTTGGACTGCAAGGCGATCCAACCGATCAGTCCTAGAGGAGATCAACCCTGACTGCTCTTTAGAAGGCCAGATCCTGAAGAGGAAACTCAAATACTCTGGCCACCTAATGAGGAGGAAGGACTCACTGGAGAAGAGCCTAATGCTGGGAATGATGGAGGGCAAAAGAAGAAGGGGACGACAGAGAACATGGTGGCTGGATAGAGTCACTGAAGCAGTAGGCGTGAGTTTAAATGGACTCCAGAGGATGGAAAAGGACAGGAAGGCTTGGAGGAACAAAGAGGAATAAAGTAAAGAGGGAAGAAAAAATGTTGAAGATCAAAGTACAATCTAGACAAAAGAAAGAATGACGGAAAATAAATTGTTGAATAAGATAAAGTTAAAATATGTGTGAGTAGATGTAAATAGTAAGAAAGGATCACTTTGAAGTAGCTGTAGGGAAAAGTGAGATGTATATAAATGTTGTGTGTTTATATCTTGTTTTTAATGTTTTCAAAATAAAAAACTTTTAATAAAAAAAAAGCATTTGAGTTTCCTCTTCAGGATCTGGCCTTCTAAAGAGCAGTCAGGGTTGATCTCCTCTAGGACTGACTGGTTTGATCACCTTGCAGTCCAAGGGACTTGCAGGAGTCTTCTCCAGCACCAGAGATCAAAGGCCTCCATTCTTGGGCGCTCAGCCTTTCTTATGGTCCAACTTTCACAGCCATACATTGCAACTGGGAAAACCAGAGCCTTGACTATATGCAAAATATATTAACATAAAGTCAATAGAAGCCCAGCGAATGAAACTGCAATCAATCATAACCGTAGGAACAGGGCAATGATGTCATAATAGTTACACAGTCAGTGAGGAAACTGTATCTTTGTCCTTAAAGCTGCTGAAATAGTTTTGGGTATGAAAGGCATAATTTTCTGCCTTTCATACCCAAAACAGAAAGAGAAGAACAGAAACACAGAGATGGTGCTAGAGAAAGGAGGAGGAGGTGGAAAGTGTTATATAATACTGCTAAATCTGCTTTGGGGTGTATGTAGAACAGTCATAGATCTCAACGAACAGAAATCTTTCTCCTCCCTGGTGTAATTGTCTTTGGGACTCTTCCATTTGCTTGAGGTAAGATACCTGGAAGATAGTCTGATTAGGTAAGGACTAGCAGAGCCCATCTTAAAGTTTGTGACTCTGCGGGAACTTTTTAATCTGCTTTTACCATTTAGCCTAAGCCGTGAGAAACGATAGAAATATTATATGTATACAATTAATTCATAATAGAATTGGAAGAGACATTGGAGATCTTCTAGTCCAACTTCCTACTCAAGCAGGAGACCCTATACAATTTCAGACAAGTGGCTGTCCAGTCTCTTCTTTTCTTTTTTTTAATTTTTTTTATTTAATTTGATTTATATGCCGCCCTTCTCCGGAGACTCAGGGCGGCTTACAGTGCGTTAAGCAATAGCCTTCATACTTTTGTATATTTATACAAAGTCAGCTTATTGCCCCCACAAACTGGGTCCTCAATTTACCCACCTTAGAAAGGATGGAAGGCTGAGTCGACCTTGAGCCTGGCTAGGATTGAACTCAGAGAATTACAGGCAGCTGGTGTTAATTGCTGCCTTTAGTAGGAGGCATTAGCCCCCTACGCTACACAGGCTTCTTAAAAAACTCCAGTGATGGATCACTCACAATTTCTGAAGGCAAGACGTCCCACAGGTTAATTGTCCTCACTGTTAAGAAGTTTCTCCTTAATTCCAGGTTGCTTCTCTCCATGATTAGCTTCCATCCATTGTTTTGTGTCCTGCCTTCTGGTGCTTTGGAAAATAAGTGGACCCTCTCTTCTTTTTGGCAGCCACTCAAATACTGGAACACTGCTATCATGTCACCCCGAGTCCTTCTTTTCTTTTCTTTTTTTAATTGAAAAGTTTTTTAAAAAGGTTTACATATATATCCCCCCTTCCCTCCCCCCTCCCCAGCCCTTTCCCTCCCACCCTCCCTTCTCCCAACTTCCCAGAACAAAATACAGGGTATAACATTCAACAATCATAATCCATCATAATCTAATTAATTATTGCCTCTTACATCCCTCTAATACTTTAACTCCCCATTTACCATACTAAATTTAATTACCTAATAACATCTTTCTATTTATTCATGAACTATCTGAATTTTTTAAATCTGATATTTACTTTGAATATAAACTATCCATCTTCTCCATTCCCTCACATATTTTTTATTTTCATCCATCTTTTCTCTGGACTAGCCATACCCAAATCCTGCAAACATTCTTAAACAAGGACACATATATATCCTAGGTTTAGTTTAATTTAACCCTAGTTACGTCTTGGTCTAACTTTCTAACATGGACAGAAAGAGCATACAAACCCATGTATCCACAGGAATAAAGCCTACAGCTACTGTACACATATAGATGTGTTAGAAATTCTGTTTAATTCTATAAAAAGGATAGCAGAGGATTCTTATATAGTCATATAGATCGGTTGCAGAGATGGTTACATAACCATACACGTCCAATAAGACGTACGGTGTACAGGCACCATGAGCCTTGCTCCTTAACGGTTTCTGTCACAGGAAACTGGTCCTCACACTGTAATAACTGTCACAGCATGATCACGTGATCAAAATTTGGGCTTCTGTACAACTGGCAGGTATTGACTGTGGTTGCAGCCACCCAGGGTCACATGATCGCCATTTGAGACCTTCCCAACCGGCTTCTGACAAGCGAAGTCAATGGAGGAAGCCAGATTCCCTTAATGACCATGTGATTCGCTTAACCACCATGGCACAAAATGTTGTAAAACCAGGCACGACTCTTTAACAATCACCTTGCTTAGCAGTGGAAATTCTGGTTCCCATTCTGGTTGTAAGTCGAGAATTACCTGTTATTGTGTTTAAGAGAATCCGCTTCAGGCTAGTTTAATAATGATAACCTCTTCTTATTTGGAGATCCTGAACAATATTGAAAAGCAAAAATCAAGGGTCAGCATGTTTCAAGTAGCTCGGAATATCATGGTGACCGGCACCAACCGGGGAATTGGATTTGGACTGGTGAAAGAGCTGGTGAAATTGAACCCTACTCCGGGCAATATTTTTGCAACTTGTAGGAACCCTATTGGACCTGAATCAAAGGTATGTAGAAGGCCAACTGTAAGTCAATGTCTTTAAGATACGAGCTGGGGTAATGTACTGATGTGGCTTCCATTGCAGGCATCAATGAATTGAGGCATTTGTGACAAAAGATTAAGGTTTTTTGAAACACAGTTGTTTGAATAACGTAACGTGGCTTGGGATTCAGACCTCATGCTGAGACATAATGAACCAAAAACTCACCTGGTTTATGCACCTCCTGGATTGTCTTTAATAAATTTAATATAAAAAACAACAATACGGCCATGATAATGTAAACCAAAAGAGATATATAAACAGCTGGTTCTAGTTTAAAAGAAAACACAGTCTGCAAATTATAATAGCTGCTGATTAAAACAACCCATTGGGATATTCTGCTTAAAGGAATTGAAGAAGGGTATGGTGGGTTAGAGGTGAAGACGCTTGCCTCCCATTCGGAAGGTTGAGAGTTCAATCCCAGTGGCAGATGTCAGATATCATGGCAGAAAGGGAAAATATCTGCTGTGAACTCCATGTAGGCATCAGGAAGGGCATCCAGCCAGTAAATACTTAGCTCCATTCAGTCGCATCGACTCCAACCTAATAAAAGGGATTAAAGGGTTATAAAAAGAAAAAAGATCTGCTATATTGGAACTGAGATTGCAGAAGATGCTTTTTATATATTTTATCCATTTAACCTGTTCTTTTTAACATTTTCTTTTCAACTGCAGGCTTTGCAGAATTTTGCTAGTCAGCATGCCAACACTCACTTGGTTAAATTAGGTATGGGATCGTTACTTTCTCAATAATTACTGTGAAAACATATTGTGGCACTTTAACATATTTCTTACAGCATAGAATTTCAGGAAAAAGATGGTAAGCTTCTTGACGCCAACAACTGACACAACGTACTATCGTATCTGTCATCATTAATTCCATGAGTATATAAGTTGAGTGCATCACACAACACACTTACACACTTAATTTTCAGTTTGGGGATTTTTTTTAATGCTCATTTCTGTAGTACAAATGTGATGATATCAGTTGAGCAGGTAAATAGTTTTTCATTTATAATAAATGTAACTATTTATTTACAATAAATCGTTTCATTTATTATTCTCTTCTCTTCTCTTCTCTTCTCTTCTCTTCTCTTCTCTTCTCTTCTCTTCTCTTCTCTTCTCTTCTCTTCCCTTCCCTTCCCTTCCCTTCCCTTCCCTTCCCTTCCCTTCCCTTCCCTTCCCTTCCCTTCCACCCTACCCTACCCTACCCTACCCTTCCACCCTACCCTACCCTACCCTACCCTACCCTACCCTACCCTATTCCTATTCCTATTCCTATTCCTATTCCTATTCCTATTCCCCTTCCCCTTCCCCTTCCCCTTCCCCTTCCCCTTCCCCTTCCCCTTCCCTTCCCTTCCCTTCCCTTCCCTTCCCTTCTGTTCCATTCCATTCCATTCTACCCTACCCTACCCTACCCTGTTCCTATTCCTATTCCTATTCCTATTCCTATTCCTATTCCTATTCCTATTCCTATTCCTATTCCTATTCCTATTCCTATTCCTATTCCTATTCCTATTCCCATTCCCATTCCCATTCCCCTTCCCCTTCCCTTCCGTTCCGTTCCATTCTACCCTACCCTACCCTACCCTACCCTACCCTACCCTACCCTACCCTACCCTACCCTACCCTACCCTACCCTACCCTACTCTATTCTATTCTATTCTATTCTATTCTATTCTATTCTATTCTATTCTATTCTATTCCTATCACAAAACTAACATCAATCTTCTGAGTCAGGAAGTACCGTTCCACCCTTCATTTTTCCTCTCTTCCCCCCACATTAGAGACGGTCCCTTCTGAGATACTTTTGCCAGCCATCCTCCTTTTGACTCAAACATTTCATTTACAGAAAAGGTAAAAGGTTTTCCCTGTCCAGTCATGTCTGACTCTAGGGCACGGTGCCCATCTCCTTTTCTTGGCCAAGGGAGCCAGTGTTGTCCAAAAACAATTTCCATGGGCATGTGGCCAGCATGGCTACACGTCAAAGGTGCACGGAACGCTGTTATGTTCCCACTGAAGGGGTACCTATTTATCTACTCGCATTTGCATGCTTTCGAACTGCTCGATGGGCAAAATTCATTTATCAGACTGTTATCTAGGCTGCAGCTTTTCTTTCTGTCTCTGAAGGTCTTTTCCATTACACTTTTCCTGCATGCATCAAGTGTCCTGTCCTGTTAGCTTTCTCCTCTGTGTGTGGTAGATACGACAGACCTTTCCAGTATCAAGCGTGCTATGTCAGAAGTGGAATCCCATCTGAAAGGACAAGGGCTCAATCTGCTAATCAACAACGCTGGCAGAAATTCCCAGGCTCTTTACCTGGAAAACGTCGATCAGGAAGATATGCTATTGTCATACAAGACCAATGCAGTGGGGCCCCTCCTAGTTGTCAAAGTAAGTCTGGTTTAGGGGCCCAGGTGCTGTATAGGTAGTCCTCAACTTGCAACAATTGGTTTAGTGACTTTTCAAAGTTACAACGTCACTGACTCAGGACAGTTTTTCACAAAACTGATGCCACATCCTGACAGTCATGCGGTCGAAATACAGACAATTGGCACTGGTCCTATTTATGACTGTTGCAGTGTCCCGGGGTCATGTCATCCCCTTTTGAGACCCTCTGACAAAAACAAAAAACAAAAAAAAAAGCTAGTGAGAATAAAACAAGGATCTGAAGGAGATCCAGGAAGAAGAGAAGAGTAAGATTTTGGCCTTCTGTTTCATATGTATTTTAGGAATTCCTGCCTCTCCTGAAGAAGGCTGCCAAGGATACCACAAAAGAGAAGAAGGCAGTTATCGTCAACATATCTACTGTCATTAGCTCCCTTGGGCAAGGTTTTAAGACTGCAACAAAGCTTCCTCCTGGGTACCAATATCGTGTCAGCAAGGTAATTTGGAAATTCTCTTTTTTTGGACGTAGGCAATGAAGATAGTCCAAGGTGTCTCTAGTCCTCCTGCCTGCCAATCTCTGGCTCCAGTAGCCTCTGCTCAATGTGAAGTCTTTGTAAAGTGAAACTGAACATGGGTGTTGTGGTCGCCAGCGGCCTGCAGAGCTGGTGGCAGAGTCAAACAGTGAGGAGGTTGGGAAGGAACAGGGACCAGTCCTGGAGTCTGGGGAAGGCTCGGATGAGGGCTCTTCATCAGAGGCAGAGAGGGGTCAGGGCCATCTGGGAGCGATGTGTGGACTCCAGAGCCTCTGGAACCTGACATCAGCGAGGCAGAAGAACTGTGTGAGCCTGTTCCCAGTGTGCGCATGTGCAGAGCTGCCAGAAGGCAGGAACAGTAACATCCCCGACCTTCGTACTTTCCGCTGTGCCCTCAAGACCCTAGTGTTTCAACAGGCGGGGCTGACCATTTAAACCATTTTAATTAGATATTTTAATTCTGGGTTTTTAATTCAATTTGGACCAAACTGTTTAATAGTTTAAAATTCTAATTTTATGACATTTATGTGTTTGTGTTTTTATCTGGCTTTACAGCACCCTGAGTCCTATGGGAGAAGGGCGGTAAAGAAATATAATAAATAAATAAATAAACAAACAGTTAAGGAAAAAAAGGTGACTCAGGAATAAGACTTGGAGTTGACTGCCCCCTCCCATAAGACATAAAAGAGGAGCAAACAGACATGAGCCTTTGCAGGAAGCAATTAGTTCATATAGATGGTTCAAGCTCTGAGAAGTCCTGTTTGACTCTGTGCTACGTTTGGCCTTGCAAAACTAATTGGCAATTAGGTCTGTGGCAGCGTTTCAAGCAGGGGTGAAATGTAAAATGTGTTATTACTGGTTCTGTGGGCGTGGCTTAGTTGGGGGGGTAATGTGACTGAGTGGGCGTGGTCAACTTTTTTTTTTTAACTTTTCAAAGCATTTTTTCTAATGCTTTGAAAAGCTTCTGACGATCAGGCAACTCAGCTGGGATCGTCAGAGACTTTTCAAAGCATTTGTTTTTACCACCTCTGCGGCCAAGAGGTTGGAGAAAAAAATGCTTTGAACAGTTAAAAAAAAAAAAGCCTCTGATGATCGTGTGGCTCAGCTGGGCATGGGGGAGAGGGGCACAGATATTTTTGTTGCCGGTTATCCGAACCACCCACCACCATCGCTACCGGATCGGGCGATCCGGTCCAAACCGGGAGCATTTCACCCCTGGTTTCAAGGGAGATAAAGGCGGGTCCTTATCAACATTACCCTGAACGATTGTGCCAACTCGAGCAGACATCAGTCGGAATCTGTACAGCTTGTAAATCATTTACAAATGATTTATGGTTCCCTCTCGGCCCCCTCCCTCTACCTTAAAGGGACAGGCTGCAGCAGTTCTATTCTGAATGGAGGGAGAAAAGTTAGCATTCTCTCTGCTGCATTTAACATTGAATTCTGTGGCGGAGAAAATGCTAACTTTTCTCCCTCCATTCAGAATGGAGCTGCTGCTCCCTTTATGGTTCCCTCTCAGCCCCCTCCCTCCTGGGGACTACCTTAAAAGGGACAGGCTGCAGCAGCTCTGTTCTGAATGGAGGGAGAAAAGTTAGCATTCTCTCTACTGCATTTAACATTGAATTCTATGGAATATCAAGTGACCAGAAGAAGTGAGCAGCGACCAGCTGGGCATGGGTGGGGCCAAGGAGAGGTAATTATTACCGGTTTGGCAAACTGATGCCCATAATCCCTAGCAGCTCGTCCGAACCGGTCCGAACCGGTAGGATTTCACCCCTGGGTTGAGGTTTCCAAGCTTGTGGGCTGGTCTCCGAATGTTTCACTACCGCGCTTGGTAACATCTTCAGCAGAGTTTAGGGGATATCAGTGTTGGTTCTCTTCTGCTTATAAGGGCTCTGTGTGGACAGTAGGTCTTGTGATGGGGAGGTCATGTCAGGTGAGGGTCTTGTGATTGGTCTTGGGATGAGTAAGGTGTAGGTCATCTTGGGTCATCAGACCAATCACAAGACCCATTAGAAGCCCCTTGTCTGATGTGACCCTTACTTGAAGTGACCTCCCCATCACTACTGACCACACAAAGCCCTTCTAAGCAGAAGAACACTGACATGGACATCCCCTAAACTCCACTGAAGATGTTACCATGTGTCACTAACAAAATGTTTGGAAGCCAACCCACAAGCTTGGAGAATGAACCTCCACTCTCATCCTATACCTGAGTTACAGATATTCGCCATGATCGCAAGCTGATTTGTTGCTATGTAGGGACTCTAGCCTGATCCCTCTTTTCATCCCCCTGCCCAGTTCTTCCATTCATTTTTTCACAATTTGTTTTATAGACTGCACTGAACATGGTCAATGCCTGCCTTGCAGAGGATCTGAAAAAAGATGGGATTTCATGTGTTCTGCTCCATCCTGGATGGGTGAAAACTGAGATGGGATCACAAGAGGTACAGTAAGGTGGCAGGAGATAATAATGAATATTCTCAAAAAAATGGAAGTTTAGTAATTGAGAGCCAGTTTGGTCTAGTCATCCAACTGGCATTCATGCCTAAGGCAGGACTAGAACTCACCATCTCCACATACGTAGACCAGTTGATGGTCTATGTGTGTCTTAATCCAAGAATGACATAAAGAATTCAGTTCTTTATTTCAATCAAGATCACGTGAAGTGATAATATCACTTTATATTGCCTTGGTAAGGCCGCACTTGGAATATTGCATTCAGTTTTGGTCACCACGATGTAAAAAAGATTTTTTTTTACATTGTGGTAAATTTAGAAGACTTTAGAGAGAGTGCAGAGAAGAGCAACGAAGATGATTAGGGAATTGGAATTCATAAAACATATGAAGAGCAGTTGCGGGAACTGGGTATGTCTAGTTTAATGAAAAGAAGGGTATGTCTAGTTTAATGAAAAGAAGGACCAGGGGAGACATGATAGCAGTCTTCCAATATCTCAGGGGTTGCCACAAAGAAGAGGGAGTCAAACTATTCTCCAAAGCACCTGAGGGTAGGGCAAGAAGCAATGGGTGGAAACTAATCAAGGAGAAAACTTGATTAGAAACTAAGGAGAAATTTCCTGACAGTGAGAACAATTAATAAGTGGAACAACTTGCCTGCAGAAATTGTGAATGCTCCAACACTGGAAATTTTTAAGAAGATGCTGGATAACCATTGGTCTGAAGTAGTTTCCTGCCTGGGCAGGGGGTTGGACTAGAAGACTTCCAAGGTCCCTTCCAACTCTGTTTCTATTCTATTCTATTCTATTCTATTCTATTCTATTCTATTCTATTCTATTCTATTCTATTCTATTCGATTCGATTCGATTCGATTCGATTCGATTCGACTCTACTCTACTCCACTCCACTCCACTCCACTCCACTCCACTCCACTCCACTCCACTCCACTCCACTCCACTCCACTCCACTCCACTCTACTCAACTCTACTCTACTCTACTCTACTCTGTTCTATTTGCTTATACCCCAGAGAGAGAATCCTGCCAGAGTAAGCCTTTATACTACACTCTCCTTAATGGACATACCCTGGGAGATTCTAGGGATTGGCTATCCTAACTCTCTTTCCTATCTCTTCTACAAGATAATATGGGCAAACATTTATTACTTATTCTTCATACTCCAGTAAACTTTTTATTTCTAAATTTATACCCATTGTTTAATAGAAAATTGCTTTTCCAGGCAGAAAAGCCATTTATACTATTGTATTTTTATTATTCAACTAATAACAAAAATACAGTAGCATAAATAACATGATAATAATACAAGATCTAACAGCAGAGGTAAATTTCCAGGATGGTAAATAGACATGGCTATCAATTATAGATGGTTGATTGTAGGTTAAATGGACCTACAGTATGGAAAATCTGGCATTACAGTATTAACATAGACTATGAATAGATTTGAAGATTAACAAAATAATAATTATACCAATTTGTGGAACCATAATCTAGCTTCTCTTTTCCCCGCAGGCCCCGATGACAGTAGAAGACAGTACTAAGGGCTTGGTGAAGGTCATTGCTGGTTTAGATTTGTCATCATCTGGCACTTTTCTGGATTGGCAGGGAAAAAAGATAGTCTGGTGAACAGAATCGGCATCCTTGAGCTTTTCGCTGGGGAAAAGAATCAGACCTCTGCGAACTGAAAGGAGAATTCATCCCTCTGGTCTCTGCTGTAGGAGGAACCTTGTCCCTAAACGCAGAATGGCGGCCTCACTGTTGTTTATTATCAATAAACGCACCATAGTCATGGAAAAAATTGCCATCACCTTTCATCCCAAGCACCACATGTGGAAAGGGTCACTCCCATGGAGTGGTTTATCCTCATTTTCTTTTGTGCAAGCACCAGCCTCAGGTCTAAGCCAATGTTTTGCATGATTCCTGCGGCTTAAATTACCTGCTGCTCAACAGCTAGGTTAGAAAGTCATATTTTAAAGACTTGAAACATTGAAAAAAAAAGAATGTGTGAGTAAGTATTTGTCTACAGATATACGGTGGTGAGGGAATAAATATGAAAACATTTTGAAAGTGTGACAGAGAATTTTTAGTTTCCAAAGACTAAATAAACAATAAAAACAGTAGAATAACCACAGATGAAATATTTCTGCTGTGGGCTATAGGAAAGGCGAGAAAACCACTGCAGAGAGAAGCAATGCATGAAAACATGGAAGGAGGAGGAATGCGTGTCAAAGGTTTATCTGCCTGAAAGCTTTAAAAAAATGTAACTAAACAAGAAACCATGAATTAGAGCAAGAAAACATCAGAACGGCTTTGACATTAAGTCATAAGGTAAAACAACTGAAGGAGGAAAAAGAAGGGTGGTAGAACGGAGGAAGAAATGAAGATACATACTGACTGACTGATCAAAGACAGAGTATTTCCATTTTTGTTCAACCAAATATATATTCACACAATGCCTTGTGTGAAATCTTGGGATTTCTTTGCCAACCTAATCTTGTAGTTTCTCATTTTCTAATAGGTGAATCCAGCCAGTTGTAGTTGAGTCAATAATTCATAGTAGTTAAGACAAATCTGATGTAGCATGATACATAGACCATCTTCTCAAGCCTCACCCTTGAGAATTAATCCATCATGTGGTTGGTTTGGCTTTGGGGTAATGTGTTGTGTGAACCCAGCTACTTAAATTTTCCAACTTGGGTTTATAGCTTAGTCTATTGTATGAACCAGGCCACTGTGGTTTATTCTACAAACCATTACTGAAATGTACAGTAATTCAGTGCTGCGTGTGAAATCAGCTTCAGAATCCAGAATAACAGATTAACAGAATTGGAAGGGACCTTGGAGGTCTTCTAATCTAGCCTCTTTCTCATGCAGGAGACCTTTTGTAATTTCAGACAAATGGCTGTCCAGTTTCTTCTTTAAATCCCTCAGTGTTGGAGCTCCCACAACTTCTGAAGCCAAGACGTTCCACTGATTAATTGTTCTCACTGTCAGGAAATTTCTCCTCAGAATCTCTCTTTCTTAAGCTTCCATCTATGATTCATGATCTTGCTCTCAGATAGAGTTCAGTCAGCATCATAAAAGTATCAAAATTTTCCGTTTTATGGTACAGTCAATGTTTATTTATTTAGCGTATGGCACATCATCCATGGACTAGCAATATATATTAACACTTCATAAAGTCAACAGAGGCCCAGCGAATGAAACTGGAGTCAATCATAACCGTAGAAACAGGGAAATGATGTCACAATAATCATGCAGTCAGTGAGGAAACTATATCTTTGACCTTACGGCTGCTGAAATAGTTTTGGGTATGAAAGGCATAATTTTCTGCCTTTCATACCCAAAACAGAAAGAGGAGAACAGAAACACAGAGATGGTGCTAGAGAAAGGAGGAGGAGGTGGAAAGTGTTATATAATACTGCTAAATCTGCTTTGGGGTGTATGTAGAACAGTCGTAGATCTCAACGAACAGAAATCTTTCTCCTCCCTGGTGTAATTGTCTTTGGGACTCTTCCATTTGCTTCAGATAAGATACCTGGAAGATAGTCTGATTAGGTAAGGACTAGCAAAGCCCATCTTAAAGTTTGTGACTCTGCGGGAACTTTTTAATCTGCTTTTACTATTTAGCCTAAGCCATGCGAAATGATAGAAATATTACATGTATACAATTAATTCATAATAGAATTGGAAGAGACATTGGAGATCTTCTAGTCCAACTTCCTACTCAAGCAGGAGACCCTATACAATTTCAGACAAGTGGCTGTCCAGTCTCTTCTTTAAAAACTCCAGTGATGGATCACTCACAATTTCTGAAGGGAAGCTGTTCCACTGCTTAATTGTCCTCACTGTTAAGAAGTTTCTCCTTAATTCCAGGTTGCTTCTCTCCATGATTAGCTTCCATCCATTGTTTTGTGTCCTGCCTTCTGGTGCTTTGGAAAATAAGTTGACGCCCTCTTCTTTGGGAGAGCCCCTCAAATACTGGAACACTGCTATCAAGTCACCGCTAGTCCTTCTTTTCTTTAGACTAGCCATACCCAGTTCCTGCAACCATTCTTTGCATGTTTTAGTCTCCAGGCCTTTAAAGATGCTGAATTCCTTGCTTTCATCATCACTGCCATATCTTCCTCTGGGCCCATCTTCCCCCAAGTTCCCCTTTCCAAACCTGAGGCCTCCATGGTTGACCAACACGTGATGATGGGATTTGTAGGCCAACCTGTACATGGAGAACACCTGGCTGGTGAAGGCAGCCTCAGGCATTGGGAGAAGGGAGGCGAGATCTGCTGCTCCCTTTCTTGTTCCTTTCTGCACTTAGGAGGCCAACTGGAAGTAGCAGAACGAGCCAAGAGGAAAACGAATGCCGGGCCTGGCGATGAGCCCCTGTTGGCATGTGGATCCGGGGGGGAAAAAAATCTGAATTCTTGGTCCCAGTTCTCCAGCTATCAGGACAATCATCTCAAAGAACGACTGGAGGCCAGGATGGGCAATTAGATTTTAGCTTTATTTTTAGCTCTCGGGAGGTTCTGTGTTGGGTGAGGCTTGAAGAAGCACTGGGTGAAGCCAGGGTTCAAAATAGTTGAGAGCGCTTTTGTCTGGAGAAGGTTCAGAGCTTTTCTTGAAAAGGAGGAACGAAATCAGGTGCCAATCCAGATCCACCCATTAGACCAGGGATGTCTAATCTTGGCAACTTGAAGATTTATGGACTACAACTCTCAACCAGCCTGGCTGGCTGAGGAATTCTGGGAGTTGAAGTTCCCAAATCTTCAAGTTGCTAAGGTTGGACACCCCTGCATTAAACTATGAGTTATCAAGTCCCGTGTTCCTCACTATTAGGAAGTTTCTCCTTAATTCCAGGTTGCTTCTTTCCTTGATTAGGTTCCATCCATTGTTTTTTTGTCCTGCCCTGAGGTGCTTTGGAGAATAGCTTGACTCCCTCTTCTTTGTGACAGCCCCTCAAAATACTGGAATATTGCTATCATGTCACCCCGAGTCCTTCTTTTCTCTGGACTAGCCATACCCAAATCTTGAAAACATTCTTATACAAGGACACATACATGTCCTAGGTTTAGCTTAATTTAATCCAAGTTATGTCTTGGTCTAGCTGTCTAACATGGACAGGAAGAGCATACATACCCCTGTATTTATAAGAAGGATAGATGCATAATGTACATGTTAGAAATTCTCTTTAATTCTGTAAAAAGGATAGCAGAGGATTCTTATATAGTCATATAGATCGGTAGCAGAGATGGTTACATAACCGTACACGTCAAATAAAACATATAGTGTACAGTCACCATGAGCTTTGCTCCTTAACGGTTTCTGTCACAGGAAACTGGTCCTCACACTGTAATGACTGTCACAGCATGATCACGTGATCAAAATTTGGGCTTTTGTACAACTGACGGTTTTGACTGTGGTTGCAGCCACCCAGAGTCACATGATCGCCATTTGAGACCTTCCCAACCGGCTTCTGACAAGAAAAGTCGATGGAGGAAGCCAGATTCCCTTAATGACCATGTGATTCGCTTAACAAGCATGGCACAAAATGTCGTAAAACCAGGCACGACTCTCTTTAACAATCACCTTGCTTAGCAGTGGAAATTCTGGTTCCCATTCTGGTTGTAAATCGAGAATTACCTGCTATTGTGTTTAAGAGAATCCACTTCAGGCTAGTTTAATAATGGTAACCTCTTCTTATTTGGAGATGCAGATGCCTTAACCTCTTCAAAGGTGAACAGTATTGAAGAGCAAAAATCAAGGGTCAGCATGTTTCAAGTAGCTCGGAACATTATGGTGACCGGCACCAACCGGGGAATTGGATTTGGACTGGTGAAAGAGCTTTTGAAATTAAACCCTACCCCGGGCAATATTTTTGCAACTTGTAGGAACCCTACTGGACCTGAATCAAAGGCATGTTGAAGATGAACTGTAATTCAACGTCTTTAAGATACAAGTTGGGGTAATGTACTGATGTGGGCTTCCATTGCAGGCATCAATGAATTGAGACAAAAAATCAAGCCAGGATTTTGCGAATCACAATCCATTGAATAAAGCAACGTGGCTTGGGATTCAGACCTCATGCTAAGACCTACCAAACCTGGTTTATGCATCTCCTGGATTGTTTTAAATGTATTAAACACAAAGAGCAACAATACAACCATGATAATATATACAAAAAGAGATATATAAACAGCTGGTTATGGTTCAGAAAATAGAATCTGCATTTATAATAGCTGCTGATAAAAATGATGACTGGGATATTCTTCTATAAAGGAATTGAAGAATGGTGTGGTGGGTTAGAGGTGAAGATGCTTGCCTCCCATTTGGAAGGTTGAGAGTTCAATCAAGAGGTAGTTTTCAGCCAGGTCTGATAGGTTCTGGAGAACCGGTAGTGGAAATTTTGAGTAGTTTGGAGAACCGGCATATACCACCTCTGGCTGGCTCCGCCCTCAATCTATTCACTGCCTCCCAAGTCCTAGCAGATCGGTTGGGTCATCTTTTGTTGCCCTGCACAGGAAAACGGAGCTGGAAAGCAGGTTGGTGGGGTGGGGAGGGAATGGGGATTTTGCAGGATCCTTCCCCAGGAGTGGGGAGGGAATGGGGATTTTGCAATTTCCTTCCTCTGCCATGCCCACTAATCCACAACATGCCCACCAACCCATGCCCACAGAACCGGTAGTAAAAAATTTTGAATCCCACCACTGGTTCAAACCCACCGGCAGATGTCAGGTATCATGGCAGAAAGGGAAAATATCTGCTGCGAACTCCATGTAGGCATCAGGAAGGGCATCCAGCCTGTAAATGCTTAGCTCTACTCAGTCTCACTGACTCCAACCAGAATAAAAGGGATCAAAAGGTTATAAAAAGAAAAACTGCTATATTGGAACTGGGATTGCAGAAGATGCTTTTTATATATTTTATCCATTCAAACTGTTTTTAAAAACATTTTCTTTCTCAATTACAGGCTTTGCAGAATTTTGCTAGTCAGCATGACAACACTCACGTGCTTCAATTAGGTATGGGATTGTTACTCTCTGGGTAATTATTGCAGTAAAAGCCACAAAATATGATCATATCTATCATCATAAATTCCGTGAGTATATAAAAAGTGTAGTGCAATTAATTTCCATGGACATTTGGTCAGCATAGCTATAAGCCAAAGGCACCCAGAATGCTGTTACATTTCCACCGAAGTGGTACCTATTTATCTACTCGCGTTTGCATGCTTTCGAACTGCTCGGTGGGCAAAATTCATTTATCAGACTGTTATCTAGGCTGCAGCTTTTCTTCCTGTTTCTGAAGGTTTTTTCTTTTCCATTACACTTTTCCCGCACACATCAAATTAGGAACCAAGTTATTTTTACTGACACCTGTCTTGTTAGCTTTCTCTTCTGTGTCTGCTAGATACGACAGACCTTTCCAGTATCAAGCGTGCTATGTCAGAAGTCGAATCCCATCTGAAAGGACAAGGGCTCAATCTGCTAATCAACAACGCTGGCAGAAATTCCCAAAAAATTTACCTGGAAAACGTCGATCAGGAAGATATGTTAATGTCATACAAGGCCAATACAGTGGGGCCCCTCCTAGTTGTCAAAGTAAGTCTGGTTTAGGGGCCCAGGTGCTGTATAGGTAATCCTCAACTTGGAACAATTCATTTAGTGAATTTTCGAAGTTACGAGAGCACTGGAAAAATTGACTCAAGACAGTTTTCAACACAACTAATGCAGCATCCTCACAGTCATGTGATCAAAATTCAGTCACTTGGCGCTGGTTCTCAGCCCCTCTGGAGCCACCAGTGCTTCACCAGGCACAAACAAACATGCACATATGAAAAGGAGGATTCGTTCCAAAACCCAGTTTAATGGAGGCAACACAGCAGCGTACGGTAGAGACTGAGCTACTAAGCAAAACAAAGTTGGAGATGCCCTACCTCTCCACTTGTACTGATTTATAGGGCATGGATACAGTTAACTAACATTAGGCAGGCAATTTCTCACAGCTACCACAATCAAATCTGCCGCTTGTTCCGTTCATGCTTGTCGCAGGCATAGGATGTCATTCCCTTCCGCACTATCATCTCTTCAGGAGCTGATGTACGTTCCCATTCCACCCCCCACTCTTCTTGCCTTCCGTCCCTCACCCACTATCAGTGTACATGGTGTCCTAACATAACACCCCCCTCCACCATGTTTTATTGCTGGAATCCGTCAGTATGCTCCGGATCCTCAGGCGATATTCCTCCCACTTCATGGTCTTCACTACCATCCATCAAAGTGATGTGGTGTCGAGAGGAGTTTGACACTTGACACTGGCCCTATCTATGATGGTTGCAGGATCCCTGGGATCATATCATCCCCTTCTGGGAATCTCTGACAAAAAAAAAAAAAGCCAGTGAGAATAAAACAAGGATCTGAAGGAGATCCAGGAAGAAGAAAAATGTAAGATTTCAGCCTTCTATTTCATATGTATTTTAGGAATTCCTGCCTCTCCTGAAGAAGGCTGCCAAGGATACCACAAAAGAGAAGAAGGCAGTTATCGTCAATATGTCTACTGTCATTAGCTCCTTTGGGCAAGGTTTTAAGGCTGTAAGAAAACTTCCTCCAGGGTACCAATATCGTGTCAGCAAGGTAATTTGGAAATCCTCTTATTTTGAACATCAACAATGAGATAGTCCAAGACGCCTCTAGCCCTCCAATCTCTGGCTCCAGTAGCCTCTGCTCAATGTGAAATCTTTGTAACGTTAAATTGAACCTGGGACCAAAGTTCAGAAGGTGCATGACCAAGACTTATTTAAATGATGACGAAAAGTCAGGTCCACACCTGAAGGTTCAGTTAAACTGATTTATTGAGGGTTGAGGTTCATTTTCCAAGCTTAATCCCTAGCGGCTTGCCCGAACCAGTAGGATTTCACCCCTGGGTTGAGGTTCATTTTCCAAGCTTGTGGGCTGGTCTCTGAATGTTTCGCTACCGGGCTTGGTAACATCTTCAGCAGAGTTTAGGGGATATCAGTGTTGGTGCTCTTCTGCTTAAAAAGGCTGTGTGTGGTCAGTAGGTCTTATGATGGGGAGGTCATGTCAGGTGAGGGTCTTGTGATTGGTTTTGTGATGAGTCAGGTGCGGTTCATCTTAGGTCATCAGACCAATCACAAGACCCATTAGAAACCCTTCACCTGACATGACCCTCACCTGAAGTGTCCTCCCCATCACTACTGACCACACAAAACCCTTATAAGCAGAAGAACACTGACATGGACATCCCCTAAACTCCACTGAAGATGTTACCATATCTCATTAACAAAATGTTTGGAAGCCAACCCACAAGCTTGGAGAATGAACCTCCACTCTCATCCTATACCTGAGTTACAGATATTTACCACTATTGCAAACTGATTTATTGCTAAATGCTTATGCACAGGAATCTTTTCAACTACGAGTCAGCACCTACTTGGAGCTAGATAGGGGTCCCCAGCACTGAAGGAGGGTTGGACTTAGTTTGTTTATGGCTATGTAGGGGCTCTAGTCTGATCCCCCTTTTCATCCCGCCCCCCAGGTTCTTCCATTCATTCTCTCACGCTTTGTTTTATAGGCAGCGCTGAACATGGTCAATGCCTGCCTTGCAGAGGATCTGAAAAAAGATGGGATTTCATGTGTTCTGCTCCATCCTGGATGGGTGAAAACTGACATGGGATCACAAGAGGTACTATAAGGTGGCAGGAGGAAATAAGGAAGATTCTCAAAAAAATGGAAGTTTAGTAATTGAGAGCCAGTTTGGTCTAGTCATCCAACTGGCATTCATGCCTAAAATGGGATTAGAACTCACCATTACCTGGTGATTGGCCCAAGGCCACCGAACTGGCTTTCATGCCTAAGGCAGGACATGGACTGACAGTCTCCCACTTTCAACCTTGGTGTCTTAACCACTAGAGCAAACCAGCTTTTTAAATATATATGTAAGGAATTCAGTTCTTTATTTGCTTACACCCAAGAGACAGAATCCTGCCAGAGTAAACTTTTACTCCTCTCTCCTTAATGGACATACCCTGGGAGATTCTAGGAATTGGCTATCCCAACTCTCTTCCACTGTCTCCTCTCTATCTCTGGGCTATGCTGTCTCTTGTCTCACCCCACTTCTGGAATGTGCTTGCTTTTTCCTGGGAAAGTGCCACCATGCCGGAATGGGACTTTTGAGCTCAAACCTTCTCCTTGCCTGTTTCACCTCAAGGTTTTCACCTCTGGGTTATTAGCCACAAACTTTTCTCCTCAGCTGGCCCTCCCTCAGTCTTTCGCCCTGGCACAAAGGCCCTGGCCACTCCCTCCCAGGTACTTCGCCACAGCCCATACGCAGAAGGAAGTTTCATCCTAGAACTTTTTCAACACCTGGGACAGTTAGGGCCCAACAAATCAGCTAGAGGGGGAAGGAAGGAAGGAAGGAACAGTCTTGGTAAAATGGGAGGGAGAAGGCGGGAGAAGGAGAGGGTGACTTCCACCGCTGCCTTTTTTTTCCAAGAGAAGGAATAACCAGATAACCAGATATTTTCAAGCCAAATATCCAAATCGATAACTAATGACAATGAATAATAGGACAAAACCCCCTTCTGTGTATGGGATGCGGCGAAGTGCCTGGGAGGGAGTGGCCATGGCCGTTGTGCCAGGGCGAAAGACTGGAGGAAGGCCAGCCGAGGAGAAAAGTTTGTGGCTAATAACCCAGAGGTATAAACCTTGAGGCAAAACAGGCAAGGAGAAGGGTTCGAGCCGAAAAGTCCTAGACCCCACCTCACTGTAGTCTTCACACCAGTTGTCCCTCTGTGGGTGTCATCTCTCACAATGTATGCGCGCGCAGACTGCTATTCTAGGTTCTAACGTGCACATTCAAGCTCGCCAGCTGGTCTTCATGTGAAGACCAGCTGTCCCGTGTGTGTGCACATTCGCATGACCGAAGAGCAGATGGCCGCTGCGCATATGTGTATCAAAGGTGCTCTCTTCTGGGTTTCAGTGCTCTGGTGCGTGCTCCAGTTTTGGCACTCGGTGCCGAAAAGGTTACCCATCACTGTCTTAAGTCCTTGGTTAGGACTTGAACTGTTAAGATTTTAGAGGTCCTAGACCAGGGGTATCAAACTCAATTTCACTGAGGGCCGCATCAGGGTTGTGTTTGACCCTGGAGGGCCATGTGTGTGTGTGTGTGTCAGTAGTGGGAGTCAAATAATTTAACAATCAGTTCTCTGCCCTAATGACCAGCTGGGTAGGTGTGGCTCGGTGGTCATGGGACCGTGTGGGCATGGCCAACTCAATGTCACTCATGCTGATGGGCGCGTCACCTTTAGCTGTTACAATGTAGTAAGGGTTAACCAGAGAGGTAGTTTCTGTAAGCAGGGCAATAAAGATTAGGCTAGAAACAACACTAGAATGTTTCCTTCCTGCCTGCCTTACAGGATTAGCCATGTCAAGTGGAAAAAAACAAAATAAGATTTCTTCCAATAGCTGGTTCTCCAAACTTCTTAGAAAGTTAACAACCGGTTCTCCCGAATAGGTGCGAACTGGCTGAATCCCACCACTGGTGTGTGTGTCTGGGGTAGGACGTGGGGAATGATCATGGTGGGCATTTGACACAGACTCAAGATGTGCCGTCTCTTCTTTCTTTCCACAGTTCTTTACTATAACCATTTTCCTATCTCTTCTACGAGATATTATAGGCAAACATTTATTACTTATTCTTCATACTCCAGTAAACTTTTTATTTCTAAATTTGTACCCCATTGTTTAATAGTAAATTGCTTTTCCAGGCAGAAAAGCTATTTATACTATTGTGTTTTTATTATTCAAATAATAACAAAAAGAACCAGATTGTAGAGGCAATAAGTTGACTTTGTATAAATATACAAAAATATGAAGGCTATTGCTTAATGCATTGTAAGCCGCCCTGAGTCTCCGGAGAAGGATGGCACATAAATCAAATTTTTTAAAAAATACAATAGCATAAATAACATGATAATAATACAAGATCTAATAGCAGAGGTAAATTTCCAGGATAGTAAATAGACATGGCTGTCAATTATAGATTGTTGATTGTAGATTAAATGGACCTACAGTATGTAAAATCTGGCATTATAGTATTAACATAGACTATGAATAGATTTGAAGATTAACAAAATAATAATTATACCAATTTGCAGAACCATAATCTAGCTTCTCCTTTCCCCGCAGGCCCAGATAACAGTAGAAGACAGTACTAAGGGCTTGGTGAAGGTCATTGCTGGTTTAGATTTGTCATCATCTGGCACTTTTCTGGATTGGGAGGGAAAAAACATAGTCTGGTGAACAGAATCGGCATCCTTGAGCTTTTCGCTGGGGAAAAGAATCAGACCTCTGTGAAGTGAAAGGAGAATTCATCCCTCTGGTTTGTGCTGTAGGAAGAACCCTGTCCCTAATCGCAGAATGGCGGGCTCATTGTTGTTTATTATCAATAAACGCACCATGGTCACAGAATAAATTGCCATCACCTTTCATCCCAAGTGCCACATGTGGGAAGGATCACTCTTGTGCAAATTGGGTGGGTAGCAGACAGGAAATGTGTCAGAATATGAATATTCATAGACTGGAATAGGCAACTGGTCAGCCAATGGGGACTGTTTGGAAACTGAAACATAGTATTTGTTTGCATGGGGCTGTAAGAGACAGTTTGGAGTCTGGGCGTGGCTTAGACTTGCTGTACTGTATATAAGAGTTGGTTTGGTCTCTGTAATGGGAGCCCCTGTACAAGAAATTAGCCTCTGTATCTCTCTATTCTGTAATGTCTTTCTTCTATGGATATTGCTTCTGTGTTCCTGATATTGTGTGTGAAATTCTGCTGTATGGTGTTCTATATAAAGACATTTCTTATATAAATTGAATCCTGCTGAATGTGTCTGATTGGGTGCTGCAACAAACAGTGACAAGGTGTATTATATCCTATGGTGGGTTCCTGGTTCTGTTTGGTTGTATAGAACTGGTAGTAAATGTAAGTGGAACCATCCCTGATTATATGTCTTCTGATCCTTAAGAGATGCTCTTCCCAGGAAAGTTTTGCATGCCATAGCAGCCCCAGGCAAATGAAGACATTGTGTCAGGAGACACACCTCTTTCCTGAGTCCTAACACTATAGTTACTAAAACGCTAAACAATTTCCAGGCAGTACAAAAAAAGTAAGAGTTCAGTGAAAGGATGGCTCCATTAACTCGTAGTATCTTAGTGATCGGTTCCAATTGGGGAATCGGACTGGAACTGATCCAACAGTTGGTGAAGATGATGGCTGACTCTCCAGAACATATCTTTGCAACTTTGAACCTGGACAGAAGGCTTGCAGAAAGTTTTCATGACTGAGGAGTAGGGAGAAGGCACCCTGTTGCTATCAAAGCAGCTTTGCTTTACATTCTTGAGGAATGTGACACCGGTGTCTGTAGTTACCTTAATATTGCTGCAGGACTAAAGTTACAGAAGATAGCAGAACCTACAGAGATACTTCTCACTCCAAAGAAGAAAGATATAAAGCTTTAAAAAAAGAAAAGAAAACTTCTTAGAAGCCCAAAAGAGAAACAAGACATTCACCTAGCCTCTAAAACAATAATATTTGCAGGAGACTTCTTATGGGGAGAATTCTACAGGTGCATTTTTCTATGTGCATGGGAAACGCTATCTTGCTGGCAATTACTGTGGAACAGATGCCATCATCTGCCAGAGGAGATTGAAATAGCAAAACAATGAACCAAACTACAGCGGTAAAATGGGGTGGGTAACTTTTTGGTGACTCAGAATTGGGATGGGGTGAGGTGCAGAGGTGGTATTCACCCAGTTCGGACACCTTTGGATGAACTTGTAGCGGAAATTTTAACTAGTTTGCCGAACTGGCAAATACCACCTCTGACTGGCCCTGCCCCCACCCACCTGGTCGCCTGGTCACCTCTCCCACTCGCTGCTTGCTCGCCCGCTTACCCACCCACTCAACCCACCCGCCTACGCCACCCCACCTTGCCATCAGTGGTGTTGAGTTGGCCACGCCCACTCAGTTACATGACCCCTCCCACAAGCCACGCCCACCAAGCCACAGAACCGGTAGTAGAAAAATTTCAAACCCACCACTGGTGAGGTGTCAAGAGTCACATGGGAGAAGACCATGATGCCAAAAAACGAGATCAGATCCAGAACTTGGGCAGAATAAAAAAAATTGTTCAAAATTTGTTTTTGGTGTGTTTGCTGTCTTGAGATGATGGGTTGCAGTGAGAAAATGTGACTCAGGGCGCTTTAGGCCAACAAAAACAGGGAATCTCACATAGCTACCAGCCACAAGCTACTTAGAAGGGCTTCATGAACCAGAAAGCAAAATTAGAAGTTTCGCCACTCTTCAAAGCCTGCCTGTCTTGACTTGTTTTAAAATCACATCTGTGCACATTCATTGATATGAGACATAGAACAGGAAGAAAAAGAGAAAACCTAGATAAAACTTTTTTTTCAACATCTCTAATAGTAATCCAGAATAAATTATTTTCTGAAATACTGTCTTGGTTTCAACTTTTCAAAACTTTTTGCTGAACAAAGGAAAATAAATAACTGGTGAGTTATGGATTTGATAACCAGGAAGGGTAGATTATGGCAGGTGTTGTTACTGATGGTGTTAAAATTATGATTTCAGGGTGTAAGCTGTTATTATTATTCTGCTTGGTTGTACAGTCAGCCAGATGTTTAAACCAGATATGGCATTTTAGTTACCTATCAAGTTATTATTATTATTAGGTTTATCCTCGTTTTCTTTTGTGCAAGCACCAGCCTCAGGTCTAAGCCAATGTTTTGCATGATTCCTGCGGCTTAATTTACCTGCTGCCCAACAGTTAGGTTAGAAAGTCACATTTTAAAGACTTTAAATGTTGAAAAAAAAGAATGTGTGAGTAAATATTTGTCTACAGATATACGATGGTGAAGGAATATGAAAAACATTTTGAAAATGTGACAGAGAATGTTTAGTTTCCAAAGACTGCAATAAAAACAGTAGAATAACCTCAGATGAAATATTTCTGCTGTGGGCTATAGGAAAGGCGAGAAAACCACTGCAGAGAGAAGCAATGCATGAAAACATGGAAAGAGGAGGAATGCGTGTCAAAGGTTTATCTGCTTGAAAGCTTAAAAAAAGGTAACTAAACAAGAAACTATGAATTAGAGCAAGAAAATATCAGAACCAGGGGTGAAATGCTCCCGGTGGCGGGTGGTTTCGAGAACTGGTAGCAAAAATCCCTGCCCCGCCTGCCCGTGCTCAGCTCAGAGGCTTTTTTTTTTTAACTTTTAAAAGCATTTTTTTCTACAACCGCTTCTGACGATCCCAGCTGAGTTGCCTGATCGTCAGAGGCTTTTTTTTTTACTTTTAAAAGCATTTTTTTCTGCAACCGCTTCTGACGATCCCAGCTGAGTTGCCTGATCGTCAGAGGCTTTTTTTTAACTTTTAAAAGCATTTTTTTCTACAACCACTTCTGACGATCCCAGCTGAGTTGCCTGATCATCAGAGGCTTTTTTTTTACTTTTAAAAGCATTTTTTTCTGCAACCTCTTCTGACGATCCCAGCTGAGTTGCCTGATCCTCAGAGGCTTTTTTTTTAACTTTTAAAAGCAATGCTTTTAAAAGCAATATCCAGGATCAGGAGTGAGATGCTCCCGGATTGGATCAGATTGCCTAATCCGGTAGTGATTTTTTCCTGTGATTCAGCGATCCGGTAGCGATCGCCACCAGGGTGTCATTACTTCCTGTTTTTAACTGCGAACCAGTAGTAAAGGTAAGTAGAACCCCACCCCTAGTGCGCTTCTGAACCGGTAAGGAAGGTAAGTAGATTTCACCTCTGTCCAGGATGTAAGGGGTCTGTCAATAGTTTCACAGCCCTCTTTTTGACTCGTGCAATATTCACATCCTCAATGGAAGGCAGATGGTAGTAACTGTTTTTTCTGTAGTTCTAATGATTCTCTGAAGTCTATGTCTGTCTTGTTGGGTTGCAGAACCAAACCAGACAGTTATGGAGGTGCAGATAACAGACTCAATAATTCCTCTGTAGAACTGGATCAGCAGCTCCTTGGGCAGTTTGAGCTTCCTGAGTTGGCACAGAAAGAACATTCTTTGTTGAGCTTTTTTGATGATGTTTTTGATGTTAGGTGTCCATTTTAGGTCTTGAGATATGATAGAACGTAGAAATTTGAAGGTGTCTACTGTTGAGACTGTGTTGTCTAGTATTGTAAAAGGTGTTAGTATGGGAGGGTTTCTTCTAAAGTCTACCACCATTTCTACGGGTTTGAGTGTATTCAGTTCCAGATTGTTCCAGTTGTACCGCAAGGCTAGTTGTTCAACTTCCAGTCTGTATGTGGATTCATTTATTTGGGTTATTCATTTGTGTGAATCTAGGCCTAAGGGGGAAGATTCGAAAGCATCACAAAGAATGTGCAAATTGGGTGGGTAGCAGACAGCAGGTGTATTATATTTCTTCTGATCATTGGAGATGCTTTTCCCAACCATGTCAAGTGTCAAGGATTGGCTCAAAACATGCAAGGCCTGTTTTCCTTAGCAATTCTTCCCGCTGTGCTCTTGAAACACCCATCCAAGGATCTGTCACCAAAACAATGCCTTAAGACCTTCTCTTCCCAGGGGAAAGATTTGCATGCCGTAGCCCCAGGCAAATGAAGAGATTGTGTCAGGAGACACACCTCTTTCCTGCGTCCTAACACTATAGTTACTAAACCACTGAACAAAGTCCAGGCAGTATAAAAAAGTAAGAGTTCAGTGAAAGGATGGCTCCGTTAGCTCGTAGCATATTGGTGACCGGTTCCAATCGGGGAATTGGACTTGAACTGATCCAACAACTGGTGAAGATGGCTGAGCCTCCAGAACATATCTTTGCAACTTGCCGAACCCCAACTGGACCTGGAGGGAAGGTTTGTAGAAAGTTACCATGATTGAAGAGCAGGGTGAAGGCGCCTTGTTGCTATCTAAGCAGCTTTGCTTTCCGTTCTTGAGGAAGGTGACACAGGTGACTTCCCTATCGTCTGTAGTTATCTTAATATTGCTGCAAGACTAAAGCTACATAGGATAGGAGATCCTACAGAGATACTTCTCACTCCAAGGAAGTAAGATATAAAGCTTAAAATAAAAACAGAAAAGCAAACATCTTAAAAAATGCAGAAAAGAAAAAAAGGCATTCACCTAGCCTCTAAAACAATAATATTTGCGTGAACCTCCTTACGGAGGGAATTCAACAGGTAAGCCAAAAGGCGTGGGAAGTGCTAAGTTGCTGGCAATTACTGTGGAACAGATGCCATCATCTTGCCAGAGGAGATTGAAATAGCAAAACAATTAAACTAAACTACAGCTCTAAAATGGATTTCTTCTTGGTGACTCAGAAGTGAGATGGGGGTGAAGTGTCAAGAGTCACACGGACGAGGCAATGTTGCACAGGAAATAAGATCAGATTGAGAACTTGGGCAGAGTAAAAAAATTGTTCGCTGGATATTTGAAAGACAAGATAATTTCGTTGTCATTTTTTTTTGAAGCATTGCTTTTGGTGTCTTTGTTGTCTTGAGATGATGGGTTGCAGTCAGAAAATGTGATCCAGGGCGCTCTAGGCTCACAAAAAGAGGGAATCCCTTACAGCTGCCAGCCACGGGCTACCTAGAAGGGCGACATTACCCCGAAAGCAAAATTAGAAGCTTTGCCACTCTTCAAAGCCTGCTTGTCTTGACTTGTTTTAAAATCACCTCAGTGCACATTCACTGACATGAGACATAGAACAGGAAGAGAGAGAGACAAAATCTAGATAATCCCACTCTCCCCATATAAGAGTATTTATTTATTTATTTATTTATTATATTTCTATACTGCTCCTGTAGGACTCAGGGCAGTGTACAGTAGTAATCCAGAATGAATTATTTTCAGAAATACAGCCCCAGTTTCAATGTTTTGAAACGTTTTGCTGAACAGAAAAAGGAAAGAAAGAAACGAACTGGTGATTTATGGATTTGAGGGCTGAAAAAGGTAGATTATGGAAAGAAGGAAATTACGATGTAATCTTAGAGAAGGTAAAATTTTAAAAAAAATATATGTATAGCTGCTGTTGAGATCGGAAGGCACTTCTTGGATATGTTTTCTTCTTTCTTTTTGACTTCTGTGACTGTATTTTTTTCCTGCTTTCTCATTACTACCCCCCACCCATTCCTCTTTATCTTCAGTTCAATATTTATATTGTTTTTGCCGAAAACTTTTTTCATGAAAATTATTAAAAAAAAAAAAAATACAGTCCTGTTTAGGTTAAAGAGATCGAAGAGCAATTAGAATGGCTTGGGAGAAAGTTCCCTAGGACCTAAGGATAGGAAGCCAATGTTTTCCATTGTTCCTTGAATCTTCTTCTCTTCTCTTGATGTCTTCTCTTTAATTCCAGACCTTGAATGATCTCGCTAGCAAGCATGCCAACATTCACATCATCCAGCTGGGTATGAGAGTTTCCCGTTTCTTTTCTGTTCCGATTTGACCTCCCTCTTTTTTTAAAAAAAAAAACCCATTGGGAAATCTATTTGGACTATGGACAGTTTGACTGTGCCGTATGTGTATTTTAGCTTTTAAATGTTTGTATCTCAATGCAGATAATGTTTGATTTACTACTGCAGGGGTGGGCAAATGTGGCCCTTTTACAACTTGTGGACTTCAACTCCCAGAATTCCTGAGACAGCCAAGCTTGGCTGTCTCAGGAATTCTGTGAGTTGAAGTCCACAAGTTGTAAAAGGGCCACATTTGCCCACACCTGTACTACGGCCATTAACCCCAAAATTTCTGTTGCTAAGCAAGACAGTCATTAAGTGAGTTTTGCCCTGTTTTACCACCTTTCTTAACATAGTTGTTAAGGGAATCATTGCAGTTGTTAAGTTAGTAATATGATTAAGTGAATTTGGTTTTCCCATCGACTTTGCTTGTCAGAGAAAGGGAACACATGACTTCGGGACATTTGGAACCGTCATAAATATGAGTCAGTTGGCAAGCGTCTGAATTTCGATCACGTGGCCATGGGGATGCTATAACAGTCGTAAGGGTGAAAAAAAAAGTCCCAAGTTACTTTTTTCGGTGCCATTGTAACTTTGAATGGCCACTAAACAAATAGCTGTAAGTCAAGGATTGTCTATGCAAAGTGTCATGTAGGCACCAGCTAGGGCAACTGAAATTTGGTTCTTCCCAATTGATGACCCACAATCTTCTAGGCTAGGGGTTTCCAACCTTGGCCACTTTATGACTTGTGGACTTCAATTCCCAGAATACCTCAGCCAGCATGGATTCCTCAGCCTCATGAATTCCTCAGCCAGGAGTTCTGGGAGTTGAAGTCCACAAGTCATAAAATGGCCAAGGTGGGAGACCCCTGCTCTAGGCCCCACATCAACTTTTGGCTTCTCTGATAAGGATCTTGTTTTTTTCATACGTCCATGGAAGAGGTGGAAGATCAGTCCAGTGTGAAGGCAGCTGCTTCGGAGGTTGAGACTCTTCTACATGGTAAAGGCTTAAACCTTCTGATCAATAATGCCGGTGTGAACTCCTATGCCACTCTGGAAACTGTGGAGCAGCAAGAGATGCTGTCTGCTTTCAACACCAATGTGGTAGGGCCCATCCTTGTGGTTAAGGTAAGAGAATCATTGCCTTCTTTCTGGGAAGGAAACAAGAGAATGACAATGTGGTTTCGTGTATTATGAAATACGGTAGACTAAACCAATAGTGGAGAACCTATGGCCCTCTAAGAGGTGTGGGACCACAGCTCCCAATATTTATTGCCACTGACCATACAGGTGGCTGGAATTATTTAACAATGCCAGATGGACTACTGATTCCCATCCTATCATGGTTGCAGGAACTGCGTATGACTAGTTTAATGAAAAGAAGGACTAGGGGAGACCTGATAGCAGTCTTCCAATATCTCAGAGGCTGCCACAAAGAAGAGGGAGTCAAGCTATTCTCCAAAGCACATGAGGGCAAGACAAGAAGATACGGGTGGAAACTAATCAACGAGAGAAGCAACTTAGAACTAAAGAGGAGTTTCCTGACAGTGAGAACAATTAATCAGTGGAACAACTCACCTCCAGAAGTTGTGAATGCTCCAATAGTGGAAATTTTTAAGAAGATGTTGGATAACCATTTGTCTGAAGTGGTGTAGGGTTTTCTGCCTAAGCAGGGGGTTGGACTAGAAGACCTCCAAGGTCCCTTCCAACTGTTATTCTAAATTTATCTATCATGTCGTATAATATTATCATATTCTATGATAAATCTTATGATCTATGACTATGGCTATTGACTACGTTGTTTGTATGTACGCTGAGAGCTTATGCACCAGAGATAAATTCCTCGTGTGTCCAATCATACTGAGCCAATAAAAAATTCCATTCCATTCTATTCCATTGTAAAGTGTTATTAACATGTAGAAGTTAAAGTTAAAACTGAAGTGGGTTCAGTGATCAGAAAAATGTGTAAAGATTTTTGGGACATTGAATTGGACGTGCGATGGAAGTGTGACTAAGGAGTTGTGAAAGAGAATAAGAAGAAGGAATGGGTCTGCTAAGACCAAAAAAATTGGAAGCAAAGGTAGCCTTAGTCAACCAAAATAATAGGTAATATCTTTGTTATTGTTAGTTGCGAAGTTGTGCCTGACCCATCGCAACCACATGGACAACGTTCCTCCAGGCCTTCCTGTCCTCTACCATCCTCTGGAGTCCATTTAAACTCACGCCTACTGCTTCAGTGACTCCATCCAGCCACCTCGTTCTCTGTCGTCCCCTTCTTCTGCCCTCAATCTTTCAGCATTAGCTCTTCTCCAGTGAGTCCTTCCTTCTCATTAGGTGGCTAAAGTATTTGAGTTTCATCTTCAGGATCTGGCCTTCTAAAGAGCAGTCAGGGTTGATCTCCTCTAGGACTGACCGGTTTGATCGCCTTGCAGTCCAAGGGACTCACAGCAGTCTTCTCTAGCACCAGAGTTCAAAGGCCTCAATTCTTTGGCGCTCAGCCTTTCTTATGATCCAACTTTCACAGCCATCCATTGCAACTGGGAAAACCATAGCCTTGACTATACGCACTTTTGTTGACAGGGTGTTGTCTCTGCTTTTTAGTAAGCTATTTAGATTTGGCATAGCTTTCCTCCCCAGGAACAAGCGTCTTTTAATTTCTTGGCTACAGTCCCCGTCTACTGTGATCTTGGAGCCCAGGGAAATAAAATCTGTCACTACCTCCATTTCTTCCCCATCTATTTGCCAGGAATTGAGAGGGCCGGATGCAATGATCTTAGTTTTCTTAATGTTGAGTTTCAAGGTAATTTCTTAGAGATAAGTAAATGATTCTGATACTAGTCATACAGTTCCTGGGTCATCGTGGCCTTATTTCACAACTTAACATATCTCGTTTCCTTCAGGAATTTCTGCCTCTGCTGAAGAAAGCAGCTCGAGAGGCAGCCATAAAGGAGATGAGTTGCCAGCGGGCAGCCATCATCAATATAACCTCCAAGTTGGCTTCCATTGAACGGGGCTTTGAAGTCATGAAGGGACCGATGTACCCTTATCGTGCAAGCAAGGTAGGTTTTCCTTGGAGGGATACATTATTCCTTTCATTCAGAAGAATTAGCTGGTGAGATAGCAGAACATGTCTATGTGTCCAGTTTATCAGATCTTGTCTGCTTTTAGGAACATTTCATTCATTCATTCATTCATTCATTCATTCATTCATTCATTCATTCATTCATATCCCACCCATCTTCCTTGAATCTGGCTGGGAATTATTCAGATGGTGCCCATTCACTTACAGTCAACGATCACCCTTTTAAAAAATGTGATGCAGATGTGACACATCTAAAAAAGGGGCAGACTTTTGTTTGCGCAGACCTCCTGCTGGTTTTGGGGGATTCTGCTGCCAATTACCCTGGTCCTATGTTGCTTAAGTCTATGCCGTCTCTCCTTTAGGCCTTTCACATCTGCACCAGCGGTGAAATCCACTTACCTTCGCTATTGGTTCAGGAACGGGAGTGCATGCCTCTCCTGCGCATACGCAGAGGGTAAAAAAAAAAAAAACGGACGTAATGACATCCCGGCGGGTGGGTGGAGCCTCCCGCGGGTGGCGCTACCGGTTCGTGCGAGCCGAATAGATCCGGCCGGATTTCACCGCTGATCTGCACCTTTAATCCTTTAATCCTTTCGCCTTTTAAGCGCTTTTAGTCCTTTGAGATTACAGTTCCAATGCAGCCAGAGGTTAGGAAATCAGACTCTAGAATATTTGAAAGGGGTAAAACCCGCCCTTCTTGCCTTCAATCATGCCAATGCTTTGATAGCAAGGCAGTGGTGGGTTGCCCCCGGTTCGCAACGGTTCTATAGAACCTGTCGTAAAACTGGTGGGAGGCTCCGCCCACCAACTCCGACGTCATCAGAATGCTTCTGTGCATGCGCACAGAATGCACTGAAGAGCACGCGCATGAGCGAGCGAAGCAAGCACACGTGCTCGGCCCTGACTACTATAATGCTCTCTACATAGGGCTCCCCTTGAGGAGCACCCGGAGGCTCCAACTGGCGCAGAGTGCGGCCGCGCGAGTGGTGATGGAAGCGACATGGCGTTCCCATGTGACACCTCTCCTGCGCGAGCTGCACTGGCTCCCGGTGGTCTTCCGGGTGTGCTTCAAGGTTTTGGTTACCACCTTCAAAGCGCTCCATGGCTTAGGACCTGGGTACTTGCAGGACCACCTACTACCACCAATAGCCTCCCACCGGCCGGTGCACTCTCATAGAGAGGGGCTCCTCCGGGTGCCGTCAGCAAAACAGTGTCGACTGGTGGCCCCTAGGGGGAGAGCTTTCTCTGTGGGGGCACCTACTATCTGGAATGAGCTCCCCCCGGAGATACGGAGGATCCCGTATCTGCACGCCTTCCGCCACGCTCTTAAGACCTTTTTGTTTCACCAGGCGGGCCTGGCCTAACCTCTCTTCTTTTTTAGCGTTAAATTTTAATCTGTTTTAAACTATGTGGGGTGTTTTAATTCTGTCCGGGCCAAATTTATTTAATTTGATTTTAGTTGGGTTTTAAATTTTGTATACATGTATTTTTATTGTTGGCTGTACACCGCCCTGAGTCCTTCGGGAGTAGGGCGGTATATAAATCCAATAAATCTAAATCTAAAAAATTTAATCTGTTGTGAACCAGTAGTAAAGGTAAGTAGAACCCACCCCTGTAGCAGAGGGTTGTGTGATTGGGTGAGGGCATCAGAGCAGAGAGGTTTCAGAAGAAAGAAAAAGGATGAGGAGTTGATCTTAAAGAGTTTAATTTTCTTTGCAGGCTGCTTTGAACATGGTGACGGTCTGTTTCGCTTTGGAACTGAAAGAGGAAGGGATCTTGTGTACTGTAATCCACCCCGGCTGGGTGAAAACCGACATGGGAACGGAGCAGGTACCATAAAGGATGTAAGAAGGAGAGCCAGGGTTTACTACAGAGACAACAGTGGTCCCATGTTGGAGCTGAGATGGGGTAACGTATCCATCTCGCTACTCTTTGATCTTCAGTAGCTTTTCATACGGTGGACCATAAGATCCTTTTGAATCAACTTCAGGGGCTGGGGGTGGTGGCACCATTTTGTGATGGTTCTTCTTTGGTGCTGGTGACATCTACATGTAAGGTGAGGTCATCTATCATGTTAAATGAGGTCATCCATCAGTTTGGGGTCAGGTACCATCAGTATACATCTGAACCCTTGGCCAGCTCTGAGTTAGGCTGGAGAATTCTGGGACTTGAAGTCCGTGCATCTAAAAGTTGCCAAGGTTTGGAAACACGATGCTATGCTATACAGTGGTTGTAGCAGCTATTCTTTTGTTCCTGTTATTTTAGCCAGAGAGGGAGAATGAATGGGTGAGGGTACAGTGCTTAAGCTTTCTTCCCTGAGGATAGTAACCCTGCTTCTCTTTCTCTCCAAGGCTCCCGTGACTGTGCAGCACAGTGTGCAAGGCATCCTCAATGTGCTTGCTAATTTATCATCAGCCTCCAATGGGGCCTTTCTCGACTGGGAAGGCAACACACTCCCTTGGTGAGATGTGCTTGTTCTTTCCACCAAGAAAAAAAAAGATGTCTTTTTTATTGTATTTTTGTATCGCTGTTGTGTTTTTTGTGTTTGTATGATGAATGGTTTATATTTCATTTGTTGTAAGTTACCAGGGTAGTTCTAATTTTGATGGTTTAGAAATATATTTAATCAACCAACCAACCATCCATCCATCCAACCAACCAACTACCAACCATCCTACCATCCTACCATCCTACCATCCATCCATCCATCCATCCAACCAACCAACCAACCAATCATCCAACCAACCAACCAACCAACTACCAACCATCCAACCAACAAACTAACTACTAACTACCAACCATCCAACCATCCAACCAATCATCCAACCAATGAACCAACCAACTATCAACCATCCAACCATCCATCCATCCAACCATCCAACCATCCAACCATTCATCCATCCATCCAGCCAACCAACCAACCAACCAACCAACCAACCAACCAACTACCAACCATCCAACCATTCATCCATCCATCCAACCAACCAACCATCCATCCAAACAACCAACAACAAACCATTCAAGATGGAAACTTTCACTAGGGAGTGACCTCCAACTTTTAACTTGTTTGCATTGTAGATAAAGTCCTTGGCTGGAATCAACTTCAAGTCTAAATTAGTTGTGGGTTTGTCATCCATAAACATGATTTACCTCTGCTGGAAATCATGCAACTTAAAGTATTCTCCAGCTCTTTTATGTGACTGTTAGTTGCTACATTGTTATTATGGTTGGTTGCATAATCCGCCAAATGATTATGGATTTGGCATTTTTGTTCACCTATTGAGCCTTTCTCATGGATGTGGGATAGGCAGATGTTGTTGTTGTTAGAGGTATTGCTATGGTGTAAGTTATTCCAAGTGAAGCTGCCTTTTGCAATTGACAGATGATTTTGTCAAAGTTGATGGTACTCTAGTGGTGTCAGACAGCGATGAGGCTGAGGAAGAACATGGGCCAGTCCTGGAGGCTGGGGAAGGCCCAGATGAAGGCTCTGCATCAGAAGCAGAGATGGGGCCAGGGCCATCGGGAAGTGATGTGTGGACTTCGGAGCCTCCAGAGGCTGACAGTAGAGAGGCAGAAGAACAGGAGGAGCCTGTTCCTAGTGCACATATGAGAAGAGCTGCCAGAAGGCAGGAGCAGATAAAGGATATTTGCTTTAGAGAGGATGACTCGGGAGTAGGACCAAGAGATGATTGGCCCCTCCCATAAGGCTTAAAAGACCAGCAAGGGCTCTTGGCCTCTTTGCCGGAAAACAATGTTGGGAGATTTGCTTCTTGTTTCACTGTATTCATTTCTTGTTGGTGTCTTCTGCTTCTGAACTTTTGCCAAGAAAAGCCTTTGGCAGTTTGCCTAATTATCCCAAGGTCGGTGATAAACTGAGGAATGGTATTTTGAAGAATTTGTTTTAATTTAGTTTGGACTACGCTGAGAATGAGTTAATTCTCAGCAGTTCTAATAAAGTCTGTTTGTTTTTGAAATGTTTGTATTTAATACTAATTACTTGGGCCTGGGTCACAACACCATCAGGTTTCTGGCAGGTGACGAAGGTATATTTTGGAGGCTCAGGCATCTCTACAAGCTGTTGCACCAGTTCTAACCCAATACCTCGGTTGGAACCAACCGGTCACCAAAACGCTAACAGCCAGTGAAGTCATTGTTGATTCCTCTTGTACTTCCCAGATTTTGTATTGTGATTTGAATACAGACGATGAGATTCAAGAAAGAGGTGTGCTTACCACTGTGCACTTGCCTGGGGTGCCGATTCTCGAGCTGTACCTGTGGAAACTTGTTTAACTGTTTCTGTAGGAAGAGCTTAGCGGATGGTCTAATCCGAGGGAAGACAACGTGTGTAGAAAGTGAGATTATCAACACACAAACTTGGCATGATTACAATTCAGCCTTTGGCACTTGAAATGTGCTTTCAGGTAGTCCTCGAATTACAACAGCACATTTAGTGACCATTTGAACTTGCAACGGCACTGAAAAAAGTGACTTGTGACCGTTTTTCCCACTTACAATTTTGTAGCATCCCCATGGTCACAAGATCAAAATTCAGACGCTTGGCAACTGCTTCATATTTATGACCGTTGCTGTGTCCCAAGACCTTGCAATCACCTTTTGCCACCCTTCTGAGAAGCAAAGTCAACAGGGAAGTCAGATTCACTTAATCGCTGGGTTACTAACTTATCAACTGCATTGATCCACTTAACAATGGAGACAAGAAAAGGTCATAAAAAATGGGGCAAAACTCACTTAACAAGTGTCTCGCTTAACAGCAGAAATTTTGGGCTCAATTGTGGTCGTAAGTTAAGGACGACCTGTATTTGGGATTCCCAAACGCACACACACACACACACACACACACAAGAATATCTGTCTGAAGCAGGGCTGTCAAACTCGCGGCGCGCAGGCCAGATGTGTCATGTGCTGGCCACGCCCATGCCCAGTTTAGCAAAGGGGAACAAGTCATGATACGTCACGTGATGCCGCCCCGATGATACGAGTTTGACACTTCTGGTCTGAAGGATCTGCCTAAACAGTCGTTTTCGGTTAGATAGCTGTAGTCAGCTTTAGCATAAGGACACCACTGTGATGGCTCAGGTGCTGAATTATGGAAACAGTCAACACATGCGCTAGTGCAGGGGTCTGCAACCTTAAACACTCAAAGAGCCATTTGGACCCATTTCCCACAGAAAAGAAAACACCAGGAGCCACAAAACCTGGGTGGGTGTGGCCAACTCAACGTCACTCACGTCCACCTGTCACATGACCACCCCCTTAGCCACACCTACCCAGCCAGTCATTAGGACAGAGAATTGGTTGTTAAAAAACACCACAAATCAAAAAACCCTTGTGACATCTCTCTCCCACTCCCTCCCTCCCCCCTCTCCCTCTCTCCCCCCCACTTTCTCTCTGTATCTGTCTATGTCTGTCTCTCTCCCACTCTCTCTGTATCTCTCTGTCTCTGCCCTGGCCACTTCTCCATCACCCACCATCACCCTTATCTTCTCAGGCCAGGCAAGGAATGACTGGGAGGAGAGGGAGTGGGGTGGGGTCATCCAGTGGGATCACTTGACATGGAGCCACAGCAGAGGGCCCAAAGAGCCACTTGTGGCTCTGGAGCCGCAGATTGCTGACATCTGTTTTGGTGGAATAGACAGCCCAGCAGTTCAAACTACCTTTCCCCAAAAGTTATAATCCCCCCAAATCAAATAGATGATTTGAAACTTGAAATCAAAGTTTATCCCTTTCCAAAGACACTGGATTTGACCTTCTATTTCCAATCGTTTGTAAATTGTACACAGGGCACTAGTCCCCAGTCACAAGTTGCAGCTTTCATAGAAAAGAACACAGCGTGATAAACAGCACAATTATCTGACATTTAAAGCTCTAGCAATGGTGAGTTATCAAAGCAGCAACTAAAGAGACTTGTTATCAGTCGCCAACAGACTTCTATCCTTCCCTCAGACCAACAGCTTGATATAGAAAGTCTGCACACAAGCTCCCATATTTACGGACAAACCCAAGTGACAACTCTATGGAACCAGGAAAAAGGAATCAGTTGAACGTTTAATTATGATCAATTGAATGCACGCCAAATGCTAAATGAAGGCACTGTGAGTTCCTGGATTTGATCAACTGAAGCAATGAAGTCCAAATTAATGTCACCAATTTCCAGGTCTCTTCTGGGTAATTGGTAAGAAAGAGGACAAGGCCACAGGGAGGAAAATAAGATGGTCAGATGTTCACATCCAGATTTCTTATGTTTTCCTCCGGCTGCAAGCCCACAACCTCAAGAACTAACTCGTTCAGAACCAGGCAACTCCTTAATCAAAGGTCTGGTCCAATGGTGTGAAGATCTTGAGTATCTTGAGTCCTGGTGTTGGGCATCAATTCACCAAACCCCTCAAATCTTCCATCTCGGGGTGTTACCTGTGCCTCATACCCTATACGTCCAGTCTTCAGCCATGTACCTGGATATTCTGTGGTTGAGTGACTCCCATATATCGACACACATCCCATTTGATAAATGGTTTCATAAGCTTTCTAACCACCCTTCCATCCTCCACCATTCAGTCAGAACTGAAGAAGCTTCTTGGATGAGAAGCAAAACGACTTCAAGGAAAATCAAACTCCAGTTGCCTTTTGAAAAACTACCTTTGGATAACCGAGGATCTCCGTAGACTTTCCCAACCACCCATACAACATTAAGATCAAAACAAGATAAAAAGAGCTGTGGTGGCACAGTGGTTAGAGTACAGATCTGCAAGCTACTTCTGCTGACTGCTGGTTGCCAGCAGTTCAGCAGTTCGATTCTCACCAGGCTCAAGGTTGACTCAGCCACCATCCTTCCAAGGTGGGGTAAAATGAGGACCCAGGTTGTTGGGGGCAATACCTGGACTCTGTAAACTGCTTAGAGAGACTGTAAAGCACTGTAAAGTGGTATATAAATCTAAGTGCTATTGCTATTCCTTCCTTCCTTCCTTCCTTCCTTCCTTCCTTCCTTCCTTCCTTCCTTCCTCCCTCCCTCCCTCCCTCCCTCCCTCCCTCCCTCCCTCCCTCCCTCCCTCGGTGGTGCAATGGTTAGGATGCAGTATTACAGGCTAACTCTGCCCACTGCCAAAAGTTTGATCCTGACGGGTTCAAGGTTGATTCGGTCTTCCATCCTTCCGAGGTGGATAAAATGAGGACCCAGTTTGTTGGGGAGATGTGCTGACTCTGTAAACCGCTTTGAGAGGGTTGTAAAGCACTGTGTAGCAATACATAAGTCTAAGTGCTATTGCTACATAGGGGACGGGATGCTAGTGAACCTGTGCCCAGGATTTTACATCAGAAAAATAATAATAATAATAATAATAATAATAATAATAATAATAATAATAATAATAACAACAACAACAACAACAACAACAACAACAACATCCCCCAAATTCAGAACCATTGGAAAAGACATAACTGCTCCAGACTGGGGTCTGCAGGAAAGTCCAATCCATTCAAAATGGGCATCAAAATTGCATGTTTATAACCCCATCCCTGTGATATATCGTATTTTTCAGAGTACCTTTCCTCCCCCTAAAAGAGGCTGAAAATTCGGGTGCGTCTTATACTCCAAGTGTAGCTTTTTCAAAGCTTTTTTTCAGCCCTAACGAGGCGCTAATGAGGCACTAGCGAGGGAAGCGATCTTCCCAGCTTTGCCTGCTCCCTCGACTCTGCGCTGTGCTTTAAGGAGGTGCTAGCGAGTGAAGCGATCTCTATGCTTTGCTCCGACTCTCAGCTGTTCTTTAGAAGCTTTTTTTCAGGCCTAACTAGGCGCTAGCCGAGTGAAGCGCTCTCCCTGTGCTTTGTCTGCTTTTCTCATTGCTGCTTCCTCTCAGCTGTGCCTTAGAAGCTGTTTTTTTATCCTCAAGCAGGGGATAAAAAAACCAGCAAATGAATGTGCTGAAGCTGACCAGATTAAGGATGCTAGCCAGATGAATACCTGCTAGGCAGATATTTTTCCCCCCTATTTCCCTCCCAAAAAACTAAGCCAAGTCTTATACTCCAGTGCGTCTTATACCCCCGAAAAATACGGTAAATAAGCAAGGAGATGGATTTGGTGATGCAAAGCCTAATTGGTTAAAATATAATTGAAACCTGACTGATTTTTTTACCATCATTTTAACATCTGGGATTTTTCAAGTTACATCTGTTTCATGAACTCCCAGCTGCACTGGTGGAAAAAAATTTTTTTTTTGCCTCTGATGCAACAAAAGAAAAAATATTAGCATTCTAGTCCAGGAGAGGGGAGGGTCAACCTCAGAAATCCCGGTCTTCAATTTCAGACCTGCCCTAATGAATGTTGGAGCTCATACTTTAAGTCTTGAAAAATGCATTGATGTTTGTGAAGTAGCTTCAGGTTGAAATTTCCCTTCGAAAGCCAATCTGCTTTTCAATCTGCTTTTTTCCTGCTTTACCACTGGCTCGCGAAGTAACAAAACCTCCTCTCCCTGTCATACTCAAAAGGGAAGCCCAGGTAGTCCTTGTTTAGCGACCGCGGCAAAGGTGGTGATGAAACCTTTCCAACCGGTTCTCGCACTGCAACCTTCGCAGACTTGTAAGGCGAAGGAGAGCTGACGTTAAGATCATCAAAGGGTGTGTAATGCTTCTCTTAGCGTTATTTAATGACCAAGTTGCTGGCCGCAACACATTCTCTCTGCCTTTTACAATGCGCATTTTTGTGACTTTCCGTAGGGTATTGCGTGATAGTTAAAAAAGAACAAAAACCCTTCCCTATCAGGGGAGGCAGTAAACAGAGCTATAAAATTGATTTATAAGAATTGAGTTATGCAACGGAAATGTTAGCATAAGGTGATTTTTCTTTTTTTTTTTCCAGATTTTCTTTTTTTTTTTCCAGATTGTAATTACATGTTGCTATGACAGCTGGATTAAGTGAAATCACCTCTCATGGCAGCGAGCCCTGCAAGATGACACGTATTTTTATGGGATGGGGCGGAGGGAAAGTTTCGTGGCTGGCTGCAGCACCGACATTGCAAGGCAGGATGAGGCCAGAGTTCCTGGCAGGGGAAAATGGATCTGCCCCACTCCGGATCTGCAATGCCAAGCAAATTGGATCAGCTTTGGCTTCAGTGACTCCAAGAGAAAATACGAGCTTGGCAGCAGCCGTTTCGAACAAGCCGGAGCAGAAATGAGAAGCCTTGCTCTTGAAAACAGAGATATGAGAGATGGGTCTCTGAGCTTGCTTGTTTTCTCTCTGACATGCACCGATGATGTTATCTAGTTTGGGTAAATGAAGATTAACAGCATTGGAAGGGAACTTGTAGGTCATCTAGTCCAACCCCGCAGTCCAAGCAGGAGATCCTACACCGGGGTCTCCAACCTTAAACACTCAAGGAGCCATTTGGACCCATTTCCCACAGAAAAGAAAACACCTGGAGCCACAAAACCTGGGTGGGTGTGGCCAACTCAACGTCACTCACTTCCACCTGTCACATGACCACCTCCTAGCTACGCCTACCCAGCCAGTCATTAGGACAGAGAATTGGTTGTTAAAAAAAACTGGGAATCAAAAAATCCTTTTGATATCTCTCTCTCTCTCCCTCCCCCCCCCCTCTCTGTATCTCTCTATATCTGTCTCTCTCCCACTCTCTCTCTCTATGTCTCTGTCTTTGCCCTGGCTGCTTTATCATCCCCCACCGTCTCCCTTACCTTCTTAGGCCAGGCAAGGAGTGACTGGGAGGGGAGGGAAAAGGGCAGGGTGAGCCAGTGGTGGGATCACTTGACATGGAGCCACAGCAGAGGGCCCAAAGAGCCACATGCAGCTCCAGAGCCATAGGTTGCTGACACCTGCCCTGTACCATTTCTGACAAATGACAGTCCAATCTCTTCTTGAAAGCCTCCAGTGATGAAGCTCCCACAACCTCCGAAGGCAACTTCTGTTCCATGGGGGGACTGTTCTCCCTGTCAGAAAAAAATCTCTTTGAGGTTGAATCTCTCCTTGTTCAGTTTCCATCCATTCTTCCTTGTCTGGCCTTTGGGTGCTTTGGAAAATAACTTGGCCCCCTTCCTCTCTGTGGCAGCCTCTCAAATACTGGAACATGGCTATCATGTCTCCCCTGGTCCTTCTCTTCACTAGACTAGCCGTGCCCAGTTCCTGCCAGTCGTTCAGGAACTGGGCATAGATACAAATATTCTCCTTCAGGGGGATGAGATCCACCACCACAGGAATTTATGCTGAGGTGGTGGAAAACACAGGTGCTAAAACAAAAGATTTAAGATGTAAAAGAAACCACCGACAGAGGCCAGCGTTACTCGGAGTCCCTTCCAGACATCTGGCTGGATATGCTCAGCTTCACCATGTCGTATTTTTGTCCTTAAGCCATCCAGGCAGAACAGGCAGAGAATGAGCTGTGCTCTTTCCTGGACATCTGTTTCTTCCCGATTCCCAGCACGGCTGAATGCTCAAACCAGGCGGGAGGGGTGGGGGGCAAATGGGGGCCCAACGTGTGCTTTGCCCTTTGCTTAGAGCTGAGGGAGAGAAGGAAGAAGGAGGGAATCGGCCATGATTCTCACCTCCCTTCTACACCTCCCTACAGGTGCCTGGTGCATTTGTTTGGAGGGTGTGTGACAAAAATCCAGCAGGGATCCAGTCAGTGCTGTCCTCCATCACCCTCAGAAGAAAATTGAGTCTTTGAAAAGAATGCCAAGTTGTTTCAAGCTACATTTGAAGATCAACCCCTCCTTCCTTCCTTCCTTCCTTCCTTCCTTCCTTCCTTCCTCTCCTTTTCTTTTCCTTCCTTCCTTCCTACCTTATTCTCTCTCTTTCTTTCATTCTGTATATTTTCCTTCTTTCCTTACTTCCCTCCTCCCCCCTTTCTTCCTCCCTCCCATATTCTTTCTTTCTTTCTTTCTTTCTTTCTTTCTTTCTTTCTTTCTTTCTTTCTTTCTTTCTTTCCCTTCCTTTTCCTTTCATTCTTTCTTTCTATCTTTTCCTTTCTTCCTTCATTTCTCTCTTTTCTTTCTTTTCCTTCCTTCCTTCCTTTTCCTTTCATTCTTTCTCTATCTTTTCCTTCCTTACTTCTTCTCTCTCTCTCTTTTCTTTCCCTTTCTTTCTTTCCCTTCCTTCCTTTTCCTTTCATCCTTTCTCTCTATCTTTTCCTTCCTTACTTCATTTCTCTCTCTTTCTTTTCTCTCTTTTTCTTTCTTTTTCTTTCTTTCTTTTCCTTCCTTCCTTTCTTTCTTTTCCTTCCTTCCTTCCTTCCTTCCTTCCTTCCTTCCTTCCTTCCTTCCTTCCTTTTCCTTTCATTATTTCTCTCTTTCTCTTTTCTTTTTCTTTCTTTCTTTCTCTTTACTTGCTCTTTTCCTTCCTTCCTTCCTTCCTTCCTTCCTTCCTTCCTTCCTCTTCTCTCTCTCTCTCTCTCTCTCTCTCTCTCTCTCTCTCTCTCTCTCTCCCTTCCTTTTCTTCCTTTACAAACACACACACACACACACACACACACACACACACACACTATTCTCTCCAATCTCCTCCCTCACTAAGCAACCAGCAGCTTCTAAAACTATTTATCTTCCTTTGCATATTGGGTGTGGGCAGTTACCTACGGTGCTTCTGAACGCCTGCCCAATGTAGGCAGCAGAAGTGCAAAGAACAGAAACAGTTTCTGAAAGCCAAGGCAGATGAAAGGGGACAAAAATCTGATTTATTGAACACAAGTTGCATAACTTTTCCAGTTGGGCTCTAGACACCGAAGGAGATGGAAGCGCTGAATCCACGCAGTGTCCTGGTGACGGGATCTAATCGGGGCATTGGGCTGGAGCTGGTGAAGCAACTGGTGGGGAAAAGCAACCCACCAGAATGGATCTTTGCTACTTGCCGTGACCCAGAGGGATCTCGTGCAAAGGTGAGCACTGGGATTCAAGGGAATCAGCTGGGATTAATAACTTTGCTCTAATGGCAGGCAGAGCCTGCATTTCTTGGGAAAGGGAATGAGATGAAAACCTTTTACAAACATTCTCTTCTCTTCTGCAAATAATTTAATGGCTTCCTGCTTTCTTTTCCTTTCTGTTCAGCCTCACATTCTTAATCCAACCTCAAAACATCTTCCAAAGCCTCTCGCTTTTGTATCTTTCAGAGCTTGAATAATCTGGCTGCCCAACATCAGCACCGAATAGAAATCATCCAGCTTGGTGAGTTCTGGGCTCCTGCCCTTACATTCAAAGTGGGCAACCTACAGCCCTTCCAATATTGCTGGCTCCTAACTCTCAGTGTTTATTAATATTGTCCTTCCTCCTGAGTCTGAGAGCCAGCCACTGGTGGCTCAGCAGGGTCTGGATGATCGCTGGTTGCCCCACTGTCCTGATGGGCCAAGAGCTGACTTGCATGGGGATTTTTTTCTGAGATGGAAGTAGAGGTAGTCCTGACTTACAACTACAATATGAGCCCAACATTTCTCTTGCTACATTGGTCAAACATTGGTCAAACATTGCTACATTGGTCAAACATTGACCAGTGAAACATTGGTCAAGTTGGTTTGCCCCGTTTTACAACCTTCAGCTGTTAAGGGAATCACAGTAGTTGTTACATTAGTCAAAGTGAATCTGGCTTCCCTATTGGAGCCTTGGTGGAGCAGCAGACTAAAGCGCTGTCAAATAGCACTTAGCTGCCAGCTGCCTGCAATTACTGCAAGTTCGAATCTCACCAGGCTCAAGGTTGACTCAGCCTTCCATCCTTTCGAGGTAGGTAACATGAGGACCTGGATTGTGGGGGCAATAAGCAGACTTTGTATAAAAAAGAACTACCGCTTTGGGGGGGGGGAGCAAAAGCCCTACTAAGCAAGTATATACAAAAGTATGAAGGCTATTGCTTAACGCATTGTAAGCCACCCTGAGTCTCCGGAGAAGGGCAGCATATAAATCGAATCAATAAATAAATACATTGACTTTGCTTGTCAGAAGGTCTCAAAAGATGAACAAAAGACCCACGGGACATTGCAACAGTCATATATACGAGTCAATTGCCAAGCATCTGAATTTTGACCATGTGACCATGGGGCTGTTACTACGGTCGTAACTGTGAAAACTGGCCATCCGTCACCTGTGCCGTTGTAACTTTGAATGGTCACTAAACGAAGTGTTGCAAGTCGAGGACTACCTGTAGACATGTCAACACACATCTGTTGTGCATTTCCTGCAGGAATTTTTTTACGCCTGCTTCATAGGTCTGTTGCTCCAATTACAGTCCTAGTAAAGGGACTGTCTGAACAAAAACCTGTTGTTTTCTCCTTTAATTCATTCCTTTGTCTCCCAAGCAGTGCATTAATAGCCAGAAGCATGGCTGCCAAAAAAGCTGTAAAAATGAAGCCATTTATTTGTTCTCTGTCATTCTGAGATTTTAAATTAGATTAAATTGTACATTGCGGTTGTATAATAACATTTAAGAAACAAAACACAGGCTAATAGGATAGGCACCATGGGGTGTGCTGTCACTAGTTTCTAGGCTTTCTCAGACATCAAAGCAGCATTTTGCTGTCTGTTTGGAGACTTAGGAGAGACTAATGCTGCTTTAATGTCTGAGAAAGCCTAGAAACTAGTGAATGAGATTTCACTGAACTATGGCTGTGAAACATCTTGATTTACATAGGAAAAGCCTGGCCTAAAGAATGATACACATAAAGACCTACAAAAATAAAGTTATATATATGTATGTATGTATGTATGTATGTATGTATGTATTTCTCTTTAGCCAGGTTCTACCTACGTAACCAAGATTTTATGCAGCCCTAGTTCAGTGAAATCACAATCCACTAATTTCTAGGCTTTTTTTTTTCTTCTTCTGGCAGCCAGCAGACCCTTTGCTGCCCCTTTGGAGACTAATATAGATCTATTTTTGCTGATCTATAGATCTATTTTCAACTCCTAACAGGCAGGAATCCCAAGTTCGAATCCAAGTAAAGGTATGGCTAGCTGATGAAAGCTAAAAAGCTTGAAATAGATCTATACTAGTCTCCCTTTAAGTTTCTAGGCTTTTTTTCTGGCAGCCAGCAAGCACTCTGCTGCCCATTGGGAGTCTCCTTAGTCTTAAACTTAAACTTAAAGGGAGACTAGTATAGATCTATTTCAAGCTTTTTAGCTTTCATCAGCTAGCCATACCCTTACTTGGATTCGAACTTGGGATTCCTGCACATTAGGCAGTTGAATTAACCTTCTAAGCCACAGAAGGTTTTATTTATTTCTTTATCAGCAAAATATAAATTTGGTATAAAATGGTTTGTCGTGAATGTGACTGCTTGAGGGCTCCTGGATTGGAGCTGAAAGGCGAAAGGGAGCAGAATGCTCCCTCCCACATGTTGGGGTAGATGAGGTGTCTCGATAGAAAAACACTTAATCTTTCAAGCTGATGAAGGGAGGAGAACTTGTGGCTCAGAAGGTTAATTCAACTCCTAACATGCAGAAAGCCCAAGTTCGAATCTGAGTAAGGGTATGGCTAGCTGATGAAAGCTAAAAAGCTTAAAATAGATCTATACTAGTCTCCCTTTATTTCTTTATCAGCAAAATATAAAATAGGTGTGTGTGTGTGTCTGTGTGTGTGTATACATTACAATACAGAAGCACGATTGTTATTGTTGCACATTATGTGCAACAATAACAATCGTGCTTTTGTATTGTAATGGCTAGTTTTAGAATGCATCTTTGGTCTTCATGCAAGTTTCATAAGAAACTTGCTGCACCTTCAACTACAATTCATTTTCTCAAACACCTTAGTGAATATATATTTCAGTAAGCCTGAATGCAAAATAATAACAACAACAACAACAACAAAAATAACACCAGCGGAACTGCAAAAAACTGTGCTACTTGGAACATCGTACATCTTAAGAATGTACTTGGTTGATACCTAGGACGCTGGCAGCAACCCGTATCAACCATTAACACCAGTCAATGGTATTTTTGATGCATTTTTGAGTGTTCAGTTGACTGAGTTTCATATTTAATGAATAAAGATAATAACAACAACAACAATAACAATAACAACAACAACAACAAAAAACAAGAGAGAATGAGAAATGCAATGACGTGAACATTTTGTGTTTGGTTCCTCAATCAAAGCACCCTTTTGGAAAGTATAGATTGATATATTTTCATAAAAGTTCCCAAAAATGATTGTTTTGATTCTCCTGCTCTGCATTTTGCAACTATGTCTTAGTTGCAAGTTACATCAGCTTCTTGAGAGGTGCAATTATCGATCCAACCTTTGCCTGGGATTGCTGGAACCTGTCAACTGAGGTTGAGAAACACTTTTCTAATACATAGAGAACTCTCATGCATAACATCCAGTTAGGTGTCTTGTTGGGCAACAGCAGTGTTGCTTCCCCACTAGGGATTTTCCTCACATATAAAAACCTTTCTCGTTTCTGTTTTAGACACTTCTGATCCATCCAGCATCAAAGCTGCTGCAGCCAAAATTACCGAACGTCTCCATGGAGCTGGTTTGAATCTGTTGTTCAACAATGCTGCAATAGTAAAGCCATCCAGCCTGGAATCAGAGACACCAGAAAACATGTTAGAGGTGTACAATACAAATGTCGTTGGTCCTATGGTAATGGGCCAGGTAGGACTATCCTTCAGATCTCTCCTTTTAACTAGGTCTCACTTAGTAATAACACTTATGTAGCACTTCACTTTCTAACATGTTTACAGAGTCAGCATCTTGACCCCCAACAAACTGGGTCCTCATTTTATTGAACTTGGAGGAATGGAAGGCTGAGTCAATCTTGAGCTGATCAGAATCGAACTCCTGTCAGCGGGCACAGTTAGCCTGCAATGCTGCATTTTAACCACTGCGCCACCACAGCTCTTTCACCTTGTTCTAGGCCAGGGATGTCAAAGTCGATGGCGTCGCAGGCCCGATCGTGACATATCATGATGTTTTTTGCCTTTGCAAATCCGAGGTAGGCATGGCCTCTGCAGGCCATATCCAGCCTGTGGGCCACCAGTTTGACACGCCTGTTCATGGCTCAGCGGTTAAGATGGTGGGCTTGTCGGCTGGAAAGCTAACCACCTGAGTTTGAGATCCGAGCACCGCGTGACAGGGCGAGCTTCCTTTACCTACCCCAGCTCCTGCCAACCTAGCAGATCAGAACATGCAAATGCAAGTAGATAAATAGGTACCACTTTGGTGGGAAAGTAGCAGCATTCCGTCCACCTTTGGCGTATAGTTATGCTGGCCACGTGTCCATGGAAATTGTCTTCAGACAACGCTGGCTCCCTTGGCCAAGAAATGGAGATGAGCATTGCCCCTAAAGTTGGACATGACTGGACAGGGAAAACCTTTCCTTTCATCTTTCTTCTATTGCACTTAGCATTTGGTGACCAGATGGACCTACACCAATGTTCGCTGATGGTAATGGGAATAATGGTTGTCAGAACAGGCGCCCTATGCGATTAGGTGGCAATATAAATTTTCTAAATAAATAAATAGGCATTTCTTCTACCCTGGGCAAAAGTATAGCCCTGATCCACAATATGTTTAACTGGGTGGAGAAGTAGTCAGTGTAACATGGGAACATCAAAAAGGGGTCAGTTAATCAAAGCAACTAATGCTGAAAGGGGTAGAATTTGATCAAAACTGACCCAGTTCCTAAGAGGGTTAAATTCACTTTAACCAGTCAGCCCCATAGGGAATCATTGAAACTCAGCCTGTCATAACTTGAGGTCTAGCAGGAGTGAGTTCCACTTACCTTTATTACTGGTTTGCAGTGGGACCATGCGCTCACTCTTCTGCACATGCAGTGGGACCATGCGCTCACTCTTCTGCACATGCACAGAAGCGTTTTAATAACATCGGGGTTGGTGGGCAGAGCCTCCCACCGGTTTTACTACTGGTTGTATAGAACCGGTGTGAACCAGGGGTGAGAACCGAGGTCTAGTTAGTCCTTCAAGAAAAAAGATCCAGAAGAAAAGCATGTCCAAAACAAGAGATCTCTCCGATATAGAACTCAGAATGTCAAAACAGATGTCCCTAATATTAACAGAATGCACCGAATGCCACATTTACTGCTGACCTTCTGGCCAACGGGGAAAGAGCTAGCGATGGAATGAAGTGTTGTTAGAATTTTGCTGGCAGAAAGCTTCATGTGACGAATGTTCTGGAGGAAACGGATGAGCTCTTGTATTCTTACAGTAGCAACTTTGGATCCAGCGATTGGGTTGCCTAATCCATTGGTAAAGTCAATGTGATTGGATTATCAGCTAACAGGGTTCAACGGACGATCAGACTCAAAGTGCGTGCATGAAGAGAACCGGTAGTAAAGCTGATTAGAACCCACCACTGACAAGAAGTTAATATTTAAACAAATATATGGGCAGATCACAATTTGATTACAATTGTATGGAAAGGTCAAAAGAAAAGATCGAGATGGCCTTTGAACCAGACAATTTTTCAGGAAAAAGAATTTCAACAATTTATGGAAAAGGAGTTTTCCATAAACTCCTTCTTTAAAGTAAACTCCAAAATGTATGGGATACAGCGAAAGCATGTATTAGAGGGCTGGTAATGACATATTTGGGAAAAAAGAATAAAAAGAAAAGACCAACACAAAAAAAAGTTAGAAGAGGAGTATAAAAAGCTGGAGAAGGAACTACGAAAAGACACACACAATTAAAAAATTAAAAAAAAACAAATGAACTTGAAAAAACATGAAATGAACTTAACTGAACAAGAGGTTCTGGCAAATAAATTAAGGGCTTCCAAAAAGAACTTTTTGGAAAATGCAAATAAACCAGACAGATGGTTGGCATACAAAATGAAAAAAAAGAGAAGGAGAAAAATTAATTAACCAGCTAATAGATGAGAAAGGAACTATATGTTATAGAAATGAAGAAAAGAAAACAATAATTCAAAATTACTACGAGAGATTGTATAAACAAGAGTCACTATCTGGAGAAAAGATAGAACAATATCTAGAAAAATCAGACTTACCTGATATACCTGGAAAATATAAAAAAAGCACTAGAAGAAAGAATAACGATGATGGACTAACAGAAGCAATAAAAAAAACAAAAGAATGAGAAAACACCGGGTCCAGATCGACTACCAGCAGATCTATACAAGATACTATAAGATGTACTAAACAATGTAATGTTGGAAGTATTTAATGAACTCTTAGTAAATGCAAAGATACCAAACTCATGGATGGAGGCATATATTACCCTTATCCCTGTAGGATATGAGAAAATTCAAAAATAAAATAGCATGTAGGTATATAAGTTAGAAATGCATATTGGTAAAGATTCAATTTTGCTCAGGCCGGAAGTTGGATTGGATGACCTTCAGGGTCCCTCCCAACTCTGCTACTCTGGTAAATTTGTTAGATATTATTCTGTTTTAACTTAATTGGAGAACATGCGGACCAATATGTAACAATGTTGTGTTAGAATAAATCTTCTTTTGTTTTAGAATCTTTAGAAAGAGACCTTGAAAAAGGGGACATTCCTTAATTCTAAGGCAGTAGAGATAAGAAAGAAACATGCTTGCAAAATATTGTATGGGTAGTTATGTGGAGTTGTTGATAAACATGTAATTAGGGAAAAGAGATGATGTTCTTTCTAAAAGGTGCTTCGGATTAGCCGTGATTGGTCACTGGATGCGATGTAGGAGGGGCATCGGGATAGGGAACTATAAAATGTAATGCTTTTGAAACTTGAGGTGTGGCTTCCTGGCTCAAACTCCTTGTTGAGATCTTCTGGGAAACCACCCTATTTTGCAAAATTGTTTTTATCATTTTCTTTTAATAAAGTCTCTTTGTTTTCAACAACACACATTTGCTGGTTCAATTCATTTCCAACATACCTAAAGAAGATACAGATTTGCAACAAATTAAAAATTACAGACCGGGTTTCATTATTGAACGCAGACTATAAAATATTTGCATCAATAATGGCGAATAGACTAAAAAGGGTGCTAAATGAAGTTATACATATGGATCAAAATGTGTTTTTTTTTACCCAAAGGACAGATTAGAGACAACATGAGGACAATCTTGAATACTTTGGAATATTATGAAGTAAATTCAGATAAACAATGGCAGTGATATTTTTGGATGCACAGAAAGAGCTTGACAACGTAAATTGGCAATTTATGATAAAGCAACTACAAGTCATGGACTTGTAACTTGCAACTACATGGAAATTTGTAAATATGATTAAAACAATCTATAATAAACAATCAGCAAAGGTAACGATGAATGGAGATATGACAGAAAAGTTTAATATAATGAAAGGACAAGACAAGGATGCCCTTTATCCCCATTGCTATTTGTATTGACATCAGAAGTATTAAACAGAAATGTAAGGCAAAATGAAGAAATAAAGGGATTGAAACACAGCATGAAAACCATGGAGGAGGGAGTATAGGACACAAAATATGTACTCAGATGAAACACTGAATTAATCAAAGATGTATAGTTTGTTTGTTTAAAAAATAAAATAAAATAAAATGTGGTCATCGGTTTATAAGCAAAAATGGAAGGGCACTTTGATCCCCACAATGGACGAATGGTTGCAAAAGTTAATGGAGTTAGCAGAAATGGCTAAACTGATGGCTTTGGTTTAAAAAAAAAACCTATACAATTACTTTTGTTTCTATTTGGAAACAGCTTCTGGACTTTGTGTTTGAGGTGGGAGGAAAAAAAATGAAACTTTGATTTTGAGTTTTAATGATTAGACAGGTTTGTTGTTGTAGAAATTGCTTGTTATGTAAAATTTTAAAAAGTTGAAGTTTGATGCTATTATCTTATTCTACTGCACCCAAAGAACCGATTTTTGTGTTTTATATTATAAACTAATAATAACAATAAAAAGAAATGTGTTTCATCAGGTGTAGCTTTCTCAATTAGGAAAGGGCAGAAGTTTGCACCAGGATTATAAAAGTATAAAACAGCCTTGGATCGACTTCCGGTTGGTGCCGCTGTCGTCCCTAGACGGTCTTTTTATGACCACCAGCCCCGCCACCCGTAAAGAGCCGCCTCCACAGCTGAGAGGCGGCTTGAAAAGCTCCCGTTTAGGAATAAACGAGAGGAGAGCCGGTGAGAGCAGGTAGAACCCCCTGCGAAGCCCCCAGACTGTTTTTGTTTCTGGGGAGGAAGCAGGGTGAGGCTCCCTATCCAGCTTGCCGAAGCTCTGGACTCCGGGGACAACTCTGTACCGAGCAGAGCCAGACGACGCAACCAACTAAAGCAGCGAAACTTAAGTGAGCCTTTAAAATAAACAGGGTAAGATCTGGACTCAAAACTAAAAACCGCAAGTATTTGCACTAGCCCTGTTATTGAATTTAAGAATGGAGAAAGAGTGAAAGTATATTAAAATGGTGTCTGGCTTCAACGGAGAAAAAAAAGTTGAAAACGAAAGTGGATATGCCTGTGTGTTTCAATGTGTTACAAAGCATTTAAAGTAATAGTGCTGGTCAGAAGAAAAGGGAAAAGTTTTTTAAAGTGACTTTTATCTGTTCCTTCTCCCTCAGAGACTTGATTAAAGCTGGGGAAGTTCTTGAAAGGATTCTGTGGTGGAAAGGTGGGGGGAAGACTTCTTTTCTAGAAAGAATAAGATTGCGTAGCAGTGTGGCTTCAAAACAGACAAAGCCAGCTTCTAAAGCTGCACGGGGGGGGGGGGGGGAGAGCTCCCCTACTCACCAGCCAAAAGAGCAGCCATCAAGTCTGCAGACTCAGAGCCAAGAACAGGAGACTGGATTTAAAGATTTGAAGGAATTGATCGGAATTTACGCCCCAAATCAACAACAGGAAAGTTTTTATAAATTATTATACGCCAAAATATTACAATGGAATTATAAATCAATTTTGATTATGGGAGATTGGAATGGTGTGATTGATACAACTATAGACAAAAAGACATTGGCCAAAACAGGGATCAAATTACCACAGACTTTCTTTGCGATGAAAGAGGACTTAGAACTGAAAGATGTTTGGAGAGTTCAACATCCGAAGGAATTGGACTTTACTTTTTTTTCAGATCGACATAAATCTTTTTCTAGGATTGACTTTATGTTGGTCACAGTGCTGGTGTTTTTGGATGCGGAAAAGGCCTTTGATCGAGTCAATTGGGATTTTCTAAAAAAGACTTTGTTTAAGATGAACTTTGGGGATCAGTTTATACAGGCGATATCAGCAATTTATCAAGAACAGACAGCACAAATTGTCATTAATGGGAGTTTAATGACTAATTTCAATATACAAAAAGGAACAAGGCAAGGTTGTCCATTATCCCCACTGTTGTTTATTTTAACCTTAGAAGTTTTGCTGAATTCAATACGGGATTCGAATAATTTGAATGGAATAGTTATAAGGCAAAAGGAGTACAGAACAAGGGCATTTGCAGATGACCTGGTGGTTACCCTAACACGACCTTTGGAATCAATCATCCAGATGAAAAACATCATAGGAGAACATGGTCTGGTTTCAGGATTTAGACTAAACCAGAAAAAGACTAAGATGATAGTTAAAAATATGTTGGAACCACAAAAGAGTGAACTGGAAAGGTTGGCAGGTTTTGAAATAGTTTCAAAGGTGAAATATCTAGGAGTCCAAGTTGCAGCATCTAATATAAAACTTTTTCAAAATAACTACAAAGTTTTGTGGCGTAAGATTCAAAAAGTTTTGGAAATTTGGAAAAAACTGCAACTATCTTTACTTGGCAGAATAGCAGCAGTTAAGATGAACGTTCTACCTAGATTTCTGTTTTTGTTTCAAATGATTCCAGTGCTTAAAAGTGATAAAATCTTGGCTGAATGGCAATCAGGACTGAATAAATTTATTTGGAATGAGAAAAAGCCAAGAGTTAAACTGAAAATAATGCAAGATGCTCGTGAAAGAGGTGGCCTTAAAGTTCCAAACCTACGTTTATATTATGAAGCAGCAGTGTTGATACAAGTGAGTGACTGGTTTGGAGTGACAAAGACTGAAATTTTGAACATAGAAGGCCATGATCTGGATTTTGGTTGGCATGCATATTTATTTTATGAAAATAAATTGGATAACGTATTTAAAAGTCATATATTGAGAAATGCTTTGATGAGAGTTTGGAAGAAGCACCAGTTCAAATTGTATTACAAAATACCTTTGTAGTTGGATCTTGGGCATATCATACGGAATATAAAGTCACTCGGGGGGATTTTATATAAAGAGGTACTCTTTAATGATGGGGGTAGATGGCAATTAAAGACACTAAGTACACTGTTGGAAGAAGGGATTAATTTATCTTGATTACAGTATAATCAACTTCAATTGATTATACTGGAGATGGAGGGAAGATCAAAAAACTGGTTTAATGTTGTATGAAGAGGAATTGGTTAGACAGATAAAAGAGAAAGGCCCAATGCATATTAAGAGGGTTTATAATATTTTGCTAGAAAGAGATTCTGAAAATGAATTGGTTAAAGATTGCATGACAAAATGGGCACAAAATTTTGCAGAACCAGTTATGATGGAAACATGGGAAAGAATATGGGTTCAGAATGTTAAATTCACACAGTCACAGAATCTGAGGGAAAATTTTTATAAAATGTTTTATAGGTGGCATTTAGACCCTAAGAAATTGTCGTGCATGTACCCTAATGTTCAGTCAAAATGTTGGAGATGTGATTGCTTAGATGCTACATATTATCATATATGGTGGACTTGCAAGAAAGTGAAGGCTTTTTGGATTAAAATTTGGTGGGTTATGCAAAATGTTTTGAAGAAAAAACTTCAATTTTCTCCTCAATTGTTCTTATTGGGCATAGTTAAGGATTTTTCACTGACTGAAACAAAATTGATATTATATATGGTTACAGCAGCTAGATTATTGATTGGCCAATATTGGAAAAAAGACGTTATGCCTACTATTGAAGAATGGACTTTGAAGGTGGCCAGTTTTGCAGAAATGGCGAAGATATTAGCATATCTAAAAGACCAGATTCAAGAAACTTATGTGTGGGAATGGAAGAAATGGATAGATTATGTGCAGAATAAATATCAAACAAGGAAGTTCCAGATAGCTTTTAGTTGAATGTTATGAAGATAGTACAGACGGGGTAGAATTATAGGGGGGTATTGTACGATATGATATGATTGGGATTTCACCTTGGGAAGTCACGGGGGGGAGGGGAGGGTTGGAGAGGGGAGGGGAGGGGGAAAAATGGAAAAATTTGTGTTTGTAAAACTTTTTCAATAAAAAAAAAGACAGGCTTGGATCAATAATTGCGGTGGCGCAGTGGTGAGAGTGCAGTACTGCAGGCTATTTCTGCTGACTGCCGGCTGCCTGCAATTTAGCAGTTCAAATCTCACCAGGCTCAAGGTTGACTCAGCCTTCCATCCTTCTGAGGTAGGTAAAAGGAAGACCCAGATTGTTGGGGGCAATAGGCTGACTCTATAAAAACTGCCTAGAGAGTGCTGGAAAGCACTGTGAAGCAGTATATAATTCTAAATACTATTGCTATTGCAGATTCCCAGGGTGATTTTTCCCTACCCGGCCCTAGCGTGCCTCTGTTTTTAATTTCTCCCACTCTTTTTCTTCAGGTCTTCTTACCTTTGCTGAGGAAGGCATCCAAGGAGAGTCTGCTGAAAGGCATGAGCTGCAGCAAAGCTGCAATTATTAATATATCCAGTGACTGCGGCTCCATCACGAACCTTCTGGCATGGGATGTTGGGCAAATCCCTAACTATCGCTGCAGCAAGGTTTGGAGAAGACTGCCCAGATTGTCATATAAATATCAGATTTATAGATCTTATCTGTATAGATTTTCTTATAAAACCTCAGACAACGCAGGTAGTGCTCGACTTACGATCACATTGTAAGTCGATGGGTGGGTTCTACTTACCTTTACTACCAGTTCGCAACGGGAGCGCGCACGCAGAAGCTTCTGTACATGCACAGATCGCCAAATATAACATCAGGGCGAGTGGACGGAGCCTCCCGCCGCATTTACTATTGGTTCTCAAGAACCGGACAGAACCAGGAGCAACCCACCACTGCAATGGAACTCAAAATGTCCGTTGCTAAGCAAGACCGCAGCTAGGCAAGCTTTTGCCCCATTTTATCACCTTCCTGGCCACCGTTGTTAAGTGAATCACTGCAGGTGTTCAGTTAGCAATGCAGTTGTTAAGTGAATCTGGTTTCCCCAATTGACTTCGCTCATCAGAAGGTCACCAAAGTTAACCTCATGGCCTCAGGAGACTGCAACCGTCGTAAATACGAACCCACTGCCAATCATCTCAATGTCGATCACGCGATCATGAGGGTGCTGAAATGGTCGTAAGTGTGAAAAGCGGTCCTAAGTCCCTTTTTCCAGTGCCGTTGTAACTTTGAACAGCCACGAAAAGAATTGTTGTAAGTCAAGGACTACCTGTATTTCCAAAAGTGGTTTTACCAAGGAGTTACGAAGTGGTACTAACACTTCATGTGATCTTGATTCTACTCCTCTGCTAATGCAGCCTAGGATTCAGGAGTAAAATCCAGCAGGTTTTAGAGAACCGGTAGCGGAAATTTGGAGTAGTTCAGAGAACCGGCCAATACCACCTCTGGCTGGCCCCAGAGTGGGGTGGGAATAGTATCCTTCCCATGGAAGGAGTGGGGTGGGAATGGGGATTTTGCAGTATCCTTCTCCGGGAGAGGGGTGGGAATGGAGATTTTGCAGTATCCTTCCCCTGGAGAGGGGAGGGAATGGGGATTTTGCAGTATCCTTCCCCTGGAGTGGGGAGGGAATGGAGATCTTGCAGTATCCTTCCCCTGCCACGCCCACCAAGCCAAATCCACAAGGTACACCATGCCCACCAAGCCACGCCCACAGAACCGGTAGTAAATAAATTTGGATTTCACCACTGCTAGGATTGGAATGGCTTTTTGGGCAGCTGCAGCACAACCTACAATATTCTTTGCAGATCTAGGATGTGCCATTCATCTTCCTCTTTCTACAATGCCCCCCTTCTAGGCTGCTTTAAACATGCTCAACCGATGCCAGTCCCTGCAATATGCCCAAGACGAGATCCTGTGTATTACATTGCACCCTGGATGGTTGCAGACAGATATGGGAAATGGAGGCGAAACAGTAAGTGGTTTGTAGCGGAGTCTTTCTCCCCAGAAAGTTAATATATTTACTGCAAGGGTCTCCAACCTGGGCAACTTTAAGACTTATGGATTTCAACTCCCAACATTCCTCAGTCGGCCTGAGGAATTCTGGGAGTTGAAGTCCATAAGTCTTAAAGTTGCCAAATTGGGGACCCCTGATCTATTGTATATGAGCTGCTACATTAACATGCTTTTACACTAATTCACTTTCTGGACATTCAAAAGTATTTTTTTTAACAGCTAGGGGGAAAAAAGTCTTGGGGTTGATCTTAGTTGAACCAGAAAAAAAAAACCTCAATTTAATGAAGTAACATCCTTTCTTTGATATCAAGAAAGCACCTGATCACTTAATACGGTTTGCTTTTATTGTCATGAATTGGGCAGTAGAGTGTTGTTGGAGAAGAAAGTCCTACGGGGAAAAAAATCATATATTTGTCCAATTCTTCTTTTTTTAAGTCCGTAGCTAGGAATACGTTTTGTGGCAATACATTTTGTCCTCTGTTCATTAGACCTAGTTGGGATATTTTTTAAAAAACCCAAAGCTGTTGAATAGTCCATTAAGTATCTCATTGCATCAGATAAAAATGAAAAAAGAATGAAAGTTATTTCACAACAAATTAAAACGTTTATGACATCAGTAAGAGAAATGGAGATAAAATTAATTATGCAAAATAAAAAAAAATGAATTTGCAAATAAATTAGGGGAAAAGTTGGCATATTTCATTCATGTTTATTCTTTTATTTCTCTTTTGTTCTTTCTTTTGTTTCTTTTCCTTCCTTGCTTCCTTCCTCCCCTTCTCCTTCCTTCCTTCCTCCCCTTCTCCTTCCTTCCTTCCTCCCCTTCTCCTTCTTTCCTTTCCTTTCCTTTCCTTTCCTTTCCTTTCCTTTCCTTTCCTTTCCTTTCCTTTCCTTTCCTTTCCTTTCCTTTCCTTTCCTTTCCTTCCCTCCCTCCCTCCCTCCCTCCCTCCCTCTTTCTTTCTTTCTTTCTTTCTTTCTTTCTTTCTTTCTTTCTTTCTTTCTTTCTTTCTTTCTTTCTTTCTTTCTTTCTTTCTTTTTCTTTCCAGTTGAGAGCCCCAACTACAGTTGAGGACGGTGTACAAGAAATTCTCAAAACTCTGGCCCTGCTCTCTGAAAAAGAAACTGGCACTTTCGTGAACTGGGATGGAAAACTGCTTCCTTGGTAACCCAGCAACATTCAATTAGCCTGCCTTTTAAGAAGACCTGAAGATCCCTGAAGACTGACCACAATAAAAGTTTTGATTTGTAACTTTCCTTAAAAACTTAAAACCTTGGCTCTGCTAATTGGTTTTGGGCCCCGATGGGGGTCTTTAAAGCTGGAGGAGTAAGACAGACGATCCAACCTAGTATACCTGGTTATTCATTTTATATAATACCTGTTATATTTTATATAAGAATTCGGCTTCCATAGTTAATAAACTAAGATGCTTTGGCCTAATTGATTTCCATCCTATTAATATATTGCTCAACATTATCACAATACCTGATGTTGATTTATGAGTGGATAAATCATTTGCAAAACTTGCATCAGCATATGCCATTAAAACTAAGTCATTACTAGGCTCCAAATATAAGGAATAATACATTGTTTGCTTCAGATATCTAAGTATTCACTTAGCAGCTTTCCACTGCTTTTCAGTAGGTTCAGCATTATATCTAGCTAGTTGCTTCACACTATAAGATATATCTGGTCTAGACCAATTATTCAAATATGATAGATTGCCTATTAAGGATTGATATATTTCCTTATCAAATACAGGACTTTGAATATCATTATGTTTTAAATCCTGACTCATTGGTGTTTTAGCAGACTTACAGAGTTCCATATTGTAATGTTTCAGTAATTGGCTTACTTTCTTGGCTTGCAAAATTTTGTAACCCTTTACTAGTTTTAACTATACCAAGACCAAGATAATGCTTAATTTCTCCTAAATTCCTAATACTGAACTTCTTTTGCAACATAGAAATCATTTTGGTTGTTTCGCTTTTAGATTTTGTTATAAGTGCTATATTGTCAGTAAACAGTAATAATAAAGAAACTAAACCATTTTTCTCTTTCTTGAACAAACATGGATTAGCTTTACCAGCTATAAAACCCATTGCAATTAACTCGTTAACAATACATTTGTTCCACTGTAATCTGATTGCTTTAAGCCATAAAGACTTTTCTTCAATCTCCAGCCATCAGTCTTCCCATCAGTTTCCAAACCTAGAGGTTTCTTCATATAGATTGTATGTTGTAATGACGCGTGCAGGTATGCGGTTTCAACATCTATATGATTTATTCTGTAACTATTCTTAGCTGCCCACACTAATACTGTTCGCAAAGTAGTCGCCCTCAGACTCGGCGCAAACGCTTTGCGGTAACACTTGTACCATCTTTTTCTATTAAACATTTATCTCCCCTAAAAGTTACTACAAACCTAGCTTTTAACAATGCTTTCACAGATAGAAGGTTAAATTTTAGATTAGGTACATACAACATAGATAACCGCTCACTGCTAAATCGTATCTAGGGTCATAATTCTTCCTTTGTGGAGATTACATATATTTAGAAGTGTGTCACATATGATGAACATGAGGTAAATGTGCCATTTCTTCATTTTCATGGCCATCCGTTTAGGCAAAGCTTGGGATCCAGCTAAAAATTCTACAAGCAGCTGTTTTTTTTTTTTTTAAATGAGATTATGAGCACTTAACTTGTTACTAAACTTGTGGCTATTTATGTGAGAGTCTGTTGCGAAATGGATGAACAAATTAATGGCTCCTGCTATTGCTATTATATTTACTGTAAAGCACGCATCTTACCAGTACATCATCCATTTAGACTTTTACACAGACCAAAGTACTTAATCATATGGGGCGCAATGGCTCTGCAGTTAAAGATGCTGATGTTGTTGGCTGGAGAGTTGACAGCCCAAGTTCGAGTCCCAGGCGCTCGTGATAAGGTGAGCTCCCGTTACTTGCTCCAACTCATACCCACCTAGAAGTTCAAAATATGCAAATGCGAGTAGATAAATAGGTATCGCTTTGGTGGGAATGTAACAGTGTTCAGTTCAGCTTTAGATTATAGCCATGCTAGCCACATGTCCATGGAAATTGTCTTTGGACAATGCTGGCTTCCTTGGCCAAGAAATGGAGATGAGCACCATGCCCTAGACTAGAGTCGGAAATGATGGACGGCGGAAGTCTTTACGTTTGCTGGTTGTTTGTTCTCCGAGCTTGTTGCTTAGTTTCTGAACATTTTGTCACCACACTAGGTAACATAATTAGCGAAATGTCAGCTGAAGTGTCTTATTTCACTTCTCTTCTGCTTTTATAGGTATTATGTGGTTAGTTGGTCACGTGACCAATTGGTCACGCCTTGTGAAGTTCATCTGGTGGTGGGGTCACCCTGGCTGGAGGTAATGTGAGTTGGTTGGTGGTTGACACTGTTGTTGGTTGGTTTGGCTACCTACCAGATGAGCTACTAATACCTTCCACCATTTCTTACCTTCTTACTTAACTGTTGTGGCCTGTACGCGGCCTGTGCAGCTAGTAGCTGATTCAGACAGCGAGGAGGCTGGTGTGATGCTGCGCCAGCAGCCTGTACAGCTGGCACTCAAGTCAGAGAAGGCTTGAGAAGATGTGGTGCCAGAGGTGGGGATTCAGCCAGGCCTTCAGAACCTCCAGAAGCTCCCTTAAGTGAAGAGGACAAAGAGGAGGAGCCTCTTCTTGATGCACGGGCGTGCAGAGCTGCCAAAAGGCAGGAGTGGCTCCTCAGGAGGAGGTCGTCTCAAGAATAAGGCTTGGGGCTAATTGGCCACTCCCTTAGCCTATTTAAGAAGGAACTCTGACTGAAGCAATTTGCAGGGAACAACTTCATTCAATACCTTCGTGTCTTGTCTTGCTTATCTTTTTTTTTTGAAAAAAGTTTTATTTTAAATTAAAATAAAAAGCAACTTAAAAATATAATCCTTAGAAACAATTATAGACAGCATCTCGATTGGTTAAAAATCATTTCGTGCTTACAATTTTCCAAATCTCATCATATCTCAGTTATTCTTTCCTTGAACAGAAGGTAAATATTTAAACATTTCATCGAAGTTTCATTTCAAATATGCTGTCTCATCTTCATACTTTTTTGTCAAACCATTGATAAAATATCTCCCATATCAAATAATATTGTTTATCTTCCCGTTCTCTTAATTCAAATGTCAATCTACTCATTTCAGCACAGTCCAACATTTTCTTAATAATTTCTTCATCAGTAATTATCTTCCCTCCTTTCCAGTTTTTGGCAAATATAATTCTGGCCACTGTTAAAATGTTCACAATTAAGTATTGTAATTCTTTATTAAATGTCTCTGGTAGAATCCCTAATAAAAATATCTCTGGTTTAAAGTCAATATGTCTCTTTGTCATTTTTTCTAACCACATATGTATCTTAGTCCAAAATCTCCTTGCTTCCACGCATGTCTACCACATATGGCAATAAGATCCTGGAGTTTGATGACACTTCCAACATTTCTCCGATTCATTATTTAACATTCTTGCTATCTTCGTCGGGGGTAAATGCCACCTGTAAATCATCTTATACAAATTCTCTTTATATGCTGTCGACATTGTCATTTTATAATTATGTGACCACAATTTTTGCCATTTCTCTAAATCAAAACTACAACCAAAATTTCCCCCCATGCTATCATTGATTCTTTAACTTGTTCTTCTTCCAATTTTACTTCAAGTAAGTACCCATATAACTTTTCAATTACATGGTCATCAGAACCCATTAATATCTTGTCTAAACCAGTCAAAACACTATAAATACCTTCTTGTTTGAAATCTTCTCGATATCTGGAAAGTATTTGCATGTATGAAAACCAAGCCATCTTAATTCCCTGATCTTCTAAATCTTGTTTCAATTTAAGTTCACCCTTTTCATCCAATAATTCACTATATCTAACAATTTGTTTCCCTCTAAATACCGCTGGATTGCCTATTGTATCAGCTTCCTGAAAATTGCTTCTGGGCATTCTGCCAACACAATAAGCTTTGAGTTATTATTCTTTGAATTCTTGGCGGCTGTTAATGCAGTTAATTAACAGATGTTGTTGTAAAAAACTGGTTTATTTAGTAAACTAAGGTTTGCCGAATTCTTTGGGGTCCAGAGCTGGGACAGAACCCTTAACTATACCATAAGACCGGTGCTCTTTATTCTGCCAGAATAGAACACAGGCAGTCAGTGAAAATATTCTGTGTAGCCTAAAATAGTAAATATGACAAAAGCAACAGACGTGAACTATAATACTGTACATTTTTGTTCCATAAGATGGCAGCAGCTAATAAGACAGTGTTGATAAGACAAATATCTATTCCTTTTGAAGATGCATTAAAGTTTGTGTGAACACACATAAACAACCTAAATCACTAAAAATAATCCCTATTTGGCAATATTTTCTGCACACTTTGGAAAAATAGAGCTATTCAAGAATACAAAAGCAAGCTTTGTTTTTAGATTTTCTTTAAAAAATCCCACTTTTATTATTTTAATAGACATGACCAACATCTAATACTCCTTCCTCCTGCTATTTGCCCAACAACAATCTTTGAGTTGAGCTGGGCTGAAAGAGAGTGACTGGTCCAAAGTTGCCCAGCCGGTTTGCTTGCCCAAGGCTAAAACTCTCTCTCACCTGGTTTCTAGCCAAATGTCTTCTACCCCTGTGACCAGCCCCCAGGAAATTGCCAGAATCACCACAAGATCATGTGTTCAGTCCTATTAGAGAAGATGGCCATGATAGACACCACAATCTGGTGTGCCAGTTGCGGCCTTACTTGGACCAAGATTCCCTATGCACTGTTATTCATGTGCTGGTCACCTCCTGTCTTGACTACTGCAACGCTCTCTACCTAGGGCCGCCCTTGAAAACTGCTCGAAGGCTTCAGCTGGTGCAAAATGCGGCCGCACGGGTTGTGATGGGAGCGTCCCGACACTCCCATGTTACACCCCTCCTGCGTGACCTGCATTGGTTACCAGTTGCCCCTCGGGTGAGGTTCAAGGTGCTGGTTATCACCTACAAAGCCCCTCATGGCCTAGGCCCAGGATATTTGTCAGACCCCTGCAGCCAGCGACAATCCCCAATCGCCCAGTGCATTCCTACAGACAAGGCCTCCTCAGGGTGCCGTCGGCCAGACAGTGTCAGCTGGTGACCCCCAGGGGAGAGCTTTCTCTGTGGGTGCACCCACCCTCTGAAACCAACTTCCTTTGGAGCTCCGGCTGGCTCCTGACCTTCGCTTGTTCCGCCGTGATTTGAAGACCTGGTTGTTTCGCAATTTGGACTGTTGGGGATTTCTTAATTAATTTTAATTGTTTTAAATTCGAATTTTTAAATTTTACTCTTTTAATGAGGGATTATGCATTTTTATTGTTGTGAGCTGCCCTTATTCCTCAGAGATAGGGTGGCATACAAATTGCATAAATAAATAAATAAATAAATAAATATTCTCAAACATTACTGTCAGATAGTAGTGGGTCAAGAGATACGTATGATCCCCGACCTACGTACCTTTCGCCGTGCCGTTAAGACTTTACTATTTCAACAGGCTCGGCTGACGAAATAATGAATTTTAAATGGGTATTTTAGCCTTGGAGTTTTTAAAAATAGGGCCAAATTATTGAATATGTTTTAAACTGTTTTTAACTTTTGTGGTATATGTTGTTTTTATTTATGGCTGTGCACCGCCCTGAGTCCCTTGGGAGAAGGGTGATATAAAAATTTAATAAAATAAATAAATACATAAATGAATAAAAAGTCACCACAAAACAGCATTTTTCTTATGCCTGTCAAGAAGCCATTTAGAAAAGAATTGGATTCATCCGAATTCATAAATTGCTCGTAGTTTACAAATCTCAATCTTTCACGGGGACCCCAACAAATCTCTTGCCGAGACTCTCAAATTTTGAGGCCATCACGTGTCTTCAACAATTTATAGTATCATTAACAAAAGAGAGATTTGTCCTCAATTTTCATTTATTTCACGATTATTTCATTTATAATCTTTTTAAAAAATAGAACAATGCATTGGAAGTTCCAGATGGTATTTTGGCAAGAGAATTCACAGTCCAAGTGAAGAGCCATTTCCCTGGAGATGGAGTTGGAGAACAGGAATTGATTCTTGTAGGCATAACTGTATGGTTTAGAGCAGGAGTGTCAAACTCAAGGCCCAGGGGCGGATCTGGCTTGCGGGCTGCTTAGATCTGGTCCATGGGGCCACCGTGGAAACAGCAAAGGACTGGCCTGCAGTGCCTCTGCCAGCAAAAATGGAGGTCCATTTTTGCTGGCAGAGGATTGCAGGAGGCTGTCACAGCCAAAAACAGAGCTCAAAAATGGAACGCAGCCGCAAACGGAGCTGGCAGAGTGCTTGGTCCACCACAGGCGGCCTCGACACAAGTGACGTCAAGCTGGCCATGCCCCCACTTATCCCCCACCCCCTGAGGTCACAACTCTGATGCGAGCCCTCAATGAAATCAAGTTTGACACCCCTGATTTAGAGAGATACCAGAGATCTGGAAAGAAAATCCCCCAATAAGAAATCACTGCTTTAAAGATGGCTGCCAGTGACACCTAGAACTATTCAGATGGATCACTGGGACCTGTAACGTGAAAGAGCCTGGCTGAGCAAGGTTTTATGGGCACGAGACAGAGAAACTGAAGTAAGGGAGAGTTGGAGAACATGCAGCCGAGCAGGATAGAGTGAGCACCGACAGAAGATAGAAAGTTGCATTGCCTTCAATGAGAACATCATCCTGCAATGGGGAGAAGTAGAATCTTGGTTGTTTCACCAGGGAATAAGATTCCCTTCCCAGTTAACAAATGTGCCCGTATTTTTCTCAGAGAGACGGCCAAGGGTGTTCAGAATAGACTGCAAACTCTGCTCTGTTGTCAGTGGAGGTGAGCCCTGGAAAGAAATAGGCAAAAGATTTATTTTATTTTATTTTATTTTATTTTATTATTTTATTTTATTTATTTGTCAAGCATATATACTAACAGGTAAAAGTATAAACATAATTTGAATACATAAAAAGAGTAAGAGTAAAGAGGTAATAAAAAATTTTTTAGATTGTGCAGAAATGAATAGTTTAACCCTGATGATTAAGGATGGAGAAAACTCAAAAGATTTCAAAATATGGAATTATTTTTATTATTGGCTGGCGAAGAGATACAATGATTAATTATATAAGTATGTCTAAATATGTGATGAGTAGAATATTATGTTAGTGATGAATTGATACATTGGATTGGATAAGGATCAAGATAGAAGAAATAACAACTACATAGAAGAAGAAAGAACTTTGGAAGCTAACACCGAAATGTCACAGGGAAGAGATGTATTAAATGTTTGTTTGTTTTTTTTTAAAGAGAAAAGAATAAGAGTAAAAAGCAGGGGTGAAATGTAAAATTTGTTACTACTGGTTCTGTGGGCGTGGCTTGGTGGGGGGGGGTGTAATGTGACTGGGGTGGGCGTGGACAACCTTTTTTTTTTAACTTTTCAAAGCATTTTTTCTAATGCTTTGAAAAGCCTCTGCCGATCAGGCAACTCAGCTGGGATCTTCAGAGACTTTTCAAAGCATTTTTTTAAACCACCTCTTCGGCTAAGAGGTTGCAGAAAAAAATGCTTTGAAAAGCCTCTGAGGATCCCAGCTGAGCTGCGCAATCATCAAAGACTTTTTTTTTTAACTTTTAAAAGCATTTTTTCATCAGAAGAGGTTGTAGAAAAAATGCTTTTAAAAGAAAAAAAAGCCTCTGATGATCATGTGGATCAGCTGGGCATGAGAGGGGGGGGCAGGGATTTTTGCTACTGGCTCTCCGAACTACCCGCCATCACTACCGGATCGGGCGATCCAATCCAAACCAGGAGCATTTCACCCCTGGTAAAAAGGAATATTAGGACAAGGACAGTAGGCGTGCTGGTGTATTTATGCATGCCCCTTACAGACCTCTTAGGAATGTGATGAGGTCAACAGTAGACAGTTTAAGGATAAAGTTTTGGGGGTTTGGGGAAGAAACCACAGAGTCAGGTAGTGCATTCCAGGCATTGACCACTCTGTTGCTGAAATCGTATTTTCTGCAGTCTAGTTTGGATCAGTTTACCATGAGTTGTGTACTCTTGTATTATTTTGGTTGAAGCTGAAGTATTCATTGGCTGGAAGGACATTGTAGCAGATAATTTTATGTACTACGCTTGGATCAGACCAAAGTCGGCGTAGTTCTAAGCTTTTCTAAGCCCAAAATTTGAAGTCTGGTGGCATAAGGTATTTTATTGCAGGTAGAGGAATGGTGGACTCTTCTCGTGAAATATCTCTGGACTCTCTCGATTGTATTTATGTCCAATATGCAGTGCGGGTTCCAGACAGATGAGCTGTATTCGAGAATTGGTCTAGCAAATGTTTTGTACGCTCTAGTTAGTAGTACAATATTACCAGAGAAGAAGCTACACAAGATTAGGTTAACAACTCTTAATGCCTTTTTGGCAATGTTGTTACAATGGGCTTTGGCACTTAGATCTTTAGAAATAAGTACTCCAAGGTCCTTGACAGACTGACGGTCATCTACAAGGTCATGTCCATTTAATTTGTATTTTATGTTTTGATTTTTTTTTTTGCCAGACAGAGAATTTGTTGGTTGAGATTTGAAGTTGCTATTTGTTAGACCTATCTGACACATAGTCAAGATGAAGCACGTTGATAGTGGAAAAAGTCTAAAAGCCTATTGTAGTAACATCACTGGGAGAATTCAAGGAAATAGTATAATAAGTGTATTGTCCAAGATGAATTAGCAATAAAACATTATTAGAAGTGAAATTATAATCAAAGGACAACTCTTGATGAAAAAGAATCAAGTCTTCTGAGAATGATGAACACCAGCAAGTACAGTATATGTGATGCTGGCATGTCACCCCCATAATTAAGAGAATCCCTTCTTGACCCCCATTGGCTTCAGTGGAGGGAACTGCCCACAACATTAAAAAAAACAAAAAAAAAAAAACCCCACCATCTGGAGTTTACAGAATTGAAGAGCCTCCATTTCATGTGACTGGTTTTGGGTTCAACGTGTTCCACAGAAGCAAACGGAACAAAACCTTAATTTCGTTCATTGACCAGTAAAAAGTACACTCAGTAAAATAAACAATGCAAAACTCTTCCTTAACAACAAGAATTATTAACGAACATTTGTGGGTGAAGCTTACGCCTAATGTAGCAAAACATGGCTCTTTTTCTTTAGAGAGGTCACTTCCCCCTAGAGCTGCCAGGGGTCCACTATTTGAGCGGACAGTCCACTTTTTTCACATTATGTTCACTATTTTTTTTCACAAAATAGTAGACATTTTTTTTATTCAAAAGCTTTATGATGAAATGGTACATAATCTAAAACTGTACAGTCTAAGAGAATAAGGATAGGAGAATCGCGTTTTGCCTTTTTTTTTCATTAGTTAGAATGAGACAAAGATCGAATATCCATTGAACTCGATTCTCCGAAAAAATTAATGTTGAGATTAAAATAAAAATATATTATAAAATTATGTACAGTTCACATTTTTAAAATGTATTGTAGCTTGTGTCGACTGACCTAAAATGGCGTCGAGTGATGAGAGTGACAGCGGCAAGATTTTTTAAATTTTTTTACTACTTAACCCCCTCCCCCCCGCTTGTCCGCTATTTTTTGGAAACAGACCCGGCAACCCTACTTCCTCCCCCCCCCACTCCTTGATGGTGTAATAGCAAATATAAATTATCAGAAAGCCCTGAAACTTTTAAATAATGGGTTATTGATCTGGTAGTGAAGGCCCTTGTAGAACATTCAGAGAAGCACATGCATTTTAGTATTTAAAGATGGGCCTCACAGTTTAAGGCAGTGGTGAAATCCAATTTTTTTTACTACCGGTTCTGTGGGTGTGGCTTGATGGGCATGGTGTGGCTTGGTGGGCGTGGCAGGGGAAGGATACTGCAAAACCTCCATTCCCTCCCCACTCCTGGGGGAAGGATATTGCAAAATCTCCATTCCCACCCCATTCTGGGGCCAGCCAGAGGTGGTATTTGCCGGTTCTCTGAACTACTCAAAATTTCCGCTACGGGTTCGTCAGAACCTGCTGGATTTCATCCCTGATTTGTGGCCTTCTGTGCAAGCAAAATCTGTGCAAGGGACGCCAGATTCACTTAACAACGGTATTACTAACTTAACAGCTGCAGGGATTTACTTAACAACGTGGCAAGAAAGATTGTAAGATGGGGCAAAGCTCCCTTAACAAATTTCTCATTTGGCCAAAGAAATGCACGGCGCAATGGTGGTCCTAAGTGAAGAACTACCTGCATATAATAATTGAAAGTAGCAATTTCTGTCTGACCTTCTATATTTTAAGATTATTATTATTATTTTTTTTGCCTTAGTATAGATCTAGCTCGATCTGACTCTGAAATTAAGATGATGTCAGTGGTGAAACCCATAAAGGCTCGCTTTCTTTTTGATTGCTATCTGGAATGGCGTGATCCAGGAAAAGTTTCAAAATGATCTGGAGCTCTTTAGAACATTACATTCCCAATTCAGCTAACTTTATCTTTGTTTTTTGTCCACTGTATAAATAGTTTTTTTCCCCTCCCTCCCTCCCTCCCCCCCTCTAGCCTGCTTACCATTGAATTTGCCATGTCGGTCTGTATCCATCCAGGGTGCAACGCAACGCACAAGATCCCATCTTTAGCAAGATACAAGGACTGGCATTTAGAGAGCATATTCAGAGCAGACTGTCAGGGAGAGAGGGAAGGAGAAAATAGAATGAATGCTTCATCTGAATGCTCTAAGATGCTACGTCATTCTAAGGTAATTGAAAAGCTGCCTGTTGTGACCTAGGCTCACTTAGTCATTGCAAGACACAATTTAGTCTTAAACAAACCTATTTTATTATAACAGCTGAGAATTACTTCATTCCCACTTAGTCCAAATTAATTCCAAAACAAGTCCTTCAGAAAAAGTCCTTTGGCTTATCACAAACCTTTAGCTTCTTTGGCATCCTGCCAAAGGCCTTTCTTGGCTAAGCCCCATGAAGTTCAGAAACAAGAGATGCCAACTGGAAAACAGATTTAACAACATTGTTTTCCTATAAAGAGCCCAAGAGCCTTTGCTGCTCTTTTAAGCCTTCTGGGAATTTTGAGTAAACTTCAGTTGAACCTACTCAGGGTATGTTCTTTGCCCTTATTTGAAGGAACCACAACACTGTGGTTCCTTCAGAAACCCAATTTTTCTGGTTTGAAAGCTGATGGCTATCCCAATGATTATATCTGATAGCACATCCGGAAGTATTCTCATGCCCAAATAGCTGTCTGTCTCTAATGGAATTTGAAGAGCTATCATCATTAACCATTTGCTCCTCATCAGAAGAAACAGAAACATCAAATCAATTTTAGGCCAAGAGGTTTCTAGTGGAACCGCATCGACCAGTTATGATTATAGAATTCTTTATTGGCCAAGTGTGATTGAACACACGAGGAATTTGTCTTTGGTGCATATGCTCTCAGTGTACATAAAAAGAAGTGTGGTTGGACACACGAGGAATTTGTCTTTGTTGCATATGCTCTCAGCGTACATAAAAAGAAAAGATACATTTATTAAGAATCATAAGGTGCAACACTTAATGATAGTCATAGGGTACAAATAAGCAATCAAATCATACTAGGAAACAATCAATATAAATATAAATCGATATATAAATAAATAGTAAGGATACAGCAACAAGTTACAGTCATACAGTCATAAGTGGGAGGAAATGGGTGATAGGAACGATGAGAAGACTAATAGTAATAGTAATGCAGACTTAGTGAATATGATGGGAAGATGGATAAATAAATAATGATGGGAAGATGCCCGAAAAAATTCAAGCGTACTCTTCTCCTACTTAGGATAAAAACAAAACTGATTGAGCCATTGTTTGACGATAGACTTATCTGTACCTTACTACAGCGATAAGCAATGACGTGGCTCCATTGCCATTCAAAGATGCTTGTGATGGAACCTGCTTGGCTAGAAATGTTAATGATGCCTGCTTTGCTGCAACTCATGCCCTCCAGGGTGACTTCTTCAGCTGCTTTCCTCAGCAAAGGAAGGAATGCCTGAAGGATGAAAGGAACAAATGAAAGGCATTCTAACCTTCTGCAAGGAGCGTTAGGGGACATCTCCCAATCAATGCAAATTCCCAATGGAAAGGCCCCAAAGAATTGCCAATTACTTGCAAGACAACATCAGAATTGTCTTGTAGGGTAACCCGATGGAATCTGCTTAACACCTTAGAGCCTGGTTTAGCTCTGCAGACTAAAGCACCGTAATTAACATCCAGCTGTCTGCAATTACACCAGTTCGAATCTCACCAGGCTCAAGGTTGACTCAGCCTTCCATCCTTTCTAAGGTAGGTAAATTGAGGACCCAGTTTGTGGGGGCAATAAGCTGACTTTGTATGAATATACAAAAGTATGAAGGCTATTGCTTAACGCATTGTAAGCTGCCCTGAGTCTTCGGAGAAGGGCGGCATATAAATCAAATTTTAAAAAAAAACATCCCTGTTTCATTCAATACACTTTTCCCATCCATTGTATAAAAGGTAAAGGTTCCCCTTGCACATATGTGCTAATTGTTTCTGACTCTAGGGGGCGGTGCTCATCTCTGTTTCAAAGCCGAAGAGCGCTGTCCGAAGATGTCTCCATGGTCATGTGGTCGGCATGACTCAACATCAAAGGCGCACGGAACGCTGTTATCTTCCCACCAAAGGTGGTCCCTATTTTTCTACTTGCATTTTTTACATGCTTTCGAACTGCTAGGTTGGCAGAAGCTGGGACAATTAACGGGAGCTCACCCTGTTACGTGACACTAGGGATTCGAACCGCTGAATTACCGACCTTTCAATCGACAAGTTCAGCATCTTAGCCACTGAGCCACAGCATCCCTCTATCCATTGTATATTGATAGTCTATCCATAGTCTGTCCTAGTCTATGCAGGTCTTGAATATAAGAGTAAAAATATCCCATTCTTAAAAAGTTCAAAGAGCTCGGGAATTCATTTTTAAAAGCACAAATCTGGGGGTGTGGGGGGAGGGTTGGGGGGAGAGGGAGGGAGGGAGGGAGTGGACAAAAATCCCTCAGGGAGTTCTCTGGAGAAAGTCCAGCATCAGGCTGGAATTCCTCAGTCAGGGTGGGAGGGAGACACCAACACCTGTTGTGTGATATGCCTGCAACTAAGTAGGTAAGTAGGTAAGGGACACGGTAGCTCAATGGCTAAAACACTGAGCTTGTCAATCGAAAGGTTGGCAGTTCAACGGTTTGAATCCCTAGTGTCACATAATGGGGTGAGCTCCCGTCACTTGTCCCAGCTTCTACTAACCTAGCAGTTTGAAAGCACGTAAAAAATGCAAGTAGAAAAATAGGGACCACCGTTGGTGGGCAGGGAACAGCGTTCTGTGTGCCTTTGGCGTTGAGTCATGCAGGCCACATGACCACGGAGACGTCTTTGGACAGCGCTGGCTCTTCGGCTTTGAAACGGAGATGAGCACCACCCTCTAGAGTCGGGAACGACTAGCTCATATGTGCGAGGGGAACCCTTACCTTTTTAAGTAGGTTTTCCTTCACCCAAAGAACAAAGAGCCACAAAGTTCCTTACCTGGACAACCATCATGGCCCCAATCACATTGGTTCTGTAGGTCTCAGCCATGCTCTCTGGTGTTTCATCCTCCAAGCTGTTTATATTTAAAATCCCTGCATTATTAATCAGGAGGTTCAATCCAGCCCCTTTTAGGCATTTTGTAACTTTGGCTGCGGCAGCCTTGACGCTGGATGGATCAGTTGTGTCTACAGTGAGGGGGGGCGGGGGGGTGGGAAATAAAGGTAGGTTATTCCATATCTGATTTTGCATACTACACAATGTTCCAATAAATGTACTTCTATTTTGTGGGTGTTGCATTTTCTTTCTTTTCTTTTTTTAATAAAATGACTTTTTTTTTAAAAAAATGACCCATCAAACTGTGATTCAGCCAATCAATCAGCATCAAACGTGCATGAGATATTGTGGTATGAGAAGCACACCAATTTTTAACACAAAAGTTGTGGGGGGGGGAGATGAAATACCCTGTGGAAGGGTTTAAAAATTTGCAGGATGCTGCTGCAAATTTTTGCTTCTTTATTTATTAAATTTGTATGTCGCCCATCTCACTGTCAAGTCACATTCACCTACAGATGGATGGATCGGATGGACTGCTGTGAGGATAGGTTGTATCATAAGTGAAAATATGTCATGGTAAATGTTAAAATAGACACAAGAGGAGTTGGAAGAGAACAAGAAGCAATGGGTGGAAACTAATCAAAGAGAGAAGCAACCTAAAACTGAGAAGAAATTTCCTGACAATGAGAACAATTGATCAGTGGAACGACTTGCCTCCAGAAGTTGTGAATGCTCCAACACTGGAAGTTTTAAAGAAGATGTTGGATAACCATTTGTCTGAAATGGTGCAGGGTTTCCTGCCTAAGCAGGGGGTTGGACTAGAAGACCTCCAAGGTCCCTTCCAACTCTGTTATTCTATTCTATTCTAAAATTGCTGGAAGAGACCTCAGCCATCTTAGATATACTGATGATGCCCCTCTGATGTCTGGAAGTTAGGAATCCCTTCTTGAATATAATTAAAATCTGTTTCCTGCTAAATATTAAAGAAAACTCTAAGATCCTTTCAAGAGGCAATGAAATGTATCTTCTTGGACACAGGACTCCACAGAAATTCTGACTGCAGCCATAATTGTAAAGGCATGTCTGCTCTTTTGGGAAAGACTATGACAGATGTCGGCAAATATTAACATGGAAAGCCAATACACTCACAAGCATACATTGGCATCCTTCAGTCTCAAAAGACTATGATATCGTGCACTTGAAAGAGGTCCTAAACAGCATCTAGTGTGACTAAAAAAGCCAATTCGAGAGTGGCCATCCCTTCCACACTGAGGGCAGATACATTCTGTCCCCTGCCCAGCCCCCAGATTTCGCTGGTTCTGGGACTGCCTCTTTGCCTCAGCCTGCCGAACAAGTGTCTCTTCGAATTGGAGAAGGCCGTGCTGAGTCTTTAGCCTCCAAGCTGAACGACTGGAGGTCAAGGTTTCCCAGTTGTTAATGTCAAATCCCAGGGCCTTTAGGTCCCTCTTGCAGATATCCTTATATCGCAGCTGTGCTCTCCCTCTGAGGTGCTTTCCCTGCACTAATTCTCCATACAGGAGATCTTTCGGAATCCGACCATCAGCCATTCTCACGACATGCCTTTTTTAGCCTTTCTTAGTCTTTTTGTAGTTTGTAGTTTTTAAGTGTCAATTGGGTTTTAGTTGGATTGTTTTAAATCGTGGGCCAGAATCGTCTAATTCTTTTAATTGATTTTAAATTTTGTATTGATACATTTTTATTCTTGGCTGTGCACCGCCCTGAGTCCAATAGGAGAAGGGCGGTATACAATTTGAATTAATAATAATAAATAATAATAATGCCCAAGCCAGCGTAGATGTCTCTGTTTCAATAGTGTATACATGCTAGGGGGGAACCAGTGGTGGGTTGCTGCTGGTTCAGTCCAGTTCTATAAAACCGGCAGGAGGCTCTCCCCACCCGCCACAATGTCATCATGGGTAATTGCATGCTCAGAAGCTTCTGCGCATGTGTAGAAGCACGCATGTGCATGCAAGCAAAGCGAGCATGCAAGCAAAGTGAGCATGCAAGCAAAGTGAGCATGCATGCGCGGTCCCATTGCGAACTGGTAGTAAAGGTAAGTAGAACCCACCCCTGGGGGGAACTACTCATCATACCTTCTAGAGACACTGTCTCAAGGTCAAAGCCTTGGGAATGGAATGCAATGGTTCACCAGCTAGCCCGCCGTTGAAGAGACTGTTCCCAAAACAATTAATTGTATTAATTGTATGCAAATATAATTATATATTATATTCCTTATTTATACAATAAGGAACCAAAGGAGGAGAGGAAGTGGTCGGGGGACAGTTAACTGGTTTACGGACTTCAGTTCTGGCTTTGCTATACTATAATCCACTTGGCTTTTAGTAAAAGTATACCTTTCACTACAAATGGAATCAAGGGGCGTTCTTGATTAAAGGACCAAGTCTGGGCAGGTCTGACATTCATCCAGTTACGTGATTCATATGGGAATGAACGACTGAAAAACCACAATTGCAAACATGGCTTAATTAAAAACGTTATTTCACACAATTTCTTTTCAAAGCCAAATTCTGATTGGTATAGCCAGCTGGATCCCCACCAACATTAATAATGCAAATTACCAAAGTCACCTGCAAGCTTTGAGTGGGAGTGGCTGCCAATAACACTCCAAAATTTGCTGCCAACTTGTAACTTTGAGTAAGAAAGGTAGAAGAGAAGGCACAAGAAGACATCAGAATCATTGCTTGGATAGTAAACTTGCAATGCATCTGCCTAGCAGTTTTGTTTCTTGATTGGGAGCCTAGCCAACTGTTCCTGGAATCGTTTTGTGTAATTCTGCCTAAACAGCCCTAAACTGTCAATTATAATGAAAGGCGATGTTTGCCTGTTCTGAAGCAGGTGTATTGAATTGATGCCTAATTGGCATGATCTAATGTGGTGCTGAATTTCAGCATTTTCCCGTTCCCTAAAGAAGGACCAAAGAGATTTTTCAGGACACATACCCAGTGTGATGATGACAATTTGCAGGTTTTTAGCAGCCAAATTCTTCAGTTCCTGAAAGAAAGGAAATCTGCAAATTTAGTGCGGTAATTGAAAAAATTCCCCATTTTGTTGTAATTATTTTGTAATTTACTCTCAACTGTTTCAACATGTATTTCAACCAGATTAGCTAGTTTCAACCATTTCTAATCCTTTGGCAAAATGATTACTTAACTGGCTGCTTCATATTCCAAGATTTATAAATATACAACCTTAATAAGGATCTTCCAATCAATTGATTGGAGAAATTAAGCTCACTGGTATTTTAAATATATTTTAAAAGTGGCATTTTAAAAAAACCAGTCTTTGTTTAACAAACTTGTGTGTTTCTTTATCTCCATCATGCCTAACTCAACCATGCCAGCATCGTTACCACTTAGGAGACAAGCAAATTTCCAATACAGAAAAACAAAAAATTTGTTCTAGAACTGAAGGCACACCAGGCCTCACCTGAGCACCGGACCCAGCCGGGTCCCGGCAAGTGGCAAAGATCCATTTTGGAGGGTTGTTCTTGCCTGTCAGATGTCGGATCAACTCCAAGCCAAGTCCACGATTGGAGCCTGTTACCAAAACGCTGCGCGGATTCAGTTGTTCCATCTCTCTTGACACCCAAGGTCAAAAAAAGAGAAACTTTTGTGCGCTTCCTTCAATCTTGTTGCAACTCAGCTTGTTCCCAGTCCTTCCAGCCAATTATGCAAAGTGCTTGGCTCCTGTGTCAGAAAGAAAATAGAACTTCAGAAGAGAATATGAAAGGAGGGATTTGGCAAACACCTACAATATTTGACCTGTTCTTGCTGCAAGGATTTTGTTCCTTAAGCAGCTACTTCTCTTCTGTTGTTTCCTACATAAATGTTCTTTTATTTAAAGAATATTTCCTCTGTCTTCAGCCCTTGAAGAAAAGTTTCCAAACCACTTAGCAAATCCAGCCAACCCAAGACAGGTCTAGCCTGAAAATCTCAATTGTCAGTGCTTTAGGGATTAAGATATTGTATTATTTATAGAGCCTCTTTGGATGGCAACTGAATCAGGTGGTGTCTTAACTGCTGCGTTAGGGTACAGATGAGCCTATGAACCAAGAACGAATCGATTCTGTTGCTTTCATTCATACGAAAATTTTACAACTACCTTCCCACCACGACTGGTTAATGATAATGTTAAAAAGTTTATTTCAATGTTCACTGCGTACAACTTAAGATAAGAAAATTTAATAGATCAGCGGGTTCCCTTCCATCCTTCCTTTCCAACTGCAATATGTATGTAACTGAAGTGTGACTGAATGTACAAACAGTATATATGGAATATGCATGATGTTATATTGTAATATATATGAAAGAAAAAGTGTTAGAAAAGTATGTACCAGACAAGTCGCATCAAGTCTAATGTTTTTAAATTGTATATTCAATAAAATTATTTTTTTTTAAAAAATCAAAAAAAAAAAAGAACAAGCTCAATGGGTACTGAATGTTCATAAATTCTGAATACATGGTTTGAGATTTATGTGTCTATGGGTGCGCTTCATGCATAGATAAGATCGAGTTACTCTTCTATCCTCTGAATTCAATTAATTAATTAAATTAGAGGATAGAAGATTGATTACATCTTAATTAATGAAATTCATTCATTCATTCATTAAAATATAAGGCAACAGTGTGTGGCAGCAGTCAAAAAAAGACCATGCAATCCTAAATTGCATTAACAATTTAGGGAGGGATACAATCAAGATCAAGGGAGGTACTACCACCACTCTATAAAGCCTTAGTAAGACCACACCTAGAATACTGCATCTACTTGTGATCACCACACTATAAAAAAATGATGTTGAGACTCTAGAAAGAGTGCAGAGAAGAGCAACCAAGTGGATTAGGGGACTGGAGGCTAAAACGTATGATGAACGGTTGCAAGTACTGGGCATGGCTAGTTTAGTGATGAGAAGGACCAGGGGAGATATGATAGCAGTGTTCCAATATTTGAGGGGCTGCCACAGAGAGCAGAGGGGTTTCCAAAGCGCGCGAAGGCCAGATGAGGAATAATGGATGGAAACTGATCAAGGAGAGATTCTACTTAGAAATAAGGAGAAATTTTCTGACAGTGAGAATAATCGACCGATGGAACAGAAGTTGCCTTTGGAAGTTGTGAGAGCTTCATCACTGGAAGTTTTCAAGAAGAGACTGGACTGCCATTTGTCAAAAATGGTGTAAGGTCTCCTGCTTGGGTGGAGGGGAGGAGCTGGAAATTTTTTTCCAACCCCCCCTCCCCCAGTGGTGGGTTTCAAATTTTTTTTACTACCAGTTTTGTGGGTGTGGCTTGGTGGGCATAGCATGGCTTGGTGGGCGTGGCAGGGGAAGGATACTGTAAAATCTCCATTGCCATCCCACTCCAGGGGAAGGATACTGCAAAATCCCCATTTCCTCCCAATCAGCTGGGACTTGGGAGGCAGAGAATAGATGGGGGTGAGGCCAATCAGAGGTGGCATTTACTGGTTCTCCGAACTACTCAAAATTTCCGCTACTGGTTCTCCAGAACTGGTCAGAACCTGCTGGAACCCACCTCTGGTTGGACTACAAGACCGACAAGGTCCCTTCCAACTCTTAATGTGTTAAAGAATTTCTGGGGGAAGAAGAGTTCAAAGGAGATGAAACAGGAATGACTCTTTGTGATCCTACAGCAGGTCCCTGAGCTGCAGCCTACTACCAGGCCTTTCAGAACTGGGCCACGTGAGTGGCGGGTGCACACGCCTGCCCCTCATACAACCCCACCCCCCAAGCACCAGGTCATCAACCAGGAAACGTTGGGGAACATTCTCCTACAGGATATTAAGATACTGAAAAACAATGTAGCCAAGTAATTTGAATGCAGACGATTTTTAAATTTTCACTTAGTTTTCATATAGATACATGAAATTCTGCACATGTTTTCTTCTTTTGACTAAGACATTAATGGAATGCAGAAAAAGAATGTTCCTTTGGGTTGACCGGCAGTAACTTAAAGAACATTGAGTGTAGTGTCTACCAAGGCCATCTTCTAGAATGGGACTGAAGACATGACGTTGTGGTGATTCTGGCAATTTTTGGAATTGCTTCCAGCGGTATTTTTGAGCTGGCTTTTTTGGAATTCTTGCCTTAAAGGAAGGGGAAAAGCTTGTCTTTTGAAACATCATGAAACAGAACAATAGTGATATTTCTGGATAATGTTCTCTTCCAATGGGCATTGTAACCTATACCAAGTAAGTGATGTCTTCCAGCTCATTATGGAACTTTCGAAGTTCACCTTGCAGCTAAAAAATAAGCTGTTGTGATTTTGATGCAACCCGAAACACTATTGCTCAATGGAAATAATTTGGGCAGCCTTAAACTACACTTTCAACATCTAAAAATACACTTCTAACTAAATAGGTAAAGAAAGATCTAAATAACGTGTACATTTCGTTAATCTTCCATGCTTTGAGTTTCTAGAAGAGGTGAGAAGAATCACTCTACATGCACTTACAGCCACTTTAACACTTGCTTCTTTATTCAAAAAGACAACTTTTTATTGCTTCCTTTGATTTGTGCCACAGGTTGCTGACCCCTGATTTATGCAATGGATTGAGAAAATGAAGGAAAGAATCTGATTACTCAGAACTCCTAAATTGCTCATAGGTTATAAATCGGAGTCTTTCATGAGGACCCCCAACGACAACCTCGTACAGCAACCCCCTCCCCAACTTTTTTGGCATCAATTCCGTGGAGAGAGATTTTTCCACAAACCGGAGGAGGCATGGGTTCACATGCTGCCTGCATCCAATGGATGGGATTTCATTTGTTTGTGCGGCCCAGTTTTCGGCATGCTGCAGCACACTGCCAGTCCACAGACCAGGAGTTGGGGACCCCTGTTGTAGAGTATTCCAAACTTTAAGGCCCCCCACTTGCTGCTTTTTTCTTTGGCTCCAAATGAATTGACACATCATTAACAAAACAGAGAGTTTTAATCAATTCTCTTTTATTTCACGCAGTATAATCTTATATTAAAAAAAATAGAACAACCTATCGGAAGTGTCAAATGTTCCAGAAGACCATTTTTATTTTTATTTTTTTGCAAGGAAGCGCAAATCAAGACTCCAGATGCGGAGTTGGAGAAGAGGAATTGATGCTTTAGATCAGGGGTTGCCCAGCTCGGGGGCTGCAGCCCACTTCCAGGCATTGAGCCCTTTGGAACCAGCCCGTGCAAGTGGTGAGCTCACATCAGAGGTGGGTTTCAGCAGGTTCTGACAAGTTCTGGAGAACCGGTAGTGGAAATTTTGAGTAGTTCAGAGAACCGGTAGTAAAAATTCTGACTGGCCCAGCCCCCATTTATTCTCTGCCTCCCAATTCCCAGCTGATCAGGAGGAAATGGGGATTTTGCAGTAACCTTCCCCTGGAGTGGGGTGGGAATGGTGATTTTATAGTATCCTTCCCCTGCCACGCCCACCAAGCCATGCCATGCCCACCAAGCCACATCCATAGAACCGGTAGTAAAAAATTTTGAAACCCACCACTGACCCGCATGTCTGCATCCCCACTTGCAGGAGCAACAGGAAGCGTATGCGCACAAGCTCCATTTGTGCAATTGATGGGCGCACATGCCTGCCGCTCGCACAAACGGAGCTACACCCACATGTACACTGCCCCACCATTCACGTGGAACCTTCCCCAGCCGGTCCACGAAGCCAGAAAGATTGGAGAACTCGGCTGTCAGACATGGAAGCCATCTTTTTACCTTTGGGGGGGTGTTACTTGGAACCCTGACATTGGCTTTAGATTCCAGAGATCTGCAGAGAAAATTCCCCTATAAGGAATTACTGCTTTACGGACGGCTGCCAGTGACACCTAGAAATACAGGTAGTTTTTGACTTACAACAGTTCATTTAGTAACCATCCGAAGTTATAAGAGCGCTGAAAAAAAGTGATTTAGGACCATTTTTCCACACTTATGACCGTAGCAGCATCCCCATGACCATGTGATTTACATTCAGATTTATTTATTTTATTTTATTAAATTTATATACCGCCCTACTCCTGCAGGACTCAGGGCGGTGAACAGCCAAGATAAAACACATAGATACAAAATATAATAACACTATAAAACCATATTACATAACTTGGCCCAAGACAAATTAAGAACAACCCCCAATGCGTAAGACAAATTTAAAATTTAGTTAAAAGTTAAAGGGAAAAGTTAGGCCAGGCCGGCCTGTTGAAATAGGAAAGCCTTGAGGGCACAGCAGAAGGTACGTAAATGCTTGACAATTGGTTCATATTTATGACGATTGCAATATCCCAAGGGTCACATGATTCCCTTTTGTGACCTTTTGACAACCAAAGTCAATGGGGGCAAGCCAGATTCACTTAACAACCGTGTTTCTAATTTAACAACTGCAATGATTCACCTAACAAGTGAGGCAACAGAGGTCGTCAAACGGGGCAAAACTCACTTAGCGGATTTCTCACTTAACAACATAAACGTTGGGGTCAATTGTGGTCGTAGGTTGAGGACGACCTGTATCTAAACAGATCATTGGGTCCTGCAGCCTGATAGAGCCTGGCCTAGCAAGGTTTTACGGGCACCAGATAGATCAGCTGAAGCGAGCGAGATCTGGAGCCCATGCAGAAGAGCACCATGTAGAGAGCATCAATAGAAGATAGAAAGTTGCGTTGCCTTTGATGAGAACATCATCCTGCAACACAGTGGAGCAGGTTCTTGGTTGTCTCACCAGGGAACAAGATTCCCTTCCCAGTTAACAAATGTGCCAGTGTTTTCCTCAGAGAGACGGCCAAGGGTGTTCAGAATAGACTGCAAACTCTGCTCCAGTGTCAGTGGCGCTTTTCCCTGGGGGGGGGGAAAAAAACAGGAAAGGGATGAAAGAAGTTCATTGCGGAAAAAAAGATGAAAAGGCTAGGTAACGTCAACTGAGAACGAATTTCATAACAGCCAGGGACATCAAAACCGGAAAATTTATTTCAACCAAATTTTGTTATGCACATTCCAATCTCCAGAAGATAATGGGAAGCCAGCTTTAAGAAGGAAAATTGAAGCCAGTAGCAATAAGCACTTAAGACCTACATACCGCTTTACAATGCTTTACAGCCCTCTCTAAGTGATTTTACAGAATCAGCCTCTTGTCCCCAACAATCTGGGTCCTCATTTGACCCACCTCGGAAGGATGGAAGGCCAAGTCAACCTTGAGCCTGGTGAGATTTGAATTGCAAAATTGAAGGCAGCCGGCAGGCAGCAGAAGTAGCCTGCAGTACTGCACTCAACCACTGCGCCACCGCAGCTCAATAGTTGTGTGTGTGTGTGTCTATCTCCCCAACATGTATTTGCAAGGAAATATTATTGGTCCTGATGTTATATCAGAGGACAGATATTTCTGAAGAAGAACCAGGATGGGTTTTGGAAAGGAGAGTCCTGTTTGTTGACTTTTGAGAATGACCACCAGTACAATAATAATTATGTTGCCCCCATCCAGTTGTTAAATCCAATTTTTTTTTACTACCTGTTCTGTGGGTGTGGCTTGATGGGCATGGTGTGCCTTGTTGGGCGTGGCACGGAAAGGATACTGCAAAATCCCCATTCCCTCCCCGTTCCCTCCAGCCAGGAGTGGGATTTGGGGGTTCTCCGAACTGCACAGAATCTTAGCTAGAGGTTCTCCCCAACCCCTGCGAACCCCCAGCAGCCCACCCCTGTTTACAATAGTCCATATTTAGCCCAGCTAATTTTCTCTGCTTCTTGTCCACTTTATAAAATTTGGGATTCCCCACGCCCCTCCAATTCACTTACCAGTTTATTTCCCATGTCAGTCTGTACCCATCCAGGATGCAATGCAATGCACAAGATCTCATCTTTGGCAAGATACAAGGACTGGCATTTAGAGAGCATATTCAGAGCGGACTGTGAGGGAGAGAGGGAAGGAGAAGATAGAATGAATGCATCATCTGAATGCTGTAAGACGCCACCTCGTTTCAAGGTAGCTTCTGTCAGAGTTTAGGCAGCGTAACTAGTATTATGAGATAAACCCCAGAGCAAAACGCAGCACACAGCACACAGAGCCTTTAGATAAATAACAGTGATTTATATACAGCTAAATATTCACAGACTTATATGTCGTTAAATATCTTATCATACTGCTTCTGACACAAGGAGAGCAATGAGATACAAGACGAGAGTGAGCATGAGGAGAAGAGAGACACCCACTAAGGGCTTTCCTTACTTAGACAGCTTCTTACCCAGCTTCTTAAAGTGGCAGTAACCCTGCTGCCTCATTCCCATTGCATCAGCTTTCAGTTGCTCCACTTACAACCTTCCATCATCTTTCAGCTATTAAATCTACATACCCTGACAGCTTCCCTAACTGAAAAGCTGCCCTGGGCAATATGTTGAATGCCCAGGCCTGTGGAAGATCAAAACATTCATGTGTTGTGTTGAGAAGGATATGCTTTCATCTCCTTCTGATCTGTTTTTCGGGTCTGTCTCTCTTCTTCCCATCTCCAATCCTATTGGTTGTGATTCAGTGTTGATTGGCAGGAGGGAAAAAAATATTCGAAATTTCAATGGAATGTGCTACTCAGGGAATGTTCTCTGCCCTTAAAGGAAGGAATGTGTTCTGTTCATGGCTACGCCAAAAGGTCATATCTCAGACCTGGGAGCCATCTTTCTACCTTTGTGCCTTCAGGCTTCAGGCCTGCCACAAATCCTACTGTGGGAAATTGAGAGGGGGGATTGCGTAGACGGAAGAAGATACGTAGTCATAATAAAATTCTTTATAGAAAGCCAAGGACATGGTGCCCTGTAGCTATGTGGAGAAGAATGAGGAGGTATCTTCTGGACAGTAACTGATTGGATGTATGGTAGACATGTGGGAGATGTCGGCATGAACTTTCTTTTGGGTGTGGAAAACCCGGAAGCTCTCAGATTCCAGGTTTCTCAGATGTGCCAATATGACATCTCTAATAAAAGTTAGCTTTGAGGAACTTCAAGCCTTGGAGTTTGATTTCATTGGGGGTGTTACTTGGAACCCTGACATCATTTTTGATAGCACATTTGAAGGCACTCTTCTGCCAAAACCTGTCTGTCTCTAATGCAATTTGAAGAGTTATCCCCATTAACCAGTGGTGGGTTACCCCCAGTTCAGACCAGTTCGCAAGAATCGGTAGTAAAATTGGCAGGAGGCTCCGCCCACTGACCTGGATGTCGTCAGGAAGCTTCTACACATGCGCAGAAGCGTGTGCGCAGCCCCGTTGCAAACCGGTAGTAAAGGTTAAGTAGAACCCACCCCTGCCATTGACCATTTGCTCCTTGGCAGGAAGGAGGTAGGAAGGCAGGCAGTGAAGGTGTTTGATGCTCTTATCTTTGACTGTAGGCCATGGCTATTGATAGAAATGTTCGCTATCGGTGTTAGTTTTGACCTTTAAAGCACTCCATGGCATAGGACCAGGGTATTTGCGGGACCCCCTGCTGCTACCGATAACCTCCCACCGGTCAGTACGGTCACACAGAGAGGGCCTTCTCAGGGTGCCATCAGCCAAGCAATGTCAGCTGGCGGCCCCCAGGGGGAGAGCCTTCTCTGTGGGGGCACCCACCCTATGGAACGAGCTGCCTCCTGTAATTCGTTTGATCCCGGACCTCCGCGCTTTCCGAAAGGCCCTTAAGACTTATTTATTCTAACAAGCCGGCCTTGCTTGATTGATTTTAATGGGGTTTTAAAATTTTTGGTAATATTAATTTCTGGGGTTTTAAATTGGGTATTTTAATGGGGTTTGAGACTTTTATTTTGGATTGCCAACGATTTAATCTAATTTTAATTTTTTTAATATTTGTATTATATGTGTTTTAATTTGGCTGTTCACCGCCCTGAGTCCCCCTCCTGGGGAGAAGGGAGGTGTATAAATTGAAATAAATAAATGAAATAAATAAATAAATAAATATTTCTTTAAAAATATTTTAAGAAAATATTCACAGGATCTCCTTATCTCTGTCGATGGATTTATATTATTTTTACTTACTACTTATAAAATATATTATTTTATATAATATTCTTTATGAGGCAAACCATCATATACCATTCCAACCCTTTGGAATGAACTGCCCCTCAAGACCCTGATGTTCAATCAGGCGGGGCTAAGCATGTTAACTGGGAATGATTAAAATATTATATAATTCTGGGTTTTATTTAATTTGGGCTAAACTTTGCTATAATTTTAATTATCAATTTTATGATGTTTATGTATCTTTTATTTTTTCTTGACTGTACACCGCCTTGAGTCCTGCGGGAGAAAGGCGGTATAGAAATATAATTAATAAATAAATAAATAAATAAATAAATAAATAAATAAATAAATAAATAAATAAATAAACAAACAAACAAACAAACAAACAAATAAATAAATATTTTTCTTTTGTTTATTTCCTGTTTGGGGCATCCTCTGGGGCATGAATTATGATCTGGTGATATCCTTTAAGAAGTAACAGATTGGCTATTCCTTTCCTGGAAAAATCTCAAGCTGGTTTGCATTTAGACTCCTCTTCCACATGTGGACAAACTGTATTTTCTGTTCCATGTGGATCTGACAGGTTAAAGGACTGGGGAGCAGAAGGAAGGTGGCATGGAAATGAGCCAGAAGGGTTATTTGCCTAGAATGTATTTAGTAAATGAACTCTTAACTCTCTTTCAACTTTATAAATGATTGACACGGGGTGGGATTTAGCAGAGATACTGGTCTACCAGGCTTTTAACTGCTTGCAAGCTGTACCGATCTACCCATTTAATTTTGCAGGCACTGATCTACTCGTGTATTTTTGCAGGCACTGGTCTACCCATTTATTTTTGCAGGCACCGGTCTACTCATTTGTTTTCTTTTACCACTGTTCAACTGTATGGTGGCCCTTTGAAGCCCGCAAGAGTTTAAACAGTTTTTTTCCCTCTAGCCATCAGCTGGGACTCAGGAGGCAGCAATAGATTGGGGGTGGGGCCAAATAAAAGGTAAGAATAACACGGGGGGTGAGGTGGGCACGGGGGGTAGGGGGGGATGCGGGGGGTGGGAAGGCAGAACTGGTTTCTAGGCTTTTTTAGCCTATTTTTGAGGCTTTTTTTGGTCCATTTTCAAGGCTTTTTTGGGGCTGTTTTTTCAGCTTTTTTTGGCCTGTTTTTTTGGCTTTTTTCAGGCCATTTTTTCTGGAATAAATGGCCAAAAAAGCCTCAAAAACGGGGTGTGTGGAGGCAAAAAAAAAAATAAAAAACACACACACAGCCAGAGGATAGACGGGTCTTTGGCAATATTTGGTCTATAAGACGCACAGACATTTTCAACTCCCTTTTGGGAGACAAAAAAATGTGTTTTATAATCCAAAAAATATGCGGTAGTTGGCACTTTAGGGCAGTGCTTTTCAGCTTTGCCAACTTTAAGCTGTACAGTATAGAGTTCAATTCCCCCAAATTCCTTCAATTTTGGGGATTGAAGCCCACACATCTTCAAGTTGTCAAGGCTGAGAAACATTGCTCTAAGGTGAAACTCAATGGACATGGTATTCAGTTTGCTGCAACACTCCAAAACAGAAATCCATCTGGTTTCCAATGGCTTGTGCTAACCATATTCAGCATCTCTTCTTCTTTATCTTTATCTTTATTTGATTTATATACCGCCCTACTCCCGAAGGACTCAGGGTGGTGAACAGCCAAACAGTAAAATACATACATACAGAATTTAAAAGACAGAGATAAAATCGAATTAAATAATTTGGCCCGGACAGATTAAAACACCCCGATCAATTTAAAACAAATTAAAATTTAGATATTAAAAAGAGGGAGAAAAAATTAGGCCAGGCCCGCCTGGTGGAATAAAAAGGTCTTAAGAGCGTGGCGGAAGGTGCACAGTTCCGGGATCCTTCGTATCTCCGGGGGGAGCTCGTTCCAGATAGTAGGTGCCCCCACAGAGAAGGCTCTCCCCCTAGGGGTCACCAGTCGACATTGTTTGGCCAACGGCACCCGGAGGACCCCCTCTCTATGGGAGCGTACCGGCCGGTGGGAGGCTATTGGTGGTAGTAGGCGGTCCCGCAGATACCCAGGTCCTAAGCCATGGAGCGCTCTAAAGGTGGTAACCAAGACCTTGAAGCACACCCAGAAGACCACTGGGAGCCAGTGCAGCTCGCGCAGGAGAGGTGTTACATGGGAACGCCATGTTGCTCCCATTACCACCCGCGCGGCCGCACTCATTAAGACAGCAACTGGTTAGTTCTCGGTAGACGCTTCTGATGAAACAACACTGACAGTTATGGTAGGAAGAGGGATATAAAATTCAAGCATATTCTTCTTCTCCTACTTATGATAACAACAGAATTGGCATTTTCTGATCATGGATGGGTTCATCTGTACCTTACTACAGCGATAAGCAATGACGTGGCCTTTCTGCCATTCAAGGACGCTTGTGATGGAACCTGCTTCACTAGAAATGTTGATGACGGCAGCTTTGCTGCAACTCATGCCTTTCAGGGGACTTTCTTGAGCTGCTTTCCTCAGCAAAGGAAGGAACACCTGGAGGATGAAAGGAACAAATGAAGGCCAGTCAAACCTTTTGTAAGGAGGGTTGGGGTTTTCCATTCCCAATGTAGAGGCCCGAAAGCAGTGAGGGCAAACCTTTGAAAGATCGAGGGCCCAAACTTCAACCCTGGATAGCTCAGCAGACTAATGCATTGTCATTTAACTCCAGCTGTCTGCAATTACTGTAAGTTCAAATCTCACCAGGCTCAAGGTTGACTCAGCCTTCCATCCTTCCTTAGAAAGGAGGTAAATTGAGGACCCAGTTTGTGGGGGCAATAAGCTGACTTTGTATAAATATACGAAAGTATGAAGGCTATTGCTTTAATGCATTGTAAGCCGCCCTGAGTTTCCGGAGAAGGGCGGCATATAAATCAAATTTAAAAACAAAACAAAAACAAAACCCATTTATTTATCTCAAAGTGCCAACACAGCAATTTAACCTGAATAATGAGGTTTTACTACCTAAAATAATGATAAACAAGGCAGAGTTCAGCTAATTGGTCTAAGAAAAACTTGACAAATTGCACTTTTATGCCCCTTCATTTTTTTTCTGCTTTTGAAATATTACATTTAGCAACAATAAAAAAGAAAAACTTTTGTAATAAATTCTCTCTTCATCCCCTCTCTCTTTCTCTCTCTGTTTTTCTCTCTTTCTCTTTCTCTCTTTCTTTCTCTCTTTCCCTCCCTCTCTCCCTTTCTCTCTCTCTCTTCCCCTCTCTTTCCCTGGAGAAACCCGATGGAGCTGGGCTGGGGCGACAGCATGCGGCACGTGCCCACAGAGTGGGCGCCGTGTGCCACCTCTGCCTCACCTAAAGGGTTACCAATTGTTCGTCAGGAAATGTCAGGATTGTGCTGTAGTCTAATCAGATTGAACCCACGTAACACATCCCTGTTCAAATCAGCTCAATTGTCGTCCATAATATATTCATAGCCTATCCAGAGTCTTATTATAGTCTGTGTAGCTAGCGGGGCAAATTTTTTATTTAGGTCTTGATATCTCATTCTGAAAGAGTTCAAAGAGCTCAAGATCCAAACCAACTCTTATATACAGTTCAGCAAATCTAAGCCACGCCCAGACTCTAAACTGTCTCTTCTGGCCCCATATAAACGAATACTATGCTTCAGTTTCCCAAACAGTCCCCATTGGCTGACTTGTTACGGTGTCTATCCAAACAGTCCCCATTGGCTGACCTGTTGCCATGACTATTCAAACAGTCCCCATTGGCTTACCTGTTGCCATATCTATTCAAACAGTTCCCATTGGCTGACCTGTTGCCATGTCTATTTAAACAGTCCTCATTGGCTGACCTGTTACTGTGTCTATTCAAACAGTCCCCATTGGCTGACCTGTTGCCATATCTATTCAAACAGTCCCCGTTGGCTGACTTGTTACCATGTCTATCCAAACAGTCCCCATTGGCTGACCTGTTGCCATGTCTATCCAAACAGTCCCCATTGACTGACCTGTTACCATGTCTATCCAAACAGTCCCCATTGGCTGATCTGTTGCTATGCCTATTCCAGTCTATGAATATTCATACTCTGGAAAACTTGTTGTATGGAAGGCTGTCTTTAAACATTCTTTCAACTCAAAGGGGAAAGGACCACGAAGTTCCCTTACCTGGACAACTACCATAGGCCCAATCACATTGGTTTTGTATGTTTCAGCCATGTTCTCAGGTGTTTCAGTCTCCAGGCTGCTCACATTGGCAATCCCTGCATTATTAATCAAGAGGTTCAATCCGGCTCCTTTCAGGCATGCTGTAACTTTGGCTGCGGCAGCCTGGACACTGGATGGATCATCCGTGTCTACAGTGGGAAATAAATGTGTATGTTATTGGGTATCCAGCCTTGCATACCAAACTATAGTCAAATCAATGGATTCTGTATTTTGTGCATATTCCAAAGAGATTCTTAGGACTTCCGGTGGCACCTCCATCGTCGTCGTCGGTCTCTTCATGACCGCCGGCCTCCCGGTGCGTTAAGAGCCGCCGCACAGCAGGCAGGCGGCTCGAAAAACCCGCTCTTTATTTTAAAGAGTGGGGAGAGCTTCTGGGGGTGAGGTTGAGCCCCCTGAGTTGCCCCAGGCATCTCTCTTTTGTCCTGGGGAAGGCTCAGAGCGATGGCTCCCTATCCACCCCCAGAGTATGCTCCGCACCGAAGAGGGACCTCCGCTAATTAGTTAATTAGCCAGACGTCGTGAGCAACACCACGACTGAACTGACAACTTGAACAAGCTGGAAAAGGAAGAAGACAAGTGTAATGCAAGTATGGATTTTTTTTTTACTGATTTTTTGGAGGAGGAAGAAAAGGAAAGGGGAAGGAGAGGATGAAGAGTGAAAGTGTTTTTAAGATGGCGACCGGCTCTGCTTGAAAGAAAATGGAGAGGTGAAAGTGAAAGTAAAGCTTAGTGCCGAAAGACTTTAAAAGAAACATTTTGCTATTGAAAAGAATTAAAGAAACAAAGGTTGATTTAAATAGATTTTTCCTGCTTTTTCTTTCTTTTATTGAAGTAAGAAGAATTTTTTTGGTCTTTTTGAAAAGTAAAGATGACTCCTAAACCTAAAGGAAGGGGGGATCCCCCATGAGTCAGCTGAATAAAGCTGAAATGACTCATCTGCAGAAACTTACAGAAGTGGACTTAAAAGACTTGATAACAAGGTCTCTAGAGAGTGTTGTTGATAAGATAAAAGGTTCACAGAAGGATCTTGAGGAGTTGGTTTCTGGGAAATATGACCAATTAAGTCAAACTATTGCTCAAGTAGCTTCAGATCTTTCAAGTGCGGTGGTTGCAATGGGAAAGAAAGTGACTGAGATCAGTAGTAAATTTGAATCCCAGATACAAGAATTACAAGGAAAACTTCTGGAAGCTGAGGTCAAAAATCAGAACATACAGAATGATGTTATTATGCTTCAAATTAAGGCTATGGAATCTGCAATCAGATTAAGAGGTATAAAAGAAAACAACAGAGAAAATTTAAGAACAATTTGTGCAAAGGCCTTTGCAGAATTATTAAAGCTAGAAGATGAACCAATTTTGGGTTCTATAGAGAAAGTTTACAGAGTCAACTCACGTGTGGCTAAACAAAGGAATTTGCCTAGAGATGTTGTTGTTTATTTTACTGACAAAAGACTGAGAGATGATATTTTACAAAAGTCCTACTCCGACAGAGTGCAGGTAGAAGGTTCACAAATTAGTATTTTTAAAGAGTTACCACCGAAGGTCTTAAAGGATAGAAAAGAGTTTGCTTTTTTGGTCAAGGAATTGAAGAGAAGTAATATTCCATTTAGATGGGATTTACCAGTTGGTATAATTTTTAGATATCAGGGTATGAGACATTGTTTGAATACCATTGAAAAAGCAGAATATTTTTACCAAAATATTTTTAAGGGAGCCCCAGAATATTTCAAGAATAAAAAACAAAAAAGAGAGTCTACAAAATGCAAACAGAAAGAAGAAATTCAAACTGTGTTAAAAGAAAAAGGAGTATCAGGTGGTTTTCCAGAGGATTCTACTATGGATTCTTCAGATGAGAAAATTGAGCATCCCAGTGACCTTAGAGGGGGAGCACAGGACCTTGAACTGCTGGAGGAAGATTTAAAAAATAAAGTTACACCTCGAGATGAACAGCAGCAGAGGTCCAGTGCGCCTCAAGAAATGGGGGGGGGGGGGGTTGATGCTAATCGACAGGAACTACAAGTTAACGAGGAATTCTGACTGGAAACCACAGATGATAAATTTAAGGAGTATCCTGAATCGTTTGATACTGTAACAGAAAGCATTGAAAGATTTGGGAAAAATGGACTATAAAAAATTTTCTAAGAAGCTTATTTTGAAGATTTGAGCTATTGTAGATAGCCGTTAAAACTTTGGAGATGTATAACAATCTGTTAAAAGTTCATCCTGAGTTGGACTGATATTAAACTTATATATCAAAATGGATTATAAAATTTTACTATAAAGTTTATCCTGAATTGGACTTCTGTTCAACATCTATGTGAAGCCGCTGGGCGAGATCATCCGTGGCTTTGGGGTGAAGTTCCATCAGTACGCTGATGACACTCAGCTGTACTTCTCCACCCCAGGCCACCCCAACGATGCCGTGGAAGTGATGTCCCGATGCCTGGAGGCCGTGCGGATCTGGATGGGGGGCAACAGGCTCCAACTCAACCCCTCCAAGACCGAGTGGCTGTGGCTTCCGGCATCCCGATATGGCCAGTTGACTCCATCACTGACCATTGGGGGCGAGTCATTGGCCCCCACGGATAGGGCTCGCAACTTGGGCGTCCTCCTGGATGCACGGCTGTCTTTGGAGGAGCATGTGACGGCCGTGGCCAGGGGGGCTTTTTATCAGGCTCGCCTGATACGCCAGTTGCGTCCCTATCTAGATCGGGATTCCGTACGCACAGTCACTCAGGCACTCGTCATTTCCCGCCTGGACTACTGCAATGCTCTCTACATGGGGCTCCCCTTGAGGTGCACCCGGAGGCTCCAACTGGTGCAGAATGCGGCCGCGCGGGGGATTATGGGAGCAAGGGGGCGCTCCCATGTGACACCTCTCCTGCGTGAGCTGCATTGGCTTCCGGTGGTCTTCCGGGTGCGCTTCAAGGTGTTAGTGACCACCTTTAAAGCGCTCCATGGCATAGGGCCTGGGTACTTGCGGGACCGCCTTCTGCCACCAATAGCCTCCCACCGGCCAGTTCGCTCCCACAGAGAGGGACTCCTCGGGGTGCCGTCGGCCAGACAATGTCGGCTGGCGACACCCAGGGGGAGAGCCTTCTCTGTGGCAGCACCAGCCCTCTGGAATGATTTGCCCCCGGAGATCCGTACGATACCCGATCTCCGGGCTTTCCGCCGTGCCCTAAAAACTTTTTTATTTCGTCAAGCTGGGCTGGCGTAACCCCCCCCCCCTCTCTTTTTTAAGCTTAAAGTTTTATGGGTTTTAAATTTTAATTGCTTATTGGGTTTTTAAATTTATTGGGCCAAAATTATTTAATTCTTTTATTAATATTTTAAATTTTGTATTGGAGTGTTTTTTATTCTTGGCTGTACACCGCCCTGAGTCCACTAGGAGAAGGGCGGTATATAAATTTAAATAAATAAATAAATAAATAAATAAATATCCTGAGTGTCGATAGATTGCTGCAATATTAGCAGTGATCACTGGTTACCCTATTATATATTTTTTTGTGGAATTTATTATCCAGGAGAAGACAATGAAATTGAAAACATCTTGCAACCCGAAGGAATGAATTGCAAAAGGTGGCAGGATTTGAAAGAGTTTTAAAGGAACATCTGGGAATGCGGCTCCTAGCTTGTTTTTTTTTTTTTCCTTTTCTTCAAGGCTTGAATGTTAAGAGGAGCTGCAAAGGATTTTTCCTATTTTTAGGTGTTACAGTATAAGCTAGTTTGAATGATTCTACCTAGAGGTGTGAATACCTTCGTGAATACCTTCGTGGTTGGATATTATTTATATAAAGTCACTCGGGGGGTTGTGTGGAGAAATGTTTTACTTTGCTGATGGGGGTAGCTGGAAGATGAAGCTTATCGAAATTGGATTTATGTTGGAGGAAATATATTCAACTTCAATCAAGACGAAGAGAAAACTGAAATTTGGATTATGGAGACTGAAAAATGAATTAAATAAAAGATTTTTTTTTATGACATAATCGCATGATTATAATTATATATGTATAATTATATACATTATATTGTATGTTTTATGTTTTTTGCTTTTTAGTTAAGGGGTGTAGTTGGGATAAGATTATAATGGTTATTATTGGTTTTTTTTATTATAATATTGTTTATTTTAGAAATATATTAATATTTATAGGTTTACTGTTTTACTTTTTGGTTTAGTTGTTGGGTTTCTTTTGTTTGTTTGTTTTTACTTTTTTTTCCCTTTCTCTTCCTTCTTTCTCTTTCTCTTTCGAAATTTTGTTCAATTTAGAATTTGAATATTTAACAACTTTTTTCTATTTCTCTTGTTTTAAATTTTGTTTTTTTAAAATTTTTAGCGGAAGTCAGGGGGGATGGGGAGGGAAGGGGTTGGGGTTGGGGTAGAGGGAGGCAATGGCAGGGGTTGGAAAGGGGGGATAGGGGAGGGGGGCGAAAATGAAAAATTTTTTGTATTGTAAAACTTTTTCAATTAAAAAAAAAAAGAACCAAAGAGATTTTCAGGACACGTACCCAATGCAATGATGACAATTTGCGGATGTTCAGCAGCCAAATTCTTCAGGTCCTGAAAGAAGTGGGAAAAAACCACAAACTTAGTGCCTTTTCCTTTATAGCTAACTGCTGCAAATGTGTTTCTGCAACATCGTTTTTTCATATTTTACCACATCTTTGTATGTGCAAAATCTGGAGGAAAGTCCGTGAGGAAGAGGAAATTAGTAGAAACTGGAGTGTGGGTGATTAGTCAGCAGATTTCATGTTAGAATAGTTTTCTATCCCTGATCTGTCCCCCTCTACACACACCCACAAAAACACAGCCAGTCGAGGGTTAAAGAAGCACTTGGCACACACCACAGTCCTTATCTCCAACTTGGCAGCGATATTCACACCGTCTGCCAAGTGCTTTAATTGTCCACAGAAAGAAAATCACATACGTAGCTTTGCCAAAATCCGTTCTTTTAGCAGCTTCAGGCTCCAATGACTACCAGATTGAGTTTTGTTCATCACTGACCACCACCCTCTCTTATATAGTCTCTGGGGTGTGGTCCAGTGACTCATTGGTCCTGTGACTCAAGTCCAGTGACTCAGGTCTATTCCCTCGCACGCCTCCTCAGCTGCTGCAAGCGCTTATCTCGCCTTCGTTGACGTGCATCCAGGAATGACGTCTCTCCCTCACTCTCATCTGAGACACCTGTTTCCCCACTACTTTGCTCTCTTTCAGCTGGCACCTGAGACGGTGCCAGAGGGGTGGGGCTGGGAGATCTGGCTGGCTCCTCTTCTTCATGCTCAGAGCTTCCTTCCTCCAATGGGATAGGCTCAGAGGACGGGGCCACAACAATCCCCTTCAGGGATTTTTTTCCCCCTTGAAATTGTGAAGAGGTTTGTATCATCCCAAGGATACCATAGATGCCAAAACAGGACCCGTGCTAAAGAATACAGAGACCAGCAAACCATTTATCTGAAGAAAATATCATGAGAAAGGCTAGGTGAGGCTACAAGAAACACCAGTAGTTTCATGCTGGTAATAACACTTCGTTTGCTGAAATGAGGAAGATTTAAGGAATAAAATGGGTCTGATGCTTAGAAAAGTTGAAGGCGCATTGAGGAAGAGCTGAACAGAAACAAATAGAGCAAATAAAACTCAGGGGTGAAATGCTACCGGTTCGGACTGGTTCGATCGAAATGGTAGCGGCAGGTGGTTTGGAGAACTGGTAGCAGTGGCAGCACGAGGCTCTGCTCACCCACCTGGTTGTCATTACTTCCTAGTTTTAACCAGGAAGTATTTATTTATTTATTTTTTATTTATTTAAATTTATATACCGCCCTTCTCCTAGTGGACTCAGGGCGGTGTACAGCCAAGAATAAAAAACACTCCAATACAAAATTTAAAATATTAATAAAAGAATTAAATAATTTTGGCCCAATAAATTTAAAAACCCAATAGGCAATTAAAATTTAAAACCCATAAAACTTTAAGCTTAAAAAAGAGAGGGGGGGGGGTTACGCCAGCCCAGCTTGACGAAATAAAAAAGTTTTTAGGGCACGGCGGAAAGCCCGGAGATCGGGTATCGTACGGATCTCCGGGGGCAAATCGTTCCAGAGGGCTGGTGCTGCCACAGAGAAGGCTCTCCCCCTGGGTGTCTTTTTTTTACCTTTTTTTACCTTCTGCGCTTGCTCAGAAGGCTTTGTGCATACACAGAAGGCTTTGTGCATACACAGAAGGCTTTGCGCATACACAGAAGGCTTTGTGCATGCACAGATGGTCCAAAATCGCACATGATGTGGAGCGTGCACTTCCAAACTGGTAGGGAAGGAAAGTAGATTTCACCCCTGGTAAAACTGCTTGTGATACAAACATGAGCTTAAGACCTTAGGGAAGCCCTTCTTGAGAGCAACTCTAGTAATATTGTCCACTGTTTCCCAAAGGCTCAGAAATGGGTGAAAACTGAAAAATAATCACACTTCTTAAAGGAAGTTCAAGAATAGTAGGACACATATAAAGAAAATCTGTATAAAATGTTTTATAGATGGCACTTTACACTGGCAAGGTTGGCTAAAATGTACAAGATCAGACAGATCAGCCAAATGTTGGAAATGTAACCAAACACCGGGTTCATACTCCCACATGTGGTGGATGTGTCCCAAAACTAAAAAATATTGGACGAAAATACATATCTGGCTAGAAAAAATGACAAAGAAGCCCTTTGAACTGAGACCAGAGGTATTTTTGTTGGGCATCCTACTGGAAAAATATGATAGAAAGACTACATATGTGATTTTACATGTACTGACTGTGGCTAGGATTGTATTTGCGCAACAATGGACGTGTGAGAAGATCCTGTTAGATGAGAGAATGATTCAGAAAATCATGGAATGCGCAGAAATGGACAGATTAACGATTATTATTAAGGACAGAGAAGAAACTGAATATTTTCTGATGTGGGATGTATTTTATCAATGGCTAGAGAACAGAAACAGAAGCTAGGAAAGAGGAGATATAAGAAGAGAAAATGTTACTATGGAGAGAAGTTTATGATGATGTTATGTACTATTGTAAATTATCTTGATATAGAGTTATATTATCAATATTATTGTAATGAATACAACAACAAGTATATGAACTATGAATTTTCAAATAACTATACCCAGTTCACACACTAATCGATGGAGATGAAAAGTATTATAAATAAAATAAATAAAACTTGGGGGTGGGAGAAGAATAGTGGGATCGTCTTAAGATGGTCCTACAGCCTTAAGATAGGCTGTAGAAGCACATTCTGCAAATAGCTTATTGGAAAAGGGATAAGAAGAAAAAATAAAGAGAGGATATGGGTGTCATTCTCGCTTAGGACTGAAAGCACAGCATCAGTACAACTTAGAGAAAAGTGCCCTGCATAAACAACAACAAAAAGAATAGAATGGAATAGAATTTTTTATTGGCCAAATGTAATTGGACGCACAAGGAATTTGTCTTGGTGCATACACTCTCAGTGTACATAAAAGAAAAGATACATTCATCAAGAATCATAAGGTACAACACTTAATGATAGTCATAGGATACAAATAAGCAATCAGGAAACAATATCAATATAAATCATAAGATTTATATAATCATTTAAATTTATATAATCGTAAAAGCTCCTGCTGACTCTATTCTGCAAAGAAAAGCATCGTTATTTTTTTTTTTTTTTTGAGATATAAGCAGTCTTTGTTTAACAAATTCTTATGTTTCTTTTATCTCCATCTTGTCTGACCCAATCATGCTTGCACCATCACTAGCTAGGACCGAGGTGGGTAAACCACGGCTCCTTTATGACTTGTGGCCTTCCAAATCCTAAAACTCCTGAAACAGTAGGGTAGACTCAGGAATTTTGGGATTTGGAAGTCCACAAGTCATAAAAGGACCATCGTTTCCCATCCCTTAGCTAGGAGATAATTGAATTGCCCTTAAAGAAAAAAATAAACCTTTCCACACAGAGCTTAAGATACTCAAGCTGATGGCTACTGATTTCAATGTTAAACAATTATTTGAGATTGCAAGTGAACTTCTATCTCGTAACAGAGTCCACCTTATGACTTACCTGAGCACGGGGTCCAGCCGGGTCCCGGCAAGTGGCAAAGATCCATTTTGGGGGGTTGCTTTTTTGTACCAGCTGCCTGACCAGCTCCAAGCCAAGTCCTCGATTGGAACCAGTCACCAGAACGCTGTGCGGATTCAGTTGTTCCATCTCTCTTGACAGCCCAGGCTAACCAAGAAACAACTTCGTGCACTTCCTTAAATTTTGTCGCAACTCACTTCTTTCTCCGTCTCTCCTCCCATGTTATATAAGTTGGTTGGCTCCTTTGTCAGAAAGACAACTTCTGAAAGAAATAAGAAAGGAGGAATTTGGCCAACACCTACAGAGTTCTGTCAGGTCTTGTAGCGGGGATTTTGTTTTCTAAGTAGTTGTTTCTCTTGCTATTTTCAGCGTAAGCATTCTTTTATTTCTTTATCTGCACTAAAGAAAAGCTTTCAAACCAATTGGCAAATCCATCCACCTGCCGACTTCAATGGAGTGCAGGCTCAGCATCTTACCATGTGAGTCACTGTGACCCCCTACAACCATGAGTCTTGTGTGTTGTAGGAAGTTATCACCCACCCATCTCCTAGGATAGTGATGGCTAACCTTTTTGTCGTGTGCCTAAAGTGCTTGCGCATTGGCACCCATAATGCAATGCGCGCCCCCTGTGCATGCATGCCTCCCACACCACCATGCATGTATCCTGCACCACGCATGTGTGCACCCCCTGTGTATGCACCCTGTTTTGGGCCTGAAAAGCGGCTCCTCCTCCTCCTGCCAGCCATGCACTCCGGGCAGGATCTAGCCATGCCAGCCATACCTGGCCTCCCCCTGCAGCAACCCACCTGGATCCTGGGCAGCGTGGCTTTGGGATCTTTCCTGGTGGTGGCGGTGGTGGTGAGGCAGGCAGGCAGGCAGGTGGGCGCAGGGGAACGACTAGCGGCAGCACTCCTGGCTGACAAGGGGTTGCATGCAGGTGTCAACGGCATGGCCAGTGCATACACATGCTAAGGGGAGCTGCCCAGTGGGCATGCATGGGCTGGGAAATGAACCAGTTTCCAGTGCACGCATGCGCACCGGCCAGCTAGTCTTCTGGTGACTGGCACATATATGTGTGCAATGATCAGCTGGCCAGATGGTTGTCGATTCAAACATGCAAACAAGGGCTAAGCGTCCAGGGTCAAATTATCTTACTTTGTAAACATTACGCAAAAATCTAGCTCTCTAGACAAAGCTTTAATTCTGGGGAAGGTAGAAGGAGAGAGAAGAGGATGACTAGCAGCCAAGTGGATGGACTCAGTTACATTGGCAGAAAGTAGGTTGTTGGAAGACCTGAAAGGATTGGAGTGCGGACAGACCATCAAGGAGAAAATCTACCTGATTGCTAAGAGTTGATGGCAGACCAAAAATGGAGCCCATCTTGCAACTATTCTGAACACACTTGCCCATCTCTCTGAAAGAGACCAAGGCAGATTTCTCAACCAAGAAAGAAACCGCCTTCCTTGCTGAGAAAACGCAATGCTCACAATACCAAGCATGCCTTGTCAAATATGAACACATGCTTGGTTTTAGTTCCATGTGACCATACCTGCGGGGGAGGCTTAGAAATGTCTGAGTTGATCTTCATCTTTTCAATTTATAGAAGAAGAGGTGGAAAGAGGTGAAAGAAAAACCATTCTGGGTGTGCCTACGAGAACCTAAGCTAAGGGAAGAAAACGTGTCCAGGCAATTTGGATGCAGATTTGTTTTTAAATTAATTTTCACATGGCCTCGATCATCCTGGACTTAGGGGCACACAGTTGTACACACCTTTTCTGAGCTTCTCTAAGGCACTATTGGGGGGCAGAAGAGGACGGCTGTGTAGGGGTCACTGCCTCAGAGTAATTTTGGCGTACGTTGAGTATGGTGTCTACCAAGGCTATCATCTGGGAGTTGGGCTAAAGACATGATGTTGTTGGTGATTCTGCCAATTTCTTGGGGATTGGCTTCAGCGGTAACCTGCCCAAGAGGAGAAAAAGTTTGTCTGGGGCTACTCTGAAACATCATAGAAGCAAAGGGGCTAACTCATTCTTCCTTGGATAACTTTCTCTTCCAATGTATGTGGTAACCTTTAACCAAATTGGATTATTCAACTTACTGTAGGAGTATTAAAACTGACATTGTAATCAAAAAGCAAGTTGCAATTTTGATAGAACTTGCAAATTATAGCTCCTTGTTCCCAAAGGGTTTTTCCCAAAAGGCCTCTGGGTTTTCTTGGTTTTTTCCCTTTGAAAATTTTACGCTTCTCATCCAAGAACTTTCTTCAGTTCTTGGACGAGGAGCTTCTTGGATGAGAAGCAAAATATTCTCAAAGAAAAAGACCAGGAAAGTCTAGTTGCCTTTTGGAAAAAGTGCCTTTGCAACAGTCATGAGTTGGATGATTGAGAATCTCCAGAACCATTATAGCGCCTTGGAAATAATTTGGATACTTGCTAAATTCACCTATAATAAAGGTTACATTTAAGAGTCCAAGATAGAAAGGCCAAATTAAATTTGACTTCTGTTGTATCGTCTGTTATATTATGTTGCATTTTATTGTAATCCAATGAAAGTTAATTATGCTTATAAATGACAAACGTTACATAGATATTTCACCGATAGCTAAATAATATAGTTAATAATGGTTAATGAAAACATTTTTCAGTGCTTCCTTTTTAGTATGTCTTTTTGTATCTTAATCATCCTTCTCCAATGGAACAACAATGGACATTTAATTAATAGATAATACATAATATGAAATAAAATATTTCAAACTTTATGAAACTTTGCAAAAGGGCTTAAAATCAGCTTGGTTTGCTGAGACTTAACACTCCAAAATTTGCTAATAACATGTAATTTTGAGAGAAACAAAACAGGGAAGTTAGAGGACATCAGGGTAATATTTTAAAATCTAACTAAATCAATTAAAATTGTTTTTGTCTTCATCCAAACCACTTTCTCTTCATCTTCCTCAGGTCATGAAAAAGGTTGCTTATCTTATCCACGTTATCATTTACTATTTCCTCCAACAACATATTTTTCTTTTCTTTATATTTTCTTTTCTTTTGATGTTACATCGCACAGTTTACATGGGTAAATCACATACATGTAGTCCTCAGTTTACAGCAATTCATTTAGTGACATTCAAAGTTACAATGGCACTGGAAAAAGTGACCTATGGCTGTTTTTCATACTTACACCTCTTGCAGCATCCCCATGGTCACGTCATCAAAATTCAGACGTTGAGCAACTGAATCATATTTATAACCTTGACAGTGTCCCAAAGACGTGATCATCTTTTTTTCATCTTCTGACAAGCAACGTCAATGGGGAAGCCAGATTCACTAACAACCATGTTCCTAACTTAGCAACTGCCATGATTGACTTAACAAATGGGGCAAAAAATGGGACTGTCTTTGTCTTTGGCGGATCATCTGACGATCGTGACAAGGGGGGGCTTTTGCACAGATTCGCCTAGTGCGCCAGTTGCGGCCTTTCCTAGACAGAGATGCCCTTTGCACAGTCACTCAAGCTCTCATTGTCTCTTGGTTGGATTACTGCAATGCCCTCTACATGGGGCTGCACTTGGGGTGCACCCGGAGGCTCCAGCTAGTCCAGAATGCGGCCGCGCGGGTTGTTATGGGAGCTTCCTGCTACTCCCGGGCAGCACCTCTCCTGCGCGAGCTACACTGGCTACTAGTGGCCTTCCGGATCTGCTTCAAGGTGCTGGTGCTTACCTATAAAGCCCTTCATGGCATGGGCCCAAGGTACCTGCAGGACCATCTTCTACCGGCCTCCCACCGCCCTGTGCGGTCTCATAGAGCTGCCCTCCTCTGGGTGCCGTCGGCCAGACAATATCGGCTGGCGGCGCCCAGAATGAGGGCATTCTCTATAGCCGTGCCGACCCTCTGGAACGGGCTACCCACTGAGCTCCGAACGGCTCCAGATCTCCACACTTTCCGTACTGGTTTGAAAACATGGCGTTCCACCAAATCCCATGACCGGTTACAGGGTTTTATAATGGAGGATTTTAAAATTGGATTGTTTTTATTATTAGTAGTTTTATTATTAGTATTATTAGTTTTTATTATTGTCTGTTTTTACTATGTGAGCCATCCCGAGTCCCAAGGGAGAAGGGCAGCATACAAATTTTAATAATAAATAAATATTTTTTTTAAAAAAATGGGGCAAAATTCACACAAAATTCACACTAAGCAACAGCAATTTGGGGCTCCATTGTGGTCATAAGTGAAGGACTGCCTGTATTAAGGTTTTTGTTAATTTGATGTCATGAAACAATTTTTTTTTAAAACTCATTTGAAAGATTAGAAATCTACAGTGCCCATTGGCTCATTATGTTTAACAAATGTTGGAACATGCCGAGTTCCTATTCAGATATGGGCAATCAGAGCCAAATGCTTTCTGCAAGCTTTTCAATTAGCAAAGCCTCAGGCAAGGGTGTGTTGGAAAAAACATCCTTCTAGGTTCTGCTCCAAGTGGGGAAAAAGACACTGGAGACATGGAGACTGCTTGGAAAGATGGTTTAATGGTGGACAAGATCACATGGTTTGAGTTCCTGAACAGAAAAGGGCAGATACAGTAAATCCTTGGGTTTTTATGCTCTCTCTGGCTTTGCATTTTTCTGGGGCCCCGAAAGAGTATCCTGATTGGTTGTCAGACTCCCAGGGGGTGGGGGTTTTAGCTAGCCTTGCTGTCTGATGGTCACATGTGCTTCCCCGGTCACATGCTTCCCAGGTCACATGTGGTGAGTTTTTGCTGCTATTGTGTAGAGGGCTAATCCTATCTTTGTTGGATCTTTGGCAATTCCTACTATGGCTCTGCCTGAAGGAGGTAGATCTTTGTTATGTAGAATAGACTGGCCCAGGCCTTAATGGCCCATTGACAAAGAGTGAGGGCAGGAAGATGGGAGCTGCTTCAAAACATGCTTATCCATTTCTCATCCAGGGAAATATAATATTCTGCCTTTTTAATATTTCCTAAAAATATTCCATTCTTCCAGGACACGGGTGGGTGCTAACTTCCTACAGATGTCTACTCTTTCCATCGCTTTGTGTAATTGCACTGGAAGTCTTGGCCAACAGGATCAGGAAAAAGAGGGGGAAAAAAGATAAATAGGATCAAAGCTGAAAAAACAAATACAAGATGAAATCTTGCACAGATGATTAGCATTAAGGATTATGAAATCACGAAGATCTATATATCAGTTGGGGAAGATACCCAGAGTCTGGCTTTCCCCCCCCCCTAATACAGATAGTCCTCCACTTACGACCATAAATGAGCCCAAAGTATCTGTTGCTAAGCAAGACATTGGTCAAGTGAGTTTTGCCTCATTTTAACGACCTTTCTTGCCACAGTTGTTAAGTGAATCACTGCACTTTTTAAAATTAGTATCATAGATGTTAATGGGGCTGCTTCCCCATTGATTTTGCTCGTCACAAAAAGGGATCCCATTTATTTATTTATTTATTTATTTAATCATATTTTTATACCACCCTTCTCCCGCAGGACTCAGGGTGGTGCACAGCCAAAGTAAAAACACAAAACACCATAAATTTAAAATTTAAAAATATTAAACAATTTGGCCCAATTTTAGTTAAAAACCCCAGAATTAAAATACCTAATTAAAATTCATTTAAATGGTCAGACCCGCCTGATGGAATAGTAGGGTCTTAAGGGCACGGCGGAAGGCATGAAGGTCGGGGATCCTACGTATCTCCGGGGGCAATTCATTCCGTAGGGCAGCGGCCCCACAGAGAAGATTCTCCCCTGGGGATCGCCAGTCGACATAATTTGACCGACGGCATCCTGAGGAGGCCCTCTCTTTGGGAGCGTACCGGCCGGTGGGAGGCTATCGGTGGCAGAAGGAGGTCTTGTAGGTATCCAGGTCCTAAGCCTCATATGTGTGTGTGTGTATGTGTGTGTGTGTGTGTGTGTGTGTGTGTGTGTATGTATGTATGTATGTATATATATATATATATATATATATATATATATATATATATATATATATATATTCTGAGGTTTTCGCGGGTGTTTGTATGTAGGTCTTTGGTTATTCGGGTCTTCTCCCGCGTAGAATTGGAAGTATCTTGGCGACGTTTCGACGAAGTCTCATTCGTCATCTTCAGGCTGGTGTTCTCGGCTTCGTTCTTCCAGGAGCAATGTGAGATTGCAGCTGACCCTTCCTTTTAACTACTAGTGGGGGTGGGAGCTGATTGGGTGGGAGCTTGTCTGTGTTCTGATTGGGTAGAGGTGTGTTCTGATTGGTTAGGGGCTTGGCTGTGCTCTGATTGGCTGGGGGGTTGGTTGTACTCTGATTGGCTGGGGGTGTGTTCTGTTTGGGTGGGGGCTTGGTTGTGCTCGGCTTAGTCTGAGTTGCAGGGGGATTTGAGCTGGTGAGTTGCGTTGTTGTTGTTTGGCTTCGTGTTTGTGGTCTTGAGGGCTTGTCTTGGAGGGTGTTGGTCTGATTCATGTGTGGATTGGAGGGGTTAAAAGTTTTAACCAATACTTCCAATTCTACGCGGGAGAAGACCCGAATAACCAAAGACCTACATATATATATATATATATATATATATATATATATATATATATATATACACACACATACATACATACATACATACACACACACACACAAACACACACAGAGAGAGACACACACACACATACATATGTATGTTTCATTTCATTTCATTTCATTTATTAAATTTGTATACCGCCCTTCTCCTGACAAACTCAGGGCAGTGAACAGGCAAAAATTAAAATACATACAATATGAAAGTTAAAATAATTTAAAACATAATTAAATCAATTTTGGCTTCCCCAAATTTAAAATCCCTCACTAAAATTAACCCATTAAAATCTTTTTAAGCCAGCCCGGCTTGCTGAAATAGAAAAGTCTTCAGGGCCTTGCGGAAAGTATATATATTTATGTATATGTATATATACACATGTATATGTATATATGTGTTTGTGTGTGTGTGTGTGTGTGTATTTTACTTCACAGCAAAGTAAACGTTCTTGAAACGAAAGGGCATTCACCCGGAATATATATACGGGGTGATTTTTTTCCGGGTGAATGCCCTTTCGTTTCAAAACGTTTACTTTGCTGTGAAGTAAAATAAAGCCAATTGTCACGATATATGAGTCCTAGTAGAGGAAATAGCCCTGAAGCTTTGGCAGGAGACAAGTGTAGAGCTGCTGGGTGCAACTTCAGCAGCCTCTTCTGATAAATTCAAAACTGACCTTTCATGAAAAGGACTAGGGGGTGTGACACGATAGTCTTCGGATATTTGAGGGGCTGCCACAAAGAAGTGGGAGTCAAGCTATTCTCCAAAGTGCCTGAAAGCAGCACAAGAAGCAACAGATGGAAACAAGACAGACACAGACTTCAGAGGATAATTAGAACTGCAGAAAAAAACAATGGCTACCAACCTGCCTTCCATTGAGGATCTGTATACTGCACAAGTAAAACAGAGGGCTGGGAAAATATTTACAGACCCCTCGCATTCTGGACATAAATTATTTCAACTCCTACCCTCAAAACGATGCTACAGGGCACTGCACACCAGAACAACTAGACACAAGGACAGTTTTTCCCCGAACGCCATCACTCTGCTAAACAAATAATTCCCCCAACTCTGTCAAACTATTCGCTAAGTCTGCATTACTATTAATCTTCTCATCGTTCCCACCACCCATTTCCTTCCACTTTATGACTATATGACTGTAACTTTGTTGCTTGTAACCTTACGATTTATATTGATATTGTTTCCTGATTGCTTATTTGTACTCTTTGACTATCATGAAGTGTTGTACTTTATGATTCTTGATGAACGAATCTTTTATGTACGCTGAGAGTATATGCACCAAGACAAATTCCTTGTGTGTCCAATCACACAAGCGTGCCTTTTGCATCCAAAGAAGGTACAAGGCCAAATATTAAGAGGAAGAACTTCCAGAGATGCAGCTTTTGAGCGTGGGGAGTTGCCCCTAATGAAACTGTCAAATTAAACAACAACAACAAAAAAAGACCTTTTGTGAGTAATTGCTGGATTCTGGTTTGTTTTTAGACCATAGACTTTGCAATGGGAAAGGACGGCCAGAGATTTCCCAGGGTGAATCCATAGTTCTTCAAATATAGTAAAAGCAATAGTACTTATGATTTGGACTGTGATCATGATTTATCACTTATAGCTTTTATGCACAGTGAGAGCTTATGCACCAGAGACAAATTCCTTGTATGTCCAATCACACTTGGCCAATAAAGAATTCTAGTCTAGTCTTGTCTTGTCTAGTCTAGTCTAGTCTAGTCTAGTCTAGTCTAGTCTAGTCTAGTCTAGTCTAGTCTAACAAATCAAGGGAGAGAAGCCACCTTAGAACTAAGAAGAAATTTCCTGACCGTGAGAACAATTAATCAGTGAAACAACTTTCCTCCAGAAGTTATGGGTGCTTCATCACTGGAGATTTTTAAGAAGAGACTGGACAGTCACTTGTCTGAAATGGTGTAGGGTCTCCTGCTTGGGCGGGGGTAGTCCCTTCCAGCTCTATTCTGATTGAACTATTGAACCTCTACTTTGCTTGTCAGATGGTCACAAAAAGGGTTCATGACCCTGGACACTGCAACTGTCTTCAATCCATTCCAGTTGCCAAGGGTCTGAATTTTGATCACGTGACCATAGAAATGCTGCAACAGTCATTAAGTGTGGAAAATGGTCATAAATCACATCTTTCAGTGTCATTCTAACTTCAAACAATCACTAAATGATTGGGTGTAACTCACACACATTTCACTTACACTCCTTCAAAATATTCAGGTGACATAATGGTATTCTCAGCCTGCGGGAGCCAAAGAAGGGAACAAAATGGAAAGTGGTGTTATACGAGAATGAGACAAGATATCTGTACCATCCTGATAAAATCAGGGGTGAAATCCAGAAGGTTCTGACAGGTTCTGGAGAACCGGTAGCGGAAATTTTGAGTAGTTCGGAGAACCGGTAGTGGAAATTTTGAGTAGTTCAGAGAACCGGTAGCGGAAATTTTGAGTAGTTTGGAGAACCAGCAAATACCACCTCTGGCTGGCTCCAGAGTGGGGTGGGAATGGAGATTTTGCAATATCCTTCCCCCAGGAGTGGGGTGGGAATGGAAATTTTTCAGTATCCTTCTCCTGCCATGCCCACCAAGCCACACCCACAGAACAGGTAGTAAAAAAAAATTGGATTTAACCACTGGATAAAATGCATGAGGCATGAAAACCTCAGGCTCAGCAATATTGCCAAAACATCTGGTAAAAGTACATTGAAACTCGTTCCTCTTAAAAGAAAATGGGATTCCCAATCAAGATGAAGCAATGTCTCACTGACCAAAAGCTAGCTAGTTTCTTCCAGATACTCCAGAGTGGGGAAATGGTAGAACAATTGGCTTCTTTATTCAAGAAGAGAAGGGTTTTTTTTTAATTTTTTCCTTCCCTCTGTGCAATGAATTGAGGAAATTGAGAAAAGAATCAGATTCATTAGAAATTCCTAGATCATCGACTATAAATCTCAGACTTTTATGGGGACTTTTATGGGAAATCCTTTGTGAGTTTCTAAAAGTTCAAGAGCACCACAGATTGCTTCCTTCCTTGGTCAATACTACTAATGAATTGACAATTTTATCATTAACAAAACAGATTTTTAATCAGTTTTATTTCATGTGAAACAGCCTTTAAAAAAATAGATTAATATATTGGAAGTATAAAATGTTCCAGATGGCCTTTTTGCAAGAGAAGTACAGGCCATGTCTAGAATTGCATCCCCAGATGTGGTATTGGGGTCATCCTCTTAAATGTATGCTTTAGATTCTAGACATCTGGAAAGAAAAGTCTCTATTACGAAATGGCTATTTTGCAACTGCTGCCAGTGACTCCTAAAAGTATTCAGACATATCATTGGGATCTGCAGTTTGAAAGAGCCTGCTTGAGCAACATTTTATGGGGACCAGACACTACCTGAAGCAAGGGAAAGTTGGAACAGATGAAGCAGAGCAGGAGATAAAGAGCACTGAAGATAGAAATCTGCATTGCCTTTGATGAGAACGTTATCTTTCAGTGCAGAAAAGCAGAATCTTGGATGTCTCACAAGGGCACAAGATTCCCTTCCCAATTAATAAATGTGCCAGTGTTTTTCTCAGAGAGATGGCCAAGGGTGTTCAGAATAGCTCTCAAACTCTGCTCCAATGTCAGTGGGGCTGTTCCCTGGGAAAAAAAACAAAACAGGCAAGACATGAAAGAAGTTGATGAACATAGCCTAAAGGCCTAGTCCAGGGGTCTGCAACCTTAAACACTGAAAGAGCCATTTTGACACGTTTCCCACAGATAAGAAAACACAGGGCACCACAAAACCCTTCCCGTGCCTGACTATTTCTTGAGCAACCACAAAACTAGCCTATGTAGTTGAATTAAACCTTCTGTTTTCTTCTGAAACTTTTCTTTTCTTGGATTTATCCATGGTTGGACCACCAGGGGTTGAAAAGCTCAATAAATCGCGTGCCGGCAGGTATCTCACATTGGCGGTTGTGATGCATATTTTGAGTGACAGGGAGCCGCAGCAGAGGGGTGAAAGAGCCATATGCGGCTCCAGAGCCGCAGGGTGCTAACCCCTAGTAATCGACTGAGAGAATTCAAGGCAGTAGTTTAATGTGGTACATTTCCAAGCTGCATCAGCAAGAAAATGTTACTAGACAAGAAATTATATCAAAGAACAAGTCTTGCTGAAGTGGAATCGGGGAAAGGAGAGTCCTGTTTAATTTTTTTTAAATTATCACAAAATATTGACTCGTTACATTATTCCTTATAAGAAAAAATTGTCTGGTCCTCACTGTTTTTGGTATTCATCGCACCTCCTGGACGCAATTAAGGATGAGTACCGAGGTTCCACTATAATTTTAAAAACCCTATCCAACAGCAGCTAACATAAATTCACTGATGGTGATGTAGAAAAGTTGATCCTGAAATGTAATATTCTGGAGATCACAGAAATGTTCAAATTCCTTCAGGACCATACTGAAATCTCCTGTGGGACCACAGGATTCCAGGGGCCATCTGGCCAGAGGTGGTATTTAGTAGGTTCTGACCAGTTCTGGAGAACCAGTAGCAGAAATTTTGAGTAATTCGGAGAACTGGTAAATACCACCTCTGACTGGCCCCGCCCCCATCTATTCTCTGCCAGCTGATAGGGAGGGAATGGAGATTTTACAGTATCCTTCCCCTGCCATGCCCACCAAGCCACTTGATACTGTACCGGTACTACAGAACCAATAGTAAACATTTTTTAAACCCACCACTGCATCTGGCTGTTTCTAGAATTCTAATCTATCAAGTGGGAAGAATTTCATGGTTATTTGGTACATATTATTTCATACAAAGTCTAATTTAAGATGAAACTCTCAAGAAAAATCCAAGCACTACTTCCTGAAATTGTTTAGAAAAACTGCTGCACCATCATCCCAGGCATGCCAAGATCCATGAAAAGATTCAGCATGGCCGAGGGTTTTTTGGAACATTCCAAAATGTTTCTGGAACATTTTTGGAACAGATAATTTGGTCTGTGTTTGTTTCCACTGTATAAAATTCAGGGTTCTTTTTTTTCCCCTTCCAATTTGCTTACCAATAAATTTCCCATGTCAGTCCGTACCCATCCAGGATGCAACGCAACACACAAGATCTCATCTTTGGCAAGATGTAAGGACTGGCATTTAGACAGCATATTCAGAGCACACTGTGAGGAAGAGAGGGAAGAGGAAGATAAATGAATGCTCCATTGAAGTTCTCAAGGATGCCAGACCAGTCAAATGTGCTCTTCTCCTACTTGTGATAACAACAGAATTGACCATTACATTCTCTGGTCATGAGTTCATCTGTACCTTACTGCAGCGATAAGCAATGATGTGGCCCCGCTGCCATTCAGCGACATTTGTGATGGAACCTCCTTCGCTGGAAATGTTGACAATGGCTGCTTTGCTGCAACTCATGCCTTTCAGAGGACTTCCTTTAGCTGCTTTCCTCAGCAAAGGAATGAACACCTGGAGGATGAAAGGAATAAATGAAGGGCAATCAAAGCTTCTGTAAAGACTAGAGTAGAAGTAGAGTAGACGTAGACTAGAGTAGACTAGAGTAGACTAGACTAGACAAGATAAGACTAGAATAGAATAGAATAGAATAGAATAGAATAGAATAGAATAGAATAGAATAGAATAGAATAGAATAGAATAGAATGTAGAGTAGAGTAGAGTAGAGTAGAGTAGAGTAGAGTAGAATAGAATAGAATAGAATAGAATAGAATAGAATAGAATAGAATAGAATAGAATAGAATAGAATAGAATAGAATAGAATGTAGAGTAGAGTAGAGTAGAGTAGAGTAGAGTAGAGTAGAGTAGCGTAGCGTAGCGTAGAATAGAATAGAATAGAATAGAATAGAATAGAATAGAATAGAATAGAATAGAATAGAATAGGACCTTGGAGGTCTTCTAATCCAGCCCCCTACTCAAGCAGGAGATCCTATACCATTTCAGACAAGTGACTGTCCAGTCTCTTCTTAAAAATCTCCAGTGATGGAGCACCCATGATGTCTGAAAGCAAGCTGTTCCACTGGTTAATTGTCCTCACTGTTAGGAAGTTTCTCCTTAATTCCAGGTTGCTTCTCTCTTTGATCAGTTTCCAACCATTGTTTCTTGTCCTGCCCTCTGGTGCTTTGGAGAATAATTTGACCCCCTCCTCTTTGTGGCAAGCCCTCTTCTTTGTGGCAGGAGGGTTGGGACATCTCCCAATCAATAAAAATTCCCCCAAAAGACCCCAAAGTTTTGCCAATAACTTACTGGAAAATGTCAGAATTTTCCTTTAGTCTAACCAAATGGAACCCACCGCATCCATCTTTCAATCAACACAATTTTTCCATCTTATACAGTGGTGGGATTCAGCCAATTCGCACCTATTTGGGAGAACCGGTTGTTAAGTTTCTAAGCAGCTCAGCGAACCAATTGTTGGAAGAAATCTTATTTTGTTTTTTTCCACTTTACAGGGCTAATCCTGTAAGGAAGGCACGAAGGGAACATTCTGCTGGTGTTTCTAGACTAATCTTTATTGCCCTGTTTACAGAAACTGCCTCTCTGGTTAACCCTTATTACATTGTAACAGCTAAGGCGAAGCACACATCGACGTGAGTGACGTTGAGTTGGTCACGCCCACACAGTCACATGACCACCAAACCACACCTACCAGCTGGTCATTAGGGCAGAGAACTGGTTGTTAAATTATTTGAATCCCACCCCTGATCTTATATCCGTAGTCTATCATAATCTGAGCAGCTACTGGGCAACATTTCTATTCAGGTCCCAATATCCTATTCTTCAAGGAGTTCAGGGAGCTCAGGATTCATTCTTAAAACCATGAATCGGGGGAGGGGGATGCTTAAGCATAGAGGGAGAGAGGAGACCAAAGTTCTTCAGGGAATTCTCTGGACGAAGTTCAGCATCATCTTGGAATTCCTTAATCCAGAGGGGAAAAAACAAACAAACAAGCCAAAACTTATTGTATGGAATGTCTGCATCTAAATATTCTTTCAACTCCAAGATGAAAGGGCCAGAAAGTTTCCTTACCTGGACAACTATCATGGGCCCAATCACATTGGTTCTGTAGGTTTCAGCCATGTTCTCAGGTGTTTCAGTCTCCAGGCTGCTCACATTGGCAATCCCGGCATTATTAATCAAGAGGTTCAATCCAGCCTCTTTTACGCATTCTGTGACTTTGGCTGCGGCAGCCTTGACGCTGGATGGATCATCTGCATCTATGGGAAAAAGAGGTGTAGATTATTCCATCTCCAACTTTGCATACCGCATGGTGGTCCAATAAATATACTCAGGGGTGGGCTGCTGGGATTTGCAGGGGTTCGGGAGAACCTCTAGCTAAGATTCTGTGCAGTTCAGAGAACCCCCAAATCCCACTTCTGGCTGGCCCCACCCATCCCACCCCGCCCACCCCAAGAGTCCAATCGCGGCCCGTTTTGGATGGAGGTAAGGGCAGGGTGTATATGGAGGCTCAGGGAGGGCAAAAAACAGGCCTACCAGAAGTTAGGAAAGGCCAGAAACGGGTTCGTTTCCACCTTCCGGAGCCTAGGGAGGCCGTTTATGCCCAACCAGAGGCTCAAGCAAAGCCTCTAGAGCCCAGGGAGGGCAAAAACGCCCCTCCCCCCACCGTGGTGCAGGAGGCCAACTAGGCCACACCCACCATGGCCACGCCCATACAGCAACAGGCAGAGAACCCCTTGCTAAAAATTTTGAAGCCCGCTCTTTAATATACTTGCATTTTGCTGAGCCCATTCTTTCTATTTTTTTTTGTCTGTCTTATAATAAAAGGACTTTCCTGTAGAAACACATGAGAGTAATCTCAAGGTTGTAGAGACTTGTCAGCGACTTATGCTTTTGAAACATGCCAATGTTCTTCGGGAAGCCAATAAAGATAAGACAGTACCTGAGTTCATGCCTTTTATTAAACTATGGATGGCAAAAACCTCTGACCTGAAGCCATAATTTACGGAAATCATGCTCCCACCCCACTCTGAAATAGAAAGCATGTAGGAAAGCAGCATGATTGATAGGTTTCTGTGTTGTGTTCCTGAATTTAATTAATGTTTATAACTCTGGTTTACATCTTAGCATATTATAAAACCTATTAAATTAGGAGCCTGAGTAGCGTAGGGGGCTAATGCCTCCTACTAAAGGCAGCAATTAACATTCAGCTGCCTGTAATTCTGCGAGTTCAATCCTAGCCAGGCTGAAGGTTGACTCAGCCTTCCATCCTTTCTAAGGTGGGTAAATTGAGGACCCAGTTTGTGGGGGCAATAAGCTGACTTTGTATAAATATATACAAAAGTATGAAGGCTATTGCTTAATGCATTGTAAGCCGCCCTGAGTCTCCGGAGAAGGGCGGCATATAAATCAAATTAATAATAATAATAATAATAAATTGCAATTCATCTAATTAGGTGATAGAGAAATGTTGTTCGGCCAGTTACGTGACTCAGATGGGACTGTATGGTTGAAAAACAACAGGTCCAATCCTGTATTAGCAATTGCACTTAGACTTATATACCGCTTCATAGTGCTTTTTTACAGCCCTCTCTAAGTGGTTTACAGAGTCAGGATATTGCCCCCAATCTGGGCCCTCATTTTACCCACCTCCGAAGGATGGAAGACTGAGTCAACCTTGAGCCGGTGAGATTCGATCTGCTGAATTGCAGCTAGCAGTCAGCTGAAGTAGCCTTCAGTACTGCAGTCTAACCAAAGTGGTGAAATCCAATTTTTTTTTTACTACTGGTTCTGTGGATGTGACTTGGTGGGCATGGTGTGGCTTGGTGGACATGGCTTGGTGGGCAAGGCAGGGGAAGGATACTGCAAAATCAATAATATCCGAAAAGTTGCTGCCAATATCATATATAAGTTTGACAGAAATGGAAGAGAAAGTCATAAATTACTGCTATTCTAGTGCATATGCCCAGCAGAATGGAATCCATTTTTGGAATTTTGCCTAAACCGTATAAAGTACCAATTATAATGCAAGGTAATGTTCATCTGCTCTGATGTGGGTATATGGAATTGTTGCTTACTGAGTATGATCTACTTTGTTGCTGAATTTCAATTATTCTCCCTCTCAGCTAAAGAAGAACCAAAGGGATTTTCAGAACACATACCCAAGGCCATGATGACAATTTGTGGGTGTTCAGCAGCCAAATTCTTCAGGTCCTGAAAAGAAAAAAAATCCACAAACTTGATGCCTTTTACTTTATAGCTAACCATGGCAAATATATTTCCACTACATCTTTTTTTCTTTCTTTCTTCATATCTTAGTAGATCTTTTCTACGGGCAAAATCTGCAGGGAAGTCATTGAGCGGAGAGGAAATGACTGGAAACAAGTATTAGAAGTGAGCAATTAGGCAGCAATTTTCATATCAGAATAGTTTTCTATCCCTTTCTGGATTTTTTTTTCTTTTACCCGTGTTTCCCCAAAAATAAGACCCTGTCTTATATTTTTTTTGAATCCCGAAATAAGCGCTTGGCCTTATTTTCAGGGAAGTCTTATTATTTTGGGGTGCATGGAGCAATATGAGGCTCCTCTTGCCATCTTCCCTGATTTCTAGCTCTGTGTTTAAATATTTTCAGGGAGGGCTCATTTTCGGGGGGAGGAGGAGGCTTATTTTAGCGCATGCGCTCAAAACCCCGATTGGGCTTATTATCAGGGGATGTCTTATTTTCAGTGAAACAGGGTAATTATGATAGGTTTGTGCAACGCGTGGACTCCAAAACAAGGCCTATGCTAAGGAATACAGATTTAGCAAACAATTCATCTGAAGAAAATATAAGAAATGTTAGATGAAGCTAGAAGAAATAGAAAATGTGAGGAGAAGCAACAGTAGGTTCATGGGAACGATAGCACTTGGCTTGCTGGAAGCCAGGAAGACTTCAGGAAAAAAGGTGTTCTGATGGTGAGAAGATTTGATGGTAATTGAGGAAGAGCTGAACAGAGAGTTGTGGGCAACTAACCCTACTGTTGATATAGCACGAGTTTATAATTCAATTTGGCACAAGAAACCATTGGTTGCTCTCTAACACCATTGGATGACATCGCCAGGTCTCGCGGCCTTAGTAGACTAAGGAAGATACTCAAGAGATGATTCACATCCTGGTCAGGGTCTCTTTGCACTTCTACCATCGGGCAGAAGGCATTGAAGCATAGCCAGCTCAACAAATATGTTTAAAAATAGTTTCTATCCTTGGGCTGTCAGACTCTTAAACACAACCACAATCACTCCGGCCACACACAGAAACGTATAACTAGTTTTTCTTTTTCTTTCTTTTCCTTTTTTCCCCCTCTAATTACTTGCATGGGGATTATTCTTTATACTATTTATGTTGTTTGTATTTTTTGTCATGGATTGCACCAGTGAAGCTAAAACCAATTTCATTGTATACATGATGTACAATGACAATAAAGGCTATACCAAGGGTCAGCAACCTGCAGCTCTGGAGCCGCATGTGGCTCTTTCACCCCTCTGCTGCGGCTCCCTGTCACTCAAAATATGCGTTACAACCGTCAATGTGGGACACCCGCCGGCACGCAACTTATTGAGCTTCTCAACCTCCGGTAGGCCAACCATGAATAAATCAAACAAAAGAAAAGTTTCAGAAGAAAACAGAACATTTCATTCAACTATATATGCTAGTTTTACATACGCTACATATGGCCACTCAAGAAATAGTCAGGCACGGGAAGGGTTTTGTGGCTCCCGGTGTTTTTTTTATATTATTATTATTATTATTATTATTATTATTATTATTATTATTATTATTATTATTAATCATATTTTTATGCTGCCCGCTCTCCGAGGATTCTGGGCGGCTTACAACAATCAACAGTATACTAAATAGCATCTTGCCCCCAACAATCTAGGTCCTCATTTTACCCCTCTCGGAAGGATGGAAGGTTGAGTCAACCTTGAGCTGGTGAGATTTGATCTGCTGATCCGCTGAACTAGCAGTCAGCTGAAGTAGCTGCAGTACAGCACTCTAACCACTGCGTCACCTCGGCTCCTTTCTGTGGGAAACGGATCCAAATGGCTCTTTGAGTGTTTACAGTTGCAGACCCCTGGGCAATACTATACTATAAAAGACCTCAGGAAGGCACTTCATGAGAGGCAATTCTGGTAAATAGCATCCATTGTGTCGCAAAGGCTCAGAAGCGAATGAAGAACTGAAAAGAACTTTACAGGGAGTTCAGGGGTAGGGGGAGCCTCCTAAGTTGGCCCTGAACAAAAAGGTCCTTAGCCCGGAGCAGCACATTTTGCAAGTGGCTTATTTGAACGAGGATAACAAAAACAAAACGAGATGAAATTCCACATGGGCTCTTAAGATTTATAAATATACAACTATTGTAAATATCTTCCAATCAATTAATTGGAGAAATTAGGCTCCCCGTTGTTTACCTCCCCCTACTTCTGCAAAGAAAAGCAGCGTTAAAGCATTTTAAATACCAGTCTTCCTAGGAGATAAGCAAATTTCCATTACAGAAAAAAATTTTGTTCTTCCCATATAAAGCTGAAGGCACCCCCCGCCTCACCTGAGCACGGGGTCCAGCCGGGTCCCGACAAGTGGCAAAGATCCATTTTGGGGGGTTGCTTTTCTTTGCCAGCTGCCTGACCAGCTCCAAGCCAAGTCCCCGATTGGAACCAGTCACCAGAACGCTGTGAGGATTCAGTTGTTCCATCTCTCTTGCCAGCCCAGGCTAACTAAGAAATTGCTTTGTGCTCTTCCTTAAATATTGCCTCAACCGAGTTCATTGCCAGTCCTTCCACCCATGTTATTTAACTTGCAAACAATACGTCTGAAGAAAATCAGGAAGGAGGGATTTGGCAAATACCACCAGGGTTTTGCCTAATCTTCCAGTAGGTTTTTTCCTTTGTTTTTTCCCCCTCATTGTGTGCAGCTGTTTCTCTTTTGCTATGTTCAGTGGGCATGTTTTTAATTTAAAGAATGTCTTCTGTGTTTTCTGCCCTGGAAAAAAAGCGCTTAAAGCAATTAAACCTATCAAACCCAAGATAGTTTTAAGCTGAAAATCGGAATGTTCAATGCTTTGTGGATTAAAATAACGTCTATTTTCAGATACAGAGAGGTAATTTGGAATGTGTATATATGAAAGGCCTCCTTTTTGACTTGCTTGTGAAATACGACTTCAGTGAAGAAAGATTGCCCTCCTATTCTTAAGAGTGGCTGGCTTGTCAAGTGATAAAAATGTCAAAAGAGCTTTCTTAATATTACTCCTCCTTGTTTTCATTGTTTGGAATAGAAAGAAGTTCAGAAGTTGAGACAAAACAAATAATTCCATGCTAACTCCATTGAGTGTCCCAGTTTCCCATCTCCTTTTTTTTTAGGATTCTGATGGAAGAGTTGCAACTGGAAGAGAATTAATGAAGGATGGGACACCTATCAACCATTAACACTAAAATTTGCTTTGACTCTTAGGAGAAAAATTGCTATTGATGTTTGGCAGTAAACAACCAAGAATTTCTGGCTTGCTTGTGACCTCAGGAAAGAAACAAGTATGAACAAGTTGTTCTGTTGCAAAGTTTTGTAGTTTGAAATATTTTAATTCATATTTAGTCATTTATCACATTTGCATTATTTTTACACAGGAGAAGGATGATTAAGGTACATAAAAGATGTAAAAGAGCCAGAGTGGCACAGTGGTTAGAGTGCAGTACCGCAGACTACTTCAGCTGACGGTTAGCTGCAATTCGGCAGTTCAAATCTCACTGGCTCAAAGTTGACTCATCCTTCCATCCTTCCAAAGTGGGTAAAATGAGGACCCAGATTGTTGTGGGCAATAGGCTGACTCTATAAAACCTCTTAGAGAGGGCTGTAAAAGCACTATGAAGTGGTATATAAGTCTAAGTGCTATTGCTATGTCCTAGAATGAAAACATTGAAAAATGTTTTCATTACCAATCATTGGATATATTGATTAGTTATTGGTTTCATGAAAAGTTTATGTCTCACTTCTCATTTGTAAGCATAATAATGGATTGGATTACAATAAAATACAACATAGTAATGCAGATTAGATATCAAGAATTAAAATTTGGCTGCTCTATCTTGGGCTCTCACCTTTAAGTGAATTTAGCAAGTGTTCAAATTATTTCCAAGCAGCAAGAATGTTGCAAGTTCTATCAAAATAATTACTTGGTTTTTGACCATAGTGTCAACTCTGATACTCTTACACTGAGTTGTATAAACATCTCATGTTTGTCAGAGGTTACCACACACACTTTGGAAGAGCAATTTTACTGTGTGAACCAAGCCCTGGAAATTGCCAGAATCACCATAACGTCCTGTCTTCAGTCCTGTTCTAGAAGAAGGCCCTGGTAGACACCACACTTGATGTTCTCAAAGTTGATTGAACTATTATTATTATTTGATGGGCAGGCAATCTCACTAAAGGAGCATTCTTCTTCTGCCTCTTCATAGTGTCTTAGAGAACCCCAAAAAGGGATGTAAACAAAGGTTGATTAAATGAAAATTAAAACAATATTTTTAAAAGATCTTCTGCATCCAAGTTGCCTGGACATGTTCTCTTCAGTATGTCAAGTTCCTGTAGGCCCACCCAGAGTAATTCTTGCTTCACCTCTTCTAGAAGCTCAAAAGGTAAAAGATCAGTTCAGCCATTTCTATACATTAAAGCAGGTATAGAAACATAGAATTCAAACCAATTGTGTGTTTATCTTTGGAAGGGCATGCCTGGAATTGTGAGTATCATGTAATATTTTATACTTGTGTGTATTATGTAATAAGAATTTATGAAGTTGAAAGCTCAGTGGCCAGCGATCTCTGTCCGATACTCTTCTTTATGAATGGGCAAAAGGTTACTCTGTGCAACTTCATAGAATCTGCATGAATGTAAATGAATAACGAATACTCCTGTGTGTGTAATTAGCATTGTTTTAATTAAAAGTGTATTTATTATCTAGATATTCTCCTTCAGTGCATACAAAGTAGGAATTAATTCATTGCAAGAAAGGTACATACCCCAAAATATATGTTGGGTCACTTTTGCTCTAAGCTAAAGTGATTTTTTTTTTGCAGAAAGAAAATGTATTTGTCAATAGAGTATTAGATGGCATATCTCTCTCCCCCCACCCCAAAAAAAGACTTAAGAAACTAATCGCTTTAAAGGTTTATTGTATTGCATTGAAAATTGATACAAAAAAGGTTGCGTTTTTATATATACTTTTTGGAACATAGCTTTTGCTTCTTCGTTCAATAGAGCAAACCAGCATGGCAGCAAAAATGGCTTTTGGGTGGATCAAATTTGAACCTATCTTGAAGCTGTAGCCCCAACAGCTCACTCCAACCAATTCTCTGCCCCAAGACTTCAATCTGGAATGTTTACTCTTTCCCGAACATTATTCCCAATTGCAATGAAGTCAGGAATTTCCCATCAGTGTGGTTTAGATTCCAGAGGTCAAGTGGGTAGAGGTGGGGGTGGAATTATCTTCAGCTTGCAGAGGGGTCTGCAACCTTAAACACTCAAAGAGCCATTTGGACCCATTTCCTACAGAAAAGAAAACACCGGGAGCCACAAAACCTTTCCTGTGCCTGACTATTTCTTGAGAGGCCGCAAAACTAGCATATGTAGTTGAATTAAACATTCTGTTTTCTTCTGAAACTTTTCTTTTCTTGGATTTATCCATGGTTGGCCTACTAGGGGTTGAAAAGCTAAATAAATCGCATGCTGGTGGGTGTCGCACATTGGTGGTTGTGATGCATATTTTGAGAGACAGGGTACCACAGCAGAGGGGTGAAAGAGCCACATGCGGCTCCAGAGCCACCGGTTGCTGATCCCTGAGCTTGCAAGACAGAAGTGGACGCTTTTGTAGTCTTCTGCAGTGATATCTAGAAGATCAGATCTGATCAAACAGGGCTGAAAAGACCCTGTGTAAACAAGGTTTTATGGGCACCAGACAGAGTAACTAAAGAAAAGGAGAATTGAAGCACATAACACCGGAGCAGGAAACAGGGTGTATTAAAGACATAAAGCTGCATTGCCTTTAATGAGAACATTATTCTGCAATACAGTGGAACAGATTCCTGGTTGTCTCACCAGGGAATGAGATTCCCTTCCCAGTTAATAAATGTGCCATGATCTTTCTCAGAGAGACGGCCAAGGGTGTTCAGAATAGCTCGCAAACTCTGCTCCATTGTCAGTGGGGGTGTTCCCTGGAAGGAAAAAAAAAAAAACCAGGCAAGAGATGAAAGAAGTTCATAGTGGAAAAAAGAACATCTAAAAACCTAGGTATCATCAAGTGACAGTGAATTCCTTCTTCTTGATTCCTGGATAATTCCTTATCCAGAGGTGGGGTTCAAAAATTTTAGCAAGGGGTTCTCTGCCTGATTGCTGGGTGGGTGTGGCCATGGTGGGTGTGGCCTAGTCAGTCTCCTGCACCATGACGGCGGGGGCGGGGGGGAAGCTTTTTGCCCTCCCTGGGCTCTGGAAGCTTTCCTCAAGCTTCCAGGAGGACAAAAATGGGCCTGTTTCCGGACTTCCGGTAGGCCCGTTTTTCGCCCTCTCCGAGCCTCCGTGTGCACCCTGCACTTACCTGCACCCGAAACAGGCTGCGTGGGGACTTCTGGAAGGGTTGGGGTTGGCAGGGCTAGCTAAGAGTGGGATTTGGGGGTTCTCTGAACAGCACAGAATTTTAGCTAGAGGTTCTCTTGAACCCCTGCGAACCCCCAGCAGCCCACCCCTGAAAATACCTCTGGAAATCTTGGGAATGCTTCCAGTTGAGAAATCTATCCAACAATCCCCTGGAGAAACAGCATATATGGCATGATCCAGATGGGAACAAAACATTTCAGAAATCTTCAGAGGGTTCCACTCCTAATCCGATTAATCTTGCCCACACTTGTTTTCTGATTGTTGTATGAAGTTTTCTTCCTCCTCCAGTTCACTTACCAATTCATTTCCCATGTCAGTCTGCACCCACCCAGGGTGCAATGTAATGCACAGAATCTCATCTTTGGCAAAATGCAAGGACTGGCACCGAGTGAGCATGTTCAGAGCAGACTGAGAAGGAGACAAAGAAAGAGAAAATAAATGAGCGGGTTCATCTGAGTTCTCAGGGTTGCAAGCTCCTTTTATAGGTAGCTTCTATAGCTGAAAGTCCGGCTCGGGCAATAGGTTGAACACTCTACAAAGGCCTGCAGAAGATAAGAACATTAATGTATCGGTAAAGATATGCTATCATCTCCTCCTCCCACTCGTTTCTCCCAGGTATGACTCACTTCTTCCCCTCCCTCAATCCTGTTGGCAGTATGGTTCCATATTGGTTGACAGAAGGAGCAGAATGCCTGTTCAGGACCTTAGGTGAACCTACTAAGTACATGTTCTCTCTCTGGCCACGTTTGGTGAAAACTATTGTGCAGGGAAAGCTTATGGTTCCTCCTAAGCTCATATTTGATACCCTGTTTCTCCGAAAATAAGACCCTAGCCTGATTTTTCAGGATGCTCGTAATATAAACTCTACCCCCAAAATAAACCCCAGTTAAAATTGTCAGCCAGGTGGATGCATTTAGTACCGTATTTCCCCCAAAATAAGACCTAATCAGAAAATAAGACTAATGCGTCTTTTGGAGCAAAAATTAAGATAAGACCCAGTCTTATTTTGGGGAAAACATGGTAGTACACCTGAAAGTATATTCAGTATCCCCAAAGACCTGCTTATTGCCATCACAGTTGAGTTGACCATCTCCTTCTTGGCAGAAGGGAGGGAGGGAGGGAGGATTTTCACATCTGTAAGGTATGACAATTTACAGAAAATTTCCAATATTTTGCTTTTATCTTGACAGCTTAAGAAAATATTCCCACCATCTACTAATAACAATAGCAATAGCAATAGCACCTAAGACTTATATACTGTTCCTTAGTGCTTTACAATACTCTCTGAACTGTTCACAGTGTAAGCATATTGCCCCAGCAATCTGTGCTCTCATTTTAATGTGTTTGTTATGGTGCTTTACAACTAGTAAGTGTGCCTGATGTTTATGCCAAGTTTAAAGCACTCATTGCTCTATTTCTTACGCTATTTTCTCAATTCTTAAAAAGGGAAAACGTGCAAACCATAATAATGTTTTATGTCTTTTTATTTTCTGCTTTGGAACGTGGGATTGTAGAAAGCTCTTCGTATGGGCCATGAACTCCCCTTTCAGGACATCCCTTTGGAAACAACAAATTGGATATTTCTTGTTTCTTGCTGAAAACATGTAGTTGAATTGCATCCAGTCTCCCCTCCACCCCACCCCACCCCCTGTACACTGACAGAAGGCAAAACTCTGAGTTGCTAATGTGAGTTTTCCTTCCTCAAAGCTTCGTATCCTCACTCTGTCAAGGACCTAGGAGTACTCATCTCAAACGATCTAAGCCCCAGAGCTCACTGTAACAACATTGCCAAAAACAATTAAGAATTGTTTACCTAATTTTGCGAAGCTTCTTCTCCAGTAACACTGTACTGTAAACTATGGCATACAAAACCTTTGCCAGACCAATTCTTGAATACAGCTTGTCAGCCTGGAACCCACACTGTATATCAGACATTAATACAATTGAGCGAGTCCAAAGGTATTTCATGAGAAAAGTCCTCCACTCCTCTGCTCACAATAGAATTTCTTATGCCATCAGGCTCGAAATTTTGGGATTGGACAACCTGGAACTACACCACCTATAGTCTGACCTAAGCATAGTACACAAAATTGTCTGCTACAACATCCTACCTGTCAATGATTATTTCAGCTTCAACTTCAGCTTCAACCTCAATAATACACGGGCAAACGATAGATACAAACTCAAGGTAAACCGCTCCAAACTTGATTGTAGAAAATACGACTTCAGCAATAGAGTGGTCAATGCCTAGAATGCTCTACCTGATTCCATTGTTACATCCTCAAACCCCCACAGCTTCAACCTCAAACTGTCTACCGTGGACTTCACCCCATTCCTAAGAGGTCCATAAAGGGGGCGTGCATAAGCACACCAGTGTGCCTACTGTCCTTGTCCTACTGTCCCCATTTATTTGTACTCATTTCCTGTGTTCATGGCCATGTTTATACTTATACTTTTTGTCTTGTACATGTTTGACAAACTAAATAAATAAATAAATCAAATATCCCTTGGGACTTTCAGACATCAAAAGACTCCACCTATATGCAGAGTGGTGAAAGAAAAGTACTGAAGGCATTGGGTGTGGGTGTTGATGGAAGAGAGAAAGGAAGCTGAGTTGAAGACCTGAAGGAGATGCTACTTGTGCACGCAACAGGCAAAACTGAACCTAACATGTTGGATGACGCGGGCAATGAAACTCCGAGCTGTGATGGAGTGGGTCCAACAGAAGATGGCTTCAGATTGACATTGCTTCAATGTCAGGTTCATAAACTTTCCAAGGCCCTGAGCAACTACAGTCAGCCATGAATAATTGCTTTCTCCCTCCCTTCTCCTGACTGATAGGGACTAAGGAGGCTAAGAAATATCTCTGCAAAAGGAGAAATTATTAAGGAACTCCAAACTGTTGCACATTCCAGGGTAGAGAGATAAATGTAGGGCTCAATCTCGTTTAGTGACCGTTCAAAATTATTTTTTAAAAAAGGGACTTATGACCATTTTTCACACGGCTGTTGCAGCATCTCCGTGCCACGTGGTCAAAATCCGAACATTTGGTAACCGGCTTGTTCTCATGACAGTTGCCACGTCCCAGGGTCGTGTGATCTGATGCGATCTTCTGACAAGCAAAGTCCATGGAGAATCCAGGTTCACTAAGCAGCTGCCATGTTACTCACTCAACTGCTTCAGTGGTTCCCTTAAGAACTCTGGCAAGGAAGGTTGTAAAATGGGACAAAGCTCAACAAACAACTGTCTCACTCAGCAGTGGAAATCCGTGGGCTCCATGTTGTTTGTCTGAAGGTGAAATTGAAATTCTCATCCTTAACACTAATCGTAACAAAAGCCCTTCCCTTACCTTACTGCAACGATAAGAGATCACCTCATTCAGGTTCCAGGCGAAGAGGTTTGTCATGGAGCCACACTCGCTAGTTATGTTGAGGATGGCTGCTTTGCTGCAGTTCATGCCTTTCTGGGGACTTTTTTGGGATGCTTTCCTTAGCAAGGGAAGGAACGCCTGGAGGAGGGAAGAGGAAAAAACAACCATCGACAAATGAAGGGCACCAACGTATCTCCTAACCAATGCAAATTTCATGATGCACAACTCCAAAAGAATCCTTCAGCTGCTCCCCAAGAAATGTCAGAAGAGATCAAATAGATCCACCCCACCTTCATCTCTGTTCCAACCAGTAGTGAAACGTAAAATTTGTTGCTACCGGTTCTGTGGGCGTGGCTTGGTGGGTGTGGCTTGGTGGTGGTGGGGTCATGTGACTGGGTGGGTGTGGCCAACTTTTTTTTTAACCTTTTTTAAAGCATTTTTTTACTACCGGTTTGGGCGAATAAGTAGCAAAAAAAATGCTTTAAATTTTTTTTTAAAAGGTTCCGACGATCACAGCTGTGTTGCGCAATTGTTGGAACCTTTTAAAAAACTTTTTTAAAGCATTTTTTACTACCAGTTCACCCAAACCGGGCCTGGTGGCTCAGCAGACTAAAGCATTGTGATTAACACCAGCTGTCTGCAATTACTGTAAGTTTGAATCTCACCAGGCTCAAGGTTGACTCAGCCTTCTATCCTTTCTAAGGTAGGTAAACTGAAGACCCAGTTTGTGGGGGCAATAAGCTGACTTTGTATAAATATACAAAAGTATGAAGGCTATTGCTCAACGCATTGTAAGCCGCCCTGAGTCTCCGGAGAAGGGCGGCATATAAATCAAATTTTAAAAAAAACTGGTAGTTTTTACCACTACTGGTTTGCCCGAATCATAGCGAACCGGTAGCATTTCACCTCTGGTTCCAACCAACCCGATCGTTTCATCCTCACTATATCCATAGCCTATCAAAAGTGGTGCAGTGGCCTAGAAGTGGAGCTCTCACCTCACAATCAGGAGGCCTGTGAGTTCGATCCTATAGTTATGTCTCTCGCTGGGCACATTGAGTATATATCTGCTGAACAAAACTCCGCATTGGTGACAGGAATGGCATCCGGCCAGTAAACACTCGGCTCCATTCAGTTGCCCAGACTCCATCCCTCAAGGGATTATGAGGTGGTTAAAAGATGATGATGATATCTATAGCCTATCAAATATCTTTTGATTGTGCAACTATGAGGCAAATTTATTTTTAATTTCATGTGCTTATGCTCTTTTAGGGGCTCCTAGTTTAGCTTTTTAATCTCACAATTGTGTGAGGTAGGTTTTTGGGTTTGAGAGGGAGGGAGTGGCCCAAAGACAGTGGACAAAAATCTATCATCAACACAGAATTTTTTTTTAGTTTAGTTGGACACAATCCAAACTACCTAATATCTGTTCCGCATAACCTTTCCATCCAAATAGCCAATTTCCCCCCATAAATGGACAATATATTATCCTTACCTGAGTGACAATCATGGGCCCAATGACGTTGGTTTTGTATACCTCCGACATGTTTTCTGGTGTTTCTGTCTCTATATTGCTCAGTTTTAAAATCCCTGCATTGTTAACAAGCAGGTTCAGTCCAGCTCCCTTTAGATGTTCTGTGACTTTAGCTGCAGCATCCTTAACACTGCGTGGATCATTTGTGTCTACAGGAGGAAAAATAAATGTGCATTATCCCATATCAGGCTTTATACACCATACAATGGTTCGGTCCTACTGAATTCCTCGGTATTTTGCTGACATTTTTTTAAAGGGGAGATTAGTCTCATTACTGAGTGGTGCGGTGGCTTAGAGGTGGCGCTCTCACCTCACAATCAGTAATGTATTAACCGCGATGACTCATTTAACAACTGTGGCAAGAAGAGTAGTAAAATGGGGCAAAAACTCACTTAACAACTGTCTCACTTAACAATAGAAATGTTGGGCGCAGTTGTGATTACAGGTCAAGGACTACCTGTATCAATTGTAAGGCAAGCTCTGAGGGAATTAATGCTTTCTTGGCTCTGAGGGAATTTATCTGCTCTGAGGGAATTAATGCTTTCTTGGCATGATCCATTGTGATGCTGAATTTCAGCATTTTCCCTCTCAGCTAAAGAACCAAAGGGATTTTCAGGAGACTTACCCAATGTGATGATGACAATTTGTGAGTGTTCAGCAGCCAAATTCTTCAGCTCCTGAAAGGGGAGGAAAAAATCCACACATTTAGCCCGGAGCAGCACATTTTGCAAATGGCTTTTTTGAAATTTTTATTTTATTTTATTAGGCTTATATGCTGCCCTATCTCCCAATGGACTCAGGGCGGTTCACAATAATAAAATTCACAAAGCCATAATACAAATTTAAAATCTAACTAGACCCACTAAAATTTAAAACCCTTAAAACCCCATCAGTCCAGGTCGGGGAACTTGAATAACCAAGTTTTTAATTCGCGGTGGAAGGTGCGAAGGGATAAGTATTTAAAACAAACGGTGATGAAATCTGACACGGGTTCTCAAAATTTGCAAAGATGCAGCCATTGTGCCCTGTTTCCCCAAAAATAAGACATCCCCTGATAATAAGCCCAATCGGGCTTTTGAGCGAATGTGCTAAAATAAGCCTCCCTCTGAAAATAAGCCCTCCCTGAAATTATTTAAACACAGAGCTGGAAATCAGGTAAGATGGCAAGAGAAGCCCCATCTTGCTCTACACGCCCCAAATAATAAGACCTCCCTGAAAATAAGGCCAAGCGCTTATTCCAGGGTTCAAAAAAATATAAGACAGGGTCTTATTTTCAGGGAAACACAGTAAGTATCTTCCAATCAATTGATTGGAGAAATTTGTCTCTCCGTTATCCTCCTCTCTCGAATTCTGCAAAGAGAAGTATCCTAAAAACATTTTAAATATAACCAGTATAACCAGTCTTCATTTAGCAAACTCTGGTATATCTTTATCTCCAGCCTTGCCTTCACTGTCACCACCTATGAGACAAGCAAATTTCCGTTAAAGAAAAAAATCTTTGTTCTTCCAACTCAGAGCTGAAGGCATTTCAGGCCTCACCTGAGCACCGGATCCAGCTGGGTCCCGGCAAGTGGCAAAGATCCATTTTGGAGGGTTGCTCTTCTCTGCCAACTGCCTGACCAGCTCCAAGCCAAGTCCTCGATTGGAGCCAGTTATCAGAATGCTGTGTGGATTCAGTTGTTCCATCTCTCTTGACAGCCCAGGTTAACCAAGAAACGACTTGTAAGTGCTCCCTTAAATAGTGCCTCAACTCTCCCTTCATTCCTACTCATTCCACTCAAGTTACGTCATTTGCAAAGAGGATTTTCACAAACGCCCCCCACCCCTGGGGTTTTGCCCAATCTTGAAACACAGCACATTCCTTCCTTTCCCCCCCCCCCCCCCACTTCTAATCAGTTGTTTGTTTCTCTTTGACTCAGTTCAGTGGGAATGTTTTTATTTCAAGGATATCTTATCTGTTTTCTGCTCTGAGCAAAAGCTCCTTTAGGAAGTTAGCACCCACCCCTCTCCTAGAAGAATGAAATATTCTAGGAAATATTAAAAAGGCAGAACATTATACCTCCCTGGATGAGAAAAGGAGATATATGCTCTTGGAAAGCAGTCCACACCTTTGTTAATAGCCGCAGAAAGACTGGGCCATCCTATCTACAAGACAAATGGCTGGGCCAGCTTATCTACAACACAAAAGACCTTCAACCTCAGGACATAATAGGATTTGCTCTCAACCCATCTCACCACCTGACACCTGGGAAGATTACATCACCCATTCAACCAAGCCTGAGACTCAAGACAACCTACAAAGTTACTCCTGCATTGCCCCATGTGAGTCTGACAACCAATCAGAATACATTTATTTTGCAGGAACAGGAAGCAAGTTCAAAGCCCAAGAGAGGCTATAAATATATCTCACTCTCCACTCCATATGGTCAGCTATCCCGTTACCTCAAACCATGTGGTCCTGTCCACCATTAAACCACCTTTCCAAACAGTCTCCATGTTTCCAGTGTCTTTCTCCCCACTTGGAACTGAACCCAGATGGACATTTCTTTCAACACTCTAAAAGCAATGAAATCCATCAAATCTCTGCAGAAACAGGAGATGAGAAGCTGGGACACCTTAAGGAGTGAGTTGGTTTTAGCCTGAAAATCTGATTGTCCAATGCTTTGTGGATTCAAATAATATCTACTCTCAGATATAGGGAGATAATTTGGAAGGTGTATGTATATGAAAAGCCTCCTTTCTGAAGTTGGAAGAAATGAGCCAATCAACTTTCTTCCTGCATTTTCTTTATTCAGCTAACTATAAAAAACTATAAAAAGGAATGAGGCTCTCCTTTTTCATAGGGAGATTCCACATTATCTTGGTACTCTAATAAATTGCTTTTAAATGATCTTCTGATTCTTATTAGAAAGGTAAACTGAGGCAGAACCTAGGGCCAGATTTGGCTGCCATTACTTAATACTGTGTTTCCCTGAAAATACAACCTGTTCAAAAAATAAGACCTAGCTCAATTTGGGGGGGGCGGGACTAATATATGCCCTACCCCAAAAATAAGCCCTAGTGAAGGGGGTGGGTGTGGCCAGCACAGGAGGCAGCCCTCAAGGGTGGGTTCTACTTACCTTTACCACCAGTTCGCATCGTGTGCATGCCCATTAACTTTGCTTACGCATGCACATGCTCTTCTGCGCATGTGCAGATCATTTCTGATGACATCTGGGCCAGCAGGTGGAGCCTCCCGCTGGTTTTACTACCGGTTCTTGCAAACCGGGCTGAACTGGGGCAACCCACCATTGACAGCCCTTCCCTTCCCCAGTCACAAGTTTCAACATACCAGTGCAACCATAAGCGGCAGGACGCCAACTGTGCTGGTATGTCGAACCTCACAGCGGTGCTGCTGTTTGTGCGTGCAACGGCAGAACAAGCCTTGCAGAGTCCAAGAGGCGGCGCCCGCACAATGAGTTTCACAAAAACTCATTTCTGGCGGAGTTTAGAGGAGAGAAAGAAAGACTTCTACTGCTTCTGCTTCTTTCATTGCATACAGCCAAAAGTTCACAAAAGGCAGGAAGGTGAAATGCCAAACTCAACCCATATTCACACCTCGTGTATGGGCCGCCCCCAAGTGGGGCACGGGTGGGAATGCCATCGGAGGAGCCCCACACAGCCCCCACCTGCTTCAGCTTCACCTTTGCCAGGGTGGTGAGTGCTAGAAGGGCACTGTCCCAAAGCCTCCTTGATACTTGGTTTGCGGCGGATGGTGCCCAGCAGGCACAGGTGTGGTGGGCAGGCAGGCAGGCAGATGGAGCAGTGAATAGAAACGGTGCAGAGGAAACCCTTTCAAACAGCGTTGCCTGCAATTTTTGTTACTCCCCTCCATCATTTCTCTTTCTCATTCTCTCTTTCTCTCTCTTTTTTTTTAATATGATTTATATGCCGCCCTTCTCTGGAGACTCAGGGCGGCTTACAATGCATTAAGCAATAGCCTTCATACTTTTGTATATTTATACAAAGTCAGCTTATTGCCCCCACAAACTGGGTCCTCAATTTACCCACCTTAGAAAGGATGGAAGGCTGAGTCGACCTTGAGCCTGGCTAGGATTGAACTCACAGAAATTACAGGCAGCTGGTGTTAATTGCTGCCTTTAGTAGGAGGCATTAGCCTCCTACGCTATACAGGCTCGGTATATCTCTCTTGCACACACACACCGACATTTGATCGCTTGAAAGGGACAGGCTGGGCTTTCCTTCTATCGCAAGCATGCTCTTCCCACAGTCTTCCACAATTGCCTGTCCTTTTCTCAAGCAGCAACAGCCCGGTAGAGCCAGGGAGGGGGTGGAGCCGATTCCAATGGGATGCATAGCTTTCTGCCTCAATGTAGCAGCAGCCTAAGCAACACCGGAGTTCCAGGCCTGGCAGAGTGCAAACCGTGGTTGTTGCCTGCTCCATAGGCACAAGGTGAGCTGCGGAACAGAGGCGCCCTCGGCTGCAAGGTTGCCTGGCACCGTGGGCAGAGTTGAGGCTAGCAAGAATGTGCTGGAAATATCTTCAGGCACCCAGAGAAACAGACCTCCTGGCCCTTGCTGGATCAGCTGATCTGCAGGTCGCGGTTAAGGAGCGACCTGCAGATCGCTCCTTAACCGGCTTTAAGGCTTGTTTCAAGCCTAAAACAAAATAAGACTGGGTCTTATTTTCGGGAAAACACAGTAGCTCATTTCAACCAGTTTTCTGCTTTCCTAATCAGTTGATTGGGAAAATTAGCCTTGCTGCACTTTGTCTCTCTCTAATTCTGCAAAGAAAAGCATCACAAACTGAAGAAACCTCTTGAATGAGATGCAAAACATTTTCAAAGCAAAAACAAGAAGAAGAAGCTGAAAGACCAATTGCTTTTTGAAAAGCACCTGTGGGACAATTATGACCAGGATGATTGAGAATCTCCATAGACATCACAAAAACAGTTCGACTGTTACTGATTTTTATTTAATAAACTTATATAGTGCGCGGTAGTAGACAAAAAGGCTAATACAATCCTTGGTTGTATAAACAGAGGCATGGAATCAAAACCATGTGAAGTATTAGGAGCGCTTCATAAAGCCTTAGTAAGACCACACCTGGAATATTGCTTCCAGTTTTGGTCATCACATTTGAAATAGATGCTGGAAAAAGTGCAAAGAAGAGCAACTAAGGTGATTAAGGGCTTGGGGACTAAAACATATAAAGAACGGTTGCAGGAACTGGGTTTGTCTAGTTTAATGAAAAGAAGGACCAGGGGAGACATGATAGCAGTGTTCCAATATCTCAGAGGTTGCCACAAAGAAGAGAGAGTCAAGCTATTCTCCAAAGCACCTGAGAGTAGGACAAGAAGCAATGGGTGGAAACTAATCAAGGAGAGAAGCAACCTAGGAAGGAGAAACTTCCTAACTGTGAGAACAATTAACCAGTGGAATAACTTGCCTTCATCACTGGAGGTTTTTAAGAAAAGACTGAACAAACACCTACCTGAAATCGTATAGGGTATAACCCCCTAAAATGAGCAGGGGGTTGGACTAGAAGACCTCCAAGGTCCTTTCAGCTCTATTCTGATTGATATAATTTCTTTATCTCCATCATGACCATCTACTAGATAAGTGACTTACCCTTAAAGGGAAAAAAAAAACCTCAATTCTTCCCACTAAAATTGAAAGTACTTCAGGTCTCACCTGAGCACGGGGTCCCACTGGGTCCCGGCAAGTGGCAAAGATCCATTTTGGGGGGTTGCTCTTCTCCACCAGCTGCCTGACTAGCTCCAAACCAAGTCCCCGATTGGCCCCGGTCACCAGAATGCTGTGTGGATTCAGTTGTTCCATCTCTTTTGCCAGCTTAGACCCGACTAACAAACTGTATTGTGCTCAACCCAGTTAAATCTCATCCAGTCCTAGCTGGCCTCCAATCTCTCCACCCTGGGTTATGTAAGTTACTTGGCTCCAGTGTCCAATTCTTTGGACAACAGTAGGGGAAAAAAGATGATTGGCTGTCACCCAAGGGCTCAGGTCATGTTTTCCTGCCTTAAGTTTGTGAGGGGGTACATTTCTGGCATTTTCAGTGGTGAGTGTTTACTCATCTAAAGGATGTTTGCTTTGCTTCCCGTCTTGAAAAACAGCTTATAAACTAGTTGGTAAATCTATTTTTTTTTTTAAAAAAAACAAAAACAAAGAACAAATCAGATCTTGTTTGAAAACCTCACAGAATGAAACCGTTGATGAAAGTAATATTGATCTTGCTTTCTCCATAACAGGCTGCGTTCTCGGGTTCAGGTTTAATGAAATAAGATGCTTCTTGATTCACAATAAATAGGGTGTTTGGTTTCTTAATGTTGCGTGTCTATTGATCTGACTGTTTGTCTGCCTCCTTACCTGAAAAATCAATGCAACTGCTTCAAATCATCGGTTGTTGGTTGCTCGGCTAACTTTGTGGCGTATCAGGGTAATAGAATCACAGAGATGGAAAGGACCTTGGAGATCTAGACTAGAATCTAGTCTAACTTCCTGCTCAAGCAAAAGATCCTATACCATTTCAGACAAATGGCTGTCCAATCTCTTCTTAAAATCTCCAGTGACAGAGCAGCCATAACTTCTGGAGGCAAGAAGGGAGGGAGGGAGGGAGGGAGGGAGGGAGGGAGAAAGGAAGGAAGGAAGGAAGGAAGGAAGGAAGGAAGGAAGGAAGGAAGGAAGGAAGGAAGGAAGGTAGGTGTGAGCATTCCAGAAAAAAATCCAACTCCAAGTAAAGACTCTGAAGCAAGCATTTTTCAAAGTTCTATTTACTAGAATAAGTAAACTGGCACACCTGGGAAAAGCCAAATCTGAGAGGTCCAGGTAAATCAAAAACCCCCAAACCATCCCCTCATTCCTCAGTCGATCACATGCTCCAATCAACCACCGTCCCATCTCGAGACATCACTCCGACCACTCCTTCTCCAGACGCACAATCGCCCTGACTTTGACCGACAGGAAGAATGCTATTATGTCTAAAGACAACCCCTCTACTAAATCCCCCCTCCTACTTTCCCACACATGAGAAGGCGGCAGCATTGAAGCTTCCGGCCTAATATGGCTTCCAAAGCTGACAGAAGGAAGGAATAGTAGAACGGACATTGGAGGTCTTCTACTCCAACCCCCTATGCAAACAAAAGACCTTATAGCACTATTTCAGACAAACGGCTGTGCAATCTCTTCTTAAAACCTCCAGTGATGGAGCCACAAGTTCTAGAGGAAGACTTTCCACTGATTAATTATTCTTGCTCCTAATTGCTGGTCTTTTCTATCTCTCTATTGGATCCTTGTGAAACAGTTAAAGTCAGATGTGGATTGATTAGGACATCCAGGGATCATTTACTCTCTACCTGAGGCTGCCCTTGAGGACCACTCAGAGGCCTCAGCTGGTGCAGAATGCAGCCACGTGGGTTGTGATGGGAGGGTCCCGATACTCCCATGTTACACCCCCTCCTGCACGACTTGCATTGGTTACTGGTTGCCCCCCCCCCCCGGGTGAGATTCAAGGTGCTGCTGATGACCTATATAGCCCTACATGGTTTAGGCCCAGGATATTTGTCAGACCATCTGTAGCCAGCAACAGCTATCCATTGCCCGGTATGTTCCCACAGGGAGGGCCTTCTCCGGATGCCATCAGCTAGACAATGCCGGCTGGCAGCCCCCAGGGGCAGAGCTTTCTTTGTGGGTATGCCCACTCTTTGGAATCAACTCCCCCTGGGGCTTCGGTTGGCTCCTGACCTTCGCACCTTCCACCGCAAATTAAAAACATGATTGTTTACATCCCCCAACCTGGACTGAGGGGGTTTGATTATTTTAATGGGTTTTAATATATGTTTTAAATTATATATTTATACATTTATGTACTTTTGTATGTATTTTATGTTTTATTGGGTTTGTTTTTATTTATTGTGAGCCGCCCTGAGTCTAAGGAGATAGGGCAGCATACAAATTACATAAAATAAAATAAATAAATAAATAAATAAATAAATAAATAAATAAATAAATAAATAAATAAATAAATAAATAAATTTACAATAACATTTGGTAGTATGTTTTCTCCCTGAAAGTGGTGGCATGGGATCACACTGGAATTTAGAAGAAGAATTTAGCACTGAGCTTTGGTATCGAACAACCAAGTAGATCAGGACATTTTTTTACAATATTTCCCAAAGTGTAAAATGTTGCGTTTATTATTCATTGTTTGATTTTGTTTTACTTTGTCTTTCCATCGGGCAAAAATAATCAAGGCACAAAAATACTACAAAAAGTAAAACAGGAAGTGGGGGGGAATAGAGTGGATGTATTATGAGATGCTTTCACAATATGTTATGCAATCTATTTGGCAAAGATTCGTTCTGGGAATGGCTGCTTCCAACTAATTGCTTAACTAACACAACCTCTTGAACCTCCAACTTCTTAAGGACAGAAGTTGGGGCGGGGGGGTGGGGTGGGCAAAAACACTTTGGCTTGCCCAGAATTGACTTTGACTTCTCATTATTAAATCTATTCAGTTCTTTCTTTCTTTACAATATTTATACATTGTCAACTCTAAGTGCACAGAATTAAAAATACGTTTTGATTATAATAAAATACAACATCCTAAACACAACACTATGGGGACTACAATTAATTTGGCTGCTCGCCATAAACTTTCAAATGTCTAAATTAATAGAAGCAATTTTAGCATAAATCATGCCAAGTCACTTCATGCTTTATTTCTAGGGAAAAAAATAACACTTTCAAAACCCTAACCCTCGCATCCTGGACATAAATTGTTTCAACTCCTACCCTCAAAACGACGCTATAGAGCACCGCACACCAGAACAACTAGACACAAGGACAGGTTTTTCCCGAATGCCATCACCCTGCTAAACAAATAATTCCCTCAACACTCTCAAACTATTCACTAAGTTGGCATTACTATTGCTATTGGTCTTCTCATAATTCCTGTCGCCCATCTCCTCCCACTTATGACTGCATGATTGTAACTTTGTTGCTTATATCCTTGCGATTTATGTTGATATAGTTTCCTAGTATGATTTGATTGCTTATTGTACCGTATGACTATCATTAAGTGTTGTACCTTATGATTCTTGATGAATTATCTTGTCTTTTTATGTACACTGAGAGCATATACACCAAAGACAAATTCCTTGTGTGTCCAATCACACTTGGCCAATAAAGAATTGTATTGTATTGTATTGTATTGTATTGTATTGTATTGTATTGTATTGTATTGTATTGTAATCGTAAAAAGACATGATTTGTCTTTCATCTCTCTTGTCCAAAATTAATTCTTTACGTAAAGTTGGATAAATAGTCCACCTATCTAACAATGTTTGTCATCCCCCTGCAGATATAAAGTTGTCCAAAAATGCCAGTGGGAATCTATTATGCTTCAGAATTATTTTGAAACAGACGATGGATCTCTTAGAGCAGGGGTCTCCAATCTTGGCAACTTTAAGCCTGGTGGACTTCAATTCCCAGAGCTTTGCTGGCTGGGGACTTCTGGGAGTTGAAGTCCACCAGGCTTAAAGTTGCCAAGGTTGGAGACCCCTGTCTTAGAGCTAGTCTGGTGGGATGGGATGAGGAGGTCAATCTCCCAGACAGAGGGAGAAGCAATGGAGAGGAGTTAAGAAGCAACTTAGCCCAGATATTATGTGTGAGAGAAAGTGGGTGAAGACAGACCATCCTTAATAGTTCACGGAGTATATTGTAGATTCAGACAGTAGAGTCTTCAGATATTTTTTTTCTGTAGGTGTGAAACAATAAAGAACTCAGCTTGGAAGAATTGCCACGTCATTCTTAAATTTGAGCCAACTGGCAAGAATCTAAATATCAGTGGATAATGTGAGAGCAAGAGAGCCAACCTCTAACAAGCCATTCAGGTCAGTGTAAAAACTAAATAGTCCATAAACCAGGGGTGAAATCCAGCAGGTTCTGACAGGTTCTGGAGAACTGGTGGCAGAAATTTTGAGTCGTTCAGAGAACCGGCAAATACCATCTCTGGCTGGCCCCAGAGTGGTGTGGGAATGGAGATTTTGCAGTATCCTTCCCCTGCCGTGCCCACCAAGCCATTCCCATAGAACTGGTAGTAAAAAAAAATTGGATTTCACCACTGCCATAAACTTATTTCTTCTGGTGTGGGGCAGGGAGTCACATTGTATAAGGAGACAGTATGTATAGGTCTTCTAAAGCACGGGTCTCCAACCTTGGCAACTTTAAGACTTGTGGACTTCAACTCCCACAATTCCCCAGCCAGAAAGACTAAGAGCTCAAGATGCCAAGGTAGTTTATCTGCTTCTTAGCACCACAGGTGACCATCTCCTCAAATGACTGCACCCAGAAGAATGAAGGAAGCTCCAGCTTTGTAAACTCAGAGTTAAATTGGCTCTTAAAGGTAATAGCTTGTTGAGGTTTATGAAACCTTATCTCTTGTTCCTCCATTAATAAATCTGATTAGAGAAGTTGCTTTAAGTCTACTCAGATGACAAGAACTTGGCATGTAAGTTTAGATCTTGGCAGTTTTGAACATGAATGTGCTTATGGACTCCTCCTCCAAGCTACTTGCTTCACCTGAGTAGCAGTTTTGGACTAGTCTTGCCAAAAAGGTGAAATATTTTGTGAGGAGGAAAGCTATCTGTACCATTTACTTTGCAAGAGATTTATGTAAGTTTATCCTATCTGGTCTATAAAGGGCTATATGAGGACTAGATGGCAGCAGAAGTAATTGTTCAAAATTTCTTTTCTGCCAATTGGTGGTTGTCTAGATTTTTGCAGCCGAGATATGAGCAGCCCTAATTTATAATTATGCTCATAAATTAGCCCTAATTTATAATTATGCTCATAAATTTCCAAATGTGCCCAGCAGCCTAAGCACAATGAGTAGGATATGCCCATCTCAGAGTTTTTTGGCAATAATACCAGGGATGAAATGCTCCCAGTTTGGACCGGATCGCCTGATCCGGTAGCAATGGAGGCGGGTGGTTCAGAGAACTGGTAGCAAAAATCCGTGCCACTCCTCTCCATGCCTAGCTGAGCCACACAATCATCAGAGGGGTTTTTTTTTTTACTTTTAAAAGCATTTTTTCTACAACCTCTTCGGCCGAAAAAATGTTTTTAAAAGTAAAAGTAAAAAAAAAAAGCCTCTGATGATCGCGTGGCTCAGCTGGGATCCTCAAAGGCTTTTAAAAGAAAAAATCCCTTTTTTTTCTTTTAAATGCCTCTGATGATCAGGCAACTCAGCTTGGATCGTCAGAGGCATTTAAAAGAAAAAAAGTCTCTGCCGATCAGGCAACTCAGCTGGGATTGTCAGAGCCTTTTGAAAGCATTTTTTTATAACCTCTTCCCCGAAGAGGTTGTAGAAAAAATGGTTTTCAAAGTTTTTAAAAAAATGGCCACGCCCACCCAATCACATTACCCCCCCCCACCAAGCCACACCCACAGAACTGGTAATAACAAATTTTAAATTTCACCACTGAGTAATACCAAAAATGTGACAATTTATATTTTATTTGTGTTATTATGTAAGCTCAACTTCTGGCAAGCAGCACAGGAAAAAAAAACATAATTGGTTCATAATTAACATTAAAGACAGGAAACACATCCTAAGACTATTGCCCGAAGTGATTTAGCCCAGCACTCTGACATCTGGTTCAAACAAAAGACAGACAGTCATCTCTCTGGTATATTTTCCAGATGTTGTTTTTCTAAATGTTTTATTTTTTTCTTATGCCAAGATGGTGTCCTTTTGATTAAACAAATCTCCAAGCACTTTCCATTAATATACTTCAGTCAAATGGCATTATGTTATCTTCCCTTTCTTAGGACAGCTGCCAGTTTTGTATATTCAGGATGTATATGTGATTTTTTATTTTCTCTTCTCACTGAAAGGGCTTTTTGAAACATGAAACTTTTCTTGCCCAAGCTAGAATTTGTAAAGGGAATATCTGTGTGAAAGAACACATTACACAACTGTAAATAAAGCCTTCCCCCACCTCTTGTAAAGAACAGTCAGACCGCTGCACCTGTGTTGTGGCCCGCAGAGTCGGACAGTGAGGAGATTGGGGAGGAACATGGGCCAGTCCTGGGGGCTGGGGAAAGCTCGGACGAGGGCTCTGCATTGGAGGCAGAGAGGGGACCAAGGCCAACTGAGTTATGTGCAGCCTCCAGAGTCTGACAGCGGCGAGGCAGAAGAACAGCGGGAGCCTATTCCCAGTGTGCGCATGCGCAGAGCTGCCAGATGACAAGAACAATTAAGAAAACAGGGTCGACTTGGAAGTAAGGCTTGGAGATGATTGGCCCCTCCCATTAGACATAAAAGAAGAGCAAACGGGACATGAGCTTTTTCAGGAAGTTCATCTGGCCGATTCAAGATTTGAAAGTTCTGTTTGTGACTCTGTGCCAAGTTTGGCCTTGCCCTGCGTCTGGAAATTAGCTCTCTGGCAGCGTCCCACGTGAGATTAGATTAGATTAGATTTATTAAATTTCTATACCGGCCTTCTCCCGAAGGACTCAGGGCGGTGTACAGCCATCATAAAACAATATAAAAATACAAAATTTAAAACAATTTTTAAATAGATTAAATATTTCGGCCGTTACATTAAAACCCTCAATTTTAAAACACCCCATTCCACTGAGATAGATGAGTGTTGATAATCTTCCTCTGAAAGACTGTTTATCAAGCCTTGTGGACTGTAAATGAAAGTAATTTACAGTTGTATAAATAAAAGAGGTTTTGTGTCACTAAGATTGTGCTTTATACTTTCTAAGGAAGCCTAGATCAGAACAACTTGAAACTTCTAAAGTCTTTACCTGCCCAAAAGATGAACAATAATCATAAGTACATTTCATAGAAAAGAATGAATTACAGGTAGGCCTCAATTTACAACAATTTGATTAGCGACCATTCAAAGTTACGATGGCACTGACAAGAGAGCTAAGGACGTGAAATGCTCCCAGTTCGGACCGGTGGCTCGAAGAACCAGTAGCAAAAATACCTACCCACCCCCCATGTCCAGTTGAGCCGCACGATCATCAGAGGCTTTTTTAAAATTATTTTTAAAAGCATTTTTTCTACAACCTCTTCAGCCGAAAAAATGCTTTTGAAAGTAAAAAAGAAAAGCCTTTGATTATCGCGCGGTTCAGCCGGGATCGTCAGAGGCTTTTAAAAGCATTTTTTCTATAACCTCTTTGGCTGAAGAGGTTGTAGGAAAAAATGCCTTTAAAAGCCTCTGACGATCCCACCTGAGTTGCCTAATCGTCAGAGGCTTTTAAAAGCATATTTTTCTGCAACCTCTTAAGGTTGTAGAAAAAATGCTTTTAAAAGTAAAAAAAAAAGGTGACCACGGCCACCCAGTCACATGACCGCCCCACCAAGCCATGCCCACAAAATAAGCCACGCCCACAGAACCAGTAGTAACAAATTTTACATTTCACCACTGCTTATGACCCTTTTTCACACTTTTGACCGCTGCATCGTCTCCATGGTCACATGATCAAAATTCAGATCCTGGGCAACGGACTCATATTTAGGATGGTTGCAGTTTCCCCTGTGTCATATGATCCCCTTTTATAACCTTCTGATGAGCCAAATCAGTGGGGAAGCCAGATTTATTTGACAATCCATGTTACTAACTTAACTGTCGTGATTCTCTTAACAACTGTGGCAAGAAAGGTCATAAAATGGGATAAAACCCACTTAACAGCTGTCTCGCTTAGAAACAGAAATGGGGGGGCTCAGTTGTGCTCCTAAGTCACACAAGTGACCTTGGGGTGGGGGGAGAGCTCCTGACCTGATGTCCTTAGGGTAATAAATCCTATTGTTCTCATCCAGATAATGATGATGGCTGGACTTGAAAGGAGCTGTATTGTAGGAAGTTAGCACCTACCCCTCTCCTAGGAAAATGAGATATTTCAGGAAATATTAAAGGGGCAGAATATTTCTACGCACAGTCACTCATGCGCTAGTCACCTCACGTATTGACTACTTTAACGCTCTCTACATGGGGCTGCCCTTGAGGACCACTCGGAGGCTTCAGCTGGTACAGAATGCAGCCACGCGGGTTGTGATGGGAGGATCCCGATACTCCCATGTTACACCCCTCCTGCGTGACTTGCATTGGCTGCCGGTTGCCCTCCGGGTGAGATTCAAGGTGCTGGTGATGACCTATAAAGCCCTATATGGCTTAGGCCCAGGATATTTGGTGGACCACCTACAGCCAGCAACGATATCCCATTACCCGGTTCGCGCCCATAGAGAGGGCCTGCTCAGGGTGCCATTGGCTAGAGAGTGTCGGCTGGCGGCCCCCAGGGGTAGAGCCTTCTCTGTGGGTGTGCCCACCCTCTGGTATCGACTCCCCTTGGAGCTCCAGTTGGCTCCTGACCCTTGCACCTTCCGCCGCGAATTGAAAACTTGGTTATTCAAGTTCCCGGATCTGGACTGATGGGGTTTTATGGGTTTTTAAATTTTAGTTGGTCTAACTAGATTTTAATTTTGTACTATGACTTTGTGAATTTTATTACGGTGAGCCGCCCTGAGTCCGTTGGAGATAGGGCGGCAAATAAAATAAATAAATAAATAAATTTCCCCTAAAAGGGAGGCAAAACTCAGCCCCCGCCCCACTTTGTTAATGGGCCATTAAGGGCCAGTCTATTCTACGTAACAAAGATCTACCTTCTTCAGGCAGAGCCCAAAGCTCTTTCATTACATCATCACCCAGCAAAAGTCAACCAAGCCTGAGACTCAAATGACAACCTACAAAATTACCCCTGCATGGCCCCAAGGGAGTCTGACAACCAGTCAGAATACAAGCTCAAATTCAAAGCCCAACAGAGGGTATAAATCTCTCTCTCTCTCTCTCTCTCTCTCTCTCTCTCCCTCCCTCCCTCTCTCTCTCTCTCTCTCTCTCTCTCCCATGTGCCTTTTTACCCAGGACCCCAAAACCATGTGGTCCTGCCCGCTATAAAACCATCTTTTCAAGAAGTCTCCATGTTTCCAGTGTCTTTCTCCCCACTTGGAACTGACCCCAGATGGACATGTCTTCCAACAGTATCTTGACCATTAACAACAATGTGCAATAGCATTGTAAGAAGCATGCTTAAAATGTTTACCAACAATAGGCAATTAGCATGCCTGATAGTTGCATTTCTACTTCGGTTGTTAACAGGGGTGAAATGCACTTACCTTCGCTACTGGATCACAAATGTGAGCGCACGGGCGCGCTTCCTCCACACATGTGCAGAGCCTTCTGTGCATGCTCAGAACGTCAAAAACAGGATGTGATGACCAGGAATGGGTTCTACTTACCTTTACTACCGGTTCGCAATGGGATTGCGTGTGTGTGTGTGAGTGAAGCTAGCACGCCCATGCGCAGATCGCTGATGATGACATCTGGGGACAGTGGGCGGGGCCTCCCTCCAGTTTTACTACTGGTTCTTACGAACCGGTCCAAACCGGGGACAACCCATCACTGGTGATGACGTCTGGGCAGGTGGGTGGAGTCTCCTGCCACTGGCGCTACCGGATCACGCAATTCAGATAAATCCGGCTGAATTTCACCCCTGGTTGTTAACATTTGTATCTGAAACCGAGTATCTACATTTGCTTCAGAAACCTTCTTCCCCCTCAGTATCCTGGCCTATTTCACCAAGGTGGTTTGTCCTTTTTTTTTTTTTTTTTTTTGGAATCTGGATTGATTCCTGAAAGACTCAATGGCCTTGCGGCATTTCAGTTGAAATTATTAAAACAAATGAGATGTTTACAGTCTTGTAACTTTAGCCTCCAGGGCAACTAAAAAGAAGAGGAACCAGCAGGAACAATTTGGGGACAAAAGTCAATTTAATCAACCAATAATACAAGATAAATATTCTCATTGGCCCATGTTCGCCCAGTTCCTCAAACAAGTTGTTCACCATGGAAGAACTTTCCCTTCCCAACTCAGAAAAGTGCCAGTTTCCTTCTCAGAAAGATCAGCCAGAAGGTTTAGGATGGCTGTTACGCTTGAACCCGCTGTCATTTGAGCCTGGAGAAATGAGAATAATATTTACATGGAATAAAAATGAGACGGGTTGCCTTGACAACGATCTTTAAAAACATTTCTCATTATTTACAGGACCGTCTTCTGCCAATGAATATCTCCCACCGCCCGATACGCTCTCACAGAGGGGGCCTCCTCAGGGTGCCGTCGGCCAGACAATGCCAGCGGGCGGCCCTCAGGGGGAGAGCATTCTCTGTGGGAGCTCCAGCCCTATGGAATGAACTACCCCCGGATATAAGAAAGATTCCTGACCTCCGTGCCTTCCGACGAGCCTGAAGACTCTACTGTTTCACCAAGCCGGTCTGACTTAAATTTGCGTTAAATTTTAATAGGGTTTTTAGTAGGGGTTTTAATTTTACAGCCAAACAGTTTAATTTATTTTATTAGTTTTAATTTTTATACCTGATTGTTTTAACATGGCTATAAACCGCCCTGAGTCCCATTCGGGAGAAGGGGAAAACTATAACCTATAAACTATCCACAACTAAGCATTTCCTGGTGCTCTCTAAAAGCGTTTCATTACCCTAACTAGGTAACCTCAGAAATGCTAGAAAGGAGTGGGATTTGCTGTTAGTTTATATTCTAGTGCAGTGATGGCTAAGCTTTTCCAGACCGAATGGCCAAAGCATGCACCAAATGCATGCCTGTGCGCCCCCCACATGTGTCTCCCTGCATGCACACACTGCCCCTTCTGCATGTGCCCCATCCCCCTGCATATATGCAGCAGAGAGCTGAAGACCAGTTGGCCGGCGGGAGGTGCATGCACGACAGAGCTGCGCTGAGCTGGGCTGACGGCTCGCGTGCCCACAGAATTCTAGCTGGAGAATTCTGGGAGTTGAAGTCCACAAGTCTTAAAGCTGCCAAATTTGAAGACCCCTGCTCTAGGACGTCCAATGTTCAGCTTTGTGCCATTCGGAACATCTGCAGAAGACTAGGATGTGATATGAAGCATGAAGGGAAGTGAAACTCAGATCTACGGGCAATAGATCTCAGGAGCCTCAGATAGCTCAACAAGCTAACTAGCCTGTTATTGACATTCAGCTGTCTGCAATTATTGCAAGTTCGAGGCTCAAGGTTGACTCAGCCTTCCATCCTTTCTAAGGTAGGTAAATTGAGGACCCAGTTTGTGGGGACAATAAGCTGACTTTGTATAAAAAATATACAAAAGTATGAAGGCTATTGCTTAACGCATTGTAAGCCGCCCTGAGTCTCCGGAGAAGGGCAGCATATAAATCTAATTTTTTTAAAAAAAATTGGTCTTCAGCAGCTGTCACCCACAAGAACAGTGCCCATGCCCAAAGCAAATGATCACCAAATTGTTCATTGCTGGAGGCAAACTATAACTTTCCTTCACTTCTTCTACGTTTTTCAGGAGATCCAGCTATAATTTCACCTAAGTGAAAACTTACAAATGAGTTAAACAGGTTTATGGTAATTCTGTTTTGGATTTGGGCCAATTTATATTATATGCTCTGGGTCTTGGTTGGTTAGAAGCCCCCAATATCCCCCTCCAAAGGTATGAATGTCTTTCCAGAAGAAAAAAAAACCCTACCATATTGCCTCCCATGTCGGTGAGCACCCATCCTGGATGCAATGTGACGCACAGAATCTCATCGTCCTTAAATGACAACGATTGGCACCGTGTCAGCATATTCAGAGCAGCCTAGAACAGAGACATGTCAAGAGCAGGGAATTGCATGAAGAAGGTTCCGTGAACAAGAGAAAATGTATTTTTTTAAAATCATTTGAATGCCAGAAAAATCTTTGTATTTTATTCCATGCCAAATTGGGGTTTGTTTTTGGATAGAGGGCAGGGCAGGGCAGGGCAGGGCAGGGCAGGGCAGAGGACGGGAAAGGGAAGGGAAGGGAAGGGGAAAGGAAAGGAAAGGAAAGGAAAGGAAAGGAAAGGAAAGGAAAGGAAAGGAAAGGAAAGGAAAGGAAAGGAAAGATAGGGAAGAGAAAGAGAAGAGAGGGAAGGGAACATAGGAAAGGGAAGAGAAAGGAGAAGGGAAAGGAAAGGAAAGGAAAGGAAAGGAAAGGAAAGATAGGGAAGGGAGGGGGAAGGGGAAGGGGAAGGGGAAGGAAAGGAAAGATGGGGAAGGGAAGGGGAAGGGGAAGCGGAAGGGGAAAGGAAAGGAAAGGAAAGGAAAGGAAAGATAGGGAAGAGAAAGAGAAGAGAGGGAAGGGAACATAGGAAAGGGAAGAGAAAGGAGAAGGGAAAGGAAAGGAAAGGAAAGGAAAGGAAAGGAAAGGAAAGGAAAGGAAAGGAAAGGAAAGGAAAGGAAAGGAAAGGAAAAGAAAAGATAGGGAAGGGAAGGGAAGGGGAAGGAAAGGAAAGGAAGAAAGGGAAGGGAAGGGAAGGGAAAGGGAAGATAGGGAAGGGGAAGGGGAAGGGGAAGGAAAGGAAAGGAAAGGAAAGGAAAAGAAAGAGAAGATAGGGAAAGGAAAGGAAGGAAGGAAAGATAGGGAAGGGAAAGGGAAGATAGGGAAGGGAAGATAGGGAAAGGAAGATAGGGAAGGGGAAGGGGAAGGAAAGGAAAGGAAAGGAAAGGAAAGGAAAGGAAGAAAGGGAAGGGAAGGGATAGGGAAGGGGAAGGGGAAGGGGAAGGGGAAGGGGAAGGGGAAGGGGAAGGAAAGGAAAGGAAAGGAAAGGAAAGGAAAGGAAAGGAAAGGAAAGGAAAGGAGAGATAGGGAAGGGAAAGAGAAGATAGGGAAGGGAAGGAGAAGGGAAAGGAAAGACAGAGGAAAGGGAAAGGAAAGGAAAACAGGGAAATGAAAGGAAAGGAGAAGGGAAAGGAAAGCAGAGGGAAAGGGAAGAAAAGACAGAGGGAAGGAAAGGGAAGGCAAGGCAAGGCAAGGCAAAGCAAGGCAACGGCTTCATTGAACAACCAAGTTGCTGGTCTCAATGGCGGTCAGTACAATGTTATTTTAATTACCCTCCACGCTTTGCGCCAATGTATATATACTACCTTGCTGCAACGGTAAGGAACAACCTGTCCGTACTTCCACAGGTAAACGTCCGTGATGGAACCGGCATAACTGGACATGTTGATAATGGAGGCTTTGCTGCAGCTCATCCCTTTCTTGGGACTGTCTCGAGATGCCTTCCTCAGCAAAGGCAGGAATGCCTAGAAAAGACAGGCAGAATTTAAGGCAACCACTTATTCATAGGCTTGGAAGCCAGTGATCCCAAGTTGTTGCTAACTATACATTCCCAGCTTTCAGATTTGGGTTAATGTCAGGGTTCCAAGGAACACCCCCAATGAAAGAAAACTCCGAGGCTTGCGTTTCCTCAAAGTTCCACTTTATTAGAGAGGTCATATTGGCACATCTGGGAAAAGCTGAATCTGAAAGCTTCCAGGTTTTCCCCACCCAAATAAAAGTCCAAGTCCCTGCCCAACACCCACATGTCCATCACATGGTCCAATCAAAGCACCATCCCAACTAGAGATACCTCCCAGCTCCAGCCGTCCAAGTGCAGGGCAAGATGTCCTTGACTCTCAGAGAAAGGAATGTTATTTTGACTATATATTATCACCCTGGCTCCCTACAATCCTCCTCCCAGTTTCCTGCAGTAGTAAATGTGGCAGGCCTGAATATCCAACGAAAAAGATGGCTTCCAGGCCTGACACGATCAGCATTAGGGATTGTCATTTTGCAATGTCAAGGGGGAGTCAGCCTTCCATCCTTCCGAGGTTGGTAAAATGAGGACCCAGATTGCTGGGGGGCAATAGGCTGACTATGTAAACCACTTAGAGAGAGCTGCAAAGCACTGTGAAGTGGTGTATAAGTCTAAGAATAGAATAGAATAGAATAGAATAGAATAGAATAGAATAGAATAGAATAGAATAGAATAGAATAGAATAGAATAGAATAGAATAGAATTTTTTATTGGCCAAGTGTGATTGGACATACAAGGAATTTGTCTCTGGTGCATAAGCTCTCACTGTACATAAAAGCTACAAGTGAAAAATCATGATCACAGTCTAAGTCGTAAGTACTATTGCTATTACTATATTTGCAGAACTATGGATTCACCCTAGGAAATCTCTGGCTGCCCTTTCCCATTGCAAAGTCTACGGTCTAAAATCAAACCAGAACCCAGCAATTACTCACAAAAGTCTCTTTTTTTTTTTCATTTGACAGTTTCAATGGGGGCGACTCCCCACACTCAAAAGCTGCATCTCTTCCTCTTAATAGTTGGTCCTGTACCTTCTTTGGATGGAAAAAGCACGCTGCTTTTCTGCCTTCCCCCCTTCCCCCCAGAAAGCCCTGTCGATCAATGATTTCCTGTTTCTGAACATTGGCAGTAGTGAAGAAATGGTCCGAAGAGAGGAAGAGGAAGAGGTGCTTCTACTACCTGGCTAATCATCATGGGACCAATGACATTGGTTTTGTAGACCTCAGCCATGTCTTCAGGTGCTTGAGATTCAACTTTGGAATCATGGGATGCAATTGCTGCATTGTTGATGAGCAGATTCAACCCAATTCCATTCAGCCTCTCCGTGACAATCGTTACAGCCGACTTGATACTGGGTGGATCGGTAATGTCTACGGGAACAAGGAGAAGGTCCAGGTAGGCCTCAATTTACATCTGAAACTTTCTGCTGATGACATTTCTTAAGTGAGTTTTGCCCAGTGGTGAAATCCAATTTTTTTTTTTTTTTACTATCGATTCTGTGGGCGTGGCTTGATGGGCATGGTGTGGCTTGGTGGGCGAGGCACAAGAAGAACACTGCAAAATCTTTATTCTCACCCCACTCCAGGGGGAAAGATATTGCAAAATCTCCATTCCCAACCCACTCTGGGGCCAGCCTGAGGCAGTATTTGCCGGTTCTCCGAACTACTCAAAATTTCCGCTATCGGTTCTCCAGAACCTGTCAGAACCTGCTGGATTTCACCCCTGGTAGAAATGAAGTTTGTATGGATAGTGATAGGGTACTAGTGTCTTTCCTAGCATATGGTCAGGACCACTTACTTAGTGGGATGATCACAATTTCCTGGTGCTGAGCGGCCAAAGTCCTCAAATCCTGAAAGATACAAAAACCAGAGATTTAGGAAAGACCCCAGCTGATGGGCTGATTCTCACATCCCACTAACCTCGGCATTCACATATCTCCTCACTAGATTATAAATATGTGTGTGTGTGTGTGTGTATTACTAAATTAAATCAGTCTTTTTCAAACAAAGACTGTTAATTAACTTTCTTAAAAGCCTACAAAAATCCAAAGAATAAATAATCGTAATCTTACTATGGTTGGCAGAAAGCCCAGAAGCGATTTGCAGGAAACTGATAAGAGAACTAAGATCAAGACGCAAAGGAGAGTGAACGAAGTTGTTCCCTGCAAATTGCCTCAGTCGTCGTCCTTCCTTAAATAGGCTAAGGGAGTGGCCAATTAGCCCCAAGCCTTACTCTTGAGGAGACCTCCTCCTGAGGAGCCACTCCTGCCCTTTGGCAGCTCTGCGCACCCGTGCATTGAGAAGAGGCGGCTCCTCTTCGTCCTCTTCACTGATAGGAGCTTCTGAAGGCCCTGGCTGAATCCCCGCCTCTGGGACCACATCTTCTTCAGCCTCCTAATTGTCTGACTTGAGTGCCAGCTGCACAGGCTGCTGCCGCAGCACCACACTGGCCTCCTCACTGTTGGATTCAGCTACTAGCTGCACAGGCTGCTGACGGACCACAACAGCAACTCTATAACTGTCTGGTTTGGTTCTGCAACCTAACAAGACAGACACAGACTTCAGAGGATAATTAGAACTTCAGAAAAAACAATTGCTACCAACCTGCCTTCCACTGAGGACCCGTATATTGCACGAGTCAAAAAGAGGGCTGGGAAAATATCTACAGACCCCTCGCATCCTGGACATAAATTGTCTCAACTCCTACCCTCAAAATGACACTACAGAGCACTGTACACCGGAACAACTAGACACAAGGACCATTTTCCCCGAATGCCATCACTCTGCTAACAAATAATTCCCTCAATGCTGTGAAACTAGTTACTAAATCTTCACTACTATTAATCTCCTCATCGTTCCTATCATCCATCTCCACCCGCTTATGACTGTATGACTGTAACCTTGTTGTTAGTATCCTTAAGATTTATATTGACTGTTTCCTAATATGATTTGATTGTTTATTTGTTTCCCTATGACTGTCATTAAGTGTTGTACCTTATGATTCTTGACGAATGTAACTTTTCTTTTATGTACACCAAGTGTGCATGCACCAAGAAAAATTCCTTGTGTGTCCAATCATACTTGGCCAATAAAGAATTCTATTCTATTCTATTCTGTTCTGTTCTGTTCTGTTCTGTTCTGTTCTGTTCTGTTCTGTTCTGTTCTACTCTACTCTACTCTACTCTACTCTACTCTACTCTATATTTAAGGCATATTGAAGGTATTACAGTATTATTATTGTTGTTGAAAAAGAGAGAAAGTATAATAGTGACGGGGGGGGGGTGCTAAAGAGAAAACTTAAGCACCCAAACTATTATATGTTGTTTTGGAAAAACATTTTCTGAGCTGTAAAGATGACAAGCACAACAACTATCACCAAAGTAAGTAAGGAAGCGTCTTCAAAGCCTGCATCCACAACATCATCGCCTTCAAATCAGCGCTCAATAGAGAGTATGCTCGGACCAGAGAAATCAAGCTCAACCTTGAAGATACAGAGCATACAAGCAATATTACTTACGATACAAGAAACAATGACAAGGACACAGGAATCAATAGCAAAGAACCATGAAGAGATAAAAAGAAATCACAAAGGGATTAAAAACGACATGGGAGAAATGAAAGGAGACATCAAAAGAATGGATGATAAAATAGGAAACATCAAACAAGCCATCACTAAGAAACGAACAGAGAATACAAACGGTAGAGGAAAAAACATGGAACAAACAGATATCTCCTCACTAACTATTTTTAGAGGCTGTGCTTCACTCATCCTCGGCTCGCTGCAGAAACAGTCTCAATTTGAGCTGTCTGAGTTCTGAAGTAGTGTCTTCTCTTTTCCACAACAAAGGTTTTGCCATATTAACAATCTGCAACACCACCTCATTAACAAGGATAATGAAGATCCTTTGCACAGGTTGAACTGGTGCACCAATTGCGACCCTATTTGGATCGGGAGGCTCTCCTCATGGTCACTCATGCCCTTGTCACCTCACAGTTAGATTATTGCAACGCGCTCTACATGGGGCTACCCTTGAAAAGTGTTCAGAGACTACAGTTGGTCCAGAATGCAGCTGCGCGAGCTGTCGTAGGGGCGCCTAGGTACACCCACATTACACCAATTATCTGCAAGCTGAACTGGCTCCCTATTGGTCTCTGGTCACAATTCAAGGTTTTGGTTATTACCTTTAAAGCCATACATGGCTCAGGGCCAGGGTATCTTTGAGACCACCTTCTACCGCATAACTCTCAATGACCGGTAAGATCCGACAGAGTTGGTCTCCTCCGGGTCCCGTCAGCTAAACAATGCCGGCTGGCTGGCCCGTGGGAGTGGGTCTTCTCTGTGGCTGCCCCAGCTCTCTGGAACCAGTTACCTCCTGAGGTCCGGACCATCCCCACCCTATTGACCTTCCGAAAAGAGGTGAAGACCTGGCTTTTCTGGCAGGCCTGGGGCCGTTGATCTTGCTCTTGCAATCTGGCGAGATCCGGCCATGAATGGTGTGAATGAGTTTTAATGTTTTTAATGTTTTTAATTCTTAAATGTTTTTTATAATGATTTTAAATGCATTGAGAGCTGCCCTGGGTCTTTGGAGAGGGGCGGCATACAAATTGAATTAATAAAATAAATTAATAAATAAATAAAGATGACGCAGCCCTGAACAAGGATTTGTCCGGTTCCTGTTGTACCCTTAATGATACAGTGTGTGTATCCCCATTTTGTTTTGGATTGCAGGACAAATCAAATCCTTGGCTTTAGCAGGAGGAAACTGCCACATTATGCCCATCTGACACTTCTGAAGTGAGTGCTAAGTTTCACTCTTTTGAAGGTGCCGCGAGCAGGGGATCACCAAAAGTGGTGGGATTCGGCCAGTTCGCAACACTTTGGGAGAACCGGTTGTTAACTTTCTGAGCAGTTTGGCAAACTGGTTGTTGGAAGAAATTATTAGGGCAGAGAACCGGTTGTTAAATTACTTGAATCCCACCACTGATCACCAACCTTTCGGACCTCAGGGACCACTAAATTCATAATTTTAAATCCCACGGATCAGTAGTAAGAATTTTTTAAAAAGATAAATAGTATTTAGTGCAATATAAAAAATGCAAATAATTTTTCTGCAGATCACCAAAATTTTCTCCACGGACCACCAGTTGGTGACCACTGCCCTAGAGCACTTGGTTTAGCAGTCTTTTGGGAAGAGTTTTCCCCCTTTTCTCTTGTAGCTTGAATAAAACATGAATAAAACATTATTCCATAGTGGCCTTCTGAAAGACAGGTAAATCCGGGGTTCAAAAATAGTTTGGCGATGGGGGACAGATGGAGGATGAAGCAGGAGAGAAATTAAAAGCAAAAAAAAAGTGAAGATGCATTTAAAAAGCATATATAATTGTGGGGAGAAAAATCCTAATTGTTTTTAAGAGAGAAAGATCCATATACTATTAATATATTATTAGCTCAAGCATTTAACATTTTAGTCAAATCCTGAGTTTGCACCTCATAGATACACCCTGTTCCATCTTATTTCTACCATATAAAGATAGTTTAAAAATCAACAGAGAACACAGCTCCTGAATCTTTTCTTTGATATGTGGATTTTGTTTTCAGTAAGGAAGAATGATTCTCTTAGGTATCCCAGGGTCTTCAATGGAGCAGTTTGTCATCAAATGACAAATCTTCTTCCCTTATTTTTACTGTAGTTTATCATCACATTTTCAGTAGCTATCACCAAATCTTTATCATGGTCATAGTCCGGTGGAGTACAGTCAATATTGGACAGCTGTGTTTTCCCCCAAAGTTATATTATCTATTAAACTATTAATATTATTAAATCTAACACCCCTCCCCAAGGTCTTTAAGAGAACATGATCAAATCCTATGAATGAAAGAGCCTTCACATTTCTTACATTGTCAATACAAAAGTTAAAATCTAATATCTGGTATTCATTTCCAATTTCCTAGCACCCCTTGGGGCATCCAAAGTCAAGCTTAATCTTGGAAAACTAATTGGCTAGTTCTGATTCAAGGCAATAAAACACACCTGTGAAAATGTGACTCCCAAGAGTTATGCCAGTATTTGGCTTCCTATCTGTTGTTGGCCCTGATTTCAATGTTAAACCATCTTTAAAGACTGTGAGTCAACTTCCCTCTCATAACAGACCTCACCCTATGAGATACCTGAGAACGTGGTCCCTCTGGATCCCGGCAGGTTGCAAAGATCCATTGTGGTGGATTGCTTTTCTGAGCCAGTTGTTTGATCATCTCCAGACCGATGCCCCGATTAGATCCTGTCACCAGGACACTGCGTGGATTCAGCCCTTCCATATTTCCTTGCCAGCCAGATAATCTAGAACAACTCCAGAAAAATAACTGTGGTGGCTGCCTTCTCTATATACACCTTTACTCGTTTCTCTCTCGCTATTCCAAGTGTTTTCAAACACCTAATCTTATATAACGCTCACGGTGCAACGAAGAGGAAAACTGATATGATGGTGCAACGCCTGGATTTTATAAATATCTGGGTGACCTTTGGACATTTCAGGCTTCCTCCTACAGGCTTGCAGATTTTCTAACTGAGCTATAGAATCTGAGACCTCCCTACTTTCCATACGCCTTTGTAAAAGTTGCCACAAAAAGACAAACAGGGAATTGGGGACAAAGATGAAGCAATGCAAAGAGAAATGCAAGCAACAGTTATTCGGTGTGAACAATTTAGCTAAAGATAAGCCATGGTTGCCAACCACAACATTTGGATCATTAAAAAAAAAGAAAAGAAAAGTAAACCAACTGTATTATGGTGTAAGGTGCTATATGTATATAACAAGGGAGAGGCCTCACTACACTCACTACACAAAGAGCATTGGTGGTGCAGCAGATTAAAATGGTGTTAAGTGACACCAGCTGCCTGCCCTGAGTTTCCAGAGAAGGGCGGCATATAAATTGAACCAATAAACAATAAACCGATAAACACTCAGGGTGGAAAAGACTGAAACAAAAGAGGCAGTTACTCAGTGGCACAATATTTGCTCTGTGTGCAAATCTCCTATGTTCAGATGTTACTGACACCAATTAAAGCTAGATAAACAGTCACAAAATGGTACCTGCCCACAGTCATTGAGTAGTCTACAAGTTAAACATATCATCGTCATCATCATCACCATCTTCATCTTCTTCTTCCTCATCATCATTTCTAGCCACTTTTATTGTTTATCCATCTTCTCTTCAATCACAGGTAGAACTCCCTCAATGCAGTCCTCAACTTACGACCACAATAGATTCTTCAACTTACGACAGCAATAGATTCTTCAACTTACGACCCCAACAGATTCCTCAATTTATGACCCCAACAGATTCCTCAATTTATGACCACAATGGATTCTTCAACTTACAACCCCAACAGAGCCCAAAAATTCCTCTGGCTAAGCAAGGCAGTCATTGAGTTTTGCCCCATTGGATGACTTTGCTTGCCGCCGTGGATACGTGAATCACTGCCGTTGTTAAGTTAGACACCCGGTTGTTAAGCGAATCTGGCTTCCCCGTGGACTTTGCTTGTCAGGAGGTTGCAAATGGGGATCAAATAACCCTGGGGACACGGCAACTGTCAGAAATACATGCCAGTTACCAATTTTGATTACGTGACCACAAGGATGCTGCAATGGTCGTTAAGTGTGGGAAAGGGTTATTGCACACTTTTTTCAGTACTGTTCTAAGTTTGAACAGTCACTAAACAAGTGGTTGTAAATTGAGGACTATCTGCAATTGCCATTAGCCAAAGCAGGAAATCTGTCTGAATATACACAATAAAAAAAGCCATTCTGAGCCGGATCATAATAAACTGATTTCTTCATTGCCTAGCAATGAATCCCCTTGGGTCCCTGTTTCCTCTTCCTTTAAGAGGTCACTTTTAAAGCACAATTCATTACCAGGAGATTTATCAAAACAATTACCCGTATTTTCCGGCGTATAAGACGACTTTCTAACATGCAAAAATCTTCTCAAAAGTCGGGGGTCGTCTTATACGCCGGGTGTCGGTCTCCTGTAACCAGGCAGACCAGCCCGAAAGGCTTTGATGAGCCTTAAATGGCTCTAAGGAGCCAAGCTGAATTGCCTGCTGAGTTGCCGCTAATCAGCTGAGTTACACGCAAGCCCTGTGTAAAAGGGAAAAACGTCCCTTTTACACCACGCTGGCCATCCCAGCTGCTAATTTTTGCCCCTCCAGCTTGCTTACCTTAGCTGCTAGCAGCAACGCTTGGCTTGCCTTGCCTGCAATCCATTGCATCAGCAAGCAACTAAATCTCCCTGCCTGCAATCAAGCAGGCAGGGAGTTGTGGTCTTCAACTCCCAGAATTACTCAGCCAGCAAAGCAAAGCTGGCTGAGGAATTCTGGGAGTTGAAGTCTACAAGTCTTAAACTTGCCAAAGTTGCAGACCCCTGTTCTATTGGGTAAGTTTTTTTCCCCTTTGGGAGCTTTAAAAAAAATAGTTAATTGGTGGGGGGGGGGGGGGGTTAGTTGTTCTTTTTTAAACCTAGCCATTTAAAGGCTAGATCTAAGTTTTAGGCTAGGAAGTTTTAAATTTAGCTTTCAAATAAAAAAAATAAAAATAAAAATAAAATAATATTTGTGCAGCTTTCTGAGATTTAGTGTGTTTCTGTAGTATTTCACTCTAACTACACAAACGCACAAAATATCACAAAGCTGTATGTGGAATTTTGTGTGTGTAAAGTGTGAAAGTTGTTTTTTGGGGGGCTTTTTGTGGCTGTGTGAGGTCCCTGCTTGTTGCAGGGGCCATTTTGGGTCTAGCATAGCTGCTTTTACATTGTGGGTGAGCCAGTTGATGTTTTTTAATTTTTATTTGGTGTGCGTTGGAAGAGAGGTCGTCTTATACAGCAAGTATAGCCCAAACCCTATATTTTTACAGGAAAAGTCAGGGGTCGTCTTATACGCTCAGTCGTCTTATACACCGGAAAATACGGTACTGCAATCACATCAAATGAATAAGCAACTTAATACGACCATTGTCCTAGTGAACCAGCTATGTGCTGCAGCTGCCAAAAAAATCAACACAAATCTAAACTGCATCAACAGAGGGATAGAATCAAGATCACGTGAAGTGTTAATACCCCTTTATAATGCCTTGGTAAGGCCACACTTGGAATACCGCATTCAGTTTTGGTCGCCACGATGTAAAAAAGATGTGGAGACTCTAGAAAGAGTGCAGAGAAGAGCAACCAAGAGGATGAGGGGACTGGAGGCTAAAACATATGAAGAACGGTTGCAAGAACTGGGTATGTCTAGTTTAATGAAAAGAAGGACTAGGGGAGACGTGATAGCAGTGTTCCAATATCTCAGGGGCTGCCCCAAAGAAGAGGGAGTCAAGCTATTCTCCAAAGCCCCTGAGGGCAGGATAAGAAGCAACGGGTGGAAACTAATCAAGGAGAGAAGCAACTTCGAACTAAGGAGAAATTTCCTGACAGTGAGAACAATTCATTGGTGGAACTACATGCCTCCAGAAGTTGTGAATGCTCCAACACTGGAAGTTTTTAAGAAAATGTTGGATAACCATTTGTATAAAATGATATAGGGCTTTCTGCCTAAGCAGAGGGTTGCACTAGAAGATCTCCAAGACCCCTTCCAACTCTGCTATTCTGTTCCTGTTCCTGTTATTCTTATTCCTATTATTCCTATTCCATTCTAACTAAAGATGATCTCCACCATTAACAAATGAATTAGCTGACAACCTTTATAAATTCTTACTCTTAGTTCAATGAGGGCGGGAGCTGCCTTTGTGCAGTGTAAAGTTGCGGCATTCATCGAAATATCTTGATTGTTCCAAAGAGCACAGTTCAACCCTGAGCTGCAAATCTTCTCCTTTTATGGCTATCATTTGGTGGCTTTATGAAAGCAGTTCTGTGCTGAGAAAAGCGAGTGACTTTTCTTCTGCATCTTTACTTGCAATCCAACTAGCTGGGAAGTAATCCAGATCAAAAGGTGTGAAAAGCATTGAGTGTGATGGGGTGTGTGTGCATGTAGTGTTTCGTTTGCATAACCAGTGGTGGGTTCCTCCCGGTTCAGCCCGGTTCAGCCGAACCGGTAGCAGTAACGATATGACATCACCGAACCGGTTCTTCCCCCCTGCCCCCCACCCCCGCGTTATTCTTACTTTTTATTTGGCCCCACCCCCAATCTATTGCTGCCTCCTGAGCCCCAGCTAATCAGCTAGAAGGAAAAAAACTGTTTAAACTCTTGCCGCCGGGCTTCAAAGGGCCACCCTACAGCTGATCAGTGGTAAAAGGCAGTGTGGTGGTAGACCGGTGCCTCCAAAAACAAATGAGTAGACCAGTGTCTGCAAAAATATATGAGTAGACCGGTGCCTGCAAAAATAAATGGGTAGACCGATACAGCTCTATGAGCAGTTAAAAACCTGGTAGACCAGTACCTCTGCTAAATCCTAAAGAATTGTCACATGACCATCAAGCCATGCCCACAAAATAAGCCACACCCACAGAACCGGTAGTAAAAAATTTTAGAACCCACCCCTGTGCAAAACCTAGATATGTCTCCATGAACAGTTACGATAAATCTCACAAGGACCATGTTGTCTGTTGTTCGGGCTCCATCGTGAATCCTATAAGATCTAACAGCAACTTCTTCTAGTTTTTTTCCCCCCACCCTAAATGTAACTACTGTACTTTTTTATTTTTCATTGGATATGGTTCTTGAGCTCTCTTGAACAATGCCTTGGTGCTAAAACAAGAACGGGAAAACAGCAACTGCTGAAATACTCATGAGATTTTCGGCATGCTTCAAGAACTTTACGGACTCCAGATAATGGCGAACCTGTCCGTGAGCTTGCACGATGTCCCATGATCTCACCTTTTCATGGCGGGTTGGTAGACCGCAACCTTATCTCTTTACAATTTACCAAACAGACAAGTCTCAGAATAGTTTAAATTAAACTGTTTTTATTTACATCAATAAAACAAGTCTATTAAAAGAACATCAGTAGTCAGTTTCCTTTTGCAGTGTCCTCAGCTCTTTCTGCCATCGCTCTGTGCGATTGGAGTCCGGGCAGTGGAGGGATTCAGCCGGTTCGCACCCCTTCAGGAGAACCGGTTGTTAACTTTCTGAGCAGTTTGGTGAACTGGTTGTTGGAAGAAATCATTAGGGCAGAGAACCGGTTGTTCAATTACTTCAATCCCACCACTGAGTCCGGGTCTTTCTTCCTCAGAAGGAAGAGGCTTTAGTGACTTCAGCTTTGCCTCTGACCCCGAACTGAGTTGCCTGCTAGCTAGCAACTCTTTATATACTGTCTCAGTGGCAGTTAGAAAAGCCCAGGAGATTCAAAACTAGAAGCTGCGCTCTGACTGGCTTATTCAATTATCTAAGCCAAAAGTCATCAATAGGCACAGCAACTGGGAGGGCATTTTTTTCTCTCACGCACCTCCATCTTGCAGAACAAAATCTGTAGGATTTTAATCAGTCTTTCAAAGGCCTTTATTATTTTAGCTTTACTTTTGGGCTGGGGAGAAGACTGCTTTGGAGATTCAGCCTAGGACCCTTGTGAGTTTAGAGTTTAGAGTTTATTGCATTTATATACCGCCCTTCTCCCCGAGGGGACTCAGGGCAGTTTACAGCCATATTAAATAGTCACATATAAAAATTAAAACTAATAAAATAATTAAACTATTTGGCCGTAAAATTTAAAACCCCTAAAAATCCCTATTAAAATTAGCACTAATTTAAGTCAGAGCGGCTTGATGAAATAGTAGGGTCTTCAGGGCTCGTCGGAAGGCACGGAGGTCAGGAATCTTTCTTATATCCGGGGGTAGTTCATTCCATAGGGCTGGGGCTCCCACAGAGAATGCTCTCCCCCTGGGGGCCGCCCACCGGCATTGTCTGACAGACGGCACTCTGAGGAGGCCCTCTCTGTGAGAGCGTATCGGGCGGTGGGAGGTATTCATTGGCAGAAGACGGTCCTGTAAATATCCCAGTCCTAAGCCATGGAGCGCTTTGAAGATGGTAACTAACACCTTGAAACGCACACGGAAGACCACCGGAAGCCAGTGCAGCTCGCGCAAGAGGGGAGTTACCCGGGAGCGACGAGTCGCTCCCATAACCACTCGCGCGGCCGCATTCTGGACCAGCTGAAGTCTCCGGGTGCTCCTCAAGGGGAGCCCCATGTAGAGAGCATTACAGTAGTCCAAACGGGAAGTGACGAGAGCGTGAGTGACTGTGCGTAGGGCGTCCCGATCCAGAAAGGGACGCAACTGGGCAATCAGGCGGACCTGATAAAAAGCCCCCCTGGCCACGGCCGTCATATGATCGTCTAAAGACAGCCGTGCATCCAGGAGGACGCCCAAGTTGCGAACCCTCTCTGAGGGGGGCAAGATCTCATCCCCAGGACCTGTCAGTCAGGAATTAACAAGAAAAACAAGTGCTAGCATGATCAAGGTCCAGTCCAACAACTAAGGCAAAGGGTATGGGGTGCAGTGGCAACATTCGGTGTTTTTTTGCTCCCACCAGCCCAATCCCATCTGATTTCCAGGCTTGTGCATTTAGCTTTTGGGTCAACTTACATTCTGTCCTTGGCAAAAATCCACAGTGGAAATACAAAGCAGAGAAGCAGGCCTATCCTGAATTTGCATCAAAGAATATGTTGCTCTGTTGTGAAAGGAAGCTGCAAAGGGGAAGAAAATTTATTTATTTATTTATTATTTATTTATTTATTTATTTATTTATTTATTTATTTATTTATTTATTTATTTATTTATTTATTTATTTATTTATTTATTTATTTATTTATTTATAAATTTGTATACCGCCCTTCTCCCTGAGGACTCAGGGCGGTGAACAGCCAAGTAAAAACATAAACTACAAACATTAAAATACAATTAAAAAGATATTTATAAATTTGGCCCCTTGAATAAAATTAATAACAAACAATTAAAAACATTTAAAAAGTGTTAGGCCAGCCCGGCTTGCTGGAAAAAGAAGGTTTTAAGGGCACGATGGAAGGCTTAGGTTTTAAGGACACTTAGAAGAGGGCAAGAGAAAGTGAGCTTGGTAGTTGTAGATTTGTACAACTTTCTGGGTGCGTTGTGGATGGAAAATCCACATCTTCCTATGCTCCTTGTGGAATCTTAGAGTTGGCATTGCAAAGGGAGCCAGCCAGGGAGGATGATCCAGCTGGTCCAGAATGCGGCCGCGCGGGTGGTTATCAGAGCGACGTGGCGCTCCCATGTGACCCCCCTCCTGCGCACTGGCTCCCAGTGGTCTTCAGGGTGCGCTTCAAGGTCTTGGTTACCACCTTCAGAGCGCTCCATGGCTTAGGACCTGGGTACTTAAAAGACCGCCTTCTGCCATCAGTAGCCTCTCATCGACCAGTACACTCCCATAGAGAGGGGCTCCTCAGGGTGCCGTCGGCCAAACAGTGTTGACTGGCGGTCTCCAGGGGGAGAGCCTTCTCTGTGAGGGCACCTACCATCTGGAATGAGCTCCCCCCAGAGATACGGAGGATCCCAGATTTATGCACTTTCCACCGCGCCCTCAAAACATTTTTATTCCAGCAGGCTGGCCTGGCCTGACTCTCCCTTTTAAATTGGCTTTTAAGTTTTATATAAATTGGGTGTTTTAAATTCGACTGAAGCCTAAATTATTTAATATATTTTTAATAGTCTTTTAACTTTTTTTTTTATTGAAAAAGTTTTACAATACAATTTTTCAGCCCCTCCCTTCCCCCCCTCCCCCTCCCCCTTCCCCCGCCCTGACTTCCACTATTAAACAATCATATAAAACAATCAACAGCTAGCAACTTTTTAGGTGAGATCTAGCTAAAAAATATAACAAATTTAACCTTAAGTAATAAAAAAATATTCCAAACTTATAACATCTATTACCCCCCTAGCCAAATATATAACCACATAAATCATTTATAAAAACTGATAAAAATCTAACTTCGAGCATCTTAAATTTTAAATTAAAATATCACATAAATATTTGACATTAACTATAATTCCCAATAATCAATCTTAATAGTATTTCTTAACCGGTCAAATATAACAATCAGCATCAGACAAGATAAGAAGAAAAAACATTAAGTAAGGTAACACATTTAACCTTAAATAGTAAAAAATTTAAACTAAACTCATGACATCTTTTAGACCCCTAATCAAATACATCATTTAAAAAAAAAAAAACCTAACAAATATAAATTCTAGCATAAAATGTAATATAAATGCACAAAATATGTCAAACAATACATCATATAAATTCAATTATATAACGATATAATTAATAAACCTTATTATCACTCAAGTGCTACTTGAAACTTCTTACTTTGATATTTATTCTGCGTATATTCTACCCATTTCTTCCACTCCTTAACAAAAGCTTCATGGGTCCTATCTTTCAGGTATGCAGAAATCTTAGCCATTTCTGCAAAATTAGACATCTTCAATATCCATTCCTCTATAGTAGGTACACTATCCTTCTTCCAATATTGTCCAATTCGTAATCTAGCTGCAGTAAGCATATATAAAATTAATCTCGTTTCAGTTGATGAACGGCTCTTAACTATTCCCAGCAAAAAAACCTGAGGAGAAAATTCAAGCTTCTTCCTCAAGATATTCTGCATTACCCACCAAAGTCTGATCCAAAATGCTTTCAATTTTCTGCATGTCCACCAAATGTGAAAATATGTTGCATCCAAACAATCACATCTCCAACATTTAGGTTGAACATTTCGATACATACATGATAACTTTTTAGGATCTAAATGCCACCTGTAAAACATCTTATAAAAGTTTTCCCTCAAGTTCTGTGCTTGTGTAAATTTAACATTCTGGACCCAAATCTTCTCCCATGTTTCCAACATTACTGGTTCTGCAAAATTCTGTGCCCATTTTATCATACAGTCTTTAACAAATTCACCCTCTGAATCTCTTTCTAACAGTAAATTATACACTCGCTTAATATGCATCGGCCCTTTACATTTTATCTGAGTCACCAAATCTTCTTCATGTAACATTAGTCCAATTTTCTGATCTTCTCTCCATCTCGCTTGTAGTTGATAATACTGCAACCAAGTTAAATTCACTCCTTCTTCCAACAGGGTATTCAAAGGTTTCAAACTCCATCTGCCCCCTTCATTAAAAAGTATCTCTTTATACAACAACCCCCCGAGTGACTTTATATTTGGCAAAATCTGCCCAAGATCCAACCACAAAGGTATTTTGTAATCCAATTGAAGCTGGTGCTTCTTCCAGACTCTCATCAAAGCATGTCTTAAAGTATGACTGTTAAATACTCTGTCTCTCTTATCTTCATAAAGTAAATATGCATGCCATCCAAATTCCAAGTCGTGGCCTTCTATGTTCAAAATTTCTGTTTTTGTTGTTCCAATCCAATCTCCAACTTGTGTCAGCACTGCAGCCTCATAATATAGACATAGATTTGGAACTTTAAGGCCACCTCTTTCACGAACATCTTGCATAATTTTAAGTTTAACTCTTGGTTTTTTCCCGTTCCAGATAAATTTATTTAAACCTGCTTGCCATTCCATCAGAAACTTATCACTTTTAAGCACCGGAATCATTTGAAACAAAAACAGAAATCTAGGTAGAACGTTCATCTTAACAGCTGCTATTCTATCAAGCAAAGATAGTTGCAGCTTCTTCCATGTTTCAAGATCCTTTTGAATCTTATGCCAGAGTTCCTCATAATTATTTTGAAAAAGTTTTATATTGGATGCTGCAACTTGAACTCCTAGATATTTCACCTTTGTAACTATTTCAAAGCCTGCCAACCTTTCAAGCTCAATCCTTTGTGGTTCCGACATATTTTTAACTATCATCTTAGTCTTTTTCTGGTTCAGTCTTTTAACTTTTGTATGATGTATTTTACCTAAGGCTGTTCACCGCCCTGAGTCCTTCGGGAGTAGGGCGGTATATAAATTTAACAAAATAAATAAATAAATGATCTAAGTTTTTAAAAAAACAAAAAACCTCTGTTTTTATGATCCTGTAATCCCTTAATTCAGGGTAGAGTCAGGGTGATTGGATGGACCGGAGCGTTTGCTGGCCAGATACCCTCCCTAACACCATGCGGAGTTAGCAGCAGATTCTTTTTTGGCTTTGTGTCATAGGAGAGAAACATCTACTACTACCTAGAATTGAACTCTCAGTTCAAATATTTTTATTAGTTTTAAACTAGGGAAATACAAAGAAAAATGAAAATAATGGGAAAATAAGAGAGGAAAAGGGAAAGAGAGAAAAGTGTAGGGGAAGGGGGAAAAAGAAAAGCAACTCCTTTTGGTGCAGTAGAATAAGGTAGTAACATAAAACCTCAACTTTTCTGAAATTGCAAGTGTGTAGAAAGATTTGGGTAGACCCAAAATTGCCTTTTGGTTAGCATTATTCTTCATTGGACTTTGCTCCAATGTTCCTCCTTCCTATTTAATTTTTTGAAACTTTTATCTATGGCTCCAAGTTCCTTGAAAAGTTTATCTAAAGTCAATAAACCTACTAGAGCAGGCTGCCATGCGAGGTTTTATGAGAACAACCAGGGTTTGGATTTCCTCCATGAGTTTAGCAAGTCTTTACAGCATCTGGACAAGCAATAATTGATTCAGCCTGTTCAATCAGCAAAAACATAACACCGAAGTTATTTAAACTCGTGGCTCTTTCTTCCAAACGGACTTAGGTTAAACAGGTTGGTGCTGGGCAGTGGCAGTGATTCAAAAGCTTTTACTACCGGTTCTGTGGGCATGGCGTGGCATGGCGGGCATGGCAGGGGAAGGATACTATAAAATCTCCATTCCCACCCCACTCCAGGGGAAGGTTACTGCAAAATCCCCATTTCCTCCCGATCAGCTGGGACTCGGGAGGCAGAGAATAGATGAGGGTGGGGTCAGCCAGAGGTGGTATTTGCTGGTTCTCTGAACTACTCAAAACTTCCGCTACCGGTTCTCCAGAACTGGTCAGAACCTGCTGAAACCCACCTCTGATGCTGTGTCTTCTCCCATGTCCTCTTCCGCCACCTTGTGGTCTCTTTAGGTATGTACTGGGTTACTTATACAGATCGTCCTCAACTTATGACTACAATTCAGCCCAAAGTTTCTGTTGCTGTGAGTCATTTGTTAAGCAAGTTTTGTCCCAGTTTACGACCTTCCTGGCCACAGCTGTTAAGTGAATCAGCAGGGTTGATAAGTTAGGGTTAGGAAAGAGAAGGAGAGGAAGAACGAAGTAGGAGGAGAAAGAGGAAGGAAGACAAGGGGAGGAGAAGAAGAAAGGTTGGAGTAAAGGTAAAGGGTAAAAGAGCAGCCCCGAAAAAGTAAAAATGAAAAATGAAAGTTAAAAGAAAAGATGAATGAAAAATGATGGAAATGGCTGTACATGTAAATGTGTTTATGAGAAATAAAAATAAAAAACTTTTTTGGGAAAAAAATGCTTTACTTTTTAAAGCATTTTTTTACTACCGGTTTGGGCGAATCGGTAGTAAAAAATGCTTTAAAAAGTTTTTTAAAAAGGTTCCGACGATCACGTGGCACAGCTGCAATCATTGGAACCTCTTTTTAGAAAACTTTTTAAAAGCATTTTTTTACTACCGATTCGCCCAAACCAGTAGTTTTTATCACTACCGGTTTGCTCAAACCGGAGCGAACTGGTAGCATTTCACCCCTGGTCTGGGGCTTCAGTCACAGACTGAAAGATGCAGCTCCTGTTACATCAGAAATTCTGTCCAAGAAGGTGATGCCATTTCAAAATGGAGAACCTGTATTTTGTACCTTCCTTCACTTTGACATCCTTGTTGTATGGTCCAGGATAATTCTGATTAACTTCCTTTCCTGCAAAGAGTACCTTATGAAGTTTTCTCACTCCAAAAGAAGTGAAGCAGTAGCAGTGCAGTGCGAAACATTGACTTAAGCTTCACGTAAGGTCTACAAATACTGACTTTTGCATTGAATTAGTTAAATATAAAACAAAGCTCTCTCTGATTATTTATATCAACTGCTCTTCTTATGCTTTGATACTGGAAGGAAAACTTAACAGTCATAGAGTTGGAAGAGACCTTGGAGGTCATTTAATCCAACCCCCTGCTCTCTCCAGGAGACCTATACTTTTTTTGATAGATGGCTGTCCAGTGTCTTCTTTTTCTTTTTTTTTTAAGTTTTTCAGTTTTATTTCTTATACACATAATATAAAATATACATTTTCTTATACATAATTAATCATACATATACATGTTTTCCTTAAAGAAAGCATTAAAATAAGGCATTTTAATTATATTCGGAGTTGCTCTTCTACCCTCATTTCACAACAAACCTTCTTCTTCTCCTCCTCTTTCCCTTCCCTCCCTCCTCTCCTCTCCTACTTTCTCCTTCCTCCTCTCCTACCCAGTGGTGGGTTTCAATTTTTTTTACTACCGGTTCTGTGGGCGTGGCTTGGTGGGCATGGCATTCCTTGGTGGGCATGGCAGGGGAAGGTACTGTAAAATCTCCATTTCCTCCCAGTCAGCTGGGACTTGGGAGGCAGAGAATAGATGGGGGCGGGACCAGTCAGAATTTTTATTACCGGTTCTCCGAACTACTCAAAATTTCCACTATCGGTTCTCCAGAACTGGTCAGAACATGCTGAAACCCACCTCTGCTCCTACCTCATCCTACTTCCCCTTCCTTTGCCCCACTCCTCTCTTCTTTTCCCCCTTCTCACCTTCTCTCCTACTCCTATCCCCTACCCTTCCTTCCTCCTTCTCCTTTTCCCTTTCTTCCATTCCTCTCCCTCCCTCTCCTCTTCCTCCCCTCTTCTTTCTATCTTCTTTGCTATATAATATTCTTCTTGTTTGGTAACCGAGCAATTCCTGTATTCTAATAGTATATACCTTCTTTCAATTTCTTTTCAGATTTATTTTATCTATCAGTATTATCATCATAATTGTACATTTATATTTATTATCTTCTTTCTCCCCCCCCCCCCCATCCCTCTTTTTCATTTACTCTGGTGTCATCTGGGTTTCTATTTCTTCTTAAAAGCTTCCGGTGTTGGGAACACCCACAATTTCCAAAGGCATTTTTTTCCTCTGGTTAAAACAGAGGTCCTCAAACTTGGCAGCTTTAAGACTTGTGGACTTCAACTCCCAGAATTCTCCAGCCAGCTGGCTGGAGAATTCTGGGAGTTTAAGTCCACAAGTCTTAAAGCTGCCAAGTTTGAGGACCTCTGGGTTAAAACTTCCACATTCAGGTTTGGTAAACCACAGTAAATTAAAACCCTGGCCTGAACCATTTCTGCCTTCAAATATCTTAGCACTCTGCTATACTTCAGTTCCCAGCATCCTTCATTATATGGACCTGCTGGCTGGCATTGGACAACCACGATTCTCTCCTTGGTAAGGTTTTTAAACAGACTATGATTAAAGTGATGTTGCAGAATGGCCACACGGTGGCCCCAAAACCCTCTTTTTAAATCCAGAGAAGGAAACACACTACATCTGTGGGGAGATTGTGGTGAAGAAATTCTCCAGATGGCCTTTATTTTTATTTTATTTATTTTATTTATTTGTCAAGCATGTATTAGATAACAGATATAAGTATAAACATGGTTATGAATACAGGAAATGGATATGGATAAATGGGGACAGTAGGACAGGGATGGAAGGCATGTTGGTGCGCTTATGCACATCCTTTACAGACCTCTTAGGAATGGGGTGAGGTCGACAGTAGACAGTCTAAGGTTAAAGTTTTGGGGGGTTGGGGATGAAATCAAGAGTCAGGTAGTGCATTCCAGGCATTGACCACTCTGTGGCTGAAGTTGTATTTTCTGCAATCGAGTTTGGAGAGGTTTACCTTAAGTTTGTATATATTGTTTGCTCATGTATTGTTGTGATTGAAGCTGAAGTAGTCATTGACCGGGTAGGATGTTGTAGCAGATAATTTTATGCTTAGGTTGGACCGAAGGCGGCAAAGTTCTAAGTTGTCTAAGGCCAAAATTTCAAGTCTGGTGGCATAAGATATTCTGTTGTGAGTAGAGGAGTAGAGGACTCTTCTCGTGAAATATCTTTGGACTCGTTCAATTGTATTAATGTCCGATTTTCAGTGCGGGTTCCAGGCAGATGAGCTGTATTCAAGAGTTGGTCTGGCAAAAGTTTTGTATGCCCTAGTTTGCAGTTCAATATTACCGGAGAAGAAGCTATGCAAGATTAGGTTAATAAGTCTTAATGCCTTTTAAGTTTCCTGTCGATTTCCTAATGGAAGAGGAAATCCACAGCTTAAGACTTGGCACGCTGAGCAATAAGGAGAATTCCAGAATTTTCTGTGGGTTCACAAATCGTAGGAAATCTGAGGGGCAGCACTTCTAGGAGACTGGGAGACGCTGCCATTTTGGAGGGGCTGAAGATGAGAATGGGATGCTTCCCACTCACACTTTGTAACACACACACACACACACACACACACACACACACACACACACACACACCAACAGCCTAAAGTGCAGTGCCAAAATTTAGGGGTAAGATGCTTTGCAAAATGGGATGGGGGTGGGGATATTTCAGAGGGAAAAATGATATTGGTAGCTTTCGGTCCCAATGAATTAGGAGAGATGTTTAGGGGTGTAATTTGGATACTTGGAAGCTCATTTGACCTGTAGATTGTCCATCCCTATCCTAAATCTGGTTTCTCTGGAAATAGCTTACTGGCCTGAGCCAACTGTAGCTTATAAATAACATTTTAGAGCAGGGGTCCCCAACCCGCAGTTTAGTGGGTTGTTAAGGGAGTCACACACACAGTTTTACCACCCTTATTTTTGCCACATTTGAGCCAGCAGTGTGCAGCAGAAGCCACAAAAGCTTATACGATCCTGGGTTGTATAAGCAGAGGCGTAGAATTGGTGGTGAAATCCAAATTTTTTTTACTACCAGTTCTGTGGGCATGGCTTGGTGGGCGTGGCATGCCTTGGGGTGTGTGGCTTGGGGGGCGTGGCAGGGAAAGGATACTGCAAAATCTCCATTCCCACCCCACTCCAAGGGAAGGATACTGCAAAATCCCCATTCCCTCCCCACTCCTGGGGGAAGTCTAGTGAAGAGAAGGACCAGGGGAGACATGATAGAAGTCTTCCAGTATTTGAGGGGCTAATATAGAAAGGAGGAGGTCAAACTACTTTCCAAGGCATCCGAAGGCCAGACAAGGAATAATGGGTGGAAACTGACCAAGGAGAGATTCAACTTATAAAGCAGAATTTTTCCTGAAAGTGAGAGCCATCAACCCGTGGAACAGAAGTTGCCTTTGGAAGTTGTGGGAGCTTCATCCCTGGAAGCTTTCAAGAAGAGACTGGATTGCCATTTGTCAGGGTCTCCTGCTTGGGTGGGGGATTAGATTAGATGATCTACAAGGTCTCTTCCAACTTTGTTACTCGGTTAAAAGCAAAAAGCCTTTTGAGATGGACTTTTCAGCTCATCTACGAAGAACAAATTCTTCCACTGAGATTGCATTTTTTTTTTGCTTGTTTCTTGTCATGTGGGATTTCCCACTTCTAAACCAGTTGGGCCACCTGTGCATTCAAGCGCAGCTTCCATTGTTGTTGCTGGATCTTGATACTAAGGGGACGGAAACATCTGCATTGTTTCTAAAAGAGGGAACTGGCTTCCTGCTGGCTTCACACTCAGCTTATTCATCCTCAGTGCTTCGAGGGGAAGTGGGAGCGGGGGGGGGGGAGGCAGAGAGGGAAAAGTGGTTTTCTCTTCTTGCACAGGATTCTATTTCTTCCCTTCCAACTTCCTTTGGATGAAGTAACGGTGAGATCAGGGTCTGTGATAAAATAAAGAAAGCCAGGGTTTCCAAGCGTTCGTTTCAGTATTCAAGTATTCTCTCAAAGAATCTGAAATCATCGGTTTCTGGCAAAATAAAAAATAAAAAATCAGGAGGTTGATAGCACCTTTTCTGACTAACGAACTCATAAAAAGGCATAAGTGAACCGCAATTTATTTCATCATGCATATATTTTTGTGTGTGTTTTGCTACTCTATACTAACACAGTCTTCTCCGATAAACTGTTTCTGTGCTCTGCTGTACTTCTGTTCTGCCAAAGTCCTGGATTTTCATCTAAATTAAGAGATAGTTTGGGTGCTCGTGTGTTTTCAAGACCTACCTTCTTTCCTTCCTTCCTTCCTTCCTTCCTTCCTTCCTTCCTTCCTTCCTTCCTTCCTTCCTTCCTTCCGTCCGTCCGTCCGTCCTCCCTCCCTCCCTCCTTCCCACTTTTTTTTTTAATTAGATTTATATGCCGCCCTTCTCCTGAGACTCAGGGCAGCTTACAATGTGTTAAGCAATAGCCTTCATACTTTTGTATATTTTTTATACAAAGTCAGCTTATTGCCCCCACAAACTGGGTCCTCATTTCACCTACCTTAGAAAGGATGGAAGGCTGAGTCAACCTTGATCCTTGAACTTGCAATAATTGCAGACAGGTGAATGTTAATAACAGGCTATTAGCCTGTTGAGCTATCTGAGGCTCTTTCTTTCTTTCTTTCTTTCTTTCTTTCTTTCTTTCTTTCTTTCTTTCTTTCTTTCTTTCTCTTTCCTTCCTTCCTTCCTTCCTTCCTTCCTTCCTTCCTTCCTTCCTTCCTTCCTCTCTCTCTTCTTCCTTTTCCATCCATCCTTCCTTCCTTCTTTCCTTTTTTCCTTCCTTCCTTCCTTCCTTCCTTCCACAACCAAATGATTACTGAATAAAACTACTCCAAATTTTGTTATTAGGGGTCCTAAGGAAGCATTTACACAACTGTGCATTTTGGACTATTTTTTCCTGCATGAACCAGAATGGAGAAAACTCGGGCTTCTCTACTACAACAAATATATATATATTTGTTTGCAGAAATCAACGCCATAATCTTTTTGCAATTGCTTAGTCCCTCCTGGCACATTGTTTCGCTTAGTTACTCTACTACTATTCTCAAACATTTCCATAGACTAGAATAAGAACATAGTATCTGTTTGATCTTTGTGTTTATACGGCAGCCACCAAGCAGAAGATGAAGCTGCTTCCCCATCAGTGGATATTTGTGGCTATTATTTTCTCTCGTTTTTTCTAGCTTGCTGAATTTCCCAGTGCAGTTTACAACATCGAAAGAAAAGGGCTGGATGTGCATGGCACATGACCCAGTGAGTAGCTAACCATATTCTGCAAACTCAACCTGTGTAGTTAGTTTATTGTTTGGTATGATGTGTAAATGCAGGAAACCTGTTTATGCAGTCATGAATAAGTGAAAGACAAGTAAACATATTGCTCAAATACAATCAACAACTTTTTAAAAATATAAACAGTTCAGCAACATATAAAAACAGCTTCCAGAAAAAGAAAAGGAGATCAGAAGGATTGTAACAAGATTTCAAGAATGTTCAATAAGAGGTCCCCAACATGAACAGTGCTTTACCATCATTAACCAAGCCATTGCTCATGGTGGAGCTCAGCTAAATATGCCTCTTAATTCTCTCTATATAGATTGCTACAGAACAAGCCTTTAGCAATTCAGAACTGTAAAAATTATACCTGTAGAGAGAACTTTCTTAGATTAAATGCAAAAAGAAAGAAAGAAAGAAAGAAAGAAAGAAAGAAAGAAAGAAAGAAAGAAAGAAAGAAAGAAAGAAAGAAACCACCCACGCCTCTCAAAATTATAGACATATATTCATATAAATTTATACCTGTTTAAAAGTTCTATACAGAGAAGCAAGGATGGATGCGCAACCTCCATCCCGTCCTCACCTGAGATCATCCAAAGGACAACCAGTGTTATTTCTATCCCTCATATGGATCAGAATCTCGATGGAAATGGATCTTTATACTTCATTTCATCTAAGGTCCTCAGATGCTGTCTTCTTACCCACCCACCCCTTCTCCCAAAAAGTGGTCAGATACTGGATGAAAATTATCCAGGATTCTGGGGTCCACCGATGACTTCTTGGTGAAGAGGCAAACCAAGACCCCTTTAAGAAGTCAAGGAATAATCCCATCGTCCAAAGAAGAATTCATGTCATCTTCTTCTTCTCTGGGATTGGCTGAAGGGAAAGCAAAATGTCCAGGAAAGTCAGGAAGATCCATAGTCATCTGCCATCTACTGTTACCCCCACACACACCTACCCACCACCAGCATCTCCAGAATCCCAGTGTCCTGGTTGGCTTTGGATGGAAAGCTGGCAGAGCTTTCCATGAAACCCCTGGTAGAAATAATTGGAACAATTGATGCTGTCAATTACGGATCAACAGAGTTGGGTGGGACCTTGTAGGTCATCTAGTCCATCAATAAGTTGATGAATCCCAAATGGCTCAAGTCTCTCCATCCAATTCTAAGGAAGTGATTCAAGTTTTCCCCCCTATGATTGTTGATCTACGAAGTCATTTATTGGTCTGCTTCAGGCACCAGACTACTTCTCCAGGGTGATGGTTTATGGTCCTGGCAGTTGACTGATAGTTGTAGATTCCAGATGTCGCTTCCCACTTCCTCATCTGCTTGTTGTCTTCTTCTAATTGTCTAAAAGGTATTCGAATGGCTGTTATCAACAATCAAATCATTCTTTTTCCCATTCTTTGACCTCCGTAATCACCCTCCACCTATGAAAATACAATTCTCCCCCTTTACACAAGCTTTCCATTCATTTTACGGTTATGTTTTTATAATTGATATGGGTTGATTGCAGTGTATGTGCTTTGATCCCAATGTATAGGTAAAGGTAAAGGTTCCCCTCGCACATATGTGCTAGTCGTTCCCGACTCTAGGGGACAGTGCTCAACTCCGTTTCAAAGCCGAAGAGCCAGCACTGTCCGTGGTCATGTGGCCGGCATGACTCAATGCCAAAGGCACATGGAACGCTGTTACCTTCCCACCAAAGTGGTCCCTAATTTTCTACTTGCATATTTTCTACCCTAACCCTAACCCTCACCCATCTATACATTCCAATATATAGAATATGTTTATACTTAGGGTCCTATTCCCAGCAGAACATCTCATCGCTCATGGATACAAACACTTTGAAGTTAGTAGGACTTATTAAGTCGACAAACCGATACCTGAAATAGGAGGTGGCTGCTTTAATGAACTGCAGTAATGCAGTGAGCTGAGCAGTGCTTTTACTGAATCATTTTTGAATTATGCAAGGCATTAGTCCATTAAATCCATTAAACAAATATATATTACTTTGGGGATGGAAACAGGACAGAAAAAGATATGAATAATGCAAGAAGGTATTTCTTTTGTTTCAGGATATATAATGGTGCAGTGTCATGTTTAATTGTTGTGCAATGGAGTAAGGGCAGAAGCGAGGCTACAGATTGGAGCACAGTGTGGTATTTTTAATTCATGTTCTTACCAGGAAATACCCCTCTGATTTTTTTTTTTTTTTCATGTGATAGAAACTAAAATACTTCCGCGGAAGGTGGAGCATTCAAGAGCAAGAGGCAAATCGGCAGTGTCCAGAGTGAAAGGAAATTCTTTTAGCCTGCCCTGTTTTAATCGGAGGGAAAGGAATGCATCACGAACACATCTAGACCAGAAGAGAAGACTTAACACACCGGACAGTCAAGCCCTAACTGAACTCAACAATAAGTTGGATTAATCTCCCCCCGGGATTGGTGAGTACTTGATTTAAGGATCCCTCTGGAAAGACCAAACCAAATCTCTGAAATGCTGGATTATAGGAGAGAGAACCTGGGTTCCTAGTGGATTTTCATCCAGAGTCTGTAGAGGAAGACCGGAATGCTGGGATAAGATGGACTGAAGTGCTATAGCCCTAAGCGGATTATTAATGGAATCTAGTGCCCAACTACCTCTCTAGTGTGGCATTGTAGAATGATCCATTCCTTAATCTGAAGTCTTGTTTATCAGACGTGTTCCATTTTTTCCTCTGTAAAGCAGCCTTCGCTTATCTTTGAAGGAGTACCCAACACTCCCTGGGGCGATGAAACGGGGGCTCAAGTCTAAGTTATTATTATAATACTGCTTTCCTCTAAACTATCAGCAGGTATCAGTGCACCTGAGAACAATATCCATCCAGGATCCATTTTTTCCCCCTCTCTCTTATCTTTTGATGTATATGTGGGGTTTCTCCTTTTTTTTTTCCAACTATAGATTATCCATATCTTTTGGACCCAAATGTCTTTTGGCTAGCACTGGGTTATGGGACACATCTGGGGACTGAAATGTTGCAACGGATCAGAATGACGGTCAACATTGTGAAACTTAGCCATAGGAGCCAGTGGGACCTGCTGGGCTTGGCATTAAAAGAAAAAAAAGTGATCACGGGAAAAACTAGAATCGTGGCTGGCAAGAAAACATGTACACTAATGTTGGTCCATTGAAGTGGTTTCCCCCCACCCACTCAATCCCTTAGTTTGATAGATGTTCCACAGAGCAATCTTCCCCAGTTTGGTATCTGCGAATGCTTGATTCTTATTCCCATCTTCTGCATTTAGCAGGCAATTTGGTGGATATTGTTGGGAAGTCAGAAGGTTGTGGTCAAAGGCAAACTGGAAGATCTCATGCAGCGGAACAGACTAGAATGAGGCTCACACGCGACATAGGAAGCTATCAAGTGGGCTGTTTAGTTTGGCTTAGTATAGTGCACCAAATGAACTTAGCCTATTGTAATTAATTCAATAAAACCAAATCAGATCTTAATATATGAGCATGGTTAATAATAATGCACCCAGGGAAAATGAGTCCTCTGGACATCTTAAATGCTACTACACATCTCCCAACTCTGATTTACCGTATATAGGTTTATTTCAGAGGTAGGTTTCAGCAGGTTCTGACCAGGTCTGGAGAACCGGTAGTGGGAATTTTGAAACCCACCACTGGTTTATTTCTTACCATAGGAGAACCCAAGACCAGTGCAGGGACATTTCTGAAAACATCCGTGATCCATAAAGTTCTCCATGTCTCTTTTATATTGCGAATAGAATAGAATAGAATAGAATAGAATAGAATAGAATAGAATAGAATAGAATAGAATAGAATAGAATAGAATAGAATAGAATAGAATAGAATAGAATAGAAACCTTGCAGGTTTTCTAATCCAACCCCCTGTTTAGGAAACCTTATACCACTTCAGACAAATGGTTATCCAACATCTTCTTAAAAACTTCCAGTGTTGGAGCATTCACAACTTCACAACTTCTGCAGGCAAGTTGTTCCACTGATGAATTGTTCTGTCAGGAAATTTCTCCTTAGTTCCAAGTTGCTTCTCTCCTTGATTAGTTTCCACCTATTGCTTCTTGTCCTGTGCTTTAGAGAAAAAGCTTGACTCCCTCTTCTTTGTGGCAATTCATCCTTTTAAACACACTTGAATTGTGTCCAATACTGCCATTGTGGAATTAGTGGACTGACTGGCAACTTAGACCGGGGTTTATCCCTCCCCCCCACCCCAATTTTAACCCCAGGCCAACAACCCTGAGGAATAGTTCTAATGTCAACTTTCCAGAAAACCCCCCAACTCCTTTCAGCCTTGGAAGCCATATTAGGCTGGAAGCTGCCATCTACTCTCAAATGTGGGACATCAGCCCTGCAGTGTTTGACAAAACCCCTCTGGCTCGGCCTGCCGAGTGCCTTGAACCACCATTCAGAGGTAGATGGCTTTGCAAGCGGCTTTTCTGGGAAAGCGAGCGAGCGTGTGTGAACCTGTGTCCATCTGGCATCCTGCCTTACACAGCATCTGTGTATGGAAAGACTGGGATGAAGAGGGGGGTAGGATGTTGGATAGAGAAGAGATGGTTGCCATGGCAGAGACAGGCCTTGGGGAGAGCTGGCCTTGTTTGGAAGGAAGCACATCTTGATTTTTGCAGCCGTCTACAAAAACCCAGCCTGCCAAGGAGACCGAATGTGAACGGCAGATAATGCCAGAGGCTTCCTCTCGGCCTGCCCTGGGTCAGCCAGCCTGTATCCACAGCCCAGATCCCACGTGGGCCCTTCCTTGTGGGCTGATTTATTATTGTTAGCTGAAAGGAAGTGGCTCAGCAAATAACAAATTCCTCATCCTTTCAGAAATTAACTCTGCCCTGCCCTGCTGCCTGGAGGAGTCCAAGTGCCCCTGAGCCCAACCCTCCTGCTACGGTTGACATGCCCAGAATAACAATTGGCAGATGCCGCAAACCTACATCCTAGCAATGGCATCGTTAAGAGGTTACAAAATCTCTGCTGGTTGAACTTCCGCCAGAAATTGCCTCACCGATTCATCTAAAAGGATTGTTTTAAATTTGTCTTGGGCCAAATTGCTTTAATTCAATTTTTACTCTGCTTTAAATTTTGTATTTTATGTGTTGGATTTTATGTCCGTTCACCGACCTGAGTCCTTCGGGAGTAGGGAGGTATAGAAATCAAATAAATAAATAAATTTATTCTCCAAAGCACCTGAGGGCAGGATAAGACGCAATGAGTAGGAAGTCCCAAAGATGCTTTTTCGAGAATGCAACTGAACTTCCTTGGGGTTTTTTTCTTCTTCTTTGAAGAGGTTTCACTTCTCATCCCAGAAGCTTCTTCAGCTCTGATGGGATGGTGTGGGAATGGAAGGATTTATATTCCTTGCAGACAGCTGGTCCTTTGCATCCTTTTAGAGGACAGGTCTCCAAACTTGGCAACCTTAAGACTTGTGGACTTCAACTCTCAGAATTCCCCAGCCAGCCATGCTTGAGAGGGTCATTGAAGCACTTGGAGGTTTATCTGACTGAGAATCTCTACAGACAAATGGGTGGAAGCTTGTTAAAGGGGAGAAATTTCCTGACAGAACAACTCATTAGTGGAATACCTTGCCTTCTGGGGTTGTGGATCCTCCATCATGGAAGGTTTTCAAAAATAGACTTCAAAAATGGAGACCCATTTGATCGGGATGCTATAAAGTTCCTACCTTGAGTAGAGGATTCAATTAGAAGATTTCTAAGGTCCCTTTTAGCTCTATGATTCATGGTGGCGCAGTGGTTAGAATGCAGTATTGCAGGCAACCTCTGCCCACAGTCTGGAGTTCGATCCTGGCCAGCTCAAGGTTTGACTCAGCCGTTCCTTCTTCCATGGTTGGTAAAATGAAGACTCAGATTGTTAGGGGCAATAGCTTGACTCTGTAACCCGCTTAGAGAGGGTTGTGGAGCACCGTGAAACAGTATAGAAGTGCTATTGCTATTTGACTTCAGAGTGAGCAGTCCTCATGAACAAAATGCATATCCAGAGAGTCCCACCCACTTTTGGGGCCCAATGGCCAGCGGGCATCAAATTGCTGACTGTTGCTGTGATTCAGGCAGCATTTTGCCCCAAGCCATGTGCAGAGAAATCCTCTCTTGTTGGGGCACGCTGGCACAGTCTCTCTTCCTGTTGGAGTGTGAGCTGTACAAGTGTGTTACTGGGGCACATGTGATCTAAGTTTATTGTTTCCATTTCTTTTTGAGTTATATCTTTGTTTTCCTGGAGCCTAAGGCAGTGCTAGGGAAGGGAAGGGACACTGGGTTAGCTAAACAAATGCAAATGAATATATAAGTTCTGGCCTACATTTTATGCCCTCTAGTATGTGATGCTTTGCCCAATAATCTAGAAAGTATAAAAGAGTTTGGAATGAAGCATCACAGGCATGTTAGTCACCACTAAAACCAACCCATCAAAGCATTTATTTATAAATAACATAAAAACCAAGTTCCCTGTCGTAATTGTTTTGGCAAACTACTAAATAGAGTTGCTTAATGACAGTTACTGGATATGAATCTAACTCTGGGACTTATTTTTCCACCCTAAGAGTTCGCGTCGGAGGAAGGATTCATTGCTCCAAGAAAATAACAGAATGCTTTGCGTCAATTGCATACCGTCGATGAATTTGTGCAATTCTATTTCTACAGCTGTACGATTTGTACAATTAATTTGAGGAAGTGTGAAAGTGCTTAAAACGATTCTAACTTCTTAAACTCTAAGCAGAGTTATTAACACATGTTTTTGTACGCCAGGGTCCATTTTATCAAATGCTACAACGTCCTTTATTTAAAAAAAACATTGATCTCGGTATAATAATACTGTCAGAAATCAGCAGATGGCAGCAACTTCAAGATAAACACTGACAGCTCATTTCCTGGTGGTTTTTTTTCTTTTTTCCTACAAAAGCTTATGCTACAATAGATTCCCAACAACTCCCCCCCACCCCCCACCTTAATGGAAGTGAAAAATCATTTTTGCTGCAAAAGCCCAATTTGGCAGCCTTGTTGGAAATCTTGTTCAAGTCACTGCCTCATCCAGGCATACATATACTTGTGAAGAAGTCTTTCCAAGATCCATTAATCTGTTGGTTTATTGAATTAACTCAGCTGCTTCAATTTGGACAACTTGCTGTTTCAAACATTAGCAAACCCTGTTTTAACTTAATGAATTGCATAAATGTAACCGATGGCTACCCTTACACTTAGCCTAGCTAGATGGCTCAGTGGCTAAGATGTTGAGCTTGTCAATCAGAAAGATCTGGCAGTTTGGCGGTTCGAATCCTAGTATAAGTCTCCTGTGTGAGCAGGGGGTTGGACTAGATGACCCCCAAGGTCCCTTTCAACTCTGTTATTGTTACTTATTTATTCAAGGAAAAAAGAAAGCCTGGAGAAGGGTCTCGTCAAAGTTTTCTTCAACAGAGTTTGGGGGGTCACAGCTTTCCCCACTCATTTTTACCCTCTATATAGGTAGTCCTCGACTTACGACAACTGAGCCCCAAATTTCTGCTGCTAAGCAAAACAGTTGTGCAATTTGCTGCATTTCAGCCTTTTTAACAACCTCTTTGGCCGAAGAGGTTGTTTTAAAAAATGCTTTTAAAAGGCTTTGACGATCCCAGCTGAGCTGCCTGATCATCAGAGACTTTTGTTTTTACTTTTAAAAGCATTTTTTCGGCCGAAGAGGTTGTAGAAAAAATGCTTTTAAATTATTATTTTTTTTTAAAAAAAAGCCTCTGATGATTGCGCTGCTCATCTGGGCATGGGGGAGGGGGGCAGGGATTTTTGCTACCGGTTCTCCGAACCACCTGCCGCCATCGCTACCGGATCGGGCAATCCGGTCCGAACCAGGAGCATTTCACCGTTGGTTTGAACCCAAGCGCTGGATGGAGAGTTGAAAAGGTCACAGGCAGGCCTAACCTGGCTCAGCAGGGTTGCAGAAGTGTCCTTGGGAGGCCATTCATTGCTGCTGGAGGTTACCCTCCCCCCCCCTTTTTTTTTTTTTTGCAGATAAGGCTTCTGTGTGTGCCAAGGGCAGGATATAAATAAAACCGTGCTCCAAAAGGAAATGTGTCTCTAGCAGGAAAGACAAGAAAACAAGCATGTGATTAAATAAGTCACTGGATGATAAAGTGCCTTTGGAAAAGGACTTTTATCTCAGTAATTGCAAACAGAAGGAAGGGACCAGAGTCACCAACAGGCTAAAAGTAACATCCAGCTTAAAACTGCCAAAGGTTCATCTACAAATATGGAGAGATCACTGTGGCTATTGTTGTGGTCGGCTATCACAATTCCCTGTAGTTCATGGAATCAGGGTTTACTCGATCGACACAATTGTATGCGTTCACACAACACAGGGGAATCCTCGACTCAACAACCACAGTCGAGCCCCAAATTTATGCTGCTGAGCAAGACGGTCGATATGAGAATTTTGTCCCATTTGACGACTTTTCTGGCCACAGCTTTTAAGCGAATCGCGGTTAAGTTAGTAACGTGGTCACAAAATGAATCGGGCTTCAAGGTCGCAAAAGTGGATCACATGACTTCAACCACCATAAATACGAACCAGTGGCCAAACGTCCGAATTCTGATCCCATGATGTGACCATGGGGATGCTGCAATGGTCAAAAATGTGAAAAATGGTCATAACTCAGTGCCGTTATGTTCAAATGGTCATTAAATAAACTTAGTGAGTTGAAGACTACTCTTATACTACTATAAACTAACTCAGGGGTCAGCAACCTGTGGCTCTTTGGGCCCTCTGCTATGGCTCCTTGTCAGGTGATCCCACCACTGGCTGGCCTCTCCCCTCCCAGTCACTCCTCGCCTGGCCTGAGAAGGTAAGGGCGATGGTGGGGGATGGAGAAGCGGCCAGGGCAGAGACAGGGAGATACAGAGAGAGGTGGGGAGAGGGAGGGAGGAAGGGAGGGAGGGAGGGAGAGAGAGAGAGATGTCAAAAGGATTTTGTGGTTCCCGGTGTTTTTTAACAATTGGTTCTCTGCCCTAATGACCAGTTGGGTAGGCATGGTGGTGGTCATGTGACTGGTAGAAGTGAGTGACATCAAATTGGCCATGCCCACCCAGGTTTTGTGGCTCCCGGTGTTTTCTTTTCTGTGGAAAACGGGTCCAAATTGCTCTTTGAGTATTTAAGATTGCAGACCCCTGAACTAACCTGGCTTGGGCCAATTAATATATTGTAAAAGGGCTTTTTACTCATTTGTAGTTGTGTTGAGTAGACTCCTAAACCCGGGATGGGTAAAGAAGGAAGCTTCAGGAATGAAACATAAAGTGAAAAGCCCTGAACTTGAAAATTGTATCTTTTGGTAGCATTAAAACTCATTCAAGCCACCCTAGAAGAGTAAACATCCAAAGTTACCTTTCGTATGCTTTTCCCAATGTAGTTACTTAGCAAATAAGCATCACCCCAGATTGTTACAAAGCTTTGCAAATTGAAGAGGAAACAAACAGTGTTGCTTTTAGGCCATGGGAGTTGCACCAGGATTTGTTTAGTAATCAAGGAAACAAAAAAGAGAAACGGCCAGACTGATGCAGGGTGGAAAATTCAACAGATCAAACCAACGGCATGAAAGTAAAACCAATTTTAGAAATATTTCTGCAGGGAATGGTTGCCATGTTGGAATTAATGTCTCTTACTTTCTTTTCGCTCAGTGTTTCCTGTGATCCCAACCAAGGTGTTTTCTAAGCCATGATATGTGGCTTGATCCATTTGCAAACTCAATCAGTTGTGCTCATGGCAATATGTGAATGTTCATCAGAATGTTAGTTTTAAATTTCTACTTTCAGCCAGCAATTCATCCATTCTTATCAGTATCCCACCGAAACGCACATAACAGTGAAAACGAAAAGCTAGTTAGTTATTTAGCATGTTGGACTAAAAGCTCAGAGCTGTGTTTCTCAACTTTTGGCAAGTTTTAAGATAAGCAGACTTCTCCTGCTTATCTTAAGCCATGGGAATTCTGGGAGCTGAAATCACCTTATTTTAAAGGTGCTAAAATTGAGGGGAAAAAGGAACACAACAGCTCAGTGGCTAAGGTTGACATCGAAAGGTCGGCAGTTCAGCGGTTCGAATCCCTAGGGCCGCGTAATTGGGTGAGCTCCCGTTACGAGTCTCAGCTTCTGCCAACCTAGCAGTTCAAAAGCACATAAAAAATGCAAGTAGAAAAATAGGGACCACCTTTGGTGGGAAGGTAACAGTGTTCCGTGTGCCTTTGGCATTGAGTCATGCCAGCCACATGACCACGGAGACGTCTTCTGACAGCGCTGGCTCTTCAGCTTTGAAATGGAGATGAGCACCGCCCCGTAGAGTCGGGAATGACTAGCACATATGTGCGAGGGGAACCTTTACCTTTACCCCTTTATCCAATTTGCTAATCAGGTTCCCCATATCTCAGTAAAGGCTTAATACTAGTCGAAATCCTAATATGAAGTAGGGTGATATGTGCGAGGGGAACATTTACCTTTATCTTTAAAGTTGAGAAACACTGACTTAGAGGAAAGGGAAAAAAAATAAATGTAAGAAATAGGTAAATAATAGAAATTTCCATTCTCAGCATTTATTTTTAATCACGTTGGACAGCCAGTACTTCTCTAATAAGTATTCCATCTGGCATAAATCTCAGTTTGTTTTCTCTCCCAAGTTATTCATACCGAAACCTGCTGGATACCAGAATGTGTTCTCTCTTGGCTGCACAAGAGCGCATTCCTCAAGCAGTAAATTCACCCTGCGTTGCCCTCTGAAGCACCCCAGGTGATTACATGCCTGTGTTGGCACACCTTCGCAACTCTCTACCCACTCTTGGATCAAAGCCGCTGGGTTTGCAGGCTGTGTATTTGGCACACTGTGGTTTCTTAGGGAACCGTCCAATACAAGATATGCGAGCACAAAGACAGAATCCATATATGGCTAACAGCATTGTGCTTTTCTGAGCCTGGGTTTTCCCAACTCACGCAAAACCCCTGTTTTGCTTAACTACAGTTTACAGGATAAAGTAAACTTGATTGGTTTCACAGCAAATGTTAAACTCCAAACTGTGGACTAGTTTTACTGTACATACATTTGCTCGGTATATTAATCCTCAAATGTTTGAATTTGGAATTGTTGTGGTCCGTCAGCAGCCTGCGGAGCTGGCAGTGGAGTCGGACAGTGAGGAGGCTGAGGAAAAACATGGGCCAGTCCTGGAGGCTGGAGAAGGCTCGGATGAGGGCTCTGCGTCGGAGGCAGGGATGGGGCCGGGGCCATCTGGGAGTGATGTGAAGACTCCGGAGCCTCCAGAGGTTGACAGTAGAGAGGCAGAGGAACAGGAGCAGCCTGTTCCTAGTGCACGCGTGAGAAGAGCTGCCAGAAGGCAAGAGCAGCTGAAGCAAAAAGGACAACTCGGGAGTAAGGCCAAGAGATGATTGGCACATACACTGTTGTACACCTCCTATGCAGCACAATAGAGGTGGGTTTCAGCAGGTTCTGACCAGTTCTGGAGAACCGGTAGTGGAAATTTTGAGTAGTTCAGAGAACCGTTAAATACCTCTGACTGGCCCCGCTCCTATCTATTCTCTGCCTCCGAAGTCCCAGCTGATTGGGGGGAAATGGGGATTTTGCAGTGACCTTCCCCTGGACTGGGAAGGGAATGGAGATTTTACAGTATCCTTCCCCTGGAATGGGGTGGGAATGGAGATTTGACAGTATCCTTCCCCTGCCACGCCCGCCAAGCCACGCCCACAGAACCGGTAGTGAAAAAAAAATTTGAATCCTTCCACTGCAGCACAAGGCGATGCTCATCAACCGAGGAAGCAGCTGACTCAGCAACTGGTGGCAAAATGGCCAGCCCAGCTGTTTTTGTCCCTTACATCGGAGGAGGGGCCATAAAACAAACATGCAACAGGCCCCTTCTTCCCAAAATCCTTTGGGCAAGCTGAGATTTGCCAGCGAACATGTGTCTTTGAACATTGTGCCATCAAAACAAGGACTTTGGGGCAGTGGTGAGATTCAAAATTTTTTACTATCGGTTCTGTGGGTGTGGCTTGGTGGGTGTGGCAGGTGAAGATTACTGCGAAATCCCCATTTCCTCTCGATCAGCTGGGACTCGGGAGGCAGAGAATAGATGGGGGCGGGGCCAATCATAGGTGGTATATACCGGTTCTCTGAACTACCCAAAATTCCCGCTACCGGTTCTCCAGAACTGGTCAGAACCTGCTGAAACCCCCCTCTGCTTTGGGGCCAAGATTTTGAAAGAGAGTCCGAAACCCAACAACATACTTAGGGAGCGCTTACTCCACTTCAAAGGACACAGGGAGTAGTGTATGCTTTAATGACAAGTGGGGTACAAACAGAAATCATAATAGCAGACTCTTTGCCTTAAAGTTTAAAGCTAGCATTTTAAAAATACCTGAATCCTACATTTAAAATATTATGGCAGTCTTCCTAGAAAAAAAGGGATCTGCTGTTCTCCCAGCGTGACTTTGATGCACAGAGGATTAGCATTCAGCTCCTCCTTGGCAGAGATGCCTTGGCTGTTTTTCGGCACAAGGTCCCTGCTGCATCCATTTTTTTCTTTTCTGGGGAACAAAAGCTGCACGCCTAACATCCGCCAAGGCTTCTCAGCAGAGTTCAGAAGAGATGAGACAGTCCAGAAGGAGCAACCTAGGCGGGGGCGCTCGTGGCTGGGACAATCAATCTCTCTTGGTTTAACATTTTTATTGGGTTAGAAGATAAAATAAGATACAAAATACAAAAGTAAATAGGAAAATGCCGGGGAGGAAGACGGGGAAGAGAAGTGTGGAAGGATAAGAAAAAAGAAAAAGAAAAAGAAACATCAACTTCCGACTCTCTTGTTGCAGTAAAATAAGGCGTTCACATCAAATGACAACTTTTTTGTTTTTTCATAATAATACAAACAAGCCATTTCTTTAAAGGTCTACCAATCTACTCGGTAAGACCCAAAATCAATGTTTCATTCTTTTCCGCTTAAGCAGGAAGTTCAGAAGCCGTCTCCGTGCGGAAAGAAAAGCACTTATATTCTTTTCTTTAATCAAAATAGTCCATTTTGCCATTTCAGCCAACTCCAAGGACAATCCATCTTTTGATCCTCTTAAGTTGCTGGAATGGGCTCCTCTTAGATTCGGAAGCCTCTGTTGCCTGCAGTACTGCATTCTAACCATTCTGCCACCACGGCTCTTAAATGTGGGATAGTAGCTGAGTGCCCAAAATGTGGTCACATGACTGCAGAAAGGGGCATGGCCATCAACATTTTGAATTTGGGTCCCAAGTCCCTTTTTGCGGGATCCATCATAACTTTGAACAGCTACTAGGCAACTGGTCATAAATTGAAGATTACCTGTACATCTTGTGTAAAAAGAATTGTCTGTCTTGATTCTTCCCAGAATTCAATTTGATCGGAAGGTCCTTGATTCTAATATTTTGGGAAGTGGCAAATAGCTTGCCCACTTTATCTACATCGTGCATAATTCTACACATAACACAGGACATGTTATTGTCCTGGCAGAAACAAGTTTAAACTTGACAGACAGCTTTGCAAATTTAATTTATCGAGGGAACACCGTGTACGTGATTTTGCTGCTCTAAGTTACTATATTTACTTTCGGAAGTTTTATTATTGTGCTGGGGATATTTCACGTTTGCATACTTTCTAATTACTTTTGTACCTTCCTGAGTCGGTCGATCGTGGCAGTTTAGAAATTTGATACCAATGGCCTTACGGTTTTGCTCCAGCTTTTCTCAGGCATTATGAAGGCAGCACCATAAAGCCCTCCGGCTTGGTGGGACGGGGTCTCAGAACCGAAGTCTGGGCACCGCACTAAGCCACCGTTTCCGTACGGCTCATTAAAAAAGCTACAATTGGATTCAGACAATATTATATGACAAGCCAAACAGATGCGCAGGGGCAGGGCGCATGCACGGGGGACCTGTGTGCATATGTGGGGGCGGGGTGCATGTGGGGGGTGCGCATATGTGTGGGGGCAGGGCACATGTGCGGTGGGTGCACAAGTGTTGAATTTTGGGGGGATTCGCGTGTATGCAGGCTTTGGGCCCTCAGTCCGGAATAGGTTAGCCATTACTGTACAAGAGTCTCAAGGATTACAAGGAATGTAGTGGGAATTTTTTGGCAACAGGCTAGAAGTGTTTTAAAGAAGTGCCTTATTTATTTGTTCCTTTGTTTACTCAACACATTTATACAGCCTTCTTCCGGAATGTGTTTTGGTTTCCCAGTCTATTCTAAAGCCTTGTTAGTGTCTGGTAATCTCCCGTTCATTTACTAGCCAAAGTCTGTCTTGTTTGAGCTTCTGTGGCCAGAGAAGATCAACCAGATGTTATCAGCTGTTGAGGCACAAATAGTCCTTGACTTACGACCAGTTGTTGTGTGACAGTTCAAAATTACAACAGCACTAGAAAAAACGACTGAGGAGTCCGTTTTCCACACTTGCAGCACTCCATAGTCACATGTTCAAAATTCAGACACTTGGCAACTGGCATGGATTCATGACCGTTGCAGTGTCCCAAGTCATGAGATCTAGCTTTTGGGACTTTCTGATGAGCGAAGTCAATGGGGAAGCCAGATTCCACTCCACCACTGTGTTGCTAATTTAACAGTCGCAGCCTTAACAACTGTGGCAAGAAAAGTTGTAAAATGGGATAACAATTCACTTAAGGATGGAAATTCTTGGCTCAATTGTGATCCTAAATCAAAGATTAACTGTACCTCTCTCTATGTTCTTCATACTAACTGCCAGTCTTGATTCTAAGCGAATAGAATAGAATAGAATAGAATAGAATAGAATAGAATAGAATAGAATAGAATAGAATAGAATAGAATAGAATAGAATACAGTAGAGTAGAGTAGAGTAGAGTAGAGTAGAATAGAATAGAATAGAATAGAATAGAATAGAATAGAATAGAATAGAATAGAATAGAATAGAATAGAATAGAATAGAATAGAATAAAATAAATAGAGTAGAGTAGAGTAGGATAGAGTAGAGTAGAGTAGAGTAGAGCAGAGTAGAATAGAACAGGATGGAGTAGAGTAGAATAGAGTAGAGTAGAGTAGAGTAGAGTAGAGTAGAATAGGATGGAGTAGAATAGGATGGAGTAGAATAGAGTAGAATAGAATAGAGTAGAGTAGAGTAGGGTAGGGTAGGGTAGGGTAGGGTAGGGTAGGGTAGGGTAGAATAGAATAGAATAGAATAGAATAGAATAGAATAGAATAGAATAGAATAGAATAGAATAGAATAGAATAGAACAGAACAGAACAGAACAGAACAGAACAGAACAGAATAGAATTCTTTATTGGCCAAGTGTGATTGGACACACAAGGAATTTGTCTTGGTGCATATGCTCTCAGTGTACATAAAAGAAAAGATACGTTCGTCAAGAACCATAAGGTACAACACTTAATGATAGTCATAGAGTACAAATAAAAGCCCAGGAATACCAAGGAGCACCAAGGGTCAAAGCAAAGAGGAAGAAAATCGAGTTGGCATAATGCTGAAGGAATCCGTGTGACCAGTTGGCCAGAGGGCAACTCTAAATTGGTTGACGGCTCTAAAAACAGACAGAATGATGTAGCATTCTGCCATTCGATCAAGGCTTCCTGATGAAAATACCTCATTTGTTGGATGCTTCACCACAGCGTTCAAGAGGGGGAGAAAAAAAAATCTTTACAAGGGAGGAGGAGGAGAAGAAAGCAAGTGTGACTCACCCTGTTACAGGAACGGGAATGAAGGAGAGGGCTGGAAAATAACAAGAGGACTCAGAAAGAGAAGTTTGGTTCTGGCGATGAGAGTGGGCAGCGGAAGTCAGTCGTCTTTTGGAGAAAGAATTTCTGCTTCCATCCAGAGAATAACAAGGCCCAAAGGCCTTGCAGCCTCGACTTGAAGGCAGCAAAATCAAAACTGCAGATGTTTATCCTCTGTCGTCATGTCTTCTTTTCTATTCTGTTCGGCCTGCGTGCTCCTCTGATCACTTGTCACTTGTTCTGGTTTAGGACGTCTCCCTTTTCTTGACGGCATCAACGGAAATGTTTCTTCTCCCTTAAATGTTTTTGTATGTGTGTCTGGGTGTGTGTGAAGGCATGCAATTAATTCCTGCAGATTTTTCTAGTTTACAAACAGGAGGATTTACTGAATTGGTTTCATATTTTTGGATCTCAACATCTTGCACCTCTCCGTACAATAGAAACGTAGGGGTAAGGTTTAATGATAGCTTAAAATAAACCTTGCCCATTTGGATAGTAGAGAGCTGACTATGGTTTGCCGTGATTTCTTGATGATCCTTCGTCTTCTTCTGCCTTCAGAGGAAAACAAATTCAGTTGGAAGACACAATCAATCCAGATTAGAATAGAATGGAATAACAGAGTTGGAAGGGACCTTGGAGGTCTTCTAGTCCAACCCCCTGCTTAGGCAGGAAACCCTACAGCACTTCAGACAAATGGTTATCCAATCTCTTAAAAACTCCCAGTGTTGGAGCATTTACAACTTCTGGAGGCAAGTTGTTCCACTGATTAATTGTTCTCACTGTTGGGAAATTTCTCCTTAGAACTAAGTTGCTTCTCTCCTTGATTAACTTCTATCCATTGCTACTTGTGCGTGCCTTCAGGGGTTTTGGAGAATAGCTTGGCTCCCTCTTCTTTGGGGCAGCCCCTGAGATATTGGAACCCTGCTATCATGTCTCCCCTGGTCCTTCTTTTCATCAAACTAGACATACCCAGTTTCTGCCACCGTTCTTCATGTGTTTTAGATTCCAGTCCTCTAATCATCTGTTTTGCTCTTCTCTGCACTCTTTCTACAGTCTCCACATCTTAGATTCCGGACAGATTAGAAACTGTGGAATCATTTTTTAAAAAGTACAATCATTTTTTTAAAAGTACAGATTAGAAACTGTGGAATCGTTTTTTAAAAACTAAGAATCTCAGTCAGATTCCTGCCATCCCATTATTTAATTACAGCAGTTTGAGGATACCGTAGCTGTAAACCTAGAGTGGCATTTTTCAGGAGGCAACTGGACTTATTTTGTTTTTTCTTTTGGAGACATTTCGCTTCTCATCCAAGAAGTGGATAGTGGATAGTAGACAGGATAGCAGTCAGAGCTGAAGATGCTTCTAGGATGAGAAGCGAAACAACTTCAAAGAAAAAACGAAGTCCAGGTGCCTCTTGAAAAAGCACCTTTTTCAAGAGGCAACTGGATTTTCTTGTTTTTTCTTTGAAGTTGTTTCGCTTCTCATCCTAGAAGCTTCTTCAGCTCATGAGAGCCTCTTGAAAAAGCACCTTTGGGACAACCACAACCTGGATGAGAGCTGAGAATCTCTACAGACCTAGAGTGGCAATTTTCTTTCCACCACCTTCTGTAGGAATGAAGACGTGGAACGATGGCCAATCGTAGTCAAACTGATTGCAATTCCTGTGACTGTTGTGAGCCACCCAACAGCCCTTGAGTGTTGGGAGATATACCGAATAACAGGGTTGGAAGGGATCTTGGAGATCTTCTAGTCCAACCCAGTTTGAGCAGGAGACCCTACACCTCCCTTATACCATTCAGGACAAATGGCTTGTCCGACCTCTTCTGAAAAAGCTCCAGTGATGGAAGCGCCCACAAGTTCCCAAGGCAAGTTGCCCCACTGATTGTTTAATCAACAACCAAATCCGAGCCATGGTTGAATAAACAAGTTTTTAATCAAGTCTTCTCATTTTCTAGCTTGCAGCTGCAACAACTTTATTATACCAAGACAAATTCCTTGTGTGTCCAATCACACTTGGCCAATAAAAATTATCCTATCCTATCCTATCCTATCCTATCCTATCCTATCCTATCCTATTTCAACCCCATTTCTATTCTATTCTTATTCTATTCCATTTCTACCTTCTATTCTATTCTATTCTATTCTATTCTATTCTATTCTATTCTATTCTATTCTATTCTATTCTATTCTATTCTATTCTATTCTATTCCTATTCCTATTCCTATTCCTATTCCTATTCCTATTCCTATTTTGTTCAGTTCTATTCCTATTCCTATTCCTATTCCATTCCATTCCATTCCTATTTTGTTCTGTTATGTTCTGTTCTATTCTATTCCTATTTTGTTTTGTTCTGTTCTGTTCTGTTTCTACCTTCTATTCTATTCCTATTCCTATTCCTATTCCTATTCCTATTCTGTTCTGGGGAATAAGTATGTTGGTGGTGGAAGTGACACCGCGCCCACGACCTGCCTGGTCGGCTGGAGCCGCTCGGGATCCCCGTACGCCACTCTCGGGACCCTTTCTCCCAAGCAGGCGCCACGCAGGACATTCCCCCCTCGCCTTCCCCGCCCGCTTAGTGCCCAGAAAACCCCGCCCGGGGGGAAGGTCCACCCCGCCTCCCGCTCGCTCGCTCGCTCGCTCTCCCGACGCTTCCTCCGGCTCCGGCTCCGGCTCCTCCCCGGCTGGATCGCTGGGTGGGTGGCTGGCCGTCGGGCGGTGAATGCAGCGGCCTCGGCCTCGGCCTCGGGACTGACCGCGCAGCTCTCGGAGACTCTTTGCAGCCATGTAAGTGGGGGTCTCTCCCAAGCCCCGGCCTTCCTGGAAGCTGGACTGGGGGCGCTCGCGGGCGCAGGGCTCCCTGGCTTCCCCCCGAGGAGGCTGCGCGGGTGCCAGGCGGGGACCCTGCCCGGTCGCCTCGGCGGGGAGAAGCAGCGGAGGAGGAGGAGGAGGAGGAGGCGCCCCCGCCGCAGGAACGCGCTGCCCGCCGCCCACCCCCGCCGGGGTCTGGCTTGCAGCTCCCAGTTCCCTGGGCCACGCTGGCTGGGGATGGTGCGCGCCGGAGCCCCAGCCATGCGGAGGGCGCTCGCTTGCTCGGGGAGGCGGCCGTCCTTGGGCTTTCTCTCCTTTCTCTCCTTCTCCTCTTTCTTCTCTGCTCCCCCTCTTCCCTCTCCTTCTCCTCCGTTTCCTCCTCCTCTCCCTCCTTCTCTCCTTCTTCTCCTCTCCTCCCTCTTTCGTCTCCTTCTTCTCCTCCTCTGCTCCCTCTCTTCCTTCTCCATTTCCTCCTTCTTCCTTCTCTCTTCCTTCTCCTTCTCCTCCTCTGCTCCCCCTCTTCCTTCTCCTTCTCCTCCCTTTCCTCCTTCTCTCCTTCTTCCTTCTCTCTTCCTTCTCCTCCTCCTCTGCTCCCCCTCTTCCTTCTCCTTCATTTCCTCCTCCTCCTCTTCTGCTTCTCCTCCTCCTCCTCTCCTCTCCCTCTTCCTTCTCCTCGTTTACTCCTTCTCCCCTCCTCCTCCTCCTCTCTCCCTCCCCTCCCCTCCTCCTCTTCTCCTTTTCCTCCCGTTTCCTCCCATTCCTCTCCTTCCCTCTGCTCCCACTCCTCTCCTCCTTCTTCTCCTCTGTTTCCTCCTCCTCTCCTTCTCCTTCTCTCCTCCCCCTCTTCCTTCTCCTCTGCTCTCCCTCTTCCTTCTCCTCCTCCTGTTTACTCCTTCTCTCCTCCTCCCCTCTTCCTTCCCTCCTCCTCCTTCTCCTCCTCTGCTCCCCCTCTTCCTTCTCCTCCTCCTCCATTTACTCCTTCTCTCCTCCTCCTTCTCCTCTCCTCCTGTTTCCTCCCTCTCCTCTCCTCCCCCTCTTCCTTATCTCCTCCTTCTCCTGTTTCTTCCTTCTCTCCTCTTTCTTCCTCCTCTCCTTCTCCTCTCCTCTCCTCCCCCTCTTTCTTCTCCTTCTCCTCCCCTCCTCCTTCTCCTCTCCTCCTCTTCTTCTCCTCTGTTTCCTCTTCCTCTCCTCCTCTCCTCCCCCTCTTCCTTCTCTCCTCTTCCTTCTCCATTTCCTCCTTCTCCCCTCCTCCCCCTCTTCCTCCCCTCCTCCCCCTCTTCCTTCTCCTCTCCTCCTTCTCCTCCTCCTCCTGGTTTTATTATGTTTATTATTCATCCCTTTAACAAATTTGTGTAGCCACCTGTCTGCCCCAAAGAGCACAAGGTGATTGAGAGTTGGAAAGAGTTGGTGGGGGGGACACAGTAGGGGGACTCTAAAAGCAAGGCTTCCTGATCTCTTCTGCAGCATCAGCGCCAGGATTGAGGGATTAAGGCGCAAGTGTGCCGGGGTTGAGACAGTGTACTGAAGAAGCCATAAGCCGTGGTTTGTGAGCCTGGGGGTGGGGGGTGGGGGTAGGCTGTAATGGCCTTCAATCTTGCTTTGGGGGCTGCTCTTCTAGGTTTGAAAAAGAAAGGATCTGTGTCGCCAACGGAATGAAGATGGTTATTATTTGGGATCTGTAGAACTTTCCCTTTGAGTTGGGACTTTGAGGGGTTTTCCCAGGAAGGATCATTATGCCTGTTAGGAAAATATAGTTTGATACTTTCATAGATACATCAATAAAATGGTATTGAACTGTTGGAAAATCATCTTCAGCTCTATGAGGCTATTTTCTGTTTCTCGTCAGTTTCATTATTCCATCTTCCGTGACGAATCATCAACTGCGTAGCAGCCACTAACAAAAATATGTTCAATTTTTTTTTAATGCAGCCAGTCTTATTTGCTCCCTCAAATGCTCATAATAAAGCTAATCTAGGGTCTAGCTAGCATACAGGTGCTGTTGTAACTTTGAATGGCCACTAAATGAACTGTTGTAAGTTAAGTACTATCTGTAGTATCTTTGTTAGGTATTTATTTCCCTCATTAATGTAAAAAAAAAAAGAAGCATGCTGGGAGGACATGGATTTCCCAATCCTAGAATCACCCAATTCTACTTTTTCTAGTCCAGTGTGTGATGTGAACTCAACAGACCTTTTCTCCTCTTTTACCCTGGGTTCAAATTTGGAGTTGGAAAATGTTATTCTCTCCAAGGAAGCAAAAGCATATAACAAAGTCACTTCTTCGTTGTTGTAGTAAATTTGTGGTGACAGCCAAATGATGTGCAATGTGGGGAAGACATTCCTGTGGACGGTGCTCTGGGTATGCTCAGGAACCCTCGGTTTCATGGCATTGTGAGTCCCTGGGCAGCTGAATCCCTTGTTTGGAGCATGGATTTTAGAAACGCATCTCTCCAAATTGGTGTTTCTACAGGATGTGTTTCATGAAAAAAAAAGGGGAGAAGACAGGTGCCTGTGATTTTAGCGATGTGATGATGGGAGGCAGAAAGAGATTGAGACGGAGTGGCTGGTCTTGAGTGTGTGGCTGGCCTCATACATCCTGCTGAATCACGATTGCTGAATAAACTGCAGTTGGCTGGGTTTTTACAACACAATAAACCAAGGGGAGGTTCACAGTCCCCATGTAACACCAAGCCCCACAGAACACCTCTCGACGATAAATGTCAATCCACTCTAAGGAAGAAAATTATGGAACTCATCGAGGAGAATGCTTGCAGCTCGGGGGTTGAGATGAGGGGTCCTTGATGATCTCTGAGCTGGGTTGTTTTCTTGCAGATATTTCATTACCAAACTAGGCAACGTCATCAGTGCTGTTGAGATACAACTTCCATAAGGTTAAATGTTTGGATGGATGGATACCCACCAGCCAGTGATCTTGCTGTCTGTTGCGGGAAGCAGATGTGATTCTCTAACTTTGTCATGCGGAGGTGATCGATGACTTTGCAAGACCCCCTGGGCATGAAATCAAAAATTTGTTTTTAGATTCAAGTTGGGCGAGAAATACATCGGCTCCTTTTAATAATTAAAGGGAGGGTGCATATTTGCAGTCCTGTAATGGCTCAGGGCAGGGGTGGGTTCCACTTATCTTTACTACCGGTTCGCAGTGCACTTCTGCGAATGCGCAGATCACCCATGATGATGATGATGTGGGTGGGCGGAGCTTCCCGCTGGTTTTACTACCGGTTCTACAGAACTGGACCGAACTGGGAGCAACCCATCCCTGGCTCAGGGGCAGTCTGCATGGCTAAACCAGGCCAGCAGAAATGGTGAGAGATTTTTCACTGGGTGTGTGAGGCTGATCCATTTTTTTAAAATGTAATTTTTCTGCCTTTTAAGTTGTTTGGTGGCCTTTTGGGGGGTTCCAGGCCTACAGTGTGCAATCCCTGTGCTGTGGTGTTCTGAACTTTTCCTCATTTCTCCAGTTTTGTGGCTGAATGGCCAGCCTCTGCAAGCACCCGGTGAAATGTCTACATCCTTGAAGCTTCCGGGGTCCTCAGGGAGGACTCGGAGAGCACCAAAGACCCCACAGCTACAAATATTCTCTTCTATCAGTATCCGAAGCCTCTGCCTGGCTGTCAGTTGGCTGTGACTGGCTCGCTGCTTACCCACTTGCAACGTGTTCCGTGAAGGATGTAATTTTAAGCGTGGGTTTCACGGTACGAGGAGATTGGCAGGGTGTAATTTTCAGATGAAAGACCTTTGGCATCCCCGCTGCTTCGTTTCCCAGCTTTATACATTCTCGCTGTGATTTTGATGCCAAAGCTGGCTCTTTTGGCCTTTCATGTTTTCTTTTTTCCTGTCGCCGGATGGAGCATGGTGGAGGAATCTAGGTAAAGCAGTTTGCCAATGAGTAAAAGCAACACTGCTCCTTTGTTTCTCGTTAACCTAGAACAGTGTTTTTCACCCTTGGCAACTTGGAAGAGATGGGAACTTTAACTCCCAGAATTCCTTAGCCAGCAAAGCTGGCTGGAGAATTATGGGAGTTGAAGTCCACAAGTCTTAAAGCTGCCAAGTTTGAAGACCTCTACTCTTAAAGTGAACAAATTACGAAGACTTGAGTCAATGTCTTTATGACTGTACTCTTCAAGTCTCCTTTCCTTCAACAAGAGATTCATCTGTAGCTCACATTTTGCAACCTTTCCTCTCTCAAACTGGTTTAATTTAGAGAGGGCTAACACCAGTGAGTTCCTATCTGGTGACAACATAAACTCTTCTTTCTGAGATCACACATCCTGCTTCTCCAGCCTGCTGCTTACATACGGATTGAAACTTAGTGTTTTTAAATTCCCAATCAATGGGGATTTGGGCAGGTTGGTTCTTTATTCTGGGGTGGGGGTTGGGGACTAAAGACTTAATGTTTCCGAAGGGTTTCAATGTGGAGAAATATCCCTGTGGCATTTCATTATTTAGCAATTTGTTTGAGAAGATGGCATCTTTCCTACCGAAACTCATTGGAGAAAATGTAGCGTTCCTTCTTTCAATAACAGGTTAAGTCTTAGATCTTGCTCCAGTGGTGGGTTGAGTTCTAGATCTCCAGTGGGAGGTCGAGTTGTGTAAACAGAACCATAGAATCAAAATCATGTGAAGTATTAGTACCGCTTCATAAAGCCTTAGTAAAGCCACACCTGGAATACTGCATCCAGTTTTGGTCACTACCACATTACAAAAAAGGCACTGAAGCTCTGGAAAAATTGCAAAGAAGAGCAATTAAAATGATTAAAGGCCTGGAGACTAAAACGTATGAAGACCGGTTGCAGGATTTGGGTTTGGCTAGTCTAGAGAAAAGAAAGGCTAGGGGGGACCATGATAGCAGTATTCCAGTATTTGAGAGGTTGCCACAAAGACGAGGGGGTCAGCTTATTTACCAAAGCGCCTGTAGACAGGACAAGAAACAACGAATGGAAGCTAATCAAGGAGAGAAGCAACCTGGAACTAAGGAGAAACTTCCTGACAGTGAGGACAATTAACCAGTGGAACAACTTGCCTTCAGAAGTTGTAGGTGCTCCATCACTGGAGGTTTTTAAGAGGAGACTGGACAGCCACTTGTCTGAAATGGTACATAGGGTCTCCTAGTTGAGCAGGGGGTTGGACTAGAAGACCTTCAAGATCCCTTCCATCTCTATTCCGATTGATTGATTGGGTTCTAGATTGTCCTCAGAATAGCCTCTCAACTAGGATCTCTCAGCTTGGTGCAAGACTTTACTTTTTAGAGGATATTGGTTATCTTAGCTCAGAGGTCTTCAAACTTGGCAGCTTTAAGACTTGTGGACTTCAAGTACCAGAATTCTCCATGGCTGGAGAATTCTGGGAGTTGAAGTCCACAAGTCTTACAGCTGCCAAGTTTGAGGACCCCTGTCTTAGCTTTATGTTACTCACATGGCTGGATGGGGAATTCTGGCAGTTGTAGTCCACGGGTCTTGAAGTTGACAAAGTTGGATACCCCTGGTTTAAATTGTCTATCTTAGTCAGTCCAGATGCGGCACCTTCTTGATGCATGGAAAGGTTCCTAAACCATTCCTAAATTCTCTGCAACGTGTTGAGAAAGAGTAATTAATTCAAGTATGGCCTCTTTTTCTGAAGAGCTTCTGTAGCGAAGTGGAAATAATTTCTGTGGGGTTTTTTTTTTTTTTTGAGTGGCTCTTCAGTGGATTAAGGATGTCCTGCTTACATCTCAAGGGTGTTCCATCTGAAGAGCCATTTTTGGTGTGTTTGCTCAGAATGTGGAATGGTAATACGAACGTGGAACAAAGGACAAATGGACGTGGACGTCCCTTGGAAGGATTGAAAAAAGTTCAGTACAGATAGTCCTCAATTTATGACCACAATGGAATCCAACATTTCTGTGGTGAAGCGAGCCAGGGGTTAAATGAGTTTAATCCCATTTTGCAATCTTTCTTGCCACCGTTGTTAAACAAATCACTGCAGTTGTGTTAAAGTTAGCGACTCGGTTGTAAAACGAACCTTAAGTCCCACATTGACTTTGCTGGTCAGAAGGCTGCAAAAGAGATTTCCCAGGACCCCGGGACACGGCAGTCGTCATAGATATGAGTCAGTTGCTAAGCCTCCAAAATTTTGATTACATGACCGGGGGGGGGGGGGGATTCTGCAATGGTCATAACTGAAAAATGGTCATAAGTCACTTTTTTTCAGTGCCGTCGTAACTTTGAATGGTTACCGAAAGTCAAGGACGACGTGTATGCTTTTAAGCAAATCTGTTTCCAGGTGAGGATTTCTTGAGTAACCACCATGGCTTATTCAGTCATTCTTTGTGGGCTGTCTGTCTGAGATTGCTGTCCGTTTTTAATCTTATTGCTTCCTTCCTTATTTTTGTTTGAAAAGGCCCAACGGTCTTGAAAAGGAGAGAAGGCTGCCTGCCCAAGCACAGATATCTTTTCTGTTATTGGCTGAAAAAGCAAATTTCAAATAATTGTTTAAAGAAACGTGCCTGCAGCTGGATAAACTGACCTTTTCTTTTTATCTTCGCTGTAACTGCTTTTAAAATAAGACTCAGCCAGTGGAATATTTTGCAGCTGCCTTGGAACAATCTGGGAAGATACTTTGGCTCAGGCAGTGACGTTCCTGTTCTTTCCAAGACCTCATCTGTCTCTACTTTCTTCAAGGAACAGAAAATACTCTCTGGGTTGAAGCTCAACTCTGAGTGAATTAACAGGACAGAATCCACCCATTCCCCCACATATATCTTCAACTTTCCAATCTAGCTTGTAACATAGCATAGCATAGCATCGCATTGCATCGCATCACATCGGGTGAAATCCAGCAGGTTCTAACGGGTTCTTGAGAACTGGTAGCGGAAATTTTGAGCAGTTCGGAGAACCGGCAAATACCACCTCTGGCTGCCCCAGGTGATAATGAAGATTTTGCAATATCCTTCCCCTGGAATGGGGTGGAAATGGAGATTTAGCAATAGCTTTCCCCTGGAATGGGGTGGGAATGGAGATTTAGTAGTATCCTTCCCCTGCCACGCCCACCAAGCCACGCCCACAGAACTGGTAGTAAATAAATTTGGATTTCAGTGTAGTATAGTATAGTATAGTATCTATTGTATGGATGTTTGGGTGGTTTAGGGGTGGAGAATTGTGGTGGGTGGGAGTGTGTTTGGGGATTGTTATGTGTGTTGGTCTTTGGATGTTAAGTGAATTTCATTGTATGGGTATACTGTGTATACACGTACAATGACAATAAAGTTATTTATTTATTTATAGTATAGTATAGTGGGTTTTTTTTTTATCATGTTCTATCCAATTTGCTAAAAGGGATGCGGTGGCTCAGTGGCTAAGACGCTGAGCTTGTCGGCCAAAAGGTCAGCAGTCCAGCGGTTCGAATCCCTAGTGCTGCGTAAAAGGGTGAGCTCCCGTTACTTGTCCCAGCTTCTGCCAACCGAGCAGTTTGAAAACACCTAAAAAATGCAAGTAGAAAAATAGGGACCACCTTTGGTGGGAAGGTAACAGTGTTCCGTGTGCTTTTGGTGTTGAGTCATGCTGGCCACATGACCACGGAGAAGTCTTCGGACAGCGCTGGCTCTTTGGCTTTGAAACGGAGATGAGCAACGCCCCCTAGAGTCGGGAACGACTAGCACATATGTACGAGGGGAACTTTTACTTTTACCTTTTTGTCCAATTTGCTAATCAGGTTCCCCATACCTCAGTAAAGGCTTAATACTAGTAGAAATCCTAATGTGAAGTAGAGTGATATGGTTACAACATACAATTGATTGAGCAATGCAGGATGAGAAGACAAGAATCTTGTCTTGTAACCGATAAGAATCGTTTAGATAAAATGACTTCTTCTTTCATTGACCCAGTGTTTCTAGAAGAAGGAACTAAAGTGGTCAGTGGTCCACAGACTACCAGTTGGTGACCGCTGCTCTAGAAAAAGCAGGCAACCAATGTTGATGTGGGAGTTTGAGTTGGTAAGGTAAGGTAAGACATTTGGCACCGGAAAGGGCCATTTGGTTAACAGAAGAACAAGCAAGCAACCAGCCAAATTGAGAAACAGACCGTTCATTACAAGATTAAGGAAACTCCTATCTCCTATCAGAACTAAATGTTTTGTTATCACAGAAAGTCATCTTCATCATTTTAACTGTAGTTGCTTGTTAATGACAACCAAGTATCTTATCTATTCCATCCAAGAGTCCCTGTTATGACATCACGCCACTGAGTTCCTGGAGAAAGAATCATTAATTAAAAATGCTTTAGAGCCTGATTTCTCAACCTTGGCAACTTTAAGCTGCATGGACTTCAAAACAATGCTGACTGGGAAATTCTAGGAGTTGGAAGTCCATACAGCTAAAAGTTGCCAAGGTTGAGAAATATTAGCCTAGAACAACCTTTGAGTCTTAGTCTGGGAAAGAAGAAAGAAATCAGATGCCTGGGAACACAAAATCTTGAAGGAAGCTTTTACAATAGGTTCTACCATTAAAGGCAAAAGCCACCTAAGTCTGTAGATTCTCAGTCATCCAGGTGTCCCAAAGGTGCTTTTTCAGGAGGCAACTGGACTTCAGTGTTTTTTCTTTGAAGACATTTCACTTCTCATCCAAGAAGCTTCTTCAGCTCTGACTAAATGGTGGGGAATGGAGGGATTTATGCTCCTTGCAGATAAGCTGGTCATTTGCATCCTTTTAGAGAGTCATTGAGGTCACTTGGAGGTTTATCTGTGTCCTCAGGGTCACCTGAATAGCGCAAATGGTTCTTGTAGTCTGCAATTTTTCTGGAAATCGGTTCATGTACCCACAGCATCCAAAGTGCATAGCTAAAAGTCTATAGAGATTCTCAGTCATCCAGGTCATGGTTGTCCCAAAGGTACTTTTACAGGAGGCAAATGGCCAACTGTCCGCAAGGAATATAAATCCTTCCATTCCCCACCATCCAGTCAGAGCTGAAGAAGCTTCTTGGATGAGAAGCGAAAGGTCTTCCAAGAAAAAAAAAAACCAGGAAGTCCAGTTGCCTCCTGAAAAGGCACCTTTGGGCAAAGCCACCTACTTGACTTCCATCAATACCTGCTTCCATTCAATGCATGAAGCTCAAGGAGATTACAAATCCATCTCTTATATTACCGCGATGGCTGGTTAATTCAAGTTGCACCCGTTAGCACATGTCTCCCTGGATCAGGAGAAGACAGCCTACAATTTCTATCATGTACAGAAAGATTATATAGACAGAAGCTAGCAGAATAGTCTTTTGGTACTGTCCATGGAGTTTTCATGGCAAAGATACTGGAGTGGGTTGCCATTTCTTCATCAGTGGATCACGTTTTGTCAGAGCTCTCTGCTATGACCTGTCTGTCTTGGGTGGCCCTGCACTAAAAAGCAGACACAACACCCTGCCAACGAAAGTGTGTATAGTCAAGGCTATGGTGTTCCCAGGTGCAATGGATGGCTGTGAAAGTTGGACCATAAGAAAGGCTGAATGTCAAAGAACTGAGGCCTTTGAACTCTGGTGCTAGAGAAGACTCCTGCAAGTTCCTTGGACTGCAAGGTGATCAAACCAGTCAGTCCTAGAGGAGATCAACCCTGACTGCTCTTTAGAAGGCCAGATCCTGAAGATGAAACTCAAATACTTTGGCCAGCTAATGAGAAGGAAGGACTCCCTGGAGAAGAGCCTAATGCTGGGAAAGATTGAGGGAAAAAGAAGAATGGGACGACAGAGAATGAGGTGGCTGGATGGAGTCACTGAAGCAGTCGGCGTGAGCGTAAATGGACCCCAGAGGATGGTAGAGGACAGGAAGGCCTGGAGGAACGTTGTCCATGGGGTCGCGATGGGTTGGACACGACTTCGCAACTAACAACAACAAAGCAGAAAGATCACGTTCCCCACCTTCTACCAAATTTACGAAGATGTCCAATGGTAGGCCTGCAGGGAAAAAAATGTTAGGACTAAACAAAATGAAAGTGTTTGTACCAGACATAACATCAGACACAAGAGAGTCAGCAAACAACCAAAAAGAAGCAAAGAAACAGGAAATGTATGTGAAGGACTTCTTCCCTTTTCTGGTAGGAAGATGTCCAAACTGCAGGCTCCGTTATGCCTCGCTTGACAGAACATGGCATGGAGGAAAGCACCAGAGCTCTCTTTATTTCATGTTTTAGACATTTCTTTTGCAGAACTTCCTGAAGAGTAAAGAAGAACTGAGGTTAAGGAAGATTGCAGCTCCAAAGCCCAAGATATGAAGGGCTGCCACAAAGAAGAAGGGGTCAGATTATTCTACAAAGCACCGGAGGGCAGGACAAGAAACACTGGTTGGAAACGAATCGAAGAGATAAGCAACCTGGAATTAAGGAGAAACTTCCTAATAGTGAGGACAATTAACCTGTGGAACAGCTGGCCTCCAGAAATCGTGTGGCTCGGTGGCTAAGGCGCCGAGCTTGTCGGCCGAAAGGTCGGCAGTTCAGCGGTTCGAATCCCGAGTGCCGCGTAACGGGGTGAGCTCCCGTGACTTGTCCCAGCTTCTGCCAACCTAGCAGTTTTGAAAGCAGGTAAAAAATGCAAGTAGAAAAACAGGGACCGCCTTTGGTGGGAAGGGAACAGCGTTCTGTGCGCCTTTGACGTTGAGCTGGCCACATTGACCACAGAGACGTTTTTGGACAATGCTGGGTCTTTGGCTTTGAAATGGAGGTGAGCACCGCCTCCTAGAGTTGGGAACGACTAGCACATATGTGCAAGGGGAACCTTTACCTTTTACATAATTTTTGGAGTACCCATGGATGTTTTTAAGAAGAGTCTAGACATCTAAAATGGTATACAGGGGGCTGGACCAGAAGACCTCCAATGTCCCTTCCAGCTCTATTCTGTTCTAAATCCAATCTTTGATCAAGCAGGAAAGTGACGGAGAAGGAGTCCTCCTCCCTCCCTCCCTCCCCCCCTGAATCTACAACCTAAGCAAAAAGTCTGCATCTGGCCTTGGGAAACAACGGAAGCCAGCCCCACTGGACACCAGAAGGAATGTGAGAAAAATCCAGCTCCAGCTGCCACTTCTAAAAACAGAAGGCAACTGTTGCCTGGTGTTGGCCGCTTCATCATGTTGCAAATGAACAAAAGAGAAAGAAGAGGAGCCAAGCTATTTTAGTTGCCGTGGAGTCTCCCTACTGCCTCTCCAGCCCACGGATATTTCTTCAGGCTTACTTGAATTGTTTGAGTGCCAGTTCATTCGGTGGGACAAGAATTACAAACGGGAAGAATAGGGGCTTAGGCAGGGTTCCCGAGGGGCTGTCCCAAAAAGAAGAGGGGGGGTCAGCCTATTCTTCAAAGCACCTGAAGGCAAGACAAGAAACAATGGATGGAAAACTAATCAAGGAGAAAAGCAATCTGGAACTAAGGAGGAGTTTCTTGACTCTGGAAGTTTTTTTTTAATTTTTTTTTAATTTTTAATTTGATTTATGTGCCGCCCTTCTCCAGAGACTCAGGGCGGCTTACAGTGCGTTAAGCAATAGCCTTCATACTTCTGTATATTTATACAAAGTCAGCTTATTGATCCCACAAACTGGCTCCTCAATTTACCCACCTTAGAAAGGATGGAAGGCTGAGTTGTCCTTGAGCCTGGCTAGGATTGAACTCGCAGAAATTGCAGGCAGCTGGATCTTAATTGCTGCCTTTAGTAGGAGGCATTAGCCCCCTACGCTACTCAGGCTCTTTGTGATGCTCCATCGCTGGAAGTTTTTAAGAAGAGATTGGACAGCCTTTTGTCTGAAATAGTATAGGGCAGTGATGGTTAACCTATTTCTCTTTGCGTGCCGAGAGCGTGCACGTACCAGCAGCCATAATGCAAGGTGCCACCCCCACATTGGCGCAACAGCCCCCACTCCCCCACGCATGTGTGTCCCCTCACAGCCCGTTTTGGGCCTAGGAGGCCTCCCTGCAGCCTCCTGGGAACAAAATGGGTGTGGGGGGAGGCTGCACCCCCCCGCCACACACAAGCTCCCCCACATGCACACACAACTTCCGTGTATGCGCATATACCTCTTGCATGCGTCCCGCCCCCACTGCGCATCCCAAAAATCAGCTGGCTGGCGGGAGGTGCACGCACATGCGCGGTGGAGCTAAGCTGGGCAACGGCTCATGTGCCCACAGAAAGGGCTCCACCTGCCACCTGTGGCACGCATGCCATGGGTTTGCCATCACGAGTATAGGTTGGACTAGAAGACCTCAAAAGTCCCTTCTAACTCTGTTATTCTCCTTCCTCATCTCATTTCTATGTCAAATCTTTTTTTTTTTCCCCTATTTGTTTTACTCGTGTCTGAGAACAAGGTTTCCTCACCTCAATTCTTCATTAGCTGCATTGAGAAGATTGAGTGGATGAGCAAAGCAAAATCAAGAAGGAGCAACTTATAGGAGTCTGAGTAGCGTAGGGGAGTAATGCCTCCTACAAAGGCAGCATTTAAGATCCAGCTGCTGCAATTACTTGCGAGTTCAATCCCAGGCAGGCTCAAGGTCGACTCAGCCTTCCATCCTTTCTAAGGTGGGTAAATTGAGGACCCAGTTTGTTGGGGGCAATAAGCTGACTTTGTATAAATATAAATATACAAAAGTATGAAGGCTATTGCTTAACACACTGTAAGCCGCCCTGAGTCTCCGGAGAAGGGCGGCATATAAATCAAATTTAAAAAAAAAAGAAAGAGGATTTTGGGGGCGGGGGGGAGGAAAGCACCCTGCTTTTCTCGGTGCTTTCATCAGCATAATGCTACCAATACCTGGAGTATCTCCTCTGTAGAGTAGATAAGTTAAGACAGGGAAAACAGTGCAGGTTGGAGTCCATGTGTTGCCTTTCCTCGGCCTCCACAATTTCCCCAAAAGAGAACAGAACCAACCGTTTGTACATATTTCAGGGGGCTGCCAGGTTTAGGGGCCAAATGGGTTCCGTAAGACTTGCCAATATTTAGCGCAACTTCTTAAAATGCTCACTTCCCTATTCAGAATGACTCCCCCCCCACCCCCTCCAATGAAGTAGAACCACACAAAGCCTTGGTAATCCCCAAAAGAATAGGAATTATCCACCAGAGTTCTCCCACTCTTCGTTTGTCACATCTCTTTAGTTCAGAAAAGCTACCTGGAAGACTGCTGAAAGACTAATTGAGCTGAAACCGAACTAAGCCTCTTTAATCTCAGCAGGGCTGATGATACTTGATGACCTTTTAGAGTTTCGCTCGTTTTTATCTCCATTCTTTTCTTTTTTTTCTTTTCCTAATGTGAATAGGTCCATAAAGTCACCAGGCATCAAGTCTGACTTGAAGGAATCTAAAATTTACTTTAGCTTATTTTTTTCGCGAATCCATCAGAGAGCCACTTAATGATGGTGAACCTATATCTGTGGGCCTGCGAGCCATTGCCCTAGCTCAGCTCCAGCATGCATGCATGCCAGCCAGCTGATTTTCAGCTGGCCCCGCCCATGCTGCCCCTCCCCTCCCAGGAGTCTCCACACAGCCCGTTATGGATGCCAGGTAAATACAGAGCTTGTGTGGAGGGCCTTGGAGGGCATTTTCAACCTCTGGAATGTCTCCGGGGGGGTGGGGGAGGCCGTTTTCACCCTCCCCAGGCTCCAAGAAAGCCTCTGGAGCCTGGGGAGGGTGAAAAATGGGTCTACCAGGCCCACTGGTAACCTTTTTGCCATCGCTTGCCAAAAGTGGGGGTTGCGTGTGCATGCATTGAGGGTGTGGCATGGGGGGCATTGAATTATGGGTGTGGGCACATGTGCACGCGACCCCCTTGCGCTCCCCCCACTTTTGGCACACGACGGCAAAAAGATTAGCCATCACTGATCTAGAACTTTAAAAGGAGATAATATTGTCTTCCAAGAATAACGGGAGTGAGAGATTTTTCTGGCTTTCTTTTTTGTGATATTATTCCCTTAGGGAAGCCTTCAAATGTTAGGCTGACCTTTCAACGGGCCTAATCAAGATTGTTCCATTATGATGGCCGCCATGACTGCCTTGGCATTTCTCATCTTCAACGTATTTCTGGAAAGAGCTCAGCTGGTCTGACAGGATCTTCTTCGTTAAGTTTCTTATTACGCTTCTCTGAGTATGGCTAATAAATGAATTGCCCGAAGCGATATCTGGAATATGCCACGTGTGTCAATTGCCTGGTAATCTGTTGTCATGGGAACTAACTGGTTAGCCAATTATTTCTCCCAAATGAGCTATTTTGGGAGAAATCTGAATAAAAGAAAGATGGCTCTGAGAATTCGAGGCAGATTTTAGAATGATGTAAGTGCTACCCATCTGATTTGCCCATTGTTATCATTTAACCTGTGACTTACTGAGTTAAGTCGGTACTGGGGTTCACACAACTTAAATTATAAACCCTGTATAACAAATCCCACTTAGCATGTTGCATGAATCCATCCATTACTACTTTGTTTTCCCCAAAATAAGACATCCCCTGATAATAAGCCCAATTGGGGTTTTGAGTGCATGGCATTAAGGCCAAGCACTTATTTCAGGGTTCAAAAAAATATAAGATGGGATCTTATTTTCGAGGAAATATGGTAAATGATAGATAGATAGATAGATAGATAGATAGATAGATAGATAGATAGATAGATAGATAGATAGGCAGGCAGGCAGGCAGGCAGGCAGGCAGGCAGGCAGGCAGGCAGGCAGGCAGGCAGGCAGGCAGGCAGGCAGACACCCTGTTTCCCCCAAAATAAGACATCCCCTGATAATAAACCCAATCGGGGGTTTTGAGCACACAGCAATAAGGCCAAGCGCTTATATTCAAAAAAAATATAAGACAGGGTCTTATTTTCGGGGAAACACAGTAGTTAGCTCAAACTGTGAATCTTGCTATTGCAATGTCTATACCATGATTTATAGATTAATTTATTGGGTAAAACTAACCACAAGTAAGCAAATCATGTCTTGGTTTTTTTTTTCTTTCTGTACAATCTTGGTCCGCGAGAAAATTTTGGTGGTCTGCAGAAAAATTATTTGCATTTTTTTTATATTGCACTAAATCAGAGGTCCTCAAACTATGGCCCCTGGGCTGGGTATGTGCAATGAATGTTTGTGTTGCTGCAGAGAGTCTCCCCCTTCAAGGTCTTTTTGTGTGGGTCAGAGGGGGGCAGAAATTCTAACTTGAGGTCTGCTTCAGCCTCCTGATGTGGGGCTTTGGGCAAAGGCTAGAGAGAAGTGCCTCTGGTGGTGAAGAGCCAGAGGGCCTCATTCCAGAGGGACTGCATCATGGTCTGGAACTGGCTGACCATCTCAGCCCACTGAGCCTCCAGGCATCAGCACCTGGCCTTGCACTCCCCCAGGTCTTCCCTCTGCTTGGAAAGCCTATGCTCATAGTCCTCAATGAGGTGCTTCTGCCGAGCTTCCTTCTTGGTCAGATCCAATTTGAACTGATCCAGCTGTTTTGCGAACTCTTTCTCATGGTGGCTGCTTAGCTCCAGCAACTGCTTCCTGTTGGGGCCCTAAGGAGCCTGGGCGGGCAGGCAAGGAGTGGCGAGTAGAAGCTGGCAAGGCGCCCCTTGATGTGAGTGACATCGAGTTGGCCACACCCACCCAGTCACATGACCACCTTCCCACGCCCGCCCACCCAGCCATTCATTAGGCAGATCACATTAGTGGTCCGCGGGATTTAATATTATGTATTTAGTAGTCCCTGGGGTCCAAAAAGTTGGGGACCCCGTTCTAGAGGGCTGAACAATTGGGGAAAAAATGGGAAAGAATGCATTGTTATTTTGCAGTCCCTCAATCTCTAACCCAGGGATGGACAACTGGGCAACTTTGTGACCTGTGGACTTCAACAAGCTTAATGACCACGTGATTCGCTTAACAACCGTGGCAAAAAGTTATTCCTGTCCCAACTTTTTGAGGGACAACCTGTAATGGATAGTTCTTTACCTCCGGGTTGTAGCATCCCATGTTTTGCAACTTGTTCGAGGTGGAATTGTAACTACGGTATATAACCCAGCCTGTCCTCTGAAGCCACAAGCATTTTACTCAAGCCCTAGAGAAGCTCTTAACAGATGAAGGAGCTTTCAAAACTGAGCTTCATATAGGTGGTAGAAACCTACAGCATGTTCCACTTTTCAGAAGTAGGAGGCCAAACAAGAGCTTAACTCGCTTATCTGTTTATTGTATTCCTGGCTCAAAATACAAATTATCAAGGACCTGGCAGTATGACTCGAAATAGGTATGAACCGTGGTTGCACAGTGGTTAGAATGCAGTTTTGCCCACTGCCAGGAGTTCAATCCTGACCGGTTTAAAATTGACTCAGCCTTCCTTCCATCCTTCCGAGGTCATTAAAATGAAGACCCAGATTGTTGGGGGCAATAGGCTGACTCTGTAAACCGCTCAGAGGGGGCTGCAAAGCCCTACGAAACGATATAATAAAGTCTATTGCTCTGTAACATCCACTGCAAGGGGCTGTGTTATAGATCTATTTTGTGCAGTTAACCGTGTTGTTTGTAATCGTGCGTTCTGGTTGCCATGTGTTGAGTCAAGTTAGCGAAAGAAACAGGTTGAAGTTGCATTTCTTCCCCAGTTGTCCGAGTGATGCCATCTGCTTCTTCTTTTGTAACGCTGTAATTGTGGGAGAAAACATCCATTCAAATTTCAGCCTAAAACTCGCAGACAGGAGATCAGGCAGGGGAGATTACAGATTAACAGAATCTCTCCTTGGTCAGTTTCCATCCATCATTCCTTGTCTGGCCTTCAGGTGCTTTGGAAAATAGTTTGATCCCCTCCTCTTTGTGGCAGCCCCTCAAATATTGGAAGACTGCTATCCTGTCTCCCCTGGTCTTTCTCTTCACTAGACTAGCCATGCCCAGTTCTTGTAACCGTTCTTCATACGTTTTAGTCTCCAGTTCCCTAATCATCCTGGTTGCTCTTCTCTGCACTCTTTCTAGAGTGTCCATATCTTCTTTATTTTTATAGTGTGATGACCAAAACTGGATGCAGTACTCTAAGTGTGGTTTTACTAGGGCTTTATAGAGTGGTATTATCTCATTTGATCTTGCTTGTATCCCTCTGTTCATGCAATTTAGGATTGCATTGGCTTTTTTGGCTGTCGCTGCACACTGCTGGCTCATATATAGCTGGTCGTCCATTAAGACTCCAAGATCCCTCTCACAGGGATCCACAGTGACTCTCACAGTCACTGCTATTAAGCCTGGTTTCACCCAGTTCAGATTTGTACTTATATATAGCTCCCTAGGTGGCTCAGTGGCTAAGACACTGAGCTTGTCGATCAGAAAGGTTGGCGGTTCGAACCCCTAGTATAGGTCTCCTGGGTTAGCAGGGGGTTGGATTAGATGACCTTCAAGGTCCCTTCCAACTCTTACTGTTACTTGCCTCTGGGAACTGTCCTGGATTTGAGGTTTCTTTGGAAGGTTTGGAGTTTCTGCCCCTGAGTCTTGGCTGGCTCATTTCATAGCGTGGGAAAACTCTGCATTAAATTCCCTTGACTATGGAGATTCTCAGTCATCCAGGTCAGGGTTGTCCTCAAATGTGCTTTTCCAAAAAGGCAGCTGGACGTTTCCTTGAAGAAACGTTTCTCTTCTCATCCAAGCTTCAAGATGGAAAGCGCAGCTGTGTGGATAGGCATCGTTTCCCTATCCTAAGCTCCGGACATTTCAAGCACACGATTGCTACGGAGTTTTCTCCTGCAGGCTGGCTTCATTTGAAAGGTCTAAGAGGAGAGAGTTTAGTCACAGAACAGCCTGTACCCTGCTAATCGAGAATGCAAAGGCTTCACCAAGTTAATATTTATCTAGCAAAAGTTACTGCTTCTTCAATAACAAGATTTCTAGGCCAGTTGAGGTAAGACGATTCTGCAGCCGTTACCTAACAGGTACGACCGCACACTGGATCAGGAGCGTAACGGCATCTGCTAAGTTATTGAAAAATGAGGCAGAAGAGAAATCTAGTTCCCCTGGTCACCGACTGCTGGGTGGAGGTCCCAAATGTGCAAGCCAGAGCTGGAACTGGGAAAGGGGCTCTCCCCACCTCCCACCCCCACCTCCACAGGAAACTGGATCCAGAAGGAACTGGATTCCCAGTGCTGGATCTTCTTGGATTCAATTGAACCGGTAGCTTTTTTTTACTACCAGTACGCCCAAATGGGTAGTTTTTATCACTACAGATTTGCCTGAACCGGAGTGAACTGGTAGCATTTCACCCTTGTTCTAAGTCCCTGGGGAGAGCACCTGAGTTTGCAATAGGCAAAATGTCTCAGGTGACATAAAATAATTTCCTGCAGTATGTCCATAACAATACTATCGCTATTAATTTTAAAGTACTTATAGATCTGGGGTCTTCAGCAGAAATCTTCTAATAACGTTTGCTATCTCATTCTTATAATTATCTGATCTTCGTAAGTGGAGGTGTGGACCAATGAAGCATTATATACAAGCAAGCCATGTTGCAGTACAGGTGGCCCTCGACTTACGATAGTTCGTTTAGTGACCAAAGTTACAACAGCAATGAAAAAAGCGACTTTTTTGATCGTTTTCACACCTCCGACTGTTGCTACATTCTTCCCCCCCACGGTCATGTAATCAAAATTCAGACGCTTGGCCACTGGTTCCTATTTATGACGGCTGCAGTGTCCTGGGGTCATGCGATCATCATTTGCGACCGTCTGACAAGCAAAGTCAATGGGGAAACCAGATTGAAGTAACAACCGGGTTACCAGCTTAACAACTGTAGTGATTCACTTAACAAACGGTGGCAAAAAAAAGGTTGTAAAACTGGGCAAAACTCACTTAACAACCGTCTCGCTTAGCAACAGGCATTGTGGGCTCAATTGTGGTCATAAGTCGAGGATTACCTGTTCTGTACTGATCTGAAGTACTGGCATGTTTTACTGAGCCAAAGGCACCCATACAGATGCTGTTTCCTAGCCAATACATTTCTCCCTTTTAAAGATTGCTCTCAAAGGGTCAACCTGGGGGGTCAATGTACCAAAACAATTTAACCCCCAAAGTAATTTGTGATTTTTAATTTTTAAATAAAGATCAGGCACATTTTGTGTTGATGTATAAAATGCTAGCTGAGAATGGAGGTTTATCACCAGAGGATTATGGTTTCTGGAGTGCCTCTTTTATACCCTATGTCTGCAGATAGGGTGAGAGCAAACGGCCGTTACAAATCACGAACAAAAAATGTTTGCAGAGGTTCAGCTCAGCACTTCCGTAAACCTTGATTTGCAAATGCTACTAATTAGAGCTTCTTTTACAAAGCTCAGCCTTTTGGAAGAAGAGTGATTTTGTGTGGTTGGGTCTCTACATGTGCACAAGATCGTCCTGTCTGTAGCTCTCTCAGCTATTCAAGGTCAGGTTAACGATTGCTTTGTCTACAATCCGATTGCAAAACCATAAGCCGAGTTGGCACAGCTCTCAGCTCCTCATACCTTTCTTCCTGAGAAATTGTTTGCTTACGCTGGCTAGGAGAGGAGGATCTGTACAGAATCACATATATGTAGGAAGAGATCTAACAGCCCAGAAAAATTGCAGGTGTGAGGGGGAATGAATCCCATAATAATCGAATACAGAATAACACCATTGGAAGGGGCCTTTTTTTAAAAAAAAAATTGATTTATATGCCGCCCTTCTCCGGAGACTCAGGGCGGCTTACAATGCATTAAACAATAGCCTTCATACTTTTGTATATATTTATACAAAGTCAGCTTATTGCCTCCACAAACTGGGTCCTCAATTTACCCACTTTAGAAAGGATGGAAGGCTGAGTCGACCTTGAGCCTGGCTAGGATTGAACTCGCAGAATTACAGGCAGCTGGATGTTAATTGCTGCCTTTAGTAGGAGGCATTAGCCCCCTACGCTACTCAGCCCTCTGGAGGCCTGAAACGGCCCATTTCCCAACTCCACGTTGGACAGGAAGTGACTTTTTTGCTGTCCCAAGCCTCCAGAGACTCTTAGAGAGGGCCTCCGAGGGGGTGGGGAAGGCTATTTTTGCCCTCCCCAGATGCATAGAGAGAATTGGAGCCAGGTGAGAAAGAAAAACAGGCCTTCCCCATCCCCAGTCCCCCAAGCCCTCCAGAGGCAGGAAATAGCCTGTTTCCCTACTTCTGGTGGGCCCAGAAGGCCCGAAAATTAGCTGGCCCATGTGCACATATGTGCCGGAGCTGAGCTGGCATGCTACCTGTGACATGCATGCCATAGGTTCACCATCACAGTCTTATACCATTCCAGACAAATTGCTATCTGATATTTTCTTAAAAACCTCCATTGATGGAACATCCACAATTTCTAGAGGCAAAGCATTCCACTGATGAATTGTTCTCACTGTCAGGAAATCTCGTTTTAGTTCTAGGTTGGCTCTCTCTTTGTTACGCTTCCACTCATTGTTTCTTGTCCTGCCCTCAAGTGCTTTGAAGAATCGGTTGTCCTCCCCCCTCGTCTCTATCCCAGCTCCTCACATATTAGAAGACTGCTATCATGTCACCCCTAGTCCTTTTTTCATTTCCTTCAGACAGTGGCACATGTGTGCACGTCAACATGTACCTGTAACTACTTTAAAATTAATAGTGGTAGTATTGTTATTGGCATATTGCAGGAAACTTATTTTATGTCTCCTGAGACTTTTGAGCTATTGCTTGTTTAGATGCTCTCCCCAGTGACTTAAAACGTTCTCGAGATCCTAAAACCATGTGAAAAAATTGAGAGTCTCATCTCGGAGATCTTGAACAAGAATGCTGAAATCTCTTGGTATTGGTACTCCAAATCTTGTAGGGATCAACAGATACTGACAAGAAAAGTCATCAAACCTTGGACCCTGGGTTGTCAATTCTTGGTCTTGTCTTTCAGGAAGGTGAGCTCTTTTTGCTACTTGCAAATAGGAAATGGAATAGGAAAATCAGCAGTTCCTGCATTTAGTTATGGACTCTCCTTTGTTCTTGGTAGTGGAGGAAGATGCTTCATTATACCTTACCAGAAAGTTAGCATCCTTCTTCCGGGTAAATGTGGTCCTGGAACAGAATATCCCTGTTCCTAGATTTTTAAGGATGCTGCTAATTGCACGTAAGGAAGCTTGCTAAATGATGCTTTGCCGATGCCCACGACTTCCAGCTGCTAGGCATGTCTTAACTCAGGAACAGTGGGTGGACTACGCCTTCAGAAATATGTTCAGCAGTTGTGTCTAGAAATTTGGACAGCAGGTTGTTGAAGCACTCTGTTTAACATTCCCTAGTTCCAAGTGGGAGAGAGAGAGAGAGAGAGAGAGAGAGAGAGAGAGAGAGAGAGATGATGACAATGTTGATAGATGAATAATAGAAATAATAGAGATAAATGATAGAAGATAGTTTATTTATCTGTAGATGATAGATAGGCAAACAGACAGACAGACAGATAGATTCCACATTGGTAACAGGAAGGGCATCCAGCCATTAAAACACTCTGCTAGCTCCAAGCAGTTGCCCAGACTCCACCCTGCAAGGAATTATGGGGTCGTTAATATTTATTTATTTATTTATTTATTTATTGGTTTGATTTATATGCCGCCCTTCTCCGGAGACTCAGGGCGGCTTACAATGCGTTAAGCAATAGCCTTCATACTTTTGTTTATACCTGCTTAGAATGGCTTTTGGCCCCCCCCACAAGTGGTGTTCTTTTTTATACAAAGTCAGTTTATTGCCCCCACAATCTGGGTCCTCATTTTACCTACCTCAGAAGGATGGAAGGCTGAGTCAACCTTGAGCCTGGTGAGATTTGAACTCGCAGTAATTGCAGGCAGCTGGTGTTACTTAACAGTACTTAACTTAACAGTACTTACTTAATACTTACTCAACAGTACTTAACAGTACTTTAGTCTGCTGCGCTACCCAGGCTCTAATAGAAGATAGATAGATAGATAGATAGATACTGATGAGAGAGAGAGATAATAGATAGATATAGAGATAGGTGAGATAGGAGAGAGAGAGAGAGAGAGAGAGATTCTCTTCCTGCCCACATGAGATTCTTTTTATGACTGTTTACATTCTGCTTTGGGTTGCTAAGTTTGCATGTGTGTTGTTGAGAGAGATGTGGGTGCATGCTTATTTTTATTCACAAGTTAACAAGCTAGTGTTCGTTGCCCAAGCTTGGCACAGGGCCTCGATTTTAAAGCAAACTTGTCATCGGCCAGCCATGCACAAGTCCCTTGGAGGCTGCCCATTGCCAAATTCTTGGCCTCGGTTCAGTTTTGTGTTTGTAACCGGCAAGTGTTGATTGTCCTGGTCATTCCCCTTGACTCTGTTCTCAGCTGAGTGCCCTTGAATTGTAATCGGTACCTTTTCTTTCAGCTTTTCTTCCTGTTGCATTTTTAAGAGAATACAGGTAGTCCTCGACTTACAAAAGTCCCTGAAAAAAAGGGATTTATGACAATTTTGTCACACGACCGTTGCAGCATCCCCATAGTCATGGGATCAAAACTCCGATGCGTGGCAACTGGTTCATATTTATGATGTTTGCAGTGTCCTCCCTAGGCTCACGGGATCCCATTTTGTGACCTTCTAACAAGCGACAAGTCGATGGGGAAGCCAGCTTCACTTAAGAACCGTGTTACTAACTTAACAATTGCAACGATTCATTTAACAGCAGCGGTGAGAAAAGTCGTAAAATGGGGCAAAACTCACTTAACAAATGTCTCACTTAGCCACTTAAATCTTGTGCTCAAATGTGATAGCAAGCCGAGGACAACCTATACATAGCACCCATGATAGGGGTAAAATTCCAGATGGGAATCATAGTTTAAAAGCAGAAAAAAATAAACAAAAATAAAAAAGGTTGAATAAAAATTTCCATTCTCTCCTGCTTTGCAAGAACACACAATAAAAGCCTTGCAGTTGGGTTTAAAATTATCTGATGAGAATTTTATGGGTTTTGTTCTAAGTCAGGATGGACAACCTTTTGGGGTCAAAGGGACATTCAAAAAAAAAAAACCAGCCCAAATTCAGCCTCCAAGAGTAAGTACCTCTATTCATACTCACTACGATCAGAGCACCAGAACAAATCAGGAGTACCCTGTAAGATCGGTGCTTTTACGAAATAGTCAGACAAATATGGGATGACACCTACAGACACACACACACCCATCCAAAATTTCACCCTGGAGATTTGAGCCATTTGGAGAAGGAAGATAAATTATTTCCTGGACATCGAATTTTATCCTAAATAATCCTCCCCATCCATACTGATGCTACACAAATTTTGACAACATGATAAAAATGCCCCAATTTTTTCCCCCCTTGTCTTCCAAGCTGGTTAAAGTTGATCCTCCAGCAAAAAGCCACCAGGATGCCTGAAATTCAATGGGATGGGTAGGTGTGTCCATCCTTGTTTCTTCCATTACGCTTGCCCAATGTTGGTGCAGATAATTGGAAAATCTCCAGAGATCTTCCTTAAGCAGCCTTCCTTTGTTAGGCTCCGTGTGGTGTGACAGACGCCTCCGGCCTCTTCTCTTTTCTATCCGGACGGATGGATGGGAAGCGGGAGATGTGGGAAGGAGGCGCTTCTCCTTAATTTCCTGCCTTAATCACGTGGCTTTGGCCGGTTTCCATGGCGAAGGCAAGGAGGTGGGGTTGATGGGCGCTGCTCCGGAGCAAGAACGTCGGGAAGACCTCAGTGTTTTCACACTGTCCATAGTGTGGAACAAAGGAAATACCACAGCTGGATCCTGCTCTCTCACTCTCTCTTACCTTTTCTGCTTGCTCTTCCGCCCGGACATGGATATGTAAGTCTTCTTCCCCATCCCAACATCTCCAGAACCTTTGGAGGGTCTGAAATTCTTTTGTGGGGCAGGAGTTCCGGTTTTGATGGGGTCCCTGGTTTTGATCTTCTCGCTTTCTTATGAACATCAATTCTATAGTTGTAGGTAGGGTTTCTTTTGAGCGTAGAGCAGAGATGCTTCAGGAGTGGTGTGTATGTGTGCTTTGTGTGTACAAAAGGTTGATGTTGGAAGCAGGCAAATCCCAGGCGGTCAGCTCTACCACCTGGAGGACACTGTCAAGCTGGATAGGTGGAAAGCTTTGTTATTGCTCTGCCTGGAGGGAATCACGCTGGCATTCGGGATGTACTATATACAGATATATATCTTCCTGGTTTCTCTCGAAATCCAGGTGAGGGCACAGGTGTCCACCAAAGGAGTGGGGGGGAGGGGTCCTTGAGTAGCTAAGAATTTGATCTAGGAGGTTTTGAAAACCAATCTTGGCATTTATTTTCTTTAAAAAAACAACAGAACAACAGAATCCATTGGATTCTAACAGCTTTTTCTCTCCACCATTCCTGCCACCCTGGCAGGAATGGGGGACAATATCTGCACCACTAAGAGTGGAAATCTCAACCGTTTTTTTCCAAAGTGTTCAAGTTGCACCAGTGTCCTCTCAAATTGCTTAATGCATTGCTTAACGCATTGTAAGCCACTCTGAGTCTCCAGAGAAGGGCGGCATATAAATTAATTTTTTTAAAAAAAGGATTTTCTTTGCCCCCCCCTCCCCCCACCCTTTCCTTCACGGGGTCATGAGGAAAACTTATTTCAGTTTTTTTATTTCCGGTTAGCCTTGATTTTTTAAACCCTGGTAACTTGCTTATTCCTGGTTCTTCTAAAACCATGTTTCTGTGTTTCTCTTCCTCCAGAGCAGCCCAGTTGAGGCTGATAGAGTGAAGATGATTTGATTTCCTTCCCTCTTCTTGTCAACAATAGATAAAGAACTTCAGATCATTTAGCCACAAAGTTTCCCTCATGAGATTTATCTTTGATGGGGAGACAAAACCCTGACAGCAGATCAGTCTTTTCCCATATTGTAGATATACGATTTGGTCCGGTGGTGAAGGCACCAGGCTAGAAACTGGGAGACCGTGAGTTCTAGTCCCACCTTAGGCATGAAAGCTTGGCTGGGTGACCTTGAGCCAGTCACACAATCTCAGCCCATCTCGCCTCACAAGGTTGTTGTAGTAGGGAAAAATGAGAGGAAAGAGTATTTGATATATTCATTGCCTTTAATTGTTTATAAAAATAATAAAGGTGAGATATAAATAAATAGAATGAATAAATAAGTAAGGCAGGGTTTTTCATGTCCATATATCTAACTCTTCCGTCTTGGTGGCGAGAGGTTTGAAATAAGATCATACTGTCTGTTGAATCGAGTCACGCAGTAATTCAAACCCAAGATTTGTTCACCTTAGACTTCAGGGTGTAGTTTGGATATGACAGTCCATTACATCCTTGGATTCTTTTAATTTTTACACATGATGCATAATTTTATTAAAAGCTTTAAAAGCAAAGGTGAAAGTGAATGCAAACTAATAAGAGTAAGGAAGAAGAATGGAAAAAAAGAGAGAAACCAGGGGCTAAAAATGCAAGCAAGAAAGAAAAGAATAAAAGGGAAATAGAAGGGAAAGAATACGATGCAAAGGAGCAGCTTCTGATCTTTCTTATAGCAGTTTTAAGGACAATCACAAATGTACCTCTTTTCTTTAAAGTTGCATCACGGCTATCTTCCTTCTGTAATCTATCATGTCTTAAATCATAAGCACATTTTTTGTTTCTGTTTCATGGGGGGGGGGGAATCCAGAGGACGGTTCCAATTGGCGATTTATCTTTTGTCTAATCAAACACATCCTCGGTTCTCATAGAAACCGTTATTGCCTTTGTCCTGAATTGGAGGAAGGAAATATAAAGCATAACGGTGATATGACAGAACGTATTTCTGAAGGCAGAAAATCTCTCGCCGCGAGAAAAATCGGCACAACCCCGGGAGAATTAGTGAAGGACGTGTTTGATCTGCTATTTTTGTTAAGGTCAAGCGAAAAAAAATCTAACTTTGGATATGTCAGCATTTGGAGATTTCAGGTCCCTTGGTGTGGTTTGAAGAAGCATGTGTTGCATTAGTCCTCTTGATAAGTGTACAATAGCGGCCAAAATTGTGGAAACCTTTTGGGAAAAGTGTATTTTCTAAAACTAGCTAATAACACCACTCTTTTTGGGGGGGAGTAGTACCATAAAATTATATATCAATGGAAAGATAATTTAATCAAGAATGTAATGCAGTAACTTTCAGGAAGGATTTGCTATTAGAATAACAGTTACAATATAAAGAAGAAAAATGAAACACTGTAGAAAAAATGAGATATACAAAAATCATCACCATGTCAGTTAATACTTCATTAGGTAACCTTTAGCATCAGTTACAAACTTACAATGTCTTCCCATGGAGTGAACCAAGTCTTTTAGTTCTGCATCTGTTACAATGTGAAATCAAGATTGAATGATTGCTTCTGTTAACTGGATTTTATTGCTGGGTCACTTCTGACTTAACAAGTTTCTTTAATCGGCTCCATAGATTTTCAATTAGGTTAAGATCTGGGCTATTCCCAGGCCACTCCAGCAGTGGAATACGATGATCTTGAAACTCAAAAAAAAAAGTGATGTTATTAGCCATCAAACCTCAAAAATAACACTTTTCCCAAAAGGTTTCCATAATTTTGGCCACTGCTGTAGACATCAGCCATTTCACTCTGCTATAAATCCCTGATGAACTATCATGTGTCATGGGGGGGGGGCGTGCTAATTTGACCTTCAAGGGCAGACAGGGTCTTCCTGTTGTAACCATGTCATATAGGACAGGGGTCACCAAATGTTTGGACTTTAGGGACCACTAAATTCATAATTTTAAATCCTGCAGACCACTAATGTGATCTGCCTAATGACTGGCTGGGTGGGCGTGGCTAGATGGTCATGTGACTGGGTGGGCGTAGGCAACTTGATGTCACTCACATTGAGGGGCGCCTCACTGGCCTCTACTCGTCCCTCCCCTCCCAGATACTCCTCGCCTCCCCACCCGGGCTCTTTCGCGCCCCAACATGAAGCAGTTGTTGGAGCCAAGCAGCCACCACCAAAAAGAGTTGGCAAAACAGCTCAGTTCAAATTGGATTTGACCGAGAAGGAGGCTCAGTAGAAGCACCTCACTGAGGACTACGAGCATAGGCTTTCCAAGCAGAGGGAAGATCTGTGGGAGTGCAAGGCCAGGTACTGGCGCCTGGAGGCTCAGCGGGCTGAGTTGGTCAGCCAGTTCCAGGCCATGATGCAGTCCCACTGGAACAAGGCTCTCCGGCTCTTTTCCACCAGCGGCAATTCTCTCCAGCCCTCGCCCAAAGCCTTCCACCAGGAGGCTGAAGCAGACCCCAAATCAGAATTTCTGACTCCCTCCAACCCACACAAAAGACCCCAAAGGGGGAGAGTCTCTGCATCAACACAAATGTTCATTGCACGCATCTGTCCCAGGGGCCTTAGTTTGAGGACCCCTGATTTAGTGCAATATAAAAAATGCAAATAATCTTTCTGCAGACCACCAAAATTTTCTCACGGACCGCCGATTGATGACCGCTGGTATAGGAAACAGGAGCACGGTCAAGCGTTTCTTGGTTTTGAGAGGAACTTGGAGGATCAACTTACCGAGAACCTCAGTTCGAATTTATGCTTAAAGACATGAGCTGGCAACTTTTAAGTGGGAAACAGAGCCTCTCTGTCTGGCGTATTTCTCACTGATACAGCAGGAAATTCTGAACTCCTGGAGAGATACAGGGCTTTCAGCTGCTGCATTTATAATCCTTACCGCATGCTTCCCAATATAGCCTTCAAAAAATAATTTTTCTCCATATGTCTTTGGATATGTTGGAAGAAACATCCTTCTAGGTTCTGCTCCAAGTGGGGACAAAGACACTGGAGACATGGAGACTGCTTGGAAAGACGGTTTAATGGTGGACAGGATCACATGGCTTGAGTTCCTGAACAGAAAAGGAAGGGGAGATACAGGGAGTTTTCGGGTTTTATGCTCTCTCTGGCTTTGAACTTCCTGGGGCCCAGAAAGAGTATCCTGATTGGTTGCCAGACTCCCGGGGGGGGGGCGGTGGGGGCTTAGCTAGCCTTGCTGGCTGATGGTCACATGTGCTTCCCAAGTCACATGCTTCCCAGGTCACATGTGGTGAGTTTCTGCTGCTATAGAGGGCTAATCCTATCTTGTTGGATCTTTGGCAATTCCTAGTATGGCTCTGCCTGAAGGAGGTAGATCTTTGTTATGTAGAATAGACTGGCCCAGGCCTTAATGGCCCATTGACAAAAGGTGGGGGCAGGAAGACAAGAGCTGCTTCAAAGCATGCTTATCCATTTCTCATCCAGGAAAATACAATATTCTGCCTTTTTAATATTTCCCAAAAATATTTCACTCTTCCAGGAGAGGGGTGGGTGCTAACTTCCTACGGATAATGGTGTGTGTGTGTGTGTGTGAGAGAGAGAGAGAGAGAGAGAGAGAGAGAGAGAGATCAGATCACCTTTTGAGATCTTCTGACAAGCAAAGTCAACGAGGAAGCCAGATCACATGACCCTGCAGCCGTCATAAATACAAGTCAGTTGCCAAGCCTCTGAATTTCAATCTCATGACCATGGGAATGATGCTGCAATGGTCGTTGCAGTGTGAAAAACAGTCCTATGTCACTATTTTCCATGCTGCTGTAACTTCGGATGGTCACTAAACGAACTGTTGTAAGTCGAGGATGAACTCTAGCAAGCTTCCTTAACTACTTCGTGGATTGTATGAACTTTTGTCTAATCCCCCCCCTTCCTCCCCCACCCCCGGGTCTGGGGTTCCCCCCAAAAGGGTAGACTTCAACTTCCAAAAAATCTGGCAATAACCAGACCGATTCGGAATTCTGGGAACTGAGATCTGAACATCTGAACCGCCCCATGAAAAAAGCTTGAGATGCTGGACAACTTAGAACCACATAAATAATGCTAAATAATAATGTAAATATAATGTAAATAATATGGTTCGTTGGCAATGAAATGGTTCATTGGCTAAGACGCTGAGCTTGAAGATTGAAAGATCGGCAGTTCAGCGGTTCGAATCCCTAGGCTGCATAACGGAGTGAGCTCCCGTGACTTGTCCCAGCTTCTGCCAACCTAGCAGTTTAAAAGCACGTAAAAAATGCAAGTAGAAAAAGAGGGACCACCTTTGGTGGGAAGGTAACAGCGTTCCATGCGCCTTTGGCATTGAGTCATGCTGGCCACATGACCATGGAGATGTCTACGGACAGTGCTGACTCTCCGGCTTTGAAATGGAGATGAGCACCACCCCTAGAGTCGGGAATGACTAGCACATAGATGCGAGGGGAACCTTAACCTTTTAAATAATGCTGCATCTCAATTTTAGCCAGTGATGTAAAAATACAGTGAGGCCATTGAGGATGGAGCCTCTCCATCTGATTGAAAGGGAAGGAAAGCATTTCTAATTTGTAGCCTGACCCATGGGCTTAGTTCCACTTTTTCTTCTCTTTCGTGGTTTCTGATTTGTGGTGGAAATCAAGATAATAGGCCACGCTTTGTTTGCTGGGCTCAGGGTTTTTTTTCTCTCTTCCTTCTCCCCCCCCCATCCCCCCCCTCCGGTCTGTGCCTGCCAAGAAGACAGCTGTGGGGGAAGTCAAAAGTTGGTTTGTCTGAACAAATGTCTGTTTCCTGCTAAACATTAACCAGTTTGCTCCTGAGTGAGGGATGGCTCTGTCTTTTAGGTTGGTTACAAAATGGAGTAACTTGTTGGAGAAGGACAAAACGGTTAGCCCAACGGATCTCTTGTCCCACGGACGTTGGTAGTAGAAAAATGACAAATGTTGTTGATCTGTTCACCCAACTTTGGATGAAGAAGATTGGGGTGGGGTGGGATGGAGAAGCAGGAAGCAAGTGCCCTAAGAATACAACTCCTTCAGTGAAACGGTGCTTTTCCTTTATTAAATGTATTGATTAGATTTATAATAACTTTATTGTCATTTCGAAGGTACACTAAGCGGCATACATTAAAATGAAATTGTAATTTCACTTTTGTCATCAAAAACATCAATCAACCAATAAATAAAAGATTATGTACCCACATATATTAAATGAAACAGAGAAAAATGCATTGATCCCATCCTTGTTTTCCCACCATGAAAATGTTTTCTTGCTATTTTTGTAAAGGTCAAAGGGAAAAAAATCTAACTTTTGATATGTCAGCATTTAGAGATTTCAGGTTCCTTGCTGTGGTTTGAAGAAGCGTGTGTTGCATTAGTCCTCTTGATAAGTGTACAGTAGTGGCCAAAATTGTGGAAACCTTTAAGGGAAAAGTGTATTTTCTAAAACTAGCTAATAACACTACTTTTTTTTTTGAATAATACCATAAAATTGTATATCAATGGAAAGATAATTTGATTACGAATGTAATGCAGTAACTTTTATGAAGGATTTGCTATTAGAATAGCAGTTACAGTATAAAGAAGAAAAGTGAAACACGCAGAAAAAATGAGATATACAAAAATTATTGTATATGTCAGTTAATACTTCATTAGGTAACCTGTAGCATCAGTTACACACTTACAATGTCTTCCCGTGGAGTGAACCGAGTCTTTTAGTTCTGCAGCTGTTACGATGTGAAACCAAGATTGAATGATGGCTTCTATTAACTGGGTTTTATTGCTGGGTCGCTTCTGACTAACAAGTTTCTTTAGTCGGCTCCATAGATTTTCAGTTGGGTTAAGATCTGGGCTATTCCCAGGCCATTCCAGCAGTGGAATAGGATGACCTTGACACTTCAAAAAAAAAAAAAAAGTGTTATTAGCCATCCAACCTCAAAAATACACTTTTCCGAAAAGCTTTCCACAATTTTGGCCACTACTGTATTTTGCAGCCTTCCCATGTGTTTCCCACCAGCGAAGTCAATGGGGGAAGCCAGATTTGATAAACAACGGTGTGATTCACTTAACAACTGCCAACGATTCACATAGCTATGACCAATAAGGTTGTAAAATTGGGTGTGACTCGCTTAACAACCCCTTGCTTAGCAAGGGCGTTCTGTAATGGAACTTGTCAGAATGAATGCAAATCCTGAAAGAGAAAAATGAATGCAGGAAACTCTTGTTTGTTTCTTACTGAAGTCATAACCTTGGACCGATTTATACTATATCACAGTGATGGCTAACCTTTTTGCCATTGTGTGCCAGGAAGGGGGGCGGGGGGTCATGTATGCGTGCCCACTCCCATAATTCTAAGTGCCCCACCTCCCCGTGCATGCGTGCATGACACACACATATTCACCCCGCTCCTGGCACACGACGGCCCGGTAGGCCCGTTTTTCTCTCTTACCTGGTTCCAGAGCCTTTCTAGCAGTCTGGAGAGGGTGAAAACGGCCTTCCCTATCCCCCCGGAGGTCCTTCAGAAACCAGAAATGGCCTGTTTGCCAACTTCTGTTCCCACCAGAAGTTGGCAAATGGGCTGTTTTCGGTCTCCAGAGGACCTCCAGGGAGGGTGGGGAAGGCCATTTTTGCCCTCCCCAGACTCCTAGAGTGGCTCTGGAGGCTGAGGACAGCAAAAAATGGGCCTTCCCCACCACCCACCAAGGCCTTCTTTCCCTATTTCTGGTGGACCCAGAAGGCTCAAAAATCAACTGGCGCACGCCGGACCTGAGCTCGCGTGCCCACTGATATGGCTACGCATGCCACCTGTGGCACGCCATCATAGCTATACGGTGGCTTCTGCAGTTCCTCATTATTTAAATCAATAAAACTCTCCCTGCATGCAGAAAGGTAGTATAACAGGGAGGCTGTTTCCTACAAGAGGCCTTCTTTTTTGCCGCGTAGTCTGCAAAATGTTCTCGCGATCTAAAACGTTTGCCGATCCAGAGAACCATTTTAAGGTTGCCTCATCTCTGATTTTTATTGTCTTTTTATTGCTCTCGTTACGTTGCATGGAACAACTTTCTAATGATTTTGGATTTTTTTTTTAAATGGAAGCCTTTTGCTTTTATTTCTGTATGAACTTGAAACGGTTCACGGGGAAAAGTCAGCCTAAGGGGTTTAGTACAATTATCTACACAGGATTACGCTAAGAGATGCCTGGATATGTTTGAGTCTGTTTGATAACTTTGCTAACTGAAATACAGAGAAACAAGGATACAGGGCAGATTTGAATAGCTGTTGCTCGTGGAATACACCAATATTTAACTCAATTTTGGGAGACCGCAGTTTTTAACAGGGGACCACATGCAGGGGTGCAACTATCTTGTGTTTTATGGAAGTTGCCATCTGTTATATTTCTGGCTTTTGCAAAGGCTGATTTTAAATGTTCTCTGAATCCAAGTTCTTTTTCTCCTTCTCCCCCTCCTCTCCCCTGCTCTTTTAATGGGAGGTTTGAGAATAATTAGACTGCATCTTGAGCTTTCAATACCACACAATGCCGCCACGGTTGATTATATAGAAGAGCCACGTGGATTCCACCAAGTGACAGTCTAATGAGGTGACATAATTGTCACCTCATTAGCGCCTCATTGGCGCTCTTGGGAGGACGTTCCAGAATTGGAGCCGACTGTTTTTGGAGTCCAGGGAGCTAATCAGGAAAGAAAAAGGCTTGGTGTGCTTCTGGGTAAGTAACAGAAGAACAGAATGGGAAGGGAGCTTGGGGGTCATCTAGTCTAGCCCCTTTTCGGCATTGAGTGCCGAAACGGGAGTACGTGAACCAAGGACCACTGGAAACCGGAAGTGTGCCCCAGCAAGCATGCGTACACACTGGAAAGCTGAGCTTCCTGTTTTCGGCGTGCGCGTGAGTGCCAGTCACCTGGGCTTCCGGTTTCTGGCATGTACGCACGCGGGAAGACCAGCTAGCTGGAAGCTCAGCTTCCCGGCGCACGCATGTGAGACAGGGAGCTGCTCTTCCAGTTTCTGGCACTCCCTCGCATGCGAAGACCAGTGTGCCTGTATGCGCCGGAACCCAGAAAAGCAACAGGTGATGGCTGGCATGCCTGGAGAGGTGGCTCTGCCTGCCACTTCCGGCACCTGTGCCATAGGTTCACCATCATGGCCCTATACCATTTCGGACAGATGGCTGATTTCTTCTTAAAATCCTCCAGCAATGGAGCACCCACAACTTCTGGAGGGAAGTCCTCCCACCGATTAATTGTTCTCACTGTCAAGAAATTTCTCCTTAGTTCTAGGTTGCTTCTCTCCTTGATCAGTTTCCATCCATTGTTTCTTGTCTGGCCTTTGGATGCTTTGGAAAATAGTTTGACCCACTGCCCCTCTTCTTGATGGCAGCTGCTCAAATACTGGAACACTGCTAGCATGTCACCTCTTCTTTTCACTAGACTAGACCTACCCAATTCCTGCAACCGTTCTTCGTATGTTTTAGCCTCCAGGCCCCTAATCATCTTGGTTACTCTCCTCTGCACTCTTTCCAAAGTTTCTACTTTCTTTTTTTTTTTAATAATGAGGTGACCAAAACCAGATATGGACTTACTAGGGCTTTCTAGAGCGGGAACCCTGAAGAGGAAATGCAGTCAAAGCAGTGGGGGAATTCAATTTTTTTAAACTACCGGTTCTGTGGGCCTGGCTTGATGGGTGTGGTGTGGCTCGGTAGGCGTGGCTTGGTAGGAGAAGGATACTACAAAATCCCCATTCCCTCCCCACTCCTGGGGGAAGGATATTGCAAAATCCCCATTCCCTCCCCACCACATGGGGAAAGGATATTGCAAAATCCCCATTCCCACCTCACTCCAGGGGAAGGATACTGCAAAATCCCCATTCCCACCTCACTCCAGGGGAAGGATACTGCAAAATCCCCACTCTCACCCCACTCCAGGCGAAGGATACTGCAAAATCCCCATTCCCACCTCACTCCAGGCGAAGGATACTGCAAAATCTCCATTCTCACTCCACTCCGGGGGAAGGATACTGCAAAATCCCCATTCCCTCCCCACTCCTGGGAAAAGGATATTGCATAATCTCCATTCCCACCCCACTCTGGGGCCAGCCAGAGCTGGCATTTACCGGTTCTCCGAACTACTCAAAATTTCTGCTACCGGTTCTCCAGAACCTGTCAGAAGCTGCTGGATTTCACCCCTGAGTCAAAAGTAGATGAGACTGTGTCTCTTGATAGGTCGTACGAGATTGGAGGAAAGTCAGAAGCTGAAATAAGAGGGGTTTTGCTTGGACCTTTTAGTAAAATGGAATATTGCCCTACTTCATAGAGCTGCTATAAGAATTACTGACGTCTACGGTGAACGTCTCCTGTTCTTAATCTTCAGCAGCTTGTGCGGATCTGTCTCGGAGCTTAACAACTGTTTCCATTTGAGGATCATTTGTCTAATGACAATCCATTTGACTGCTCTTCTGAATGTGTGTATGCTGGACATCTTTTCTCCCCAACCTTTGGGGTGCTCAGATCAGAACTGTCCGTAATGTATCAATGATTCAAATACTATGTTAGGCCACGGAGAGAAAATAAAATTAGGAGCGGTGTGGATGCATCCAGGGGTGGGCTTCAAAAATTTTAGCAAGGGGTTCTCTGCCCAGTTGCTGGGTGGGTGTGGCCATAGTGGGCGTGGCCTAGTTGGCCTCCTGCAGCATGGTGTGGGAGGGTGTTTTTGCCTTCCCTGGGCTCCGGAGGCTTTCCTCGAGTCTCCGGGAGGGTGGAAATGGCCTCCCCAGGTTTCAGAGGCCCTGGACTTCCGGTAGGCCCATTTTTCGCTCTCCCTAAGCCTCTGTGCACACCCTGTACTTACCTGGATCCAAAATGGGCCATGTGGGGACTTCTGGGAGGGGAGGGCAGGGGTGGGCGGGGCGGGGCCAGCCAGGAGTAGGTTTAGGAGGTTCTCCAAACTGCACAGAATCTTAGTCATCAAATGGGGCAAAACTCCCTTAATCAATGTCTCCCTTAGCAACAGAAATTTTGGGCTCCATTGTGATCGTAAATCAAGGACTACCTCTTAATTATTCCGCATTCAAGGAACAGGCTTCAATGAGTTGTGTGTGTGTATGAAGGTGCAATGAATGTCATTGTCCTCTTAAAGCCATCTGGAGGGAGTTAGTGGGAAGGGCAGAAGCCAATTTGAACCCATCAACCTTTTATGGTGGCTCGGTGGCATTGCCACCCTAGGAAAAAAAGACTCTGCTCCCTATTTCAAATTATATTGTGTTTTTTGGGTAAGAATTTCACGGGTGAGAGTCCTGAGCCATTCCACCCAGAATAAATATAGGAGTAGATAGCTAATTAGCAGCTCCTCCGAGGCAGGTCCGTAGCTAGCACTTAAAATAAATTATGGCCCATTGGTTTTCTTGGGAAAAGTTTCCCCGTTCTCCTTTGCTTTCTCCACCCCCACAAGGTTTGATGAGATGGGAGGAAAAGAGGGATTTGCAAAAGCTGCAATCTGTTCTCCCTCCTGCAGCTGCTCGGGTGTCAGAAGCTGCTTTGAAGCTTTGCCCGTAGATCAAAGTTTTTTGTTTTCCATAGGCTTCGAATCTGGAAGCAGCCAGTCCTTATGATTATAGTGAGAGCTTCACTGTTGCATCCAAAAACAAAACAAAAAAAAACCCCACCAGCCTAAGTAGAACATTGAGAGAACTTTATGGATTTCTCAAGGAAGAATATGAAACCTGGTCTGGTTTTTAATTTATGCAAAATTTTATTTCTATCACTCCATAGCAACAACAAGTAGATGTTAACTCCTGGATATGGATGACATCTAGACCTGGATGTTATAGGACAGTGGTCACCAACTGGTGGTCCACTGGTTTGGGCAAAGGCTGGAGGGAAGCACTGCTGGTGGCGAAGAGCCAGAGGGCCTCGTTCCAGGGGGACTACACCATGGCCTGGAACTGGTTGACCATCTCAGCCTGTGGAGCCTCTAGGTACCGGTACCTGGCCTTGCACTCCCGCAGGTCTTCCCTCTGCTTGGAAAGCCTGTGCTCGTAGTTCTCAGTGAGGTGCTTCTGGTGTGCTTCCTTCTTGGTCAGATCCAATTTGAACTGAGCTGTTTTGCCAACGCTTTCTCATGGTGGCTGCTTAGCTCCAACAACTGCTTCCTGTTGGGGCCCTAAGGAGCCCGGGAGAGCAGGCGAGGAGTTACTAGGAGGGGATGGGTGAGTAGAGGCCAGCGAGGCGCCTCTCAACGTGAGTGACATCAAGTTGGCGGTGCCCACCCAGTCACATCACCACCTAGCCACACCCACCCAGCCTGTCATTAGGTGGATCATATTAGTGGCCCACGGGATTTAAAATTATGAATTTAGTGGTCCCTGAGGTGCAAAAAGTTGGGGACCCCTGTTATAGGAATCCTTGACTTAAGGTAAATGTAAAGGTTCCCCACTCACATATGTGCTAGTCGTTTCCGACTTTAGGGGCGGTGCTCATCTCCATTTCTAAGCTGAAGAGCCAGAGCTGTCCAAAGACATCTCCGTGGTCATGTGGCCGGCATGACTAAACGCCAAAGGCGCACGGAACGCTGTTACCTTCCCACCAAAGGTGGTCCCTATTTTTCTACTTGCATTTTTTACGTGCTTTCGAATTGCTAGGTTGGCAGAAGCTGGGACAAGTCATGGGAGCTCACACCCGTTACGCGGCACTAAGGATTCGAACCGCTGAACTGCTGACCTTTCTGATTGACAAGCTCAGTGTCTTGGCCCCTGAGCCACCATGTCCCTATCCTTGACTTGCAACAGTTCATTTAGTGACCGTTCAAAGTTGCAACGGCACTGAAAAATGTGACTGATGACCATTTTTCACAGTTTCGACCTTTGCAACATTCCCCTACGGTCATGTGATCGTAATTCAGATGCTCGCAACTGACTCATATTTATGACCTTCACACGTCCGTGATCCTCTTTTTGCGACCTTCTGACAAGCAAAATCTGTGGGGGAAGCAAATTCTCTTAACAACCGGGTTGCTAACTTTACAACTGCAGGGATTCGCTTGACAACGGGGGCAAGAAAAATCGTAAAATGGGGCAAAACTGAGTTAACCAATGTCTCACTTAACAATGGAAACATCGATTGTGGTCATACGTCGGGGACTACCTGTATTCTTGATAGCAGGGGTGAAATAGGACTTTTGTGTTTTGTGATTATCCTGGTTTTCTAGCTGTGGGGTGTTTCACTGATCTCCCGTGCAGGTTGGAATAGAATATAGACTATAGACCAGTGATGGCTAACCTTTTTGCCATCACATGCCAAAACTGCAGGTTGCACGGGGGGATCTCACACACCCATAATTCTATGTGCCCCCCCCCGCACATGCATGCACAACCCCCCTGTGCTCCCCCGCTTTTGGCATGTGATGGCACAGTGGGCCCAGTAGGCCTGTTTTTTGCCCTCCCCAGGCTCCAGAGGCTTTCTAGGACACTGGGGAGGGCGAAAACGGTCTTCCCCACCACCTCCTAGAGGCCCTCTAGAGGCCGGAAATGGCCCATTTGCCGGGCCCAGAAGGCCCAAAAATCAGCTTGTTTGTGTGCCCACCGATATGGCTCCATGTGCCACCCGTGGCACCAGTGCCATAGATTCGCCATTACGGCTATGGGATATAGGATATAGGATATAGGATATAGAATATAGGATATAGAATATAGAATATAGAATATAGAATATAGAATATAGAATATAGAATGGAAGTGTAGCGTAGCGTAGCATAGCGTAGAGTAGAATTATTGGCCAAGTGTGACTGGACACACAAGGAATTTGTCTCCGGTACATAAGCTCTCACTGTACATAAAAGCTATAAGTGATAAATCATGATCATAGTCATCATAAAAACACATTCAGCATGAATCATAAGATACAACACTTAGTGCTAGTCATAGGATACAAATATCAAATCAGATCCTGCTTAACATTGTTTGGGCTCATCCAAGGTCAGGTAGGTGCTGCCACCTGCTGCGATAAAGCATTCAAGGACAGCATTTTTCAGACAGGCAGTAACTATAGACAAGAGAAGAGTTTTATAATGGCTAGGCGGGGATTACAATACCTACATTAAGTGACAACGTGCCCAGATGGCATTTAACCAGTGGCATCCTAAAGTATGGTTTGTAGATTAATCCACAATTAGCTGGATTCATAATTACATTATGATTAACTCTGATACGTTGAACAAATCACTGTCAGCTGGGTACGTACAGTGTGTGTCAAGCCATAATTCATAAATAATGGCTTACATACCGGAATGCCAAACATTCACACAAATTGAAGCTAAAACTAAACCAGCGCTGTTATTGCTTTCACATGTTATGTTGCATCATCATTTACATAAACTTAGTCTATCGCATGGTTGCTAGTCATCTCTGAAGAACAGAATGAGCATCTCACACGGCTTCCCAGGGGGTTATTTGCAACCCACCCAGCCTGCTTGAGAAAGTTGGAGGATGATGTAATTAAAAAAAATTTAGATCGTGCAGAAATGGACAGATTTTATTAAAAATAAAATATAATATTTTATTTATTTATTAAAAAGAAAAGAAAAATAAGATACACAGTATTTTTGAGCATGGGACTTGTTTTATAAGTGGTTGGACAGTAGAGGTAGAAATTAGGAGTGGGAAAAGTATTATTGCATATAAATAAATTGATCCAGACAATACGCTGTTCACTAAGTACTTATGTCTGTAATGTGAAAGTAATACAAATAAACTGTTAAAAAAAAAGAGAGAGAAAGTTGGCTGCAAAATAGCTAAATTTCAGCAGTGGCTTTTGTGCCCATTTTAAGGGAGAGAGGGCAGGTTTCAAAATTTGGGATGGCTATAGTTGTGTCACCAGGTGACTTCTTAGAAGTTTGGAATTATGATGTGCGTCCTGAACCAGTGGGATGTTGCATGCTATGCACAGGTGGGCTTCAAAATTTTTAGCAAGGGGTTCTCTGCCTGGGTGCTGGATGGGCGTGGCCATGGTGGGCGTGGCCTAGTCGGCTTCCTGCACCATGGCAGAGGGGGTGTTTTTGTCTCCCTGGGCTCTGGCGGCTTTCCTCGAGCCTCTGGAGGCTTTCCTCGAGCCTCCCCAGGCTCCGGAGGACCTTTGGAGGCTGGAAACAGCCCCGTTTCCAGCCTTCCTGAACTTCCGGTAGGCCCATCTTCTGCCCTCCCTGAGCCTCTGTGTACGCCCTGCACTTACGTGCATCCAAAACGGGCCGTGTGGGGGACTCCTGGGAGGGGCGGGGCAGGGTGGACGGGGCCAACCAGGAGTGGGATTTGGGGGTTCTCCGAACTGCGCAGAATCTTAGCTAAAGGTTCTCCCGAACTCCCAGCAGCCCATCCCTGATGCTATGTACCGTATCAAATAGATGCATCTACTGTACATACAGCCTGGTGGAACTCTTTGTTAGCACTGGAAAAATAGTTACAAGTGAAATTGCTTTGCTCAGGAAATGCGAAAGGGATGTTGTGCTGTTGATGTTGCTTATGGAACGCCACATGTTTCTGCAAGATAGGTTCTGATCACGCCGGCTAAACCTAATTTCCATGTTTGGTATTATTGCCGTTAATACAGCAAGAGGGAACGGAGAACTCGTTTTCCATTGGACTAGTATCAGATTGTCCACCTACATTATGCAGATCCTAAACAGTCCCAAGTTTTCTTGGCTTGTGTTTTCAGAACTTAGTGCTTAAGTCTTTAGAATAAGATGGAGAAGAATCAGATTCATGTCCATTCTCAACCATGGACCCTTGTTTTATGACTTTGGGCCTTTGAGTTCAGTCCACCTCACAAGGTTAGGTGACAGTTGGAGAAGGGGATGCTAGGTATAAGTACCTGAACTTCTGAAATCTAACAAATAAATACTTGGAAGCAGTGGGAGAACAAAATAACTCTCTGGAGCAGCCTAATTTTGTTTCCTCGGTGTCTGCTACGAAGTTGGCGTTTTCCTTAATTTCTGGGGTTCCCTCTGTCTTGTGCATTGACTATATCCAAGATCAGTAGCACTCAAGTGATCTAGTTGGATAATGAAACATCTGCAAGCAGATAGCGAAGATTAGAGAGCACCAAGGAGTCCACTTTAGGATTCCCAAAATTGTTGCCATATTTAAACTCTGAGTACTGCCAAAGAAGAAAAAATTAAGTAGGCAATTGGAGAAGCAGATATAGTAATTACGTTTAATTTTAAGGCAGTTGAAGTCAAACTGAAATTTAATTTTAGCTTTGCCCTGTCCTCATCTGCTCAAAGCACAGGGCAATCTTTTGACTGGGAAGAGTGTGCTTAGCAATAGCAATAGCACTTATATATCGCTTCATAGTACTTTATATCCCTCTCTTAAGTGGTTTACAGAGTCAGCATATCGCCCCCAACAATCTGGGTTCTCATTTATTTATTTATTTAGCGTATGGCTGGTCACACACAATTTTAAAACACTTCATTTTTACAGATTAAAAACAATAAAAACAATAAAAAAGCAGTAAGAAAACCTAAAAGAAAAACAGAAACAACATTTCAAAGTTTAATGTTGAGTTTGGAGATCTAGTTAGTAGCTGCCGTTGTTATGCAGAGGAAGTCCCTAGAATCTCCTGGATACCTTCTGGGTCCTCATTTTACCAAGGATGGAAGGCTGAGCCGGTTAGGATCAAACTCCTGATGTAGACAGAATTTGCCTGCAATACTGCATTCTAACCACTGCGCCAACACGGCTCATGGCTATCATGGCTTGATAACAAAATGAAGAAAAAAAAAGTCTTCTATAGTGATGTTTTCATCCTCAACAACTTTAGGATGTGTGGATTTCAGCTCCTAGAATTCCCATGGTGGTTGGGGAATTCTGGGAGTTGAAGTTCACACATCTTACAAGTTAACAGTAACAAGTTAGAAGAGACCTTGGAGATCATCTAGTCCAACCCACTACTCACACAGAAGACCTGTACTAGGAAGTTGCTGAACCCCACCATGGTACAAGAATCTTGTATTTGTTCAGCCAGCTCCAGCTATACTCTCAAAATAAAAAGTATGAAAAGAAGCAGCTGTTATGGACCACAAATATAAGCAATTTTTGTTATCCACAGGGAGCTTGCCCGATCTTAAAAAATGCTGCCCGTTCTGACTTGTGGGTGAATAAACATATGAACACATTAATATTCCAGGAATTATGAAGAACAATCACATGGGATCTCTAAGTATTTGCTGGTGTTGGTTGATATGTAAACCCAAAGGATTCTTTTTTATTGAACCATGCCTCAGTCTTACCCATGTAAGATAATGAAAATAATTTTTGTTCTTTGTTGTTGTTTTTAAATTGGAGAACTAGTGTAATTTAAATTTAGGGGCTGCTCAAGTTAACTAGAAAAGTTGTACACACAAAGGAAGTCTATGAATATTTAGCAAGAAAAAAACTGAATATTTAAAGGAAGAAAATTAGATGTGATAAAACTGCACACACATAAGCAGTACCATACCAGTGATTCATAATATATGCATACTATATTTTATAACCTACTGCATATTTAAGACTGTGTCTTTCTTGTTTTCTGACATGCATTGGGTCAACAGTAATACATTTTTATTAGCACTTAATAAGCACTCCTCCCTCCTCCCTAGTAATATATTTTTATGCCTGAACCAGAAGTGGGATTCACCAGGTGCTGACCATTTCTGGAGAACCGGCAGCTGAAATTTTGAATAGTTCAGAGAACCGGTAGTAAAAATTCTGACTGGCCCTGCCTCCATCTATTCTCTGCCTCCCGAGTCCCAGCTGATCGGGAGGAAATGGGGATTTTGCAGTAACCTTCCCCTGGAGTGGGGTGGGAATGAAGATTTTACAGTATCCTTCCCCTGGAGTGGGGTGGGAATGAAGATTTTACAGTATCCTTCCCCTGGAGTGGGGTGGGAATGGAGATTTTACTGTATCCTTCCCCTGCCATGCCCACCAAGCCATGCCCACCAAGCCACACCCACAGAACTGGTAGTAAAAAATTTTGAAACCCACCACCGGTCTGAACATCTCAGATCTTTTCTTCTCAGTTTTCTTCAAGTTGCAACCTTAAACAACTCAGAAATGGCTTTCCAAATGCTTCGATTCAGCTTTCCCTTGCCAGATGTTCTCCAGATATCTTTGCACTTCATCCCCCATATTTCCCGGCCATCTGGTTGATTAATCGTGGCAGTTGAAATCCAGCACTTCTGGTGAGCGCCAGGTTGGAGAAGGTGATTTTTTTTTCCCCACTGGCCCTAAACATGGTGAAAGACTGCAACCTTTAGATGGCACTGTGAGCCAGGAAGAAAAAAGGGGTGCCTTTAATCCCTCTTCCGCCTTCAAGCATTTCAAAAAACCCACAAAGAGCGACTTGCATTTTGCTTGAATTTTTGCGTGTCTCCTGATAGCGCTGTGCCATCCCGCTTCTTGGTGAGGGGAGACTTCTGAGAAGAGGAGACATTTGATTTAATGCTAACCTTTTAGCATAAAGGTGTAGCCCTTGGTTGGCAACCCACAAGATTCCGGACAATCAGGTTTGTGGGAAGTCAGGGTGGGCCAACTCAGCTATCTATGTGTGTGTTTAAGGTGGCGTGGATTGCAAATGAGAAGGAAGCTTTGTTTTCTTCTGGCTTTTATCGTGGGAGAACTAAGCTTTGGAGCTTCAAGGAAGCTTTGCTGACTGGCCAGTTCAGATTTGCAAGCTGTAGAATCGCTACCCAGGTTGTATTTGCGGTTTAAAATTGAGTCTCTGGGACAGGGGTGAAATCCAGCAGGTTCTGGCAAACTGGTAGCGGAAATTTTGAGTAGTTCAGAGAACCACCGGCAAATGCCACCTCTGGCTGGCCCCAGAGTGGGATGGGAACAGAGGTTTTGCAATATCCTTTCCCCAGGAGTGGGGAGGGAATGGGGATTTTGCAGTATCCTTCCCCTGGAGTGGGGTGGGAATGGAGATTTTGCAGTATTCTTCCCCTGGAGTAGGGTAGGAATGGAGATATTGCAGTATCCTTCCCTTGGAGTGGGGTGGGAATGGAGATTTTGCAGTATTCTTCCCCTGGAGTAGGGTAGGAATGGAGATATTGCAGTATCCTTCCCTTGGAGTGGGGTGGGAATAGAGATTTTGCAGTATTCCTCCCCTGCCACGCCCACCAAGCCACACCACGCCACACCCATAGAACCACTAGTAAAAAAAATTGGATTTCACCACTGCTCTGGGATCTCACTACTTAAGGAGAATGTCTCCAAAGTAGCAGAGAATGGGAGGTGATAGGAGGTGACAGAAGTGTCCTGTGTCACTTCCAGGACTGATGTAGATATTATGAGCTAAGTACTAATTCCCCTCTCCACTCAAGGGGTTTGTAGTTGGCTGGTTGGACATCTGGTTATGGATGTTCATTTTGTGGCTGTCTTTATACTTCAAAAGTTTTTTTCCCCCTCTGTCTGAACAGGATGCATGTTTGATCTTCTAGCTCTCCATCTGTCTCTCCATCCTGTATCTACAGTTGAGCACATGCCCATGGCAGACAGATGTTCATTTTGTTGATCTGCTCTTTAAACGTCCTTTCCAACCGCAGAACAGTGTGTATAGACTGCCCTGCGGCGTTCAAACTTACAGTGGTGCTGAATGGGGAAGACTTATGACCGGTCCTCAGAGTTGTGGCAGTGTCCTCCTGGTTACACAATCACAATTCAGGTGCTTGGTATAACCTGCTTGCATTTAGCGATAGTTGCAGCGTTCCCATGCCATGTGTTAACCACTTGTGGCTTTCTCTGCCGGCTTCCCACAAACAAAGACATTGGGGAAGCCAGCAGGAAATCACAGTTCCTGTCCACACCCTGTTCTCTCACCCATTCGCTTTCCATAGTGTCCTTGCCTGTAGCTCTCATCTGTAGCCTTTGCCCATCAGCATGTTGAATTGGGAATCCCTGCCTCTTCCCATGTCACGTGACGTCCTCAGTTAATAACCCGCATGCTCCTGAGATTACAACAATAACTGGGACTGCAAGCATTTCTGTCACTAAGCAATACGGGTACTTGATACTGCACTTTATGATCGTATTGCTTACTGACAAGAAATTCCTGTCCCAATTGCCATCGTAACCCGAGGACTACCTGTACTCTCAGTGAAAGCAACACTCATCTACTCTGTAAGAATTTTAAATCTGGGGTCTGTCATTGTGGACCTTGATTGCTGTGTGCAAAGAATAGGCGTGGCATTTTATGGCAGGAATTGGAGACCGCCGGAGCACTGCCAGCACTAGCTCAGCTCTACCTTTACATAGCAAATGAGCTATTAGAGACCTCTGAGTATAATTGGTCCCTAATGCTGGTTTTTTTTTCCCCTTCCAAAGAAAGATGGTGGTTTTTTTTTCTTTTTGAGGATGACGAAGTCTTGTCTTGGAAGGATTTTGGCAACTCGACAGAAGAGGCCTTCCAGTAAGGATTAGCAGGCGGGTAAAAGTTATTATTGCCTAAAAAGCAAACATTTTCCAAGTCTGTTTCCTTTTGTCCCTTCAATAACAATAGAAAACACGATTTCCTGTTCTTCCCACTTGACCTGTTGGCTTTCTCTAAAGCGATCTGAAGCATCGTTTCAATTCCATTTCTGTTCTTCTGATGAAATGGGCAAGAGGAGTAGGGTTGTGTTCAGCAAAACGGAGCATGGTGCGTCTGAAAAGATTTGATTTGGGGCAGCATCTTGGATGGCATCTGGTGGCATTCCCAGGGAAGATTTATTTCTCCCAGTTACGAGAGCAGAAATGGACATCTCATTTATGAAGAGAAAGATTCTGGGATTCACTGCTGGATGGTGCCCATCCCTAAGGTGGAGAACATCATTCCTCATTCCTCCTCCTGTTCCTCATTAGTATCAGTATTAATTCCTTTGATAAGGGATTTTTAATTGAGAGAAGCAGCTGCTGTTGATGGAATCCATTAAGGACAGTATTTCTCGATCTTTAATGCTGAACAGAAAGAAGGGACGGGGTAGTTCAGTGGCAAAGACGCTGAGCTTGTCGATCGAAAGGTCGGCAGTTCAGTGGTTCGAATCCCGAGTGCCGCGTAACGGGGTGAGCTCCCGTTATTTGTCCCAGCTTCTGCCAACCAAGCAGAAGTTTGAAAGCAGGTAAAAAATGCAAATAGAAAAATAGGGACCACCTTTAGTGGGAAGGTAACAGCGTTCTGTGCACCTTTGGCATTTAGTCATGCCGGCCACATGACCAAGGAGATGTCTTCAGCTTTGAAACAGAGATGAGCACTGCCCCCTAGAGTCAGGAACGATTAGCACATATGCGCAAGGGGAACCTTTGCTAATGCTGAACAGAAGCAGATGTTTTTCACAAGTTGTTTCCTCTCCCCTCTAAAATGAGCTTGCTTGATTAAAGAAAACAAAAAAACCCCAGCAAAGTCTTGCTTTTCTGTGCTTATTGAAAAGCCAATTTCCCCTCCTTTGCATGTGGTCATCTTAAGCAAAACCCTGAGCCTGTTGGCCTCCAAGCAAGATGATTAAAAACTCTTAGAGGTCTCTTCCACATCTGGATCTCATCCAGATGCACGCAAGATCAGTGCATCAAATCTGGTTGGGTATCTGGAAATGACACCCCTATATAGTTTTGGAAAACTACAGGATTTTCAATATTTGTATTAAAAAATATTAATAGCAAAAAACAAACAACTGCAGCACCAACAGGAAAAAAAATAAAGGAACATAAATAGTGGTTGTACAGAGAAGAAGGAGGAGGAAAGGAAGGAAGGAAGAAAAGAAAGAAAAGAAGAAAGGAAGGAAGGGAAGGAAAGGAGAAGAGAAGAGAAGAAAGAAAAGAAAAGAAAAGAAAGAAAAGAAAGGAAAGGAAAGGAAAGGAAAAAAGAAAAGGAAAGGAAAGGAAAAGAAAAGAAAAAAAAGAAAAGAAGAAAAAAGAAAAGAAGAAAAAAGAAAAAAAGAAAAGAAAAGAAAAGAAAAAGCAGCTCAGATACATTATGGTAACTAAAGTCTAAACATGGCAAGGAAAGAAAAACTAATTAGCAGGAAAAACTGTTCATACACATGTGAACTATGGATTGTATATAATTCATTCGATCCCTATGCTCATTGTTCAATATAGGCTGTGTTGAGACCTGTGGCTTCATCTTCTCATTTTTAGAATTTTTTTTTTAAAAAAAAATAGATATCAAACTCATATCTTGGATACCAGGACTTTTATTTTTTTTTAAAAAAAAAATCCTTAAAAATGATGCAGGAAGAAGGGGAAAAAAATGGTTGATCCGTGTTCTGAACTCCACGTAGAACTACGTCTTCGGTAGAAGGTGGTGCAAAAAAAGAGCAACTGCTCCTGAGAAATCTTGTTCCATTCTCCTTTCTTCTGGCTTCCTTCACGGCTGTGTGGCTTTTGACTCACCCTGGGAGCAGCAGGAACTCTGGTGATGTCAGGAAAGATGGGGAGGAGACACACAGACAAACTGGCCGGCCAAAACTTCTGTCTTTGCTGCAGTTCGCGGGGACTCTGCAGAGAAGCTGTGGCACCAGCGTTCAGGACACCACTACTGGTCCTTGAGGGACAGACCCTTCCTTTCCAATTCAGGAAGATGGACTAAGTAAGCCCCAGCTTCAGGATGAGAGGGAAGTACAAAGGTAATGGGGGCTCCTTTAAAAAGTAGGACTTCTTTTCCCCCCGCCATCTCCAAATCCAAAGTGGGAGGAACTTTAGGAAAGCAAAAGCTGCGTTCTTGAAGCACTGGAAATCTTCAATTTGTGGAGTTTTGTTTCAGTGTCATCTCTGCTACGGAGATGAAAAAGTGTCCTCCTTGAAGGGGAAATCATTCAGCAGCAACCTATATAAAGTCGAAATGCTGTTGCTGTTTTCAGATTTACAGAATGGGCGCTGGTGGGTTGTCGCTTAATGATCCACGGGCGTTTATTCCGAATGGTAATCTATATAGATGATTCTGCTCCCAAGAGATGGATAGACTTTTAATGTTAAGTTGTCAGACTCGTTCGGCATGGCTTAAATCGGGAGGGCTGAAGTGGTAAGCAAGGTTCGTTCACACAGGAGATGCCCTCTTGCTGAAGAGCTGTCCACTTTTATGGTTTTAGAGATAATTTGTTAGCATTTAAACTTTTATTTTGGCTGAAAAAGTTACTTGGATAAGTAACGAAACGTCTCAGGTTAACACACAGTGTTCCGATTGCCATGATTTTTTTTTTGAAAAAGGTTTTTATTTTTATTTTTCATCAACATGTTTAAATATACAGTCTTTTATCTGTCCTTATACATTGTTCGTTCATCTTCTTCTTTAACTTCCATTAGGTAATTAATTAATTATTTGTTCGGGTCTGCTCTTTTACCATTCCCTTTTTTGTTCTACTACAACCTTTCCTTTTTCCCTTCCCTTCTTTCTCCTCCTTTCTTCCTTTCCTTTCCTACTTCCTTTCCTCTTTCCCTTCTCCTCTCTTCTTCCCCCCCTTCTTCCCCTCTCTCCTGCTCCTCTTTCCCCTTCCTTCTTCCTCTCCTCTTCCCATTCTTCTTTTCTCTTCTTCTCACCTTCCAACTCCCCTACTTTCCCCTCTACTCCTCCCCTCTTTTCCATTCCTTTATTGTTTCCTCTTTAATTCAATTCGATTGCCATGATTTTTTAACCTGTTTTAGTTACTTTTGGCCTGGATGATTGAGTCTTCATTGACGTATTGCAATTTGTTTTGGGGAGAAACCTCTGCAGTTGGTGTGGCAAGAATTGATACATTCCAACTAGTCTAACTCTCTACTTAACTAATTTTTTTTAATTTTGACTTGCAGAAGTTACTTAGATGAGTAACGCAACGTCTCGGGTTAACAAACTTTGGTCCAGTTGCCATGATTTAAACCTTTTTTAAGTTAGGATTTAAATGTTTTGATGCTGCAGTAAGCCACCCAGAGTTGTTAAGGTTAAAGAAGGGCGACAAATAAATGAAATAAATGTTGGCAGTTTAAAATGTGGCCTTCCGTGGTGTGCTGGTACATGAAATTTGTATTGCGCTTAATTGTGTGTGTTTATCTGCAGATGCATGTTATCGTTGTAAATATATGAATCTACCATGTTTCCCCCAAAATAAGACTGGGTCTTACGTTATTTTTTGCTCCAAAAGACACATTATAGCTTGTTTTCTGGTTAGGTCTTATTTTGGAGGAAATACACTATTAAACGCCTCCGTCTGCTGACGATCTTAACTGGGACTTATTTGGGGGTTAGGGTTCACCCTGAAAAATCATGCTAGGGCTTATTTTCCAGTTGGATCTTATTTTTGGGGAAACGGTATACATTATTATTATTATTATTATTATTATTATTATTATTATTATTATTATTATTTCAATTTGTATACTGCCCTTCTCCTATTGGATTCAGGGCAGTGCACAGCCAAGAATAAAAAAAACATATCAATACAAAATTTAAAATCATTAAAAGAATTACACGATTTTGGCCCACGATTTAAAACAATCCAACTAAAACCCAATTGATACTTAAAAGCTAAAAACTACAGGAAGGCTAAAAAAAGGCTAAAGGGGGTGGGTACGCCAGCCCTGCTTGATGGAAGAGAAAAGTTTTTAGGGCACGGCAAAAGGCCCGGAGATCTGGTATCCTTCGTATCTCCAGGGGCAGATCGTTCCACAGGGCAGGTGCTGCCACAGAGAAGGCTCTCCCCCTGGGGATCGCTAGCCGACATTGCCTGGCCGACGGCACCCTGAGGAGTCCCTCTCTGTGGGAGCGTACTGGCCAATGGGAAGCTATCGGTGGCAGAAGGCAGTCCCACAAATACCCAGGTCCTATGCCATGGAGCGCTTTAAAGGTGGTGACCAACAACTTGAAGTGCACCCGGAAGACTACTGGAAGAGGCATCATATGGGAGCGTCCATTCACTCCCATAATCCCCGGTGATTGAAAGAAGATTGTTGAGAATTGAGTGGCATTCAAGTTGGATCTATTATTATTATTACTTTGGGTTATAACATGAGGGATAGGGAGATTTTGACCCTGAGGGTATTATAGAGGCATTGATTATAGAGTACTATTCTGCCTCTGATTAGGCCATAATGGGATGCATTTGTCACTTTGGGGCTTGTCATGCAGATTTTTACAGCGCTGATTCTGCCACCCAACATTTTTGGGGTGTGTGTGTGTCAAGCCAAAAGCACAAGGCCACGTGGCAAAAACCCTTGGCACCAAAGCTTCTCCCATAATGGACTTGTTTATCTTCCAAGATGCCACGAGACTGCTGTGTTTTTCAAGGCAAGATCCTTTCGGTGCCAGCTCTTTTGTGCCTTTTCCTTGGGCCTTGCCAGGATCCCTACATAATATTCAGTTGGGCTGCTTTGAAGCGTCGCGGGAGTTCTGGTGATACTAGAGCAGTCCCATTCCAGTTGGGCGGGATGAGATCAGGTTGCCAAAAGTGCTGGCATGACTAGCTGAGACTGATGAACAGTAGAAAGGGGTTCAGTGCTACCCAGGAAATGTTTTCTTGGGGAGGTAGAAGGCAGAATTTATTATTATTATTATTATTATTATTTCAATTTATATACCGCCCTTCTCCCCGGGAGGGGGACTCAGGGCGGTGAACAACCAGATTTAAAACACATATAATACAAACATTAAAAGAATTATAAAATTAAATTAAATTCATTTGGCGTTCCAAATAAAATTCTAACCCCATTAAAATACCCAATTTAAAACCCCAAAAATCAATTAAAAAATTTTGTTCAAACCCCATTAAAAACAATCAAGCAAGGCCGGCTTGTTGGAATAAATAGGTCTTAAGGGCCTTTCGGAAAGTGCGGAGGTCTGGGATCAAACGAACTTCTGGAGGCAGCTCGTTCCATAGGGTGGGTGCCCCCACAGAGAAGGCTCTCCCCCTGGGGGCCACCAGCCGACATTGCTTGGCTGATGGCACCCTGAGAAGGCCCTCTCTGTGTGAGCGTACTGGCCGGTGGGAGGTTATCGGTAGCAGCAGGCGGTCCCGCAAGTACCCCGGTCCCATAGTGGCAGAAGAAGGGGAGAAGAGCAAGAAGTAGATTTACAGAGAGTCCACAACCGTAACTGAGCCCAACATTTCCGTTGGCTAAACAAGGCAGTCGATTAAGTCGTGCCTCTAGCGATTCATTGCAGTTGTTAAATGAATTGTGTGGTCATTAAGCGAATCTGGCTTCCCACATTGTCTTTGCTTGTCAGAAGTCGATGGGGAAGGTCGCGAATGGTGATCACATGACCTTGGGAAAGGGCAGCCATCATTATAAATACGTGCCAGTTTCCAAGCGTCCAAATTTGGATCAGATGCCCATGGGGATGCTGTAACCGTCGTAAAGTGTGAGAAATGGTCATAAGTCGCTTTTTTCAGTGCTGCTGTGCCTTCCAACGGTTACCAAACCAACCAGTTGTAAGTTGAGGCGTATCTGTCGTTCATGCACAGGGTTAATTTATAAAGGGAAAATTGCTTTTGTCCGAAGGTGTTAAGCATGCCCATTTTAAGGCTGGATGGTTCATTTTGAGCTACGAATCAGAATTTGAATCCCGGGTTTCTTTTCTCAATCCAGAACTTGTTTTATCTGAAGCATGTTGTCTTTGAACCCAGCATCATGTCATGCCCCTAGGTTGTTTATGGTTTTTAGGTTCCCACCCAATTCACCGGCAGAGGAAGGGGAAGAAAAACAAGGCAGGGTTTGGATAAACAAAGGATGATTGCTTTCTTCATCAGCAAAAACGGGCTGTGACAATGACTTGTTGGACAAACAAATCCTGACTTAGGTTATGAGCAAGCAGAGCCTTGGTCTTGTGTCATGATAAAAATTTTCCCAGGGAGATCCATGTTCGGTTTCAGCCATAGGGCTGCCTTTCCTATTCTTCAATAGGATCCATCCATCAAGATGGTCAAGGATAAAAACCTACTTCCCCCGTGGTTTTTAAAGGAAGATAGGGCTTCCCTCCTCTCCCCTCCCCAATGTAGTAGAGACAGTCCTTGACTTACAGCCATTCGTTTAGTGACCATTCGAAATTACCATGGTTTTTTAAAAGAGAATAAACACTGCACGAACTGTAAGAGCCGTGGGTGGCGCAGTGGTTAGAGCGCAGTATTGCAGGCGACTTCTGCTGAGTGCCGGCTGCCTACAATTTGGCAGATCGAATCTCCCCAGGCTCAAGGTCGACTCAGCCTTCCATCCTTCTGAGGTCGGCAAAATGAGGACCTAGATTGTTGGGGGCGAGAGGCTGACTCTGTAAACCGCTTAGAGAGCGCTGTGAAGCAGTATATAAGTCGTAAGTGCTATTGCTATAAACTACTATGGCTAAAAGAAGTATGAAGAATGAGGCATCCATTGATGCATCAGTTCTGCATGTCTCTTGGGTTTTTTGTTTTGTGTGTGGGTTTTTTTTTTTTTTTTTTTTTTTTTGCTAACTAGCTAATTCCAGGGTTGTGAGTTTATATGATTCTTTTCCATGACTGCAGAGTTGGACACTGGCCACAGTAGACACAGCACTAAAAGTCATCTATTAGTTTGTGAAAAGAAGTTTTTAGCTTCTATGACTAGACGATTCTTGGAAGCGTCTAAACCAGGGGTCTCCAACCTTGGCAACTTTAAGACCCGTGGACTTCAACTCCCAGAATTCCCCAGCCAGCCAGCATGGGAGTTGAAGTCCACGGGTCTTAAAGTTGCCTGATCTAAACTTTGTTGAAGAAGGAAAAAGAATCTTCAGGATATGCTTGTTCTTCATTTTTTTTAATCCCACCTTTGGAGTTGGAAAATATTCAAGAGAGCTTACATTATGTTGTACATGGTATAATAAAACATCACAAGGCTTGGCTTCAGTGCAACAGAGTTAATAATCGGAGTGGCCTTGGCGTAGCCTGATGTTAAAAAAGCCATTCTCAATGTAGGAGTTAACCATAGGGGAAGTTTTTCAGCGCTTTTAAGCATAGGTTTCAAATGATAATTACTTGGTGTTATCAGCAGGCAGAATTGACCGAGGAACAATAAAAATACTGTCTTTCCCCCAAAATAAGACCCTGTCTTATATTTTTTTGAACCCCGAAAAGTGCTTTCTGTGTGTCTCATTTTGAAGGGTCAGGGGGAGCCATGCCCCAATTTTGTCCGGATCATTAAAACAGCAATCCAGGCCATGCTTATGAATCGATTGCTTTAAAGTTTCCCTTCGTATTTTCTCTCTCCTGCCCTCCTAGGAGGCTTCTCCCCCATCCCATGATAAATTGCTAGTTACCAATAATAAACACTGGCAGAAGTCATGGCAGATGGAGAGGCCTCTTGGCAAGGAGATTCAGCTTTGCTGGCAGGAATGATGGGGGGGAGCAGTCTCGTTCCGCTTTAAGGGAACAAGCTGGCCTCCTCTTAATGTGAACCTGGGTCTCTTTCCCAGGTTACAGCTGTACCTGCATTATCCGACACCTGGTCTTTTTAGCTCTCCCTGGGCTCCAGAGGCTTTCCTTGAGTCTCCGGGAGAGCAAAAACAGCCTCCCCAGGCTCCGGAGGCCCTCTGGAGACCGGAAACTGGCCCATTTCCGGTCTCTTTGGTAGGCCCGTTTATTGCCCTACCTGATCCTCCACGCGCTCCCTGAACTTACCTGCATCTAAAACAGGTCGCATGGGGACTCCTGGGAGGGGAGGGCAGGGCAGGGCGGGGCCAGCCAGGAGAGGAATTTGGGGATTCTCTGAACTGCACATAATCTTAGCTAGAGGTTCTCCCGAACCCCCAGATACCCACTCCGACTCACACACCGTTGTGATGACGATGTTATCCATTCATTCGTGTCTGACGCCAACTCTATGGGCTAGGTTTCTTCTGATCTATTTCTTTGAGTTGTTCGGTGCTCTCCCTGGTGTCAGCTTTGATGGTGTCCAGCCATCATGTTCTTTGGCGGCCTGGTTTCCTTTTACCGCTAACTCTTCCCGATGTAATTGCTTTCTCTAGTGAATTCCCCCTGCCTGACACAGCCAAAATAAGTGAGATGCAGTTTTGTGATTTTGCCATCCACTGACATGTATGCTGTGATTTGCTCCATTACTTATTTATTAGTCACCTTAAGAAGGGCTTGGTGGCTCAGCAGACTAAAGCATTGTGATTAACACCAGCTGTCTGCAATTACTGTAAGTTCGAATCTCACCAGGCTCAAGGTTGACTCAGCGTTCCATCCTTTCTAAGTAGGTAAAATGAGGACCCAGTTTGTGGGGGCACTAAGCTGACTTTGTATAAATATACAAAAGTATGAAGGCTATTGCTCAACGCATTGTAAGCCGCCCTGAGTCTCCGGAGAAGGGTGGCATATAAATCAAATAAAAAAACAATTGGTAACTACTTCTTCTGGACCTGGAGCTTCACTACAGGTAGACTGAATCTCTTGATTTAACTATGTCCGCCCTGTCTGGCCCAGATGGGAATGCTCTTACTTTTAAGAAAGGAATGACAGTTTGAGAAAGGAACGTGTGTCACAGAGAGGCTCATCTTTTTGCTCCTGACGCAAGATGATTTCCCTTATACATTTTGGAACTTTAGGATTCCTTGCAAACCTGGGAAAAAAGGATCCGAGCCCTTGGTTTGAAATGCGAAAAAGTATCTAGTCCTTATGGCTGCATGCCACCCTCTCAAAATCCTGAAAATATGCCGTTGGTGCCAGTCAGAGTTGTTGGAAGTACAGTTTGACAGGTGATGAGGTCTAAGTTGTGTGTATTTGTGTACATGCACAGTGCATATTATTGACTCATCAGATAAAATAATAATCATGACTAAAATTACATGGGTGCGTTTTCCTAAAATGCTAGAAAATTGGATTGTCCAGAGAGGTTGTGACAGCACAGGGAAAACTTGCTTTCTAACAATTATAACCTGGGGGTACATGTAACTTCTCTAGGTGGCAAAACTTTTACCCACCAAGTGCCGAACAGGTATGTGCTTCGTGTGCACACCTGCCGCCCGCCCTAACGTGTGGTTCCTCCCCATGTGCTGTGCATGCAACCGCAACATTGTGCATGGCACACAGCTTTCGTGTTTGCCCCCACCGTGCGCTGCGCATGCCACCACACCATCTGCATATGCACGCAGCTTTTGTGTGTGCATCCCACCGTGTACTGTGCACACAATTGCAACATCTGCACATGTGCACAGCTTCCATGTGGCTCCCTGTGTGCTGCGGGCACAATTGTGCCATCTGCGCATGGGTATGGCTTGTGTGCAATGCACATGTGGGAATGCCATCTGCACATGTGGATACGGAAATACACATGCATGCACAGGAGAGCTCCAAAGACCGCTGGGCCGCTGAATTTTATGCATGTACACCTGAGGCCCGAACACCAGCTGGGTCGTACGCATATGCGCAGCTGCAGGAAAATTGGGCGATAGCTCGTGAGCCTGGAAAAATGACTCTGCATGCCACTTCCGGCACGTGTGCCATAGGTCCACCATCACAGCTGTAGGTGATGCCAAACAGCTTTTCCAGCCTCCCTCATCATGGGTCAAATTGGGGATACTCGGGATTGCAGTATTATCTGAGTTGCCTATACGTGATCAGTGGTCACCTTTGCAATGGAAGATGGACGGTGTGAAAAGCATCAGCTGTTGTGCAGAGGAGAGGTCCATGCAGCTGGAGAAGTTTTACATATTGTTCTCATTTTACGGAAAAAGAGTGGAAATGCAACAGAGCAAAACCGGGATTCCACAACTGAACAGGGACCGCAGTGCAGTTTTCTTTGCTCCACGTTGTTGACCTTAGGACTGTGAAATTGCCTGGAGGGAGAAGACTCCTTCAAGATGAGTTTCAGCAAACCAGCAGAGCCGGAAGAAGGCGGTGTAACTTAAGCTTTCGTGCGGCAGGAAGAACAAGCATCTCAGGCGCCTTCGCTCTGCTGGCCTCCTGTTGACGCCCCAACTTCCTCCCATTGTTCGGCTTGCTTGCAAGGACTTAGCCAGACAGGAGGGAGAGAGAGAGGCCCCTCTTTACAAAAAACAACACCTCCTCTACCTTCTGCTGGGAGACCAGCCTTTCCTCCCAACCCAATCCCTTGTTTCAGTCTCACACCCCCCAAAGTTTGTGATCTTACCCACTCCCACCGGTTTAATCGACTGGATGCCAGGAACCCACAATTTACCTTTGCATCAGTTACTCTACTGCCTTTTGATCCCCGCAGTGGACAAATGGCTGCAAAAGTTGATGGAGCTAGCCAGAGATGGGGTTCATATATTTTTACCACCGGCTCACCGCATGTGCACGCTCACTTCACGTGCATGCATGCCTTTTGCGCATGCGCCCAGCCTTCCACACATGTGCTTTGCTCACGCACGTGCCTTCTGCGCATACACCCGGCCTCAAAAACGTGGCTAAATAGGATGGCCTAGCACCTGGGAGGGTGGGTGGTTTCCACCTGCAGTCGCCGCTACCGTTTCGCCCGAACCGGCTGAATACTACAACTGGAACTAGCAGAGATGGCTAAATTGACTGTTTTTTAATCCAAGAGGGGGGAAAAAAGCCACAAGTCCTTTTGTATCTACTTGGAAACCATTTCTGGACTTTGTTCTTGAGGTGGGAAAAAACCCAAAACTTTCATTTTGGTTTTTTACCCATTAGATAGATTGGTTGTTACACAAATGGCGAGTTTATACTATTATGTAAAAGTAAAAAGGTTGAGGTTTGATGTTACTGTTTTATTCTACTTCACTAGAGGAAGTCGGACGTCGGAAGTCAATGCCTTTTTTTTTCTTGTCCCCCCTTCTTTTCTACACTCCTCCTTTCCCCTTTCCCTCCTTTATTTTTCCAACTATTTGCTTTTGTAGTTTTGTACTTTAGATTATAAACCAATAAAACCTGTAAAAAGGGTTTCTCTACTGGGCTTCTCTAGTTTCAGTGAAAGCCTGGAACCGGGCAAGGGAGAGGTTGAAATGAGAGCTCATGACCACTCCAGAAGAATCAGAAGCATTGTCCTTCCTCAGGAACCTGTTTTCTTTCTGCTATGCTCATTGTCAGCCATTCAGTCATGTCCGACCCTCTGCCACTCTATGGGTCAGCACTCTCCATGCCTCCCTGTCTCACACTGCCTCCTTCAGATCCACCATGGCAGGGGTATCAAACTCAAGGCCCGCAAGCCGGTCTTGGCCCCTGGGGTGCTTAAATCTGGCCCGCGGGGCCACCCTGGGAACAGCAAGGGACCAGCCCACGATGCATCCGCAAGCAAAATCAGAGCTCAGGAGGACTGCATGCGGCCCTTCTGAGCTCCGTTTTCGCTGGCAGAAGGTTGCAGGAGCCCATCGCATTTGGAAACGGAGCTCGGGAGCCTGTTTTTGCTGGCAGAGCGCTCGACCGCCACGGGCATCCCTGACATGAGTGATGTCACACTGACCACACCCACTCCTGACCCCTGAGGTCAAACACAACCCTGATGCAGCCCTCAATGAGATCGAGTTTGACACCCCTGTACCATGGTCATCCCAGTGTCTTCCTTTATCGTGTCCAGCCAATAGGTATTAGGGCGGCCCTTCCTTTTTCCACTGATCACTCCCAGCATGATTGACTTTTTGAGTGAGTCAGCTCGCATGACATGACCGAAGTATGACAGCCTCCACTCGGCGATCTTGGCTTCAAGGGATATTTTTAGAGAGGTTCAGTCTAGGACTTTTTTCTTTGTTGTTTTTGCAGTCCGTGGGATGCGTAATCGTCGCCTCCAGCATCACAGTTCAAAGGCATCCACCCTTCTTCCTATCAGCCTTTTCCAGAGTCTGGATTTCGTAGCCATAAATAACAATGGGGGGAGGGGAACGTTGGGTGAACTCATCTGCATTTGGCTGTGAGACTGATGTCTTTATTCTTCCAGATGTTATTCATGCCAGACATTGCAGTTCTTCCAAATGCCTTCTGATCTCAGGGCTGCAGTCACCACTTTTGGTCGATCGGTTGATTTGGTCTGCTATACCCACTGCTGGTGTTTCTCTTCTGGCTTCTGGAGTTCTTGTTTCTGGTGTAGCCTTGCGGTTTGTTAGTTGCAAAGTTGTGTCTGACCCATCGCAACCCCATGGACAACGTTCCTCCAGGCCTTCTTGTCCTCTACCATCCTCTGGAGTCCATTTAAGCTCATGCCAACTGCTTCAGTGACTCCATCCAGCCACCTCGTTCTCTGCCGTCTCATTCTTCTTTTGCCCTCAACCGTTCCCAGCATTAGGCTCTTCTCCAGTGAGTCCTTCCTTCTCATTAGGTGGGCAAAGTATTTGAGTTTCATCTTCAGGATCTGGCCTTCTAAAAAGCAGTTAGGGTTGATCTCCTCTAGGACTGACCGGTTTGATCGCCTTGCAGTCCAAGGGACTCGCAGGAGTCTTCTCCAGCACCAGAGTTTAAAGGCCTCAATTCTTTGGCGTTCAGCCTTCCTTATGGTCCAACTTTCACAACCATCCATTGCAATTGGGAAAACCATAGTCTTGACTCTATGCACTTTTGTTAGCAGGATGATATCTCTGCTTTTTAGTAAGCTATCTAGATTTGCCATAGCTTTCCTCCCCAAGAGCAAGCGTCTTTTAATTTCTTGGCTGCAGTCTCCACCTGTGGTGATTTTGGAGCCCAGGAAAATAAAATCTGTCACTACCTCTCTTTCTTCCCCATCTATTTTCCAGGAATTGAGAGGGCTGGATGCCAAGTTTCTTAATGTTGAGTTTCAAGCCAACTTTTGCACTCTCCTTCTTCACCCGCATCAAGAGGCTCTTTAGTTCCTCCTCACTTTCTGCCATTAGAGTGGTATCATCTGCATATCTGATATTGTTGATATTCCTCCTGGCAATCTTAATTCCAACTTTTGATTCCTCTATTTCCGCCTTTCTCATGATGTGCTCTGCATATAAGTTAAAATAGGCAAGGCGACAGTATTTATTTTATTTTATTTATTTTTATTTTTAATTAGATTTATATGCCGCCCTTCTCCGAAGACTCAGGGCAGCTTACAATGCGTTAAGCAATAGCCTTCATACTTTTGTATATTTTATACAAAGTCAGTTTATTGCCCCCACAAACTGAGTCCTCAATTTACCTACCTTAGAAAGGATGGAAGGCTGAGTCAACCTTGAGCCTGGTGAGACCTGAACTGGTGCAATTGCAGACAGCTGGATGTTAATAACAGGCTTTAGTCTGCTTATTAGCCTGTTGAGCTATCCAAGGCTCAACCTTGGATACAGTCTTGCCGGACTCCTTTCCCAATTTTGAACCAATCAGTGGTTCCGTGTCCAGTTCTCACTGTTGCTTCTTGACTCATGTACAGGTTTCTCAAAAGACAAATAAGATGGTCTGGTACTCCCATCTCTTTAAGAACTTGCCACAATTTGTTGTGATCCACACCATCCAAGGCTTTAGCATAGTCAATGAAGCAGAAGTAGATGTTTTTCTGGAACTCCTTGTGGTTATAAACCTGAAAAGCAGGCAAGTGGGCAACTCACGGGGGCAAAAAATGTACTTCTTAGTCAAATATGTACAGTGGTGAGTCCTGCCATGGTATTCCATTAGGTTGGGCTCCTGGACAATCACTGTTATTCCTATCTTTTTTTTTTTTTTTTAAAAGTTGAAAGCAAAGAAGGTTTGAACCTATGACTGATGACAGGTTCGGAAAACTTGTTACGGTGCAGGCAGAGAATGTGTGACGGTGTTGAATGCCTTTCCCAAGGTAAGAGAGGCCTGGGAGTAAAGTGCACCGAGGTCACAACTCGTGTTGTGCATAACAACACGAGCATCTTCTTTTTCGAAGCCACCGGGCCAACAGTTCATATTCATAGCACATCATTCCCCCTACTTGCCATCGCCAGCTGTTTGTTCTCGAGGGAGAAAGCTCAGCGATTTTAGCCCATCCTTCCTGGAGAAATCAGGGCTCCTTTGAAAGACAACCTTGACCTTAAAACAGAAATACTCTGCAGAAATGAAGGCAGGCGTTTGTTTGCGGAGAAAACAAGATCGGCATGTTGCAAAGTAAAAAGAAAACTCCCAACTATTTAACCAGCAAAGTTAATCCCTACCATTCCCCTCAGACCCTGTGACACTGGCTTTCAAAAATTCCATCCAGATGACTGCAATAATTTTCTCTTGGACTACTAAGAACTCAAATTGCACTCCAGAGTAATTTTAGCAAGGGGTTCTCTGCCCAGTTGCTGGGTGGGTGTGGCCATGGTGGGCACGGCCTAGTTGGCCTCCTGCACCACAGCGGGGGAGGCGTTTTTGCCCTCCCCAGGCTCCAGAGGCCCTCTGGAGGCCAGAAACGGGCCCATTTCTGGCGTTCCAGAACTTCCGGTAGGCCAGTTTTTCACGCTCCCTGAGCCTCCATGTGCACCCTGCACTTACCTGCATTCAAAATGGGCCGCATAGGGACTCCTGGGAGCGGTGGGGCAGGATGAGCAGGGCCAGCCAGGAGTGGGATTTGGGGGTTCTCCGAACTGCACAGAATCTTAGCTAGAGGTTCTCCCGAACCCCTGCAAACTTCTATCAGCCCACCCCTGAGATAACTTGTTACTGCCGGTACTAAGTAAGTCCATGTAACTGCAAAAATCAGCTTCTGTAGAGTGTGTCAATCAATCCAAATCTACTTTGATGTTTCTTTGGGATGGGTAGGTGGGGGGTGTTTGGCATGCACCCATTTAAAGCAACCACCACTTTTATTCATTTTTTTAAAGAATGCAGCTATGGTGTATATAAAGCCCAGAGGTAATAATTTAGAAAGATGAAGTTTGAGCTGGTACTTTGCAGATGCTAACTTCCGGTTATTTTACTGATACTGTAAATCTATGAGTAAGAACAGGATAGGCTTCACTGAAGATACTTGGAGATACACTGAGATGGGCTTGGTCTATAAAGCCCTAGTAAGACCACACCTAGAATACTGCATCCAATTTTGGTCACCACACTATAAAAAAGACTCTAGAAAGAGTGCAGAGAAGAGCAACCAAGAGGATTAGGGGATTGGAGGCTAAAACATACGATGAACGGTTGCAGGAACTGGACATGACTAGTCCAGGGAAGAGAAGGACCAGGGGAGACATGATAGCAGAGTTCCAATATTTGAGGGTCTGCCACAGAGAGGAGTGGGGCGGGGGTCAAGCTATTTTCCAAAGCACCTGAAGGCCAGACAATAATGGATGGAAACTGAACAAGGAGAGATTCAACCTGAAAAGAAGGAGAAATTTTCTTAACAGTGAGAACAATCAACCAATGGACAGAAGTTGCCTTTGGAAGTTGTGGGAGCTTCATCATTGGAAGCTTTCAAGAAGAGCCTGGACTGCCATCGGTCAAAAATGTAGGCAGTGTCTGCTTGGACGGGGGTTGGACTAGATGACCTACAAGGTCCCTTCCAACTCTGTTAATCTGTATCTGTGTCAGGTTGATCATCCCTGCTCTGTTCATTCACCCCTTCTTTGGAGGCAGTTTCTCTCGCACTTCCCATTTCTCCTTCTTGGTGTCCATGAAAGATAGGCATGTTGGCTCACATTTGCTTTGCTAGCATTGGAAGTAAATGCATACTTTCTATCTACAGCCTAAGTTGCAAACTCCCAGAGGACTCATAAGGGAAGCCCCTGGGTGTGGATGGAAAGAGAGCTCAGGACTTGCCATTTGTCAAGAATTTCTTTAGCCTGTTCTTCTCACGTTTTCCTCGTTTACCCCCCACCTTTCGCCATCCCTCACTACCCCTTAAAAAGGAAAAAAAATCCCTGGATGATTCATGCCAGTTTTTGATTAAATCAGGATTAGTGACTCACTGGACTTAGTAAAAAACTACATTAGGGTTTTTTCTTTCCCCCAAATGATTGCCTTTGACGATCTATTCAAGCAGCTAAACTTGGAATGAGCAAAGAAGCAGGCTGAATTAGTATAAATCCCATCTTAATCAGCTTTCCTCTTCCTTCTGTGAGTAGAGTGCCAGCCGTTGGGAAGATTTTCTTATTGCCCTTTGAGATTTATTTAGGATGCTTTGAAGCCCTGAGTTAAGCCTCAGGATGAGGGGATATGTAGTAGTTTTGAGATAGACTGTATAGTATAATCTAGCCTTAGTTTATTGTCATTGTATATCATATATATAACGAAATTGGTTTAGTCTCTCTGGTGCAATCCATAACAGAAAATACAAAACAACATAAATAATATAGAGAATAATCCCTTAAAGTGATCCCTTTATAGTAATATAATCACTCTCTGTACCACTTTCAGTTGAAGATAGGATCGTATTTTGGATTCCTCTCATAGGTGGGTTCATTTAAGAAAAGTTATGGATGTCTTTCGTTGCCCAAACTCATATTCCACTGATGACTAAGCTTTTCCGGACCGAGTGCCCAAAGTGTGCCTATGCAGGGGGGGCATGCATGCCCTAACACCCAAAATGCAATGCGTGGCCCACCCCCTACCCCCGCATGCACACGCAGCCACCCACATGCACCCTACCCCTCATGCATGCACTGCAAAGACCCAAAGACCAGCTGCCAAGTGGGAGGCACACACACATGCACGACAGAGCTAAACTGGGCCAATGGCTTGCATGTCCACAGAGAGGGTGCTGCGTGCCATAGGTTCACCATCACAATCGTATTCCTTTGCTAAAAAGCCAGCAGGAATATCTAGGAAAATTATGCTTTGTCTCCTTAATTGGCATGATTGTTTCTTGCAGCTGATATTTGTCTCTAAAAACCTTTCTCCTTGATAATTGCCCCTGTAAAACTCTAAGCAAATTATTTCTTAGGCAGACAGATAATTATAGATAAGTCCACTTTTTTGCCTTAAACCATGGTTTGCTTTATCGTCGGCTGGATTCACATGGCACGGTAAACCATAGGAACCCATTATTTACCAACCATGGATTTATGTAAGATGTTAGGTGCAAAATTTAAGAAACTCCACTGTGGCTTAACCTCCATGTGGTTGCCAAGTTGTAAACATGCTTTAATTGTATTCCTTTCCAGTTAAATGTTTGTGATGATTAGGCAATGTTTAAAAACAACAAACACGTTTCTTTTCAAAAAGAAAGAAAGAAAGAAAGAAAGAAACAGCAAGTCTTGAAACTAAAGGTGTGGGTTTTTAAAATCTGCTTTGTGTTTTCACAGTTCGTCCCCAAATTGCTTGGGTGGTTTTTTTTTTCTCCAGCCCAGCCTGGAGTGGCAATTAATTCATGGGCTGATTGAGTGTCAGCAAACATAGATAGCTTGCTGGTTTGACTGCATTCATCTGAAGATGTGCTGCCTCTTGAGTCTTCTGAAGCTTTGTTTGCACAACTTTTGAAACATCTTGTGTGTGTGTGTGCGTGTGTGTGTGTTTTTTTAGCTTCAGCAGGCTTTAGGATTTGCATTGACTTAATTAAACAAGCTTTGAAGCCTGATGCAAATTGAAGCCAAAATGTGTTAGAAAGAGTGGAGCAAGGTGGAACCTTTTTCAGCAGATAAAAATCTATGTGTCTCCTTTGGTGGTAAAAGAGAAGCAATGGGAATGCAGAACCATGGCTCAGCTAGCAGCCCAAACGGGGAAAATACTACAATAGAGGTACTCCTCGAATTATGACCACAATCGAACCCAAAATTTATGCTGCTCAGCGACGCATTTGTTGAGTTTTGTCCCATTTTGTGACCTTTCTTGCCACGGTTGTTAAGTGAATCATTGCAGTTCTTAAATTAGTTCCTAGCTGAACCCGGAATTTGCTTGTCAGAAGAAAGTCGCAAAAAGGGGAATCGCCTGACCCCGGGACACTACAACCGTCATAAATATGAACCGGTTGCCAAGCATCCAAATTTGGATCGTGAAGGGATGCCGCAACGGTCGTAAGCCTGAAAAATGGCCGTAAGCCTCTCTTTTTGTAACTTCGAATGGTCCCTAAACAAATGGTTGTGGGTTCCGATGAGAAACTGTTCGCAGCGCATTCCAGCCGAGGTATTAACGACAGGTCCGCAGAGGAGTCCCAACCAGCGTTACTGCACAGCCTCTGGGCTCTGCCTCATTGCAGTAATGAGACAGCAGCCAAGAAATTGGCAGGTTGAATAGGAGTGGTGCTGGTTGGCGATGCCTGGACCATCACCCATGCGGCCCGAGGTTATCTCGGGGGGGGGGTGATGATGGGCTGGGTGCCCCCCATCCACCTATGGCCTCTCTTGGGGATTGGACCCCTCAAGACCATCAGGCTCCTCCTTCCTTCGTCCAAAAGGGACGAAGGGATCCGTCCCAAATGGCACCTTTGACTCCTTTTGGGGTGAGGGGTGAGTGTACCCATCTGCTGTGGGGGTGAGGGGGAAACCCCGGTGGAGCCCAGGCAGTCACCTGGACTACTGCAATGCTCTCTACATGAGGCTCCCCTTGAGGAGCACCTGGAGGCTCCAACTGGTCCAGAATGCAGCCGCGCAAGTGGTTATGGGGGCGGCTCGGCACTCCCATGTAACACCTCTCCTGTGTGAGCTGCACTGGCTCCCAGTGGTCTTCCAGGTGCGCTTCAAGGTATTGGTTACCACCTTTAGAGCGCTCCATGGCTTAGGACCCGGGTATTTATGAGACCGCCTTCTGCCAGCGGTAGCCTCCCACCGACCAGTATGCTCCCACAGAGAGGGCCTCCTCAGGTTGCCGTCGGCCAAACAATGCTGGCTGGCGGCCCCCAGGGGAGAACCTTCTCTGTGGGGGCACCCACCCTCTGGAACGAGTTGCCCCCAGAGATACGGCGGATCCTGGATCTGCGCGCTTTCCAAACTGCCCTAAAGACGTTTCTGTTTGATCAAGCCAGGCTGACCTGACTTACTCTTTTAAATGGCTTTAACTTAAATTGTTAAAATTATGGGTTTTCATATAGGGGTTTTAACTGTGGGCCAAGTTAATTTAATTGGATTTTAATACTGTTTTACATTTTGTATTTTTTGTATTTTATTTGCTGGCTGTTCACCACCCCATGTCCTTTGGGAGAAAGGCGGTATATAAATATAATAAACTATAACTATAACTATCTAGCATAAGCCAGATACCCTAAAAAACCAAAACAAAAAAACAACCACACACACACACAAAAAAAAACAAATGTTGTAAGTCAAGGACTACTTGTCTTTACCCAATTATTCAAAAATCTTCATGTATTTATAAATAAAGTATATTGTCATTGTATGTGTATACACAGTATATCCATACAATGAAATTCACATAACACCCAGAGACCAAGCCCAACACACATGACAATCCCCAGACACCCACCCACCCACCCACCACAAATTCCCCACCCTTAAAACCACCCAAGCATCTACACAACAGACCCAGTAATGCTGTCCAACAGCCCTTTAATTCATTGTTGAGTGCAATCATAGCTCTGGGATTTATCTTCTTGGGGTGCGTGCCATGTTGTCGATTGAGGTGATTTGCTTCTCTGTCCAGAGAGTTGGCCCTTCCTCCTTTCCTTTATTCTGGGGGTGAACCTGGGGCTGCTTCTAAACTCCTGGTTGCTAAGCAGCTGGAAGTGCTTATAAAATGGAGAGAGGAAAACACCTAGGCCCACATCTCATCCCGCCCTCTTATTAAGGGAAGGGTGGGGGAGTGAGATTAATTTCATTCTTCATAAATTCCAAAAAGGAGCACAGGGTGGAGAGATCATGTTCCTTACCCTTCCTCCCCTCCATTTCTTCATTATTCAGCACAATACACTTGGGCCAGATCTTTTTGTCTGGATGGAGACTTTTTTATTATCTCTCCTTTTTTAAAAAAAATTATTAGACCCTGTTCGTTGCCTGACGGATTTCAGGTGGTGAAGGCAGCCAAGCCCCAAGGGAAACCCTCCCCACCAGAGAGAATAAAAACTAATATACATGAAACCATTCGTAGGATGGGTCGCTACAGCCAACTAGGCTACAAAGGACGTTGACATGGTGTGGAATTTGAACCTACTTCTGAAAAATTCAGTCGGGATGGAGATGACCATGTTCCAGAAGGTCTCTTATCCAGCCTGTGCTCCATGAACTTTTCAAGGAAGGAAGGATGGTCAACCGAGCATTCTGGTACCTGGTCAGTGTGGGATTTGAAAGGTAATCAGTGCAGAAAAAAAGGGGATGTGGTGGCTCAGTGGCTAAGACGCTGAGCATGTCGATCGAAAGGTCTCAGTTCAGCGGTTCGAATCCCTAGTGCTGCGTAACAGGGTGAGCTCCCGTGACTTGTCCCAGATTCTGCCAACCTAGCAGTTTGAAAGCATTTAAAAAATAAGGGCCAACTTTGGTAGGAAGGTAAAGGCGTTCCTTGCTCCTTTGGTGTTGAGTCACGCCGGCCACATGACCACGGAGAGGTCTTCGGACAGTGCTGGCTCTTCGGCTTTGAAACAGAGATGAGCACTGCCCCCTAGAGTCGGGAACGACTACCGCAAATGTGCGAGGGGAACCTTTACCTTTACCTAATGTAGAAAAATTGGCCTTACTCTACAGTGGCAAGATTTGCCCATCAACCTCTGGTAGCTGCAGATCTACAAAGACAGTCCCACGTAGAGTGTCCTACATGGTCTAAAGCAGTGGCCCCCAACTATTTTGGCACCAGGGATCGGTTTCGTGGAAGGCAATTTTTCCACAGATCGGGGTGGGGGGAAATGAGCATGCAACCCAGATCCCTGGCATGAGCAATTTACGGAAGGATTCATACTCCTATGAGAATCTAATGCCTGATGATCTGTTCCAGTGGGACTGCATCATGGTCTGGAACTGGCTGACCATCTCAGCCCACTGAGCCTCCAGGCTCTGTTACCTGGCCATGCACTCCCACAGGTCTTCCCTCTTCTTGGAAAGCCTATGCTTGTAGTCCTCAGGAAGGTGCTTCTACTGAGCCTCCTTCTCGCTCAGATCCAATTTGAAATGAGCCAGCTGTTTTGCCAACTCCCTTGTGGTGGCTGCTTAGCTCCAACAACTGCTTCCTGTTTGGGCCCTAAGGAGCCCAGGTGGGGAGGCGAGGAATCACTGGGAGGGGAGGGGCAAGTAGAGGCCATTGAGGCGCTGCTCGATGTGGAGTGACATAGAGTTGGCCACACCCACCCAGTCACATGACCACCTAGCCATGCCCACCCAGCTGATCATTAGGCAGATCGTATTAGTGGTCCGCGGGATTTAAAATGATGACTTTAGTGGTCCCTGAGGTCTGAAAAGTTGGAGAGCCCTGTTCTAAAGAGGTGATGGTCAGGGTAGGAACTCCTGTTGCCAAGGTATCCTGATAAAAGTAGGTTTGTAGCTAGCATTTTCTGAACGGTTTTTTTTTTTAAAAAAGAAATATGTAAAAATCCTTGCGGTCCAAAGGAATCCACTCCTCTGAAACTTATTCTTAACGTAGCAAACTACAATGCTGGTGCTTTACTCACCTGCCTCTTAGTCAGCCTGCCAGGAGGACCTATTGGCCTTCCACACCTCTGCTGTTGACAGTACCAGTTGCTGATTATCTATGAAATGCTAAGAATGTACGAGTGGAGCCCAGCCCTGGAGGCAAAGCACCAGGAGGCCTCTTACTTGCCAAACGATATGCATGCTGTAGGTTCAGAAATGGGAAATTGCCTTTCCTCGCTGAACTTGAAGAGCACAGTAAATCTTAGAACCTGACCTCCTTGAGATTGAGGTCCTACAACATCCTAGGGGGGCTCCGAGGATCTTACAGGTATTTTTCAGTGTCCAGGTAGGTCTTTGGAATTTACAGTTACTTCCTTGTTTCTTTCATACGCTTGGTTGACTACTCCGGGCCGTACATAAGAAAGCTGGTTGTTTCTGTGTTGGCTCTCTGCTGCTTCCGGCACCCAGAGTAAGCCAGCCGATGGAATTATGCAGACTTTGTAATATTTTCATTTAACGCATAACCTCTGAAGACCAGTTGGAATTAGTGGGTGGGGGGAGAATTGGAGCGGTGAGGATGAAGAGGTTGGAGAAACCAGGCACAAATTGCCGAGTGATCTAATTAAAGGGCTTACAACTAAAAGCCATTTGTCAAGCCCTGCTCGGAATTGCTACTCCTCCTTAATTGTTTAATTGGGCCACTGTTGCACGTGTGAGCCAACGCTGCTGCACTCTTGGTTAAAAGCTCTGATTAAACCGAGAATGAGGTCGTGTTGGCTCACAGATTCTTGTAGGGCTTTGTTTTCTGTGGGTGGTGGAGGCTGGCATACCGGTGGCCTTCTCTCTGCTAGATTGGCATGAAGTAGCTGAGATGTCTGTTGAGCAAAGTGTATTGGCTGGGTACCGGGTTTAATTTGATTTGGATGTCGTTCAACTCTATGGGACAGTAGGAAGAAGGCAGCTCTTCTGGATGGTTTGGTGTGTCTTCGTTTCCTTCTATCAGCCAGGAAGGTGTTATTCAGGTGCCAAAGCTCTGAACCAGAAGTGTTGGTTGTACACCATTTGCTCTGTTATCTGGGGTTTTTCCCCCCTCCCACCAGTATTTTTTTAAAAAGAGCTAGATTCAGAACAATTTCACGTAATCCATCTCTTTCAGTAGGCCACTTGGTTTTGATTGCTTGATAGCTATAGAAACCCTTCTTTTTAAGAGCATTGCCACCTTCTCGGTTCCCCCGGACACACCGACTTTTGTCTTCGGTTGTTCCGAATTATCTTTCTTTTGAAAGCAAGGGTGCATTTACCTGAATTAATGGACTTCTTCATCTGTCTCACTTTGGAAAAAGGAAATACTTTGCAATTTGTCCTTTGTAGAGCACCTTCTCTTCTTAAGGCCATCTCATGAAGGGCCCAATAAGGATGTTAAACTTATGGGCGGCTTTTACCTCCCTCCCTCTCTCTCCCTCCTTCCCTCTCTCTCTCTCTTTCTCTCTGGCTAAGAACCAGCATTATTGAAACAAATAACTGGTAAGGAAAGGGTAGTCAGTAGAAAACAATGAAACAATATTCCGGACAGAAGCAAAACAAAAACATTCATTAGAAACACTTGATCTGTTGACTGCTTAGTAAAATAAGTGATACAGAAAGCACCGGTATTGACTTGAAACAAATACAGTTTAAGCAAACATCTCGATGGATACATGTAGGAAATGCATAAAATAAATCTGTCTATAATTAGACTCGATTTACAGGTTATACTTGATAGGAAACTGTAGCGATATTACTTCCTGTTGTGTCATCGGTGTACTTTAGTCTGTTCCTAAACACACATCATCAATCATCCTTATAGCTCAAGCTAATGTAGCATCATGTGATGCTCTGTTTTATTTTGCCTTTCGGTTTATGCCATTGGGCAAGGCTGTTCTCATCGGATTGCTCGCTTTGTGCAAGGCTGAATGTGTGTTGTAAGTTTTGTACACTCACCATACCAGTGGATATAGAATCTGGCCCTTTTAACTTGGGGTAGCTTTTTTTATTTTAGAAACTAAGATAGACACCGAAAAGAAGTCTCGTACGTGGAAGTGAAAAATCGCATACTTGCAAATTAGAAAATGGACCAAACACTGAAATAGAAGAATCTGGGTATCCAATAATGACAGTCCTTGACTTACAACCATTGGGGTGGTGACAATTTGAAGTTATAATGGCACTTGAAAAAATACCTTAGAATCTTAGTCCTTCCAATTACGACTGTCACAATTTCCCCACAGTCATGTGATCAAAACTCAGACAAATGGTGTGTATTTATGACGGTTGCATTGAGCTGGGCTGTTCTGCCCCAGCTATGGACCCCAAAGAATGCAGCATACACAAAGTCTGTACAAACCTTAGTTTACTAAATTAAATCAGTCTTTTTCAAACAAAGGCTGTTAATTAACTTTCTTAACAGCCTACAAGAATCCAAAGAATAAATAATCGTAATCTTACTACGGTTGGCAGAAAGCCCAGAAGCAATTTGCAGGAAACTGATAAAAGAACTAAGATCAAGGCGCGAAGGAGAGTGAATGAAGTTGTTCCCTGCAAATTGCCTCAGTCGTTGTCCTTCCTTAAATAGGCTAAGGGAGTGGCCAATTAGCCCCAAGCCTTACTCTCAAGGAGACCTCCTGCTGAGGAGCCACTCCTGCCTTTTGGCAGCTCTGCGTGCCTGTGCATCGAGAAGAGGCTCCTCCTCTTTTTCCTCTTCACTAATAGGAGCTTCTGGAGGTTCTGAAGGCCCTGGCTGAATCCCCACCTCTGGCACCACATCTTCTCCAGCCTCCTCATTGTCCAACTTGAGTGCCAGCATCACAGGCTGCTGGCGCAGCACCACACCAGCCTCCTTGCTGTCGGAATCAGCTACTAGCTGCACAGGCCGCTGATGGACCACAACATGAGCTTGCATGGTCACCGTTGGCAACCAAAGTCAATGGGGAGGGGAGCCTGATTCACTTGACTGCATGGTTCACTTAACAACTGCCCCGCTTCGCTTAGCAACTATGGAAAAAAAGAAGTCGTAAAATTGGCCACCCATCAACTTAACGAAGCATTGTTAAGTTGATGGGTGGCCAGTCGAAATTGTAACTCCAACTGTTAGCAGAGGCCACAAGTTGTTGAAGACTTCTTGATGGTTTTGAAAATACACCCCTTTGTAGATATACACCCCTTTACAGCCACAGAATTCCATGGGAATTCCATGGGAATTCTGTGGCTGTAAATCGAGGACTGCCTGAAACCCAGTTGATGGAGTGCTGGGTCTTCTTTTTGTCCATCTGTGCTTTGTGTTTCCTTCTTGGCAAGCTCAACCCCACCCAGCAGATCATTCTAGAAGAGGAGGAACTTTCCCGGCTGAGAAACGGTGATTATAAATATTGATGGGAAAATCATAGAGTGCTTTCTTGGCCCCTTCCTTGTTACTGACTCATTTCCATCCCTGTTAAATCTAAATTTGCTAGACAGCATGAGGTGTCTGAGAATATGTTTGTAGAGATCGGCCGGGGCGTTTTTCTCTGGAGTTCTGCTGAATTGGTCATAACATGCTTGTTGTTTTCTTCATCCAGGAAGAGATTGAATTCTCCCTCTTGCTTGGTTTTTGACTCTTGGCTTGGGTAGCAACCAGGGGTGAAATGCTACTGGTTCGAACCGGTTTGACCGAATCTGTAGCAATGGTGGCAGGTGGTTTGACCGAACCGGTAGCGATGGTGGCAGGTGGTTTGGAGAACCAGTAGTGACAGCAGCGCATGGCTCCATCCACCCCCACCCCCACCCAGTCGTCGTTACATTCTGGTTTTAACCAGAAGTAACCTGTTTTTTACCCTCTGCGCATGCGCAGAAGGGTTTGCACATGGGCAGAGGGTCTGCACGCACACTTCCGAACAGGTGGGGACGGTAAGTAGATTTCACCCCTGATAGCAACTCTTGATAATGTGTGTGGAGATTGGGAAGGATGTCTTTGCCTGCAAGCCATAAAGGACAATACAGATAGTCCCTGACTTACAACACTTCGCTTAGTGACCATTTGAAGTTACAACATCACCGGAAAAAGTGACTTATGGCCATTTTTCACACTTAGGTCTGTTGGCAGCATCCCCATGGTCACCATTCGGATGCTTGACAACTGACTCATATTTATGATGGTTGCAGTGTCCCGGGGTCATGTGACCATCTTTTGTGACCTTCTGACAAGCAAAGTCAATGGGGAAACCAGGTTCACGTTAACAGCCGTGTTTCTAATTTAAGAACTGCAGTGATTGACATAAGCCAGGGATCTTCAACCTTAAACACTCAAAGAGCCATTTGGACCCGTTTCCCACAGAAAAGAAAACACCGGGAGCCACAAAACCGTTCCCATGCCTGACTATTTCTTGAGCGGCCACAAAACCAGCATATGTAGTTGAATTAAACGTTCTGTTTTCTTCTGAAACTTTTCTTTTCTTGGATTAATCCGTGGTTAAATCATGTGCTGGCAGGTATCGCATATTGACGGTTGTGATACATATTTTGAGTGACGGAGCCTCAGCAGAGGAGCAAAAGAGCCACATGCGGCTCCAGAGCCGCAGGTTGCTGACTCCTGACATAAGCACTGTGGCAAGAAAAATCATAAAATGGGACAAAAGTCACTTAACAAATTTCTCACTGAGCAAGATAAATTCTGGGGTCAATTGTGGTCGTACGTCAAGGACAGCCTCTACATGTAAATGGCTGCCCATCTAATTCTGGGCATAGCATAACAATATACAGGTACTCCTCAATTTATCAGCAGTTCAGTTCTGACTGGCTCAAGGTTGACTCAGCTTTCCATCCTTCTGCGGTTGGTAAAATGAGATTGTTGGGGGGAAATACGCTGATTCTGTAAACCACTTAGAGAGCGTTGTAAAGCATTGTGAAGCGGTATATAAGTCTGAAGTGTTATCGCCATTAACATAAACTGCTATGTGTGGGGAAAAAGCCGGGGAATGTTGTGACTGATTTGGAAGCTCAGCTCTATCTTCCTGGTTTTGTTTTGTAGGGAGTCCCTCCCGGTGGAATTCCACGATGTCTCTCTCTGTACGACCCCAGCGGCGCAGTCTGGTGGTCAGGATCAATAGGAGCCAGTCGTTTGCAGGGGTCAACTCCTCCCAGGATAAATCTTTCAGGTAGGCTTAGCAAAAAATGTCTCCAGGCAACGGAGATCACCAGGTTCTGATTTCCTGCATGGTTCTTGCTGATGAATGGCACTAAGGAAGCCCTGAGGAGGTAGACATTGGATATTTTGGGACGAAACCAATGCAACCGGATAAGAAGACAGGCCTGTTCAGTTTTGCAAAGGCCTCTTTGTTCTCTTCAAGCACACTTAAGAGCATTTTACAGGTGCCTACCAAACGGTCTCCACAGGGGTGGGCTTGAAAAATTTCAGCAAGGGGTTCTCTGCCCGGTTGCTGGGTGGGTGTGGCCATGGTGGGCGTGGCCTAGTTGGCCTCCTGCACCACAGCCAGGAGGGGGGGAGCGTTTTTGCCCTCCCCAGGCTCCGGAGGCTTTCTTCAAGGGTGAAAACAGGCTCTGGAGGCCATCTAGAGGCCATTTCTGATTTCCCGATCTTCCAATAGGCCCATTTTTCGCTCTCCACGAGCCTCATTGCGTGCCCTGTACTTACCTGCATCCAATACGGGCCATGTGAGGACTCCTGGGAGGGGTGAGGTGAGGTGGGGGGGCAGCCAGGAGCGGGATTTGGGGGTTCTCCGAACTGCACAGAATCTTAGCTAGAGGTTCTCCCGAACTCCTGCGGACCTCCAGCAGCCCACTCCTGGGTCTCCATTGCAATTGCAACATTTCTCTTACCCAGAAAGCAAAATTATTTTCAGTTTGTCCCTTGCCTCTCTCTTGCTCTGTTTCTCCAAGTCCATTCCCCCCCCCCCCCAACTAACACCTTCGTTGATTCCTTTGGGCAGGTGGGCCTTTTTTCCAAAGTCCTGGAACACCTTCCTACATCCTTTTTAATTTCTGTGAAGCCTGTGTTGTCCAAGGGGGGAAATCTTGGAAACAAATGCATAGCTAGATGGCCAACAATTTATTTTACTGAAAAAAAAATCAATTCAAAGGCCAGTCTGGTGTGACAGGAAGGAAGCTAGTGGGTGGTACAGGTGAAAAGCTGGATATCATTCAGAGTAGGAGGATCAATGCCCTACTTTAATCAGAAGTTAAACCATGCATTTAGAAGCAAATGGACACCATCGGGCCACAATATTTTCATGCTCTTGCATTATATATAGGCAGAGCTGAGTCATTTCATTTTGATCAGGGATGGCATGTTGAAATTCACAGAGTCAGAATTCCTCGGTTCTCCATGTATTACACCATTCTACAAATCCGTATTTGGATCTCACATTTTTTTTCAGAGCACCAAAGGGCTTAAAGCAATAGCTCAAAAGATTTTACAAAGATCTCCACGAAGCTGTGCCTGTTGGTTTGGCAGCCGTTGCCATCTCAAAGCTGGGAGTATTGATATTAAAAATCCACACTTCTGTGACTTCCTTGATTGCAGTACCAGGAAGCAAAGGCCCATAATAGCCATGTCTGTTTAAACTAGTGTGGTTTGTAAACAGGCTTAGCACAAATTGGTGCGGCTGACCAATAGAAGAAACCAGGTTTTAGTTTGGACTAAAGAAGAGAATAATGAACCTCCAATGGCCAACGAAAAACCTGGGGGTTGAAGGCCTCTGGAGAGCATCATCTTAGGAAGAAACCAGGTCAGCTCTGATGCCAAGCAGTTGTCTATGATCTTTTAATCCTTTTTGTCTTGGCTCAGAAGCTTGAAGTGGGACACAAGATTCTTTCTTCATAATTACTATGGAAGGGAGGTTGGGATGACAAGTAAATCCTGGCCTTTAACCAAACTATGGGTGAATAAGACTTGGCGAATATCTAGAGGAGTGATTTGACTGGCGCACTTTGGAGATGGGTGGGTTTCTTCTTAAGTAGAAGTGGGAACCACTCATCGTCATGCCTACATTTCTTCTCTTAGTTTGAGAAGGAAAGAATTGGCCGATTTGCCATTAGCTTTCAAAGCCAAGTGTGGGATGGAGATCTGTCCTTACATTCTGGGTTGCTTCTCCCTGCAACACACCACATGGCTGGCTTTTTAACACGATGAGGAACACATATTTTTTTTTTGTGTATCACTAATGGATTTTAGAAGGGCTCGAAGCCACTTTTCTGGTTCATGCAGTCTCCTAGATGACAGGTTTTAGAGGGGATAAAAGCCACTTTTCTGGTTCATGCAGTCTCCTAGATGATGGGGTTTTCAAACTTGTTCAGACCTCAAAGCCTGTTTGCTGAAAAAGAAAAATCCCTAACCCCATGATCCAGAGGCAAAACTTTAGTGATAGAAAAATTAACCCTAGAAAAAAATTAACCCTAGAAAAAAATTAACCAAAAAAGCTTTCGTGCACGAGGAAGTGTCTTTATGTAAATTTATATATTAAAATCACTTTGTTTTCACAAAAGCAGATGGCCCAATTAGTGTTTCAGAATGTTTCTCCATCCATTGAATGGAATGATAACAACAACAGTAATGTTTGTGATACATTTTTAAATGTTCAGTTGACTGAGTTTCATGTTCAATGAATAAAAGATAACAAAAACAACAACAACAACAATAATAATATTTCTAAGGAAAAGTAGTCAGATCCCTCTTGTTGAATCTGGTGAAATTCAACTTTTAATTGGAGACGTTAAACTCTTGTTTAGACATCATTATCATCATCATCTTCATCATTATTATTATTGGTTAATCTGTAGTGAGGTTCACAGCCTTTGAGGCTGGTTAATAGATCAGCAGCTCGAGTCCTAACCAAGGACCTAGGAACTGTTACGTTATCGTCGGAGGATGTAAGCTGTTCCGAGTAAGGTGGTTTTTTGTAGAGTCAAAATATTCAAGTCCGGTAAATTTAGAATTTCTAAATAGCGGGGTATCCCTTTGGCTATTACTCCAAGGGCTCCAATTACAATCGGGACAACACAACGATTTCTTTTTCCACAGTCGTTCAACTTCAATTTGCAAGTCCCGGTACTTTGTGATTTTTTATTATTAAAAAATAATTTGTACTTGATGATGATGATGATGATGATGATTACCGGGTTTCATGTTTCATGAGTAATAGATAATGATGATGATGATGATGTCTAAAAAAGAGTTTAACATCTCCAACGTCCCAAAATTGAAAGCTGAATTTCACCAGGTTCCATAAGAGACATCTGATTGCTTTTCCTTAGAAAACTTTCCCTGGAAGGCCATTGCTACATTTGAGGCAATCCCCCCCCCCACCTCCTTTTCTTAGTCTCCCACAAACCCTATTAAGTTCACCCAGGTTTCACAGGGTCAAAAAAACCCTGTTCTAGATTGTGCAATCGACTTAACAATGAGAAGCTTTGGGAAAACATCCTTTCTTCACAGATACATTTTTCTTGAAACATTTTTTAAGGCTTTGGGATATTACTGCAGGGGTGTGTACAGTGGCTGCTGTTTTCCCACCCAGATTATGCCAGAATACCATCCTGCATTATTAAGAATCAGCCGGCCAGCCTATTCTATGATATCCTCTTTTTTCCCTGAGGCTTTTATCATCCTTACTAATTTTTTTTTTTGGTAGGAATTTCCCTGCGTTCAGTACACCCACGGTCTCCAGGAAGTCTGGCTCCAGGGTCAGTAGGATGTTTTCAATGTCTCATAAATCCCCTCCACCCAAGGTGCCCCAGCCAGAGAGACTCGATGAAGTGTACGAAGCATTGAAGAAAGGCCTAAGGTAAGTCTCGCTGCGGGCACCACCACACGCTTAGCCTGTGACATGCATGATACCTGTTCATTTGTTCGCAAACATCTTAGCTTGCTTTTCTAGTCCATGTTGGTTCCTGAGGGTAACTGTGAAACGGAGTGTCTTCAGCAGGATATTGAGAACCATTTGGGTCTAGTGTAGTGGTCTCCACATTTGGCAACTTTCAAGTCTGGTGGACTTCGACTCCCAGAATTCCTCAGCCAGCCATGGGGATTGTGGGAGTTCAGGTCCACAAGTCTTAAAAGCTGCCAAGTTTGGAGATTTCTGATCTAGTGATTAAAAGCACCAGGCTACAAACGGGGAGATCCTGAGATCTAATCTTGCCTTAGCCATGAAAGCCAGTTGGGTGACCTTGGGCCAGTCCAGTGGTGGGTTGCTCCCAGTTCTGTCTGATTCTTGCAAACCGGTAGTAAAATCAGCGGGAGGCTCCGCCCACCCGCCTGGACGTCATAATGGATAATCTGCGCATGCGCAGAAGAGCATGCGTATGCTCCCATTGCAGACCAGTAGTAAAGGTAAGTAGAACCCACCCCTGGGCTAGTCCCTCTCTCTCAGCCCAACTCACCTCACAGGATTGTTGTTGTGAGGAAGAGGAGGAGAAAGGAGTCATTAGATATATTTGCTGCTTTGAATTGTTTATCAAAGATAATAAAAGCAGGATATAAATACATGAATAAATAAATACTTAAATATTGCCCTGTAGTATTGGGCAATGCCACTCAGCTCTCAAAAGCTGCGGTAACAATGAAGAGTTTGATATAGTGGTTAAGGCACTGAGCTAGGAAACAGGAGATCGTGAGTTCTAGTCCCACCTGAGGCACAACCCGGTGACTTTGAGTCAGTCACTCTCTCTTTCTCTCTCTCAGCCCTAGGAAGCAGGCAAGAGCAAAGCACTTTTGAAATCTTGTCAAGAAAACTGCAGGGACTTGTCCAGGCGGTTGCCAGGAATCAACATTGACTCGAAGGCAATTCATCTTTGTGTCAATGCAGTTGACACTTGGATTTTCTCCTCCCCCCTAAAGTTCAACTTGTAGATCAAGAGTGTGGATAGCCTGGTGGGAATTGACTGAAAGGAAATGTTCTGCTCTTGAGTTTTACTGCCAAGGATAACATCCTGCATGAACTAGGACAGTCTCTTGAATTGGGGAGCTGGGATGCTGTTGGCTCTAATCCTCCAAATGATGGGGAGATTATTCTGCTTTCTGTGCTCAGACCCTTCCACCCCTCCTTCCTTACAGTGCTTACCTGGAAGTGCACCAGCAGGAACTGGAGAAGCTGAGTACCCAGATCCGTGAATCCAAGAGGAATTCTCGCTTGGTGAGTGATGCAGTTCCTATCGGATGCTACCTAGCTCTGATGGACGCAAGATTTTCCCTGCAAATTGCAAAAGTTCAGTGGAGAGTCTCCGGTCCTCAGTCATGCAGACAGGCTCTTCCAGTCACTCCTATGGACCAGATGGTGATGGTGCTACACTTCTGATTTACATGCATTTTGAGTACAGGATCTCCCCAATAGACACCCACAAAAAATACCTCCGTGCACATATCCAATATGCTGTAGTTTAGTTTGCTTTGTTGTCATTGCACCTTGTACAACGAAATTAAATGCCATCTTCAGTGTACATTATAACTATAAAAATAAAACACAAACGCAACATCCTTCACATTCTATACAATTGCGTTGAAAACCTCTGATATTGCATTTATATTGCACTGTACAGTATGTACACAGATAATGGGTATACAGTACACACTTCCCACTGCCTATGGAAATGTCAGAGGGCACACAGCTTTACTATGTGAGACAACCTAAGAGCAATAACAGCAAACAGAGGTTTGTAATAAATAGTGTTTATCTACAAAAGAATATATACTATACATACACATACTATAGACAGAAAAAATTGGTAAATTACAGCAGGAAAGTACACACGGTGAGAGAGAGATGCCCTAACAGGGCCTCTTCTTATTATACAGGCTCTTAAAGGGATAACAGCTAAAAACCTTGCTAACTCATTCCCATCAGTGCATCATTGCATCATCGTAGCAGCTGGTCAGCTCTTAAATCACTGCTCTAACAGGAAAGATGGTCCTTCCCTGTTGCCACCACATCAGGGGTGCAGCTTTAAAATAATATGCTCAGAAGAGCACGTTGCAATGCTTAATATGATGCCATGTATTCACGGTGGGGTCCTTGGTGCTCTCAGAGCTTGGCTGTTTTCTTGCAAACGTTTCATTACCCAGCTAGGGAACATCATCAATTGTTCAACTAGCTGGATGATAAAAGGTCTTGTAAGAAAACAATCAAACTCTGAGAGCATCAAGGACTCCACAGTTCAGCCCTGAGCTACAAATATTCTGTTCTGTTGGCATGTATTCAGCAGTTCTTTCAAGTTCCTGACTTTCCTCTTCTTCTCTTTTTCTCCTTTAGGGCTTCCTCTATGACCTTGATAAGGTAAGACATGCTGGTATGGAAGTGGAGAACCCAAGGGACTATGTTAGGTGGGACAGGATTGCTCACTCTTGCATCTCATATGTTTCTGCACGCAAAATGTTGTCTCATCTGATCTTGGATCCATCTCCTCGATCTGGCTTTGCTGACCAATCTTGCTGACATTGGTTGAGTTCATTGATTCAGTGGAAACCCTGCACCCTCCTTCCCTCCCTCCCTCTCCTCCCTCTAGGATTTGCTGCCTCTGTCTTTTGCTTCCTCAAGCAACCTCAGAGGATTAAAGGAGCTAAGATGTAGGAATTTGCTCCTCTCTCTTGGAATCAGTAACTGAAGGAGGGCAAGGGTAACTCTGCTGAACTAAGTCATGCAACTTTCTTGTGTTTGGGCAGCCAATAAAGAGGAACCCTGATTTCTTCCCCCTTGTTGGAAGAAATTGGTGTGAAGGGCGAAGGTTTTAAATGGATGTCCGTTGAGATTCTCAGTCATCCAGGTCATGGTTGTCCCAAAGGTGCTTTTTCAGGAGGCAACTCAGGGGTGAAATGCTACCGGTTTGGCCTGGTTCGGTTGAACCAGTAGTGATGATGGGTGGTTCGGAGAACCAGTAGCGATGGCAGCACGAGACTCCGCCCATCCACCCAGTCATCATTACTTCCTGGTCTGAATCAGGAAGTAACCTGTTTTTTACCCTCTACGCATGCACAGAAGGGTTTGCACATGTGCAGAGGGTCCGCCACTCACACACGGGGCGTGTATACTTCCAAACCGGTAGGGAAGATAAGTAGATTTCACCCCTGAGGCCAACTGGACTTTCTTGTTTTTCCTTTCGAAGACATTTCGCTTCTCATCCAAGAAGCTTCCTCAGCTCTGATAGGATAATGGGGAATGGGAGGATTTATATTCCTTGCAGACAGCTGGACATTTGCATCCTTTTGGAGGGTCCTAGAAGCACTTGGAGGTTTATCTGTGTCCTCAGGATCATCTGAGTAGTGCTAAGGGTTCCTGTAGTCTGCCATTTTTTTTCTCTGGAAATCCATTTTGGATGAAACTGTTTCTCTCTATTGAGTCCTCGTTTTGTGCATGGCTGCTGCCACTGTTATCTCCTTTGGATTTAAAAAAAAAACTGTTTAGAAGAAAGGAGGTGATTACCAGCAGGTAGACTGCAGTGCAGTATGGTCGTATGTAGTGACAGTCATAAAGCAGGGCCGTCATGTGACGGACCCAATTTTAAGTGCATTTTTTGCAGAGTCCTTGGTGTTCTCTGAGCTTGGTGGTTTGTTTGTTTGTTTTTTTAATTTGATTTATATGCCGCCCTTCTCCGGAGACTCAGGGCGGCTTACAATGCGTTAAGCAATAGCCTTCATACTTTTGTATATTTATACAAAGTCAGCTTATTGCCCCCACAAACTGGGTCCTCAATTGACCTACCTTAGAAAGGATGGAAGGCTGAGTCGACCTTGGGCCTGATGAGAATTGAACTCGCAGTAACTGCAGGCAGCTGGATGTTAAATGCTGCCTTGGTAGGAGGCATTAGCCTCCTACGCCACTCAGGCTCCCTTTTCTTGCAGATGCTTCATTACCCAAACTAGGTAACATCCCCAGTGAATAAAAAGCCTGCAAGAAAACAGCGGAGCTCAGAGAGCATCCAGGACCCCTCATTTCAGCCCTGAGCCACAAATATTCTCCTTTATTAGAACTTTTTTTTTTTTGCAATGGTCATTAAGCAAACCAGTGATTCACTACGGGCATAGTTTCACCCAAAACTGGAAGTGCTGGGGTTTTTTTGGCTATTTTTTGCAACTTCATAAAACTCAGTCATGTGACTGCAGGATGCTGCACGCTGCCATTATTGTAGTGCACCATGCTCTACAATCAGACACGACTGGAATGAGAAACCTTTATCTTTCTGTTGAGTTTCCAGATCCTTCAAAATGGCGTTTCTTTCTTATTTCCACAGCAAGTCAAGTCCATCGAGCGTTTCCTGCGCCGTTTGGAGTTTCACGCTAGCAAGGTACCTGCCGTTTCTGAATTCACCATGCCTGTAGGATTGCTGTGCCGAGAAAAGCTATTTTTTTTAAAAAATTGTCTTTATAAATTATGCCTTTGTGTAAATATTGGCCTATTTTGCATACTGTATTTTTCGGAGTATAAGATGCACCTTTCCCCCCCCCCCAAAAGTGTGAAAATCTGGGTGCATCTTATACTCCAAATGTAGCCCCACCCAGCCTCTCGAATGGAGGTTTCAGAGGCTGAAAAAGCCTCAGAAAGGAAGCTTCAGAAAAAAAGCCTCAGAAAGGAAGCTTCAGAAAAAAGCCTCCAAAGCAGAGCTCGAGCGTTTCAGAGGCTTTTTTTCTGAAGCTCTGTTTTGGAGGCTTTCAGGCAGGAAAAAAGTTTTTTTCTGAAACAGAGTTTCAGAAGTTTCAGAGGCTGAAAAAAAAAGCAAGGCACAGAGCTCATAACCAACAAACCTGTTGCTAAAATTCATCTCTGGGAACAGCTGATTGGAGATATTCCAGGAGGCCAATCCATCCTCCAATCAGCTTTTTTCTTATTTTCCTCCCCAAAAATTAAGGTGTGACTTATAGTACGGTGCATCTTATACTCCAAAAAATGTGGTAGTTTAAACCCAGAGCATCCTAGGGGATTCAGTTATGACTTTCCAAAGATTTCTGGCTAAGCACTTTCCCTGCTACCTGATCCTTCTCAACTGGAGACACTAAGGTCTCTTTAGTACGTAAAATTCGTGTTCAGCTATTCAGCATTGGCGTTTCCCAAGGAGAAGGAGAAAAAAAAAATCAGGACAAGAAGTCACAGATGGAAGCTTATCAAAGAGAAATCCAACCTAGAGCTAAAGAGGAATTTCCTGTCCGCGAGAGCAATTAAGCAGTGGAATGTTTTGCTCCCCAAAAGTTATGGGTACTGAAGATTTTTAAGAGATTGGATAGCCATTTGTCCAGAATTGGTATAGGGCAATGATAGCGAACCTTTTTGTCACTGAGTGTGCACGCAGCACCAAGTGCTGAAAACGGAGCACTTTTGTGTGCATGCTTCACTTGCACACTTTGCGCTCATGCTCATCAGGCCTGTGACCAAGAAGAGGAGATGTCCAGGGGATATGCGCGCACTGGATAAGGTACTTTGGGTTTCTGGCATGCCAGCAATTCTTTGTTACTGCCGATCAGCTAGCTGGCGTGCATGCTTACTCCGGAAAATGGAAGACCAGCTCTTCCAGTTTCTGGAACAGCTGCAGACACAAAAGCCAGCTGATCATCACATGCACATGCACGCCAAAAACCTGGAAGAGGGACGGGCGACGCCAACTGCGTGCCAGGCGACATGGCTCCGCATGCCACTTGGAGCACGCGTGCCATAGGTTCGCCATCATGGGTATAGGGTCCCCTACTTGAGCAGGGGGTTGGGCAAGAAGTCCTTCCACCCCTGTTGTTTTGTAAGTGCGTAAAGATCAGGAAGAGCCTTTTGAAGACAAAATGACGTATTTTTGGGAGTATAAGACGCACCTACCTTTTTGGGTGAGGAAAAGAAGAAAAAGAAATCTCCCTCTGCCTGAGCAATTTTGCCTCATTGCAGCAAACAGCCTGCTTTACTTTCAGTTTCGTTTTCAGTATAGCTTGATTAGTACAAGGAAAAAAAATCTAATTTACCTCTTTGCAGCAAGCATCAGAGCCCTGTGCAAAACAGCTGAGAGCAAATCAGCTGAGAGTCGGGAATCCGATCCAATAAATTTGGGCTGATTAGGTTGTGCTGAAAGGAGCTGTTTTTTCTTGCTGTTTGCTTGCAAGGAGGTAACTGCTGGGAGGCAGAGGTCAAAGGTGGGGGCCAGTGGGTGGGCGGGGCTACATTCGGTGTTTAAGACGCACCTAAATTTTCACCCCCTTTTAGGGGAGAAAAGGGCATGTCTTATATTCCAAAAAATACGGTAGTTTGTTACGTAACCCAGGATGGTCTATGACAGGGATGTCAAACTTGGCAGACCATGGGCCAAATGCGTCACGTGCAGGCCACGCCCATCCAGCTTCGTGAATGGGAAAAACATCGCGAAACATCATATGCTGACAACCTGACACTCACAAGTTTGACACTTGTGTTCTATGAGTCCACCTTCTGGACTCTACTTCAGAAGGGATCCTGACAGCTGGCTCGGCTTTTGGCTCAATCACCTTGCAGTTTCTCACGCTCGTTCTCCGTTTCTCTTTTCAATAGATTGATGAGCTCTATGAGGCATATTGCATCCAGCGACGGCTCCGAGATGGAGCTCACAACATGGTCAAGGCCTACACAGCTGGTTCTCCTGGCAGCAAGGAGGCCCGGGAGAGCTTGGCCGAAGCTGGCAAGGGCTACAAGGAGTACACGGAAGTGAGTCAAGATGGCTGGCACTCAGGGAGGAAGAAATTGGTTGGGGGGAACAAAAGGAGAGTTCCTGGGTTTGATGGCATTAACAATTGGTTGTCGATGTTCTCCCCATGCAGAATATGTGTCTGTTGGAGAGTGAATTGGAGAGCCAGTTGGGAGAGTTCCATATCAAGATGAAAGGTAGGATGAGACAAACCACATCTGCCTGAGGAAGCTTGGTTGGCCATTTTTAAAAACACTTTGTCAGGAATCAGAAATGACACAATGAGCAAATTAGAGTGGTATGTCTGTTGCTGCTCGCTTATAGACAGGAATCTTGCCAGACTAAAGCACAGACTGCATAACTATTAGTTAAATACTGCAAAGTTTTAAGGAAGATCTCCCTTCAGTCTCTTCCTCCCCACAAGGGACTCAAGACTACTCGGCCATTTCATCCTCCCCTCAACTCAGGACCAGATTTCACACACCACCCTTGAGGACTATAGGAGATGGTTTGGCACAGCAGAAAGAGAAGGCTGTTGACACTTTGCCTTTTGATGTCTCCTCCAGATCGCAAAGTTTTCTCATAAATGTGCATCTGGAGAAAAGCGATGGGATGGTGGTGACCTTATAATGTATTACCTTCTAATTCTTTATGAAGGAACATAAGGACTACCTAGGTGGACCACGTAAGGACTACCTAGGTGGGCCACCTAGATAGTCCTAATGTCATGTCTTGTCTTTATTATTTATTTATTAGTTTGATTTATATGCCGCCCTTCTCCGAAGACTCAGGGCAGCTTACAATGCATTAAACAATAGCCTTCATACTTATGTATATACCTGCTTAGTAGGGCTTTCGCCCGCCGCCCCCCCCCCAAGGCGGTGTTCTTTTTTTATACAAAGTCAGCTTATTGCCCCCACAATTCGGGTCCTCATTTTACCTACCTCGGAAGATGAAAGGCTGAGTCAACCTTGAGCCTCGTGAGATTTGAACTCGCAATAATTGCAGACAGCTGGCAGCTAAGTGCTACTTTAACAGCACTTAGTCCACTGCGCCACCAGGCTTGTTATGTCTTATGCCTTGTCTTGTCATTCTCTTGCAGGATTGGCTGGCTTTGCTAGACTTTGTGCAGGCGACCAATATGAGGTTTGTGAAAGAGAGATGGGGTGATGGGGGAGGGGATAGAATGTACGGGTTCTAGAGTTGGGTAGGGTTAAGGAAAACGTTGAATTTTTAAATGGGAGCTAGTTAAGGGATTGTTTTCTGCTCACTGACAGCCTTGGGAGTGTGGACAGCGGGTGACTGCCTGGTGCGTTCCAGATGTTCATATCTAGCTAGAGGTTAGATATGAAGAGGTTGGTAGAGGTTGCTATTACTTAAGGAATCGGGTGAATTTGTCCCTTCTGTTTGTTATCCCAGAAAGACTTGCAGTCAAGCTGGCTTAAACCTGTGAGTCTGAATCTTACTGCTAGTCATCTAACCGATACCCAAATTCCTCCTCCTTCACGGTAGATCTTCATGAGGTATGGACGGCAGCGATGGAAACTACGGGGTCGCATTGAAGCCAACGGCAAGCAAGTCTGGGATAGCGAGGAGATGATCTTCTTGCCCCTTATCACAGAATTTCTGTCTATCAAGGTGATTGATGTCTCCTTCGTCAAATGTCTTCCTACCTAGAAGAAGATGTCTTTTCCTTATTCACGATAATTCTGCTCTTTTTTTTTCCCTTTCTCCTTTCAGGTGACGGAACTCAAGAGCTTGGCCAGCCATGTAGTGGTGGGGAACGTCTCTTGCGAGACCAAGGATCTCTTTGCTGCCCTGCCCCAAGTAGTGGCAGTTGATATCAATGACCTAGGCACAATCAAGTTAAGCCTAGAGGTCAACTGGAAGTGAGTTCTCTTGGCCTTTGGGCTTCTTTTGTTCTTCACTAATGTTAGGATGTTGTTGGGTGGTCTGTGTGTGGCCACAATGAGAGAAGTGTTCCTGGTAAGAGAGTCCATAGTGTCTCCTTGAAGATCTTCCAAATGATGTAAAGAGCATGTGGGGCAGTGGTGGGTTTCAACTAGTGTTACCACCAGTTCGCTTCGCGCACACGATTTCCACAAGCGCATTCAGTTTCAGAACAGCTGAGGCATGGCAGTCAGCTCTGCCGCGCCTATCAGCTGGGCTAAAAATGAACAAATATAGGTCAGTATAGTGCAGGGGCGGGCGGGTTCACTCTCACCTCACCATCACCGCTACCGGCTCAACCGAACTGGGGAGAACAGGTAGCAGCCCACCACTGATAGATGATAGATAGATAGATAGATAGATAGATAGATAGATAGATAGATAGATAGATAGATAGCTTTTATTGCGGTCAAAGACCAAATTAATATACACATAAAAGGGGGGTTAGATTTTACAAATGTAAATAGATCATGCGACAGTACACCATCTACTACCTCGGATACAATCTGTACTGTCAATACTAGTGATCCTCTGCCATAGGGATTACCCGTCTCTTCCCCCGGTTTTTTTCAGCCACGACTGCAGCAAAAATTTTTGCCACCTTTGAAGTTATATTAGGGTCTGCATCCTGGAGTAGGAAATAAAGGCTGAACAGATCAAGTGATCCAGGGAATCTCTGGGAAATAGGGGAAATGAAACTTGATCTTATGTCTCGGTAGTGGGGACATACGAATGTAATGTGGAACAGAGATTCCGGGAATCAGCCATCACATGTACAGCTCTCGGTGGGATTTTACTCCTCCCGAGAGCCTACTGTCGAGGACATTTGAGGGGATCACATTAAATCGTACCTTCATACTGATATGGGGCCACCTCTCCCTTCAGCTCACTCTTCCTTCTTCTCCACTAACTACGATGCTTTCCTTCCATCAGTCCGTTTGATAAAGAAGATCAGCCGTCTTCTGCCAGTACTGTGAACAAGACATCGACAGTCAACAAGAGGTTCTCCACATACAACCAGAGCCCTCCTGATACCCCTTCCATGAGGGAACAAGCCTTTTATGTGAGTACTCCTTCAGTGGGTGCTACGTTTATTAAGATGTGGAGAGAATGGAAAGCTCTTTGTGTTTACAGCTTCACCACCAGCTTTTTCACCACTAAATGGAAGGAGAACAACTTCTCTGATTTTTCTAACTGGAGAAAATAGACAGGTAGATTTATTGCAGAGTAGTAGGGCATTCTTCACCCTGATCCCATAAACTAGGGGTGTCAAACTCAAGGCCCAGGGGCCAGATCCAGCTCGCGGGGTGTTTAGATCTGGCCCGCAGGGCCACGCTGGAAACAATGAAGGACCAGCCCGCAGTGCCTCTGCGGCAAAACCAGGCTCCATTTTTGGTCACAAAGGCCTCCTGCAGCCTTCTGCCAGCAAAAACGGAGCTCAGGGGGGAGGCCGTGGCTGAAGACGGAGCATGGGAGCCTGTTTTCGCTGGCAGAGCGCTCGGGCCACCACAGGCGCCCCCAACATGAGTGATGTCAAGGTGGCTATGCCCACCCCAGCCCCCCAAGGTCAAACATAACCCTGATGTGACCCTCAATGAAATCAACTATTGACACCCCTGCCATAAGCAGTAACTTAGAGAGCCCACCTGAGATTGGAAGTCCTGGGTGTTGATGGTTGCCTCTTTCTCTGCTCAAGAGCCTGCCTTGGGAGGCGGTCCCCAAGCAGAGGCGGGCTTTGATGGACGTCTTCCAAGAGAGCGTCTTGGAAAGGCTGCCGTGGAGCTGTTCGTGCAGCGACGTTGCCTCGGTGCAGCTCAGCACAAAGGCGTCTCAGGGTTGCGTAAGTGCTTGCACTGTTGCATTGCTTGGTGTGTCCCCACAATGGTGCTTCCTCTGCTTTAACCTCTCCTTTAGTCCGTAGCACCTGGCAGAGCTCAGGTAGATAAGTGGTCCTTGACAGTAGTGAACTGTACTGGCTTCCTTTGTCTTGTTGGCTTATAGCGGTCACTCCTGATTGTGTGTTTACTATTTGCTACCCCTGCAGGCCGGGAAGTTGGGAGGGACCACGGTTGAACGATTTAGCATAAAAGGTCTTCTGTAAATTAGAAGTTGGCAACCTATGGTTCGTGGTCTGTGTGTAACAGTGGTGGGTTCCTCTCGGTTCCGCCCAGTTCCACCGAGCCAGTAGCAGTGACGATATGATGTCACCAAACTGGTTCTGCCCCCCCCACCCCCACGTTATTCTTACCTTTTATTTGGCCCCATCCCCAATCTGTTTCTGCCTCCTGAATCCCAGCTGGTGGGCTATAAGGAAGAAACCTGTTTAAACTCTTGACACAGGGTTTCAAAGGGCCGCCCTATAGCGGATCAGTGGTAAAAGACCAATGCCTCCAAAAACAAATGAGTAAACCAGTGCCTGCAAAAATAAATGGGTAGACCAGTGCCTGCAAAAATACAAGAGTAGACCAGTGCCTGCAAAAATAAATGGGTAGACCGGTACAGCTCTGCAAGCAGTTAAAAGCCTGGTAGACCGGTACCTCTGCTAAATCCTAAAGAATTGTCACATGACCATCAAGCTACTCCCACAAAATAACTCAACTTACAGCCGCAATTGAGCCCCAGATTTCTGTTGTTAAGTGAGACAGTCATTTTGCTCAAACAGCCTCCTGTGTGTAGGTAACTGACAGGAGAATAAGAAGGAATAGGTCTGAGATTATTATTATGGGATTGGGAAGTGTAAAGTAATTATCCCACCCTCCATGGCATCTGTCCAGAGGTGAGTTTCAGCAGGTTCTAACCAGTTCTGGAGACCCGGTAGCAGAAATTTTGAGTAGTTCGGAGAAATGGTAAATACCACCTCTGACTGGCCCCACCCCCATCTATTCTCTCCCTCCCGAGTCCCAGTTGATCGGGAGGAAATGGGGATTTTGCAGTAACCTTCCCTGGAGTGGGGTGGGAATGAATATTTTATAGTGTCCTTCCCCTGCCACGCCCACCAAGCCATGCCACGCCCACCAAGCCACACCCACAGAACCGGTAGTAAAAAATTTTGAAACCCACCACTGCAGAACTCCTATCTCAACATTAGAAGTTTTCAAGGTATGCTATTAAGAATAGCCAGCGTAAGGTTTCAATCTTACAAAAATACAAATATCTATATTTGCTACTCGATCATTTGCAAGATGACATGAAGCAGCTGGAACAGGTTTTGGTTAGCTCAGCTGCAGCCTTGTGTTTAGGTGGAGTTGGCACATCAGGTCAAGGAAGAAGAACTGTTGATATTCCAGAAGAAGGCAGAGTTGGGGCTGTGGAAAGAATGAATGTGAATGAGTGTGTTTGTGGGTGGAAGAGGTTCTGCTTGTGTGCTCATTCTGACTTGTGATGTTCGGTGTAGTTGTATCTCATCCATGTTGTCGTTTTCTTCAGAACATGTTGCGGCAGCAGGAAGAACTGGAGAACGGGGCAGCCTGGTCCATCTCTTCAGAGTCGTCCGATGACTCTTCCAGCCCCCAGCTGTCCGGAAGTGCCCGACATTCATTGCCCAGGCCTATTGTGCAACCTGCAGTGCAGGCCACTGCACCAGCCATTGAAATTGCTTTCACCCAACCCGAGGACAAGGAGCCGACAATCCGAGAGGAGGCCACCATGGCCAATGGACACGTGCCCTATGCCCGGACTCTTAGCCAGATCAGTGAAGCAAGTGTAGACTTGCCCATAGCAGAAGAGAGGGAATGCCCTGTCCCCAAGGATTCTATCCCTTGGGATGCCCCACCCTTGGAAACGAACTCCTCACCCCCAAGTGTGTGCTCACCACTAGACACTCAGATCTGTGAGGACGAAGAGCAAGAAGACGAGCCTGATGGGGCCACTCCTGTTGGAGAGGAGAGTGAGGACACACCTGGTCCAGCCCCAGAGGTTCAACAGCCCAAGTCCTCCTTGGCCCCATCAACTTTGGGACAGCTTCAGCCATCAGGGATCTCAGAAGCTCCAAGGCCCAAACCTGTGGACTCTGGCCTTGAGGAGGCTATCAACACACTGGCTTCTGCTCTGGATGACTATCGGGGCCAATTCCCTGAGTTGCAGGTTCTGGAGCAGGAACTCAAGCATCTTGAGGAGATTCTCTTGGTAAGTGAGTCGGTAGAAAGCTTAGGACTACATCAGAAGCTGGAAGGGTTCTCATAGCACTTAAGCAAAGAAACTTGAACACTGCTTTCCAGAGGTCTTCTCATACTGTTTTAAGCCAGGAGAGTGAGCTGCAGCTGGCCAAAAAGTCAACACGAAGTCTAAGCCGCATTAACAGAGAGATAGAATCAAGATCACGTGAAGTGTTAATACCACTTCATAATGCTTTGGTAAGGCCACACGTGGAATACCGCATTCAGTTTTGGTCGCCACAATGTAAACAAGATGTGGAGACTCTAGAAAGAGTGCAAAGAAGAGTAATAAAGATGATTAGGGGACTGGAGGCTAAAACATAGGAAGAACGGTTGCAGGAACTGAGTATGTCTTGTTTAATGAAAAGAAGGACTAGGGGAGACAGGATGGCGGTCTTCCAATATCTCAGGGGCTGCCACAAAGAAGAGGGAGTCAAACTGTTCTCCAAAGCATCTGAAGGCAGGAGAAGAAGCAATGGGTGGAAACTAATCCAGGAGAGAAGCAACTTAGAACTAAGGAGAAATTCCCTGACAGTGAGAACAATTCATCAGTGGAGATAAGAAGGATTATCTGGCTGCCATTTTGGAAGAAATAAAACTGAACATTGTAAATTTTAGCAATCGCTTTTCTATCTCAGGGACATTTTTTGGCGTTATTCCAGACGTTACAAGATTCTGAGTCACCTCCTCAAGATCTGTCAAAATCTCAAGAGAGTTAGCGATTCCATGAGATTTTTCCTGCTTTAAAACAAAGGCTGCATTTAACTTTGGAAACTCCCCGCTTCTGTTTTGCGATCTAGTAATTGCCATTCTGCATGACTGCTCCCCTTTAGGAGTTCTGGAATTCCTCCATCCAAAACCTGGCTTTGAGAAATTCCCGAATGATGCAAGCTATCTCACTTTGTGCATCTTTGTTTTATGTTTACGTACGTTTGCACAATTCTGATCAGTTCTAGGAAGGCAGGCAAACGTTGAAGGGACTGATGTAGCTATTCGCCTCCTGTGTGTAGTAAATTATTTTCAGTTAAATTTCTCACCACATCTGTTCCTATGAACTTTGGAGGACAACTGTAGGGTATATCTTCAACTCACACGCTTCCGCTGTCTTTTTTCACAAGATAAAACTTCCTGCCTACACATTAGAGGCCCATTCTGGTTGTTTTGAGAAGGAAAACAACATACAAAAAAACCATCGCAGAGAAATGCAGCGAATTCTGCATGGTTCATAGGCTGTAGGTAGACTGCAGATATAGGCTTCCGTGTTCACATAAACCGAGGAGAATACAAATACTGTTTTCTAGCAATATTTGAATTTTAATGAAAACTCGGTTTGCTGAGATGCTGAACTGCTCTAAAAGAGGCATCTCCCAAATTTACGACAGATGATCTTCTACGTCAGAAATTAAGGCCCAAGATTTTCAGCCGAAAAGGTGTATGTAACTTTTGGGCACCCCCTCTTTGAACATTGGTTTGGAAATTAGACACGGGAGTGTTTCGTTTTTGTGTTGTGGGTGTGTTTTCTCCTTTTAGGCTTGGATGCTCAGGCCCAGCATTGCAAAAGGAATAGCAATAAGATTCCAAGAGAGAGAGAGAAATAAAAGGCTGACTAAATTTTAAAAAGGTTAAGAAATGATGGAGAATGAGAAAATGCATTAATAAAATGGGAAAATACAAATAGGGACAATAGTAGTATATATATATATATATTAATAGATAATATAACTTACTATAACTAAAAATAAGTTAAGATTAGTAGGTGGAAATATAGGATTAGGTAATTTAATTGTATTATTATCTTGTTTCCCCGAAAATAAGACCCTGTCTTATATTTTTTTGAACCCCAAAATAAGCACTTGGCCTTATTTTCGAGGAGGTCTTATTATTTTGGGGTGCATGGAGCAAGATGGAGCTCCTCTTGCCGTCTTACCTGATTTCTAGCTCTGTGTTTAAATATTTTCAGGGAAGGCTTATTTTCAGGGAAACAGGGTAATATTAATAGCATGTTAAAGTATATTGTGAATTTAAAATATTAAGGATTAGAAATTGTGGGGATTTTGAGATACACACCCAGGATTGATTAAAAATTGTTAATATATGGCGTTATTAGTAATTCTATACATTTGGAATATTGAAGTTATGTTGGAATAATGAGTAATTCTTAAAATATTAAATAATAGTAATTTAGTAGGGGATAACAAACACATGGCGTAAAGAAATGTTATCTATGTTTAAATGAATTCATGGGAAAGATGATGAAGGATTATGAAGAGAGAAAAGTGTTGTTGAAGTTGGAAAATTAGGCTCACACATACTTATTTGTATTATTACTGTTAGCGTTGTTTAAAAAAGACTTGACCCAGTCAACACACCGACGACAAAATATGTATGGAATTATTATACTAAAAAAAAATTTTTTTAAATGTCTTTTTAAAAAAAGGAGAATTGCTCGATCCAAAAGAGAACCTGTCTAACACTTGTTTTTAATTTCCACCCCACAAGCAAAAACAAGGGCTGTGCCTGAGCCGAGCCTCCAGTACCAGCTTGACTGTGGAACATGCTCTGGAGAGTTTTAGCTTCCTTAATGCTTCTGAATCAGAAGACTCCGACGGAGATGAAGACAAGTGAGTAAACTGGCTAAAGGCTGGTTTAAAGTTGCCCTCAACTGCTCATAGCCAACACCGCATATGGGTAACCCTTGACTTACAACTGTTCATTTAGTGCAGAGGTCTTCAAACTTGGCAGCTTTAAGACTTGTGGACTTCAACTCCCAGAATTCTCTAGCCAGCATAGCATAGCTGGCTGGAGAATTCTGGGAGTTGAAGTCCACAAGTCTTAAAGCTGCCAAGTTTGAAAAGACCTCTGATTTAGTGACTGTTTGAAGTCACAAACAGCACTGAAAAAAAAGTGACATGACCGTTATGACATTCCAGCATTCCACACCCTCCGGGTCACGTGATCAACATTCAGATGCTTGACAACTGACTCCTATTCATGACAGTCGCAGTGTCCCCGGGAGGGGGAGGTGTCATGCGACACCCCCTTTTGCGACCTTCTGACTAGGAAAGTCAAAGCTGCAGTGATTCACTTGACAATTTAGGCATGAAAGGTCGTAAAATGGAGCATAATTCACTTTTGACAGCGGTCTCGCTTAGCAACAGGAATTTGGGGGGGGTCTGTTGTGGTCGTAAGTCGAGGACTACCCATATATCTCTCCTGTGTCTGGCTGGACCTTGCTCCCTCCCAAACAATTACCTTGGCAAGATTTTGCCACAGGATGCCAGTGGCTTTTTCCCACGGTGCTGATGCAGCTGTTGAGAATCCATCTAAAGCCATCTGGTCTAACAGGTGGAACCCAGCAGAAAATGCGGCGGCAGCGCCACTCCGTGGCCGATGGCTGCCACTGCCACCAAGATCTGTTCTCTCTCTCTCTCTCTCTCTCTCTTCTCTCTCTCTCTTGTTTGTTTGTTTGTTTGCATTTCTATGCCGCCCAACTCCCAAGGGACTCTGGGCGGCTTACAACAGAGAATAAAACAATGCAACAATATCCCATACAAAAGTTAAAAGAAGACATTAAAACTTTAAAACACAAACACTCCAATTCGTGGCCAGGTCTCGCAAGATCACTATAACGAGATCAATGGCCCCAGGCCTGCCGGAAGAGCCAGGTCTTCACCGCTTTCCGGAAAGCCAGTTTTCCTTCTAAGCTGGATCTGGCCACCATGTAGGGAAAGCGAGCACACAGCCCAGCTGGGGTTTATAAAAGACAAGAAAGTGGCTTATATTTTATCCACCGCCTCTCTTTACAGGGTGGCAAGGAACAGCCAGGCTCCATCTGTGGGAAAAATGCCAGGGACTGCCGACACGACGGCTGAAGACTCGGCTGGATGCCTGAACTCGGAAGGCAGCTTGGAGCCCTTGACCACTGGCAACGAATTCCTTGACAGGGCCCTGGTCCTGCACCTGAACCACTGCAACCGCTTGCTGCTAGTGAGTATAAAGACGTGTGTTTTTGTCGTCCGGCGTGCGTCTGCCCTGATCTTTTTAAAATCCGAGTTTCCCAATGGACCGGAATGACCTAATTTGGTGGTTTATTTATTTATTTATTTATTTATTTATTTGACCAATTCACATAGCCACCCATTTTACAAAAAAACAGTACAGCTGTAAAACAGATGAATAGAACAGAAAACATACAAGGACGAGCCGTGATAGACTGCCAGTATTGCAGACTAACTCTGCCCACTGCCAGGTGTTCAATCCTGACCGGCTCAAGGTTGATTCCACCTTCCATCCTTTGGTAAAATGAGGAGCCGGATTGTTGGGACAATATGCTGAGTCTGTAAACAGCTTTGAGAGGGCCGTTAAAGCACTACAAAGCGGTATATAAATCTAACTGCTGTTGCTATAAAAACCCCAAGATAACTGCCACTTGACATCACACAACAGTTTGCCAGCTCCCAGGGGTGCTATTCAGCAGGTTCTGACAGGTTCTGGAAAACCAGTAGCGGAAATTTTGAGTAGTTTGGAGAACCGGCAAATACCACCTCTGGCTGGCCCCAGAGAGGGGTGGGAATGGGGATCTTGCAATATCCTTCCCCCAGGAGTGGGGTGTGAATGGAGATTTTGCAATATCCTTCCCGTGCCATGCCCACCAAGCCACACCACATCCACCAAGCCACGCGCACAGAACCACTAGTAAAAAAAAATGGAATTCCACCACTGCCAGCTCCCCATGGAACCACCAAGGTTGGTGGGAAAAGGATCTTTTGAGGGTTTTCCAGAAGACAAGCAGGGATGGGGCCAATCTCACGAAGGGGAATGGTGTTCCATTGAGCCATAGCAGAAAAGGCCCATCTTCTCGGTCCCACCAGATGGAACTCCTTCGAAGATTTTCAATGCCGTTATAGTTTGAAGGGTCACTAAATGAATGACTGTAAATTGACAACTACCTTTAGATGGATCTTAAGTTACAAAATACAGGAAGTCCTCGACTTACAACAGTTCATTTCGTGACCATTCAAAGTTACCATGGCACTGAAAAAAGTGACTTATGACCATTTTTCACATGGCAGCATCTCCCTCATGGTCACGTCCTCAGCATACGGATACTTGGGCAACCGACTCGTGTTTATGACGGTTGCAGCGTCCCAGGGAATCCCCTTTTTGCGACCTTCTGACAAGCAAAGTCAATGGGGAAGTCAGTAACCGTCTTACTAACTTAACAACTGCGGTGATTCACTTAGCAACCGTGGCAAGAAGAAGGGGGGAGGGCAAAACTCACTTAACAAACGTTTCACTTAGCAACAGAAATTTGGGGCTCAATTGTGGTCATATGTCGAGGACCACCTGTAATAATTTTCCACATCTGCCACATTAAAATGATAACTCGGCCACATTTTCAGCCAGGGTTCTGAGCTAAGCGTTTGGAAAAGCACATATAGTATACTCCTGTGGTTTTGGACTGCGATGCCGATTTTGCTCATCCTGAGTCTTGCAGAAAACAGGGCACGTTAAAAGGAGCCTGAGTAGCGTAGGGAGTAATGCCTCCTACAAAGGCAGCATTTAAGATCCAGCTGCTGCAATTACTTGTGAGTTCAATCCCAGGCAGGCTCAAGGTCGACTCAGCCTTCCATCCTTTCTAAGGTGGGTAAATTGAGGACCCAGTTTATTGGGGGCAATAAGCTGACTTTGTATAAATATAAATATACAAAAGTATGAAGGCTATTGCTTAACTCACTGTAAGCCGCCCTGAGTCTCCGGAGAAGGGCGGCATATAAATCAAATTAAAAAAAAAAAAAGCCCCATACACATTGGCATCGCATCTTCTCTCCTGACCATCTTCTAACCATGTTTAAATTTTAATCCAATAATTTCTCGCTTCTGGGCATGTCCACCACATAGGATAAGAAGATCCTGGTATCTGATGACATTTCCAACACTTAGCTGATTTATCTTCAAACATCTTTGCCAATTTTTCAGGTGCCATGTGCCACCTGTAAAACATTTGAAATTGGTTCTCCTTATACGCTGTGGACATGGTTAATTTGTAATTCCTTTCCCATAACTCTTGCCATTTATCTAGCTCAGGGGTCAGCAACCTGTGGCTCTGGAGCCGCATGTGGCTCTTTCACCCCTCTGCTGCGGCTCCGTCACTCAAAATATGCCGCCAATATGTGATACCCACTGGCGCGCAATTTATTGGGCTTTTCAACTCCCGGTAGTCCAACCAGGAATAAATCCAAGAAAAGAAAAGTTTCAGAAGAAAACAGAACGTTTAATTCAACTACATAGGCTAGTTTTGTGGCCGCTTAAGAAATAGTCAGGCATGGGAAGGGTTTTGTGGCTCCCGGTGTTTTCTTTTCTGGGGGAAATGGGTCCAAATGGCTCTTTGAGTGTTTAAGGTTGCAGACCCTTGATCTAGCTCAATTGTGTATCCAAAGTTTTTTTGCCCAGGCTATCATTGTTTCTTTTACCTGCTCTTCTTCTAATTAAGTTGTAAGTAATTATATATATATATATATATATATATATATATATATATATATATATATATATATATATATATATATATATATATAATGTGTGTGTGTGTGTGTGTGTGTGTGTGTATGTATGTATGTATGTATGTATGTATGTATATACACATACATACATACATACATACATATTATTTTATCATCTCTTCCTGTGAGTTATCTTATCCGGATTTGTAATTGCTGAATAAAAACCATATGATTTCACATCTTTTTCATATCTTGTTCCTGACCATCTTTTGCTACGTGTGTCTTGATTCATAGAAGCTGGGCAACTTTGGGCCTCTCCGCTGCCAGGAAATGTATGCTCTTGACAGGCTTGGAAGAGATGTGCAGATTCTAGAGATGGCCAGACGTCTGATCGTGGACCGAGCAGGGATGGCCGGCTCCGCTGAGGAAGGTAGGACCATGGGCACTCTGAAGATGGCAACATCGAGCCCTGGCATACCCTCACTCTTGGGGAGGAGGGGATCAACATTTGAACAATCAGAACATGTTTGCAGAATATATCTTATAAACTAACCTGACCTGGAAGGCAACACAGGGTGTGTAACAGGGTGAAATCAGGGGTGAAATGTTCCCAGTTTGGATCAGATCGCCCAATCCGGTAGCAATGATGGTGGGTGTTCAGAGAACCAGTAGCAAAAATTCCCTGGGCCATCCCTTACCCCCCATGCCAAGCTGAGCCGTGCAATTATCAGAGGCTTTTTAAAAAAAAAATTTAAAAGCATTTTTCTTCCACCAAAAAATGCTTTTAAAAGGCTCTGACGATCTCAGCTGAATTGCCTGATCGTCAGAGGCTTTTTTTTTCTTTTAAAAGCAAAAAAAAAAGCTTTTAAAAGAAAACAAAAGCCTCTGACGATCAGGCAACTCAACTGGGATCGTCAGAGCCTTTTAAAAGCATTTTTTTTTTACAACCTCTTCGGCCGAAGAGGCTGTAGAAAAAATGCTTTTCAAAGTTTAAAAAAAAAAAAAGTTGGCCGTGCCCACCCTGTCACATTAACCGCCCCACCCCCACCTCCACGAACCCACGCCCACAGAATCGGTAGTAACAATTTTTACATTTCACCGCTGGGTGAAATGCTCCCGGTTCGGACCAGATCAGGTGATCTGATAGTGATGGTGGCAGGTGGTTTCGGAGAACCGGTAGCGATGGCGGCACAAGGCTCCGCCCACCCCCCGGGTGTTGTTACTTCCTGGTTTTAACCAGGAATTAATGTGTTTTTTACCCACTACACACGCATGTGACGTGCATGTGCACATTTCCAAACCGGTAAGGAAGGTAAGTAGATTTCACCCCTGGTGTGTAACTGAAGGCATCAAAAAACACAATAGGGATACTTGTCTCTTTCCTTGTGGAATTTGCTTTCCTCTTATTTTTATTTATGGGAAAAATGTACTTATTTGGGATTGTTATTAGCTGTGCCACTTTTGCCATATTTCCATGTGGTGGGCGGACTTTCCTATTTTGCCTTCCAAGGGTCCATCTGTTTATTATGTCCTCTCCTTGCATTTGTTGTATACATCGTATCAAGAGACCTTTTTTTTTTAAAAAAAAAAAACCTTTTAGGACCAATTCTAAGTATTTGTGACCTCAAAACTGCTAGCCAATTAGCTTTGGGCACAGCCATTTTCCAATACAGGCCTGATACAGGCGCATGCCCTCTCTTTGCGCGCTCACACGGAACTTCTGCGCATGCGCAAATTGTTTTGGATGACGTTTCGGAGGGTGGGCGGAGCTTCCCGCAGCAGTCACTACTGGTTCGCCTGAACCGGGGCAAACCAGGAGCAACCCACCACTGAAGCCCGTGTTTGAGACCCCAGTGCTGCTGTTTGGTGGGGGTGAGCTCCCATCCTTCGCTCCAGCTCCATGATGAGGACATAAAAGAAGCTGCCACAGGTGTCCCACGGGCAATGGCGATGTCACTGGCTAATCTTTTTAATCCGGAAGCCCCTTAAATGGTGCCTCTGACATGAATGGGATGGGATTAACATTTATAGGTGGGCATTTCCATAGGACAATGGAAGAAGTTTCATAAACTCAAGGGCTGTGAATCGAGGCGAAGACCTTCCTTTGGATGGCGATGGGATAACCAGAAGAGTTCATTGTTGGACCTTTGTTTCTGTTCTCAGTGGTACAGTTCTCAAAGTGGAAAGAAGGAGTTTTCTCTTTCTGGGACAGATGTGTGGCTGTCCCTAATGTGTATACCTGCTCCGTAGAAAAATTCATGCAGAACTTTAAGGCCGAGTATGCAGCACGCATCAATGACCGTCAGCCAGGCTTGGCCGATTCAGGTGAGTGTGTTTTACATTCAAAATGATTCCTGCTTATCTCTTTCTCTTTCCTCTCTCCAGATTCTGGATTTTCAAATGGTGGTGTGCTCTGAATCTTGTCTGCCATGGAAGCATAGATCTGTTTTGGGAGACAGGACAGGCACATCATGTATGATTGACGGAGTCACACGGGAAGGACAGATTGCTAAGTCCTAGGCAGCATTCTGAGTACCAATAGGAGAGAATATTTGTATAGCTTAGAGTTGAATTGTGAGGTCCTTGGTGTTCTCCGAGCTTGGTTGTTTTCTTACAGATGTTGCATCACTCAGCTAAGTAACGTCACTGATCACTGATGGATAATAAAACATCTGCAGGAAAACAACGAAACTCAGAGAGCGATAAAGACCTCACACCCACCTTCCTTCCTCTCTTCTTTTGGGATGGTTGCAAGAAATTGCTCGCATTTTTATTTTTATTTTTTTGCCCTAAGGGAGTGAATATTTGGGATTCCTTTTAAGGTAAGACTCCCTAAGAGCTGAATTATGAGCCAAAGACAACATTTTACACTTTCCTGATGAATTTCTTTTTTTATGAGCACATAAGTAGCCAGCTCAGCTTTTATAAAGGAATTTTACCTTGAGGATAATTTTAAGCCTCTCTCTAGCACGATGTTATTTCAACAAACACATCCAAAACGCATTGCTATCAAAAATAATGTTTCATTACCTACAGGGAGCCTGTGAGACTTACGTGTTCAGCTAAGCCAATATAACTGATCCTCACTTACCAACCACAATTGGGACGGGCAATTCCATTGCTAATTGATGCGGTCATTAAATGAAAAGACACGTGATCGCGTGCAACTTGAGGTGTCAGTTTGCCGATTCTGGCTGCCATTAACTGAATCCCTGTGGGTTGTGAAATGTGGTGTCACATGACTGACTTGTGAATTTCCTCTTGGCTTCCCCACTGACTTGGGGAATGATGACAAACGGCAGTCATGTGATCACCGGATGCTGAAGGGTTATAACTGCGAGCTGGTTGCCAAAAATCTAAATCACGTGACTGGGGACACTGTGTGACAGTTGCAACTTGAAGGACTGGTCTTAAGTCCCTTATTTTAGTACTGTCGTAATTTCCAACATTTGCTGAATGACTGGTTGCTAAGTGAGGACTACCTACACTTGTTGGATACTGTTAGTTTCGAGGCATAAGCAGACAGATTCACAATCATATATATATTTTCAGTCCTACTCAAGAAACAATTATTCCATTGTTGCTAAGATTCGTGTCTATGGTGCTAGTTTATCGAAGAGCAAATGGTGAGTTATTGGGACTGTAACGGTACAATTGTGCAACCTGTCGGAGAACCCCAGTTTTCAGGAGCGGGCAAGCATTTTAATTTTTACTGTGCCGTAGGAATGGATAGATGAACGGATACTTCATTCTTACACAAAGCCACGTTATACATTCTTAATGGAATTGTTTCATTTCTTGGATTTTTATAATGAAATTTGATTGCTGCAATTTTGGGGAGATTTTATATATTTTATTTTAGTTTGTCAAACCTGTACAAGATAACAGGTATACGTATAAACATGGACGGACCTACTTGGGTGTGGCTCCAGGAAGTTTTTGAGTTCTGTTCCTAGAAATGACACTAATGCATAGAGTATCTCTACATGTGCCCTTCTTCCTGTTGCAGTGTGTGTAAAGCTGGTGGAAGAACTTTTGGGCCACAGGCTGCCCAGGCGTCAGGGGAGTTGTCAGGCCGAGCAGGTCACCCTCTTTCAATATTGGAGCCACTTTGAGGTCCTGCCTGTGGTTACGCTGGACTCCTACATCATGGAGCTGGCTGAAGAAGGTAACGTGTGTTTAGCTAACATTATAGTGGGGTGGGCAGCTGTTTTGCAGCTGGGGGACACCGGGAACAGGTCTAATAATCCAAAAAGGAAAATAATGTATTGCTAAAGATCAGTGTGTTGGTACTGAGTTTCAATGGTTCTACCTAAAGCAAAGGTGTCCAACCTTGGCAACTTTTAAGACTTGTGGACTTCAAGCTGGTGGGGAATTCTAGGAGTCGAGAAGTCTTAAGGTGGGATGCAGTAGCTCAGTGGCTAAGACGCCGAGCTTGTCGATCGAAAGATCGGCAGTTCAGTGGTTCGAATCCCTAGTGCCGCATAACGGGTGAGCTCCCGTTACTTGTCCCAGCTCCTGCCAACCTAGCAGTTCAAAAGCACGTAAAAAATGCAAATAGAGACCACCTTGGTGGGAAGGTAACAGCGTTCCGTGCGCCTTTGGCATTGAGTCATTCTGGCCACATGACCACGGAGACATCTTCAGACAGCGCTGGCTCTTCGGCTTTGAAACGGAGATGAGTACCGCCCCCTAGAATCGGGAATGACTAGCACTTAGGTGTGAGGGGAACCTTTACCTTTACCTAAGGTTGGACACCCCTAAAATACAGTGGAGTCACCACAGATAACTCTCTGAGGATACAAGAATTCCCAAGTATGCTTGACACCAGTTAAGGGTATGGTGGCAAGTTGATTTGCTTGTGTGAATAGCTGCCATGAATTAAACATCATAAAATTGGTCTCGGTTGTGATCTCAAAAGTGAGAATTTTCAGCATGGACCATCTTAAAAACCTTCCCAGAAGGAAAGCGATGGGATTGGGTTGGAGATTTCCCCAGTTGGAATATTATCACCCGCTTTGGGCAAGATCCAACTTGGATCGTACTGTCGTTAACGCCAATGCTTGTTCTTTCATTGGCCCGCAGTTCTGCTAGCACAGAACCTGAATTCTGACGACCAAGATGTGGTCTTGAAGGCGCTGAAGCGAGTCCCCGAAAGCCGGCTACGCAAGGACGGACTGAAAGCTTTGAGTTTGCTCCTTGTGGAAGGAAACACCAAAGTTATTGGGGCTGTGACGGCACAGTTGCGCAACCTGTCAGAGAACCCCAGTTTTCGGGAGCGGGCAAGTATTTTAATTTTTACTGCGGCGTGGGAATGGATAGATGAACGGATACCTCATTCTTACACGCAGCCACATTATACATTCTTAAAGGAATTGTTTCATTTCTTGGGGTTTTACAATGAAATTTGATTGCTGCAATTTTGGGGAGATTTTATTTATTTTATTTTAGTTAGTTTGTCAAACATGTATAAGATAACAGGTATACGTATAAACATGGACATGAGCACAGGAAATGAATACAAATAAATGGGGACAGTAGGAGAAGGACGGTAGGCACCCTGGTGCGCTTCTGCACGTCCCCTTTATGGACCTCTTAGGAATGGGGTGTGGTCCATGGTAGACAGTTTAAGGTTGATGCTGTGTGGGTTTGAGGATGTAACAGCAGAGTCAGGTAGGCTGAGAGGAGAGGAATGGAGAGGAGAGGAAAGGAATGGAAAGGAGAGGAGAGGAATGGAGAGGAGAGAAATGGAAAAGAGTGGAGTGGAGAGGAGAGGAGTGGAGAGTAATGGAGAGGAGAGTAATGGAAAGAAAAGGAGTGGAGAGGAGAGGAGAATAATGGAGAGGAGAGGAGTGGAGAGTAATGGAGAGGAGAGTAATGGAAAGAAAAGGAGTGGAGAGGAGAGGAGAATAATGGAGAGGAGAGTAATGGAAAGAAAGGAGAGGAGAGGAGAGGAGAGGAGGGGAGGGGAGAGGAGAGGAGGGGAGAGGAAGCTTGTTAGTCAGCCATAGGGAACAGTATTGTGGGTTGACAGATCTCATGGCGTAGGTTTTAATGATGGAGAAAGGAAGGCATTATAAAATCCATTCCTCCCTATTCTTTATTTGCATAAACTTTCAAAGCCAAGGGTTCCAACACAGACACAAGGACACACATCACCCTGAAAAGAAGAGGTTGCTTTCCTTGGAGGCCAAGCAGAGTGATTTGTTTTGATGTTTTTCTCAGGCCCTGATCTGCTTCCTGGAGCAGTTGGAGGATGAAGAGACACAGACACGGGTGGCAGCCTGTGCAGCTCTGGGCTGCCTTAAGGTGAGGGCTGAGTCTTCTGAGAATAATCACCTGTAGCTCCGCATCTTTCCTGGTATTTACTGGCTGGCTGCTCAGAATAAATTTGTTTATTCTGCAGTATTCAAAATGTAATATTCAAAATATCTAGCAATAAATTTTGGAGACAGCACTTGGAAGAAGCTGAATGTTAGAGAATATAGTTTTGTCTGTCCCTCTATCCCTCTATCTGTCTGTCTGTCTGTCTATCTACCTACTTTTCCGAGTTCTCCCCACCCACCCACCCAAAAAAGGGTGGAAATGTTGGTGCATCTTATGCACCGAATACAGCCATTTTTGGTCTCCCAAAACCCCACCCTGTGTGTCCCGTTTTCACCAAAAACAGGCCAGTTTTTCACAAAAACAGGGCACACAGAGGGTTTGGGAGGCCTTCAGAGTGCTCCTGGGGGATGGGAAGGTCAAAAATATGAGTCAAAAAATGGGCTTGTTTTTAACAAAAACGGGGCAGATAAAGGGTTTGTGCGGCCTGCAGAGTGCTCCTGGGGGCTGGGGAGGGCAAAAAGGAGGCATGTGGAGGGTTTGGCAGGCCTGCAGAGTGCTCCTGGGGGCTGGGGAGGGCAAAACCATTTTTTTTCTTGTTTTCCTCTTCGAAATCTTGGGGCCTCTATCGATCTATCTATCTAATCTATCTAATCTGTCTGTCTGTCTGTCTATCCATCAATCCATCCATCCATCTATCTATGCAAGCTCCCTTCAGTTCCTTAAGGAAGTGTCATTTCCTTTATCTTAACACTCCCCCCAACCCACAGGCCAAGGAGAGCATTGAACAGCTGGTATATCTGTGCCAAACTGACAAGGAAGCCGTGCGGGATGCAGCCAAACAGAGCCTCCTAATGTGTGGTAAGCGCGCCTCCCTTGCTCTCTTTCCAGAGAGCCTTAATCTTCTCCTATCCTAGAAGGGCTTGTTGCTGGTGGGACGGAGGGTGTGGGGTCTCGGTACACAAAGAACTAGTTCAGTTGACTCTATACTACACGGCTTTGCAGTGCTTCTGTATGAAAGCCCTGTCCTTCCTAAATCTCCAGTCCTTCTCTGGATCTCTGCTGGTACCACAGCCGAGGTTGGCCTCCCACTACTTGCTTAAGGAAAAAATGATCCACCACAGCCGTGGCGGTGCCGTGGCTAGAATGCAGTATTGCAGTCTAAATTCTGCTGACTGCCAGCAGTTCGATTCTGACAGGCTCAAGGTGGGCTCAGCCTGTTTCTATCTGAAAATGATATTTTCAGCCACGGTGGTGAGAGTGCAGTACTGCAGGCTACTTCTGCTGACTGCCGGCTGCCTGCAATTTGGTGGTTCAAGTCTTCAGCGGGCTCAAGGTTGACTCAGCCTTCCATCCTTGCGAGGTCTGTAAAATGAGGACCCAGATTGTCGGGGCGGGAGGGGAGAAATAGGCTGAGGTCTGTAAACCGCTTAGAAGAGGCTGTAAAAGCACTGTGAAGCAGTATATGAGTAAGTCAGAGGTCTTCAAACTTGGCAGCTTTAAGACTTGTGGACTTCAACTCCCAGAATTCTCTAGCCAGCATAGCATAGCTGGCTGGAGAATTCTGGGAGTTGAAGTCCACAAGTCTTAAAGCTGCGAAGTTTGGAGACCCCTGGTCTAAGTGCTAGTGCTATCCTGGGAAGAGAATAAAGGCACTTACGTAGTCCTTGCTGTTTATTATCCTTTGATAGATGGCACTGAAAGAACCCTCTGAAGGGCTCAGTAGACTTCTGGGTCACGACAGCAGCTGCACAGGTCGGGATCTCATAGCCAGTCGGTTAGCTACCCTTCTCTGCCCGTTGCATGTCTAACCGGTGTCTCTTGTCCTGGGTCTCATTGGACCTGATGCGGTTGGGTTTACGTCTTCCCTGTGGTCCCGAGTTGCAGGCATCTTTCAGCTGTGCTTGTGTCCTCGCTCTGCACGTCTCTTGTCTTTGTTGCATATGGAATGGCACGCTGGTTGAAGGACTCCGCTTTAGTCCCAGATTAAAGGTTCACACAAGATGCTACGACGGACTAAAATGAGATCGGATAACCGTGTGTGTCGTGTGAATCTAATAACTGTCTTGAGTAGAAGTGAACCACCACGCTCTCCCGTTCACCCTAAATGTGGTTTAGTTGTGCAGGTGTTGCATGCGGTACGAACCCAGTAAATTGTATTGTGTTAATTTGGGCTTAAGAGTTAGCATGTGGTGTAAAGCGAGTGATTATTTGTCCACCTAGCACTGCATTGCCCATGCTATGCAACCTTGGCTTGCCGTGGCTTTTGATTGGATCCCATACACTGAAAAGAAGGCTCATCTTAAGCAGGATTCAGGATTTCAAACAACTCTCTTCCTTCAGCCCAATAACACTAACCAATTTCAGTTCACTGCACGAATCAAAGGTGATCATAAATAAGGTTACAGTAGAATCCCAACGGGATGCAGTGGCTCAGTGGCTAAGACGCTGAGCTTGTTGATCAAAAGATTGACAGTTTAGCAGTTCAAATCCCTAGTGCCACATAACGGAGTGAGCTCCCGTGACTTGTCCCAGCTTCTGCCATCCTAGCAGTTCGAAAGCAGGTAAAAAATGCAAGTAAAAAAATAGGGACCACCTTTGGTGGGAAGATAACAGTGTTCTGTGCTCCTTTGGCCTTTAGTCATGCCGGCCACATGACCATGGAGACGTCTTTGGACAGGGCTGGCTCTTCAGCTTTGAAACGGAGATGAGCACTGCCCCCTAGAGTCAGGAACGACAAGCACGTATGTGCAAGGGGAACCTTTACCTTTACCTTTAGAATCCCAAGATTATTTCAGAAACATTGAGTGACCCAAAGAAATAAGCAATGCTTGAATGCTCGGATGTCTAGAACACACTTTCACCTTCACCTGATCTTTTTAATCAGAGAAGTCAGATATTGAATCCAATTCTTTTGAAGGCAAATCACACTCAACTTCTCTGTATTGTCCCTTGATTTTTAAGGAACATTTTATTTTATTTTATTTTATTATTTTATTTTATTTTTTATTATTTTATTATTATTTTATTTTATTTTATTTTATTATTATTTTATTTTATTATTTTATTTTATTTTATTTTATTTTATTATTTTATTTTATTTTATTTTATTTTATTTTATTTTATTTTGCAGTCCTTTCAGCTCAGGGTATTTTGCATTTTTAAGAAACTTGAAAAGTTCAGCAGAGTAAAAGTTCTGCATGGGTGCCTCATTTATTGAGGAGTGGGAGAGCCAGAGGAAAATAGATTGGCTCCTTCCTTCAAATTGCATTGCTCCCAATCCTGATATCCACAGAAGCTAGTTTAAACCCTGGCCAAGAAGAAGCTCGGAAACAATGGGGTGGAATTTCCCCATGCTTGTCAATGCTAGGAATACTTATCAGAGACCATATTTAATTAAAGTAAATTTGGATTAATTTTTTTTTTCATGACCTTGCCCAGCTCTTTTAGGGTGTGGTGCCACTCAAAAGCCAAATCTGATCCTTGGCTTGAGAAGTGCAACACACTAATATCCTGTAAAATCTACCTACTGTTTATTCATCTGTAAATTCTCCCAAGTTGTCTGCCGACAGCCGGAAGAGGTTTATAACATTTAATCCCTTTCAAAATATGGAATGGAGCTACACCCAAATTCTATAGAATTCGGAAAAGCAAGCAAGATGATTTAATTTCCCCTGGGCCAATTATTAGCCGCCCCCAATCTAGTGCAAACCTTCAAATTATCAAGAGTTCCTAGGAATTCTGAGAATCGCTGCTCACGTGTCTCGGAAGACATTGGAGTATTGGCTGATTGTGCTAAACGTTCCTTATTTCTGAAGAACAAACATGGATCTAGGACTTAAGGGCCACCCAAGGATATGTTTGTACAAATTGAACAAAATGCTTGATCAAAGCATTTAAATGAAAGGTGTAATTTCTAAATCCACATGCTATACATCAGGGGTCTCCAACTTCGGCAACTTTAAGCCTGGAGGACTTCAACTCCCAGAATTCCCCAGCCAGCAAAGCTTTTGAAGCAAAGCTAGCTGGGGAATTCTCGGAGTTGAAGTCCTCCAGGCTTAAAGTTGCCAAGGTTGGAGACCCCTGCTATACATGATTCTGTTGCATTCTGTGCTCTCAAATGTAAGTTATCCGCTTAGCATGCCGAGATCTCCCTTGCTGTGAATTTTACGCACCAAGTTCTCAAGATTGTCAGCCTAATGATGTATGTTTCCCAACCATCCTTCCCGTATTTACATGCATGTGGCTCAAAGAAACATCAGCATGGAACAAATGATAAATAGATCTAGCCCTTGCTGAAACGTAAGCGAGAGAGGACAGAAATAGTGAAACACGTGCTCAGTTGAAGATCTTCATGCATCACATTATATAATATGTTTGGCGGGGGCCCTCTCAAACAAAATTTTGCGTTGACAAACGAAATGTAAGAAGTATATTAGAGACAGCACAGAATAAGACAGTCGGCAACAAAACCAAAAATGCTTAAGAATATACCGTGTTTCCCGCAAAATAAAACCCTGTCTTATATTTTTTTTGAACCCTGAAATAAGCACTTGGCCTTATTGCCATGCGCTCAAAAGCCTGATTGGGCTTATTATCAGGGGATGTCTTATTTGGGGGAAAATAGGGTACTTAGACCAACACTTCCTTAAAAGAGGGAGTTTGACGGTCAACGTTTACATTGTGAATATTATATTTGGATCATGGACCAGGGTCAAAATTCAAGAGGCAATTAGACCACTAGGTTGAATAAACAATGTTCCTGAAAAGCTGCCACCATCTTGACTGCAAGTGAGCAGCCAGAAAAGGAAACATCCAAGAAACAAGATTTAAAAAAAAAAAAAAAACCCAGGTCAGGTTTTTGTACGGGGCCTAGGCCAGGGGTGTCCAACTCAAGGGGTACTTAGATCTGGCCCAGGGGGCCCCCCTGGAAACAGCAGAAGACTGGCCCACGGTGCCTCTGCGGTCCTTTCAAGCTCAGTTTTCACTGGCAGAGGGTCGCAGGAAACCATTGCAGCCAGAAACGGAGCTCGGGAGGGCCGCACGCTGCTGTTGCAAGCTCCGTTTTCACTAGCAGATGATTGCAGGAGGCCATCCCAGCGGAAACTGAGCTCTGGGGCCCATTTTCGCTGGCAGAGCACTCAGGCCACCACAGGTGCCCCCGACACAAGTGACGTTGAGCTGGCCACGCCTACCCTCACCATGCACCTCACCCCGCCCCCCCACGGTCAAACACAACCCTGACGCAGCCCTCAATAAAATCGAGTTTGACACCCCTGGCCTACGCCGTGGTCAGCGCCTGCAGTCTAGCATTGGCAGACTTGTGTCCAAAGTTGAGGCAGAAATGATCCGGATGGGCACCTGATTTCTGTGTGTGTGTTTTCAGGAGATGATGGCAAGTCAGCTCATCGAAGGCTAGAAGAATCCCTGGACAATTTGCCACGGATCTTTGCCCCGGGCAGCATGGCCAGTACTGCATTCTGAAGGATGCAGCATCGATCCACCTGCTGATCCTTTGTTGGGCACGGACCTTGCATGCCGCAAAACGTCAGCCGAGTCCTTCGAACCGAAGTCAAATCGGCCTCTGGCAGAGTGGGCAGCTCTGTCACTTGTGGGGCCATGCCCACAGCAGTATTAGTACCGCTGGCCTGCTGCCTTATGTGGAGAATGCCTTAGCTCATTGGCTCCAGCAGCAGCACGCCAGGGGATCCCTTCTGCGGTTTTCTTCCTCCTACAGAAGCCTACTGAATCTGGAGGAACTGGGCATGTTATCATTATAACCGGGACCGAAACAGATCCCTTTCTATTTGGATCTGCTGGAGAAAACTAGCAACGGTAGGAAAAGTCATCGGTTTGAGATACACTGGAGATGAGTGCATGAGATACACTGAAGATGCACATTGAAAGTCCTGCTTAATGTTTAACCTGTTCTGTTCTCCATTGTTCTCTCCACCCTGTGGGACTGTGAATCTCGCAGAAAATTGGGGCCAGCTAGATCCTCTGTTAGGGCTTTGGATAAATTGCAGATTTTTCTCCTCTGGATTTGCAAGGGGGAGAGGAAAAAAAAACGACAGGAAGGGAGTCCTTTATTCCCATCGAGGGAAGGGAAACCAATGTCTTTATAATGACGATGCTATGGAAGATGGAAACGTAACGGGCGAAAGTTGCCTCTTCTTGTGCTATTTTAATATTTTTTATGTACATGTGTGCGTGGGTGAGAGTGTGTGCTTGCGTGCGTGTTGGGGTGGGGAGGGAGGCAGCAGCCAAATGGAAGCAAAAAGTCCTTTTCTACAAAGTATCTATAAATTTATCTGTACATCTACATAGCTATATATATATATATATAATGTAATTATCAAGAGGTTTGGCTAATTTTGACTTTAAGCCTGAAATAAACAGAAGTTTGAGCAAATGAGTTGAAAGTGTGTAATTTTGTGGACTTTTTGTTTTGATTGCTTTGTGTGGGGGGGGGGGGGAGGGCAGCTTTCCTCAGAAGCTATAGGAAATGCAAATGAATTAAGTCAGCAAAATATAAGTTTTATTTTATCATCTATTAAACAATAGATGATAATTTATGTTTGTTTTTTTTCTTTTGCCCTCACAAGGCAGATGGGCAATTGTGAGGATCAAACAGACAAGTCAGCATATCTATTTTTCAGGGTTGAAAAACTACAATATTCATTTCTAGTTTTCCTTTAAAACATTCAGAGTAGTTTTTTTTAAAAAAGATATTAAAACAACGTGGGGGAAAAACCCCCACAACTCACGCTTACAAAAAGATTTCACCGATTCCCTAAAAGACGACTTCTCAGGAGCCGCTATAGGTAGTCCTCGACTTAACCACCACAATGAAGGCCAAAATTTCTGTTATTGAGACATTTGTTAAGTGAGTTTTACCTCATTTTATGACTTTTCTTGCCACAGTTAAGTGAATCACGGCAGTTGTTAAGCGAGTAACATAGTTGTTAAGTGAATCTGGCTTCCCCATTGACTTTGCTTGTCAGAAGGTCGCAAAAGGGGATTACATGACCCTGGGAAATTGCAACCGTCATAAATATGAGTCAGTTGCCAAGTGGCTGGATTTGGATCACGTGACCATGGGGATGCTGCAATGGTCGTAAGTGTAAAACATGGTCATAAGTCGTTTTTTTTCAGTGGCGTAACTTCAAACGGTCACTAAACAAAGAGTCATAACTTGAGGACTACCTGCATTCTAGATCTGAAAGAAAAGAAAATCCTAAAGAAAACAACTTAAGGAAAATGGTTGCTCCAGCTGAGAATTCTTTCAGCATTGTCTCCGTTCTTTGCCACTGTCACAAAGAAAAATTAAGATCACTTCAGATTGCCCAAGAACATTTGCTCCTGTTCTGTTCTGTCCTCAGAAGCCCATTGGATTTAGACAGCTAATTCATTCAATTAAATATATAAATGACAATGCCTGAACGGAAAACATTCGGAACAGAATGTTAAGAAGGAACTAACCAGTGTGTTTCAAAAGGCTATAAATCAGGGGTGTCAAACTCAAGGCCCACGGGCCGAATCTGGCCCGCGAGGCTGCCCTGAAAACAGTGAAGGACCGGCCCACGGTGCCTCTGCCAGCAAAAACTGAGCCTGGGTCCCGGTTTTGGCCGCGACAGCCTCCTGCAGCCCTCTGCCAATGAAAATGGAGCCGAGGGGGGCACACGTGGCTCCCCAGGCTCCATTTTTGTTGGCAGAGGGCTGTAGGGAGACCATCGCAGCTAAAAATGGGGTCTGGGGGAACACATGAGCCCGCCGGGGCCCATTTTTGCTGGCAGAGCTGGCAGGAAAGGGGAAAAGGAAAGAGGAAAGACAAAAAGAAGGAAAGATGAGACGAGAGCAAGGAAGGAAGGAAGGAGAAAGAAGAGAGAAGAAAAAAGAAGAGGAAGGGAGGGAGCCCCCTAGCCCCGCCCAGGCCACCACAGGTGCCCCCGACACAAGTGACGTTGATCTGGCCATGCCCACCCGGCCTCCTGAGCTCAAACATAATCCTGATACAGCCCTCAATGAAATCAAGTTTGACACCCCTGCTATAAATCATACAAGAAATAAGTAAAATACATGTTCACTTTCTTATTTCTTAAAATGAGCTTATTTCTTAAAATGAGCATAGACCACATGGATTGCATTCTGACCGGGGCAGAAGAGGATAACCTGAGCATGGTGAGGAAGCATCTGTAGGATACGCAGGGGACAGTTGGGCAGGACCTGAGCACCAATTAAATAAACCATGGTTAAATTAACCACATGCAAACATTAGTTATTCAGGTAGTCACACCATTCCTTTAGTGACCAGTACAAGTTACAACGGTACTGGAAGTGACTTATGACCGTTTTTCACACTTACGACCGTTGAAACATCTCCATGGTCACATGGCCAAAATTCAGATGCTTGGCAACTGGCTCTTATTCACGACGGTTGAGGTACATGTCGTCCTCGGCTTACAACAGTTCCTTTAAGGGCCACTCAAAGTTACAAAGCCGTGTAAGTGACTTATTTTTCACATTTGACGTTTGTCAACCGTTGCATCACATCCCCATGGTCACGTGATTTACATTCGGGATGCTTCACAACCAACTCACATTTACGACGGTTGCAGTATCCCGGAGTCACGTGATCTCCTTTTGCGACCATCTGACAAGCAAAGTCAATAGGGAAGACAAATCATTTAACAATCATGTTCCTAATTTAAGAACTGCAGTGATTCACTTAACAGATGTGGCAAGAAAAGTTCTAAAATGGGACAAAAGCCACTTAACAAATTTCTCACTTAGCAACATAAATTTTGGGCTCAATTGTGGTTGTGAGCTGAGGACTCCCCTTAGGGTCCAAACATGCTTTGGGGGAAAAACACATAAGCATAACTCTTGTCAAACCCATTGCTTTGAAGTCAGTGATCGATATTCTGTTAGCTGGGGTTTCCATCCAACAATCCCAATTAGTGAGCATTGAGGGCTTTACAATTTCACCCAAAATAGGGGCTGCTGCAATTTCCGATAACAAATCACACAAAATAATGAGCTTGAATACCCCTTGGCTGCAATAAGAAACAGATTTTTAACCGTGTAAAATGGATTTCCTTTTCCAACCTTGTTTAGGACATTTTGAGGTGCATTCTGCTGGAAGAAGTGAAACCAGAAAAGAATAAATTCATTTCTAATTAAAGAAAACCAGAGGAATTGTAGACCCAGCCTGTGGAAGGAATTGAGGAGATCCAAGTTAGTACACTATATGGTGGCAAAAAAACCCCCACCCTCAAGTCTAGCAGCGGCTTTTCCAAATAGCATGGTTTTTTTTTTTAAAAAATCTACGTTTTGGAAAATTTATGCCCTTTAATAAATTGTGAGAATTGTATTTGCACAACATTGGAAAAATGAAGACACGCCTACAGAGGAAAGTATAATTAGAAAAACATTAGACTGCAGAGATGGATAGGTTAACATTAATTATAAAGGATAAGGAAGAAGCAATACTTTTTAACATGGGATTTGTTCTATCAATGGTTGGATAAAGGAGGTGGAAACTAGATTAATAATATATGTAAGAAAAGAATGCAAGAAATTGTATTATATACAAACAAGCATTAGTATTAATATTAGTTATTACCAGTATGACTATTATTGCATATTATAAGTAAATGATGCAAGAATTTTATTATAAATAAGCAATTATTGTTTTAATTATGGCTGTTATTAATATTACTCTCATTACCAGTTTATTAATACTTTGTATGAAGAAATGGATCCAGACAATACACTTCATTAAGCAATTAAGTATTTTAAAGGGAAAAAAATGTATCAATAAACAATTTTTAAAAATTGTTTTTTGAAAGGGTGCTACCAGATTCCAAATTTTTACACTAAACTGACAAAATGAAAAACAGAAAAAGATAACAGCAACCACTTCTGTAATGTTGCCACAAGAAATCCACATGGATGTTTCTATGAGTGTCCGCGAACTTTTTTGGCACCAAGTGCCGAAACAGGAGCGAGCGCACGTCCGTGCATGCCAGAAATCAGAAGAGCAGCTGCATGCGGGTGCCAGATTTCCAGTGCAGGCATGCACACCGGCCATCTAGTCTTCCAGTTTCTGGTGTGTATGCATGCGTGAAGACCAGCTGCCCAGTGTGCATGCTTGATTCCGGTTTCCAGCATTCCCACGCGTGTGAAGACCAGCTGGCCAGTGCACTGGAACTTGGAAGAGCAACAGGCTATGGCTTGTGTGCCCGGAGAGATGGCTCTGTGTGCCACTTCCATCACGCATGCCATAGGTTCGCCATCACAGATTATGATGTTCCCAAGAACTGACTTTGAACGAGGGCGCTTTTACCTTTTCAGTGGTTAAGAAATGCTAACAGCGGACGCATGCGGCTGATGTATACTTCCTACCTGATTGGAAGACTGGGTCTCTTTCAAATGAAATACGGATTTTCATTGGTGCAGATGAAGATGGAGTCTTCGCCTCTTCCGATCTCCATCACTTCTTGTTCTGTAAGCAGTACATTAACTCATATGGATTCATGGGATATGTGCAATCTGCCCATTAAGGACATGCTGTACTGTCCTTGCAAATTTCAAGGAAAGTAATAACTCTTTTGAAGGCTTCCAACCAGTTGATCGTGTTTTTTGTTGTTTGTATTATGCCTCTGGCAAAATATGCATGGCTCTGGATAGTCTTGCAACTTTTAGCCGCAAAGGCCCATCTGCATCATCTCACGGTAGTCTGCAATTAAGACCCATTCTGGCACCACTGAATCACCAAGGCTCTTCTCAGATTTTGCATTTATCTTTGAAAATCTTCTTGCAAAATGAAGGTCGTTCCTTTCCAGCTGTGGGCAATCTCTTACGTTTGTCTGCCGAAGTTTGCAATGGTGCACATACAGGTAGTCACTTATAACAATTCATTTAGCAACCATTCAAAGTTACAAAGGCACTGAAAAAAGCAACCTGACCATTTTTAACACTTATCAGCCGTTGCAGCTTCCCGATGATCATGTGATTAGAATTCAGATGCTTGGCAACTGACTCATACTTACGATAGTTGCAGCCTCCCAGGGTCATGTGATCCCCTTTTTTGCAACCTTCTGACAAGCAAAAGTCAATGGGGAAGCCAGATTCACTTAACAACAAGGTTACTGATTTATCAACTGCAGTGATTCACTTAACAACGGCGGCAAGAAAGGTGGTACAATGGGACAAAATTCAATTAACAAGTTCTCAGTGTTGGGCTCAATTGTGGTCATAAATCGAGGACTTCCTGCATTGTTTGTATGTGTTTTATTCCAGGCACCTGTGGCTGCACTACATGTGGCTTAAGATAAAGTGGAGGTATAACAGAGTAAGAGTTGGAAGTGGCCTTGGAGGTCTTCTAGTCCACCCCCCCCCCCCAAGGAAACCCTATACCGTACATACACAGATCCAGGCACACATTTAACAAGCATGCACGTACACATATATGCAAACAGTTGTAAGCATGCACATTTATGTATGCATAGATGCTTCTTAATAGTTTATACTTTATTGTCATTGCACATGGTACAATGAAATTAAATGCCGTCTTCAGTGTACATCATAACTATAAAAATAAAAACGCAACCATACATCCTTTACGTTCTATGTAATTGAAATTGAAAACCCAATATTGCACTATATCATAGAATTCAATATGGTTATTGCCCTGGGATAAAAGCTTGTTTTTCAGCCTTTTTGTCCTTGTTTTTATTATCCTGTACCGTCTGCCAGATGGTAATAGTTAAAAAAAAAAAAGGGGGGGGGGTGCCCAGATAGAGATGGATCTTTAAGAATGTTTTGAACTTTCTTAAGGCAGCAGGAACTATAAAGCTCTTCCTAGAAGGGAAGAGGCAACCAATGATCCTCTGGGCAATGACGCTGACCCTCTGTAGCGCTGTCCTATCTGCCACTGTGCAATTGGCAAACCATACATAGGTGCAGTAAGTTAAAATACTCTCTATGGCAGGGGTCTCCAACCTTGGCAACTTTTAAGATTTGTGGACTGCAACTCCCAGCCAGCTTTGCTGGCCAAGGAATTCTGGGAGTTGAAGTCCACAAGTCTTAAAGTTGCCAAGGTTGGAGACCCCTGATTTAAAAAGTGCACCTTCAGGCAAGTTCTCCCTCTGGATTTCAGCTCCAGCTTAAAGGAACACTGTTAGCTTTGTCTTTCGCCTCTAACAACGTTATCACTTAATTCAGTTCATTCTCCTTATAAAAACAGTGTGTGCCACTGTGCAATTGGCAAAACATACATAAGTGCAGTAAGTTAAAATACTCTCTATGGCAGGGGTCTCCAACCTTGGCAGCTTTAAGACTCGTGGACTGCAACTCCCAGAATTCCTCAGCCAGCAAAGCAATTGGCAAATCATACATAAGTGCAGTAAGTTAAAATACTCTCTATGGCAGGGGTCTCCAACCTTGGCTGCTTTAAGATTCCTGGACTGCAACTCCCAGAATTCCTCAGCCAGCTTTGCTCAAAGCAAAGCTGGCTGAGGAATTCTGGGAGTTGCAGTCCACGAGTGCAGTCCACGAGCAGTCTTTCATTCATGCTAGACAAGAGCATGAACGGCCCAATCCCTCTTCCTCTCTCTCTTTCTCACCCCAACCCACCTCACAGGGTTGTTGTAGGGAAAACAAAAGACTATGTTCCCCACCTTATAAAAAATAAAAGCTGACATAAATAAGCGAACTGGAATAGGGCGGGCATCTCCCTGCCCAATGGCAGCACCGCCTCCAGGGGGCGCCAGAGAGCGACGTGACCCATTCCGCGATGAGGGCAAGCTCCCCTCCACTTGCCCGCCCTGCCGTTTGTTTCGCCTCGCCCTTTTCCCGCCCAAACCGCTCCGCCTCGACGGCACCCCGTGGTCTGGAGAGGGGCGCGGGCACCCCCTTTTTTGGGGAGGCCGCAGCCCCGACTCCACGAGGGAAAAAGGCGGGCAGGCCCGTCAAGAACGCGCGACCCTCCCGTGTCATGTCCACCCTCTCCGGCCCGCGGAGAGGGTGAGTTGAGGGTGGGAGGAGGGGGGGCGCGTGACGTCACGGCCCCTCCCCCCGCGCGTGCCCGAAGGCGGGCCCGCCCGATCGTTCTCCCCCCTGTCGGCATTTAAAGTTTAGCGCCCAGCGTTTCGTCCCATGGTGCCCCGCGCGGGCGCTTCTCCCTCTCCCTCCTCCCTTCGATCGGGTCCGGCGGCCGCGGCTGCCGGGGCTCGCGCAGGCGCACCGGGCGCCCCGTCCGCCATTTTGTGTCCGAGGCGACTGTGGAGCGATTAAACCGCGAGCTGGTGCTGGGCGCTGGCGGTGGCCGCTAGCGGCGGGGCAGCGGCAGCGGGCGCTTTGCGGAGCCCAACGGGGCGGGGCCCGGGGCAGCAGGGGCGGCCCGGAGGCTCCTCCGGGGCAGGTAAGCGGCACGGGGGGTTTTGCAGTCGCTTTCTCCGGCCTCTAGGTGTCACGATGGGGCTCGGGCTGGGACCCGCCGCGGCGCCGCCGCCGACGAGGATGGGGAGCGGGGCTTTGTCTCCCTCTACCGTCCCCATCGCCCTGATGCCGGCCTGGTACTGCCGCCCATCGGCCTCGCCGCGCAGCGCCTCTGCCGGAACCAGGCCGCGCCTGGACAACGACGCCCAGGCCGCCTCAGCCGCCCACACGACGCCGCCAGGAAAGGCCCCGGGGGCCACGCTGCCCCCCCTCCCGCCCCCACCCGCCTGAGGGGATTTGGCTGCGCTGCCTCGCCGCCATTACGACACGGCGGCTTCCCGGGCGCTCCCGCCGCCTCGGCCCTTCCCCCCGTCCCTCCGCCACCGCAGCAGCAGCACCGCCCTCCTGACTCCCCGGAGGCGTCCGCGGCTCCCCGGTTGCCGCTTCCTCCGCCCGCCTCCGCCTTCTGCTTTCTTTCCAACCGCCCCCCCCCCCCGTCCCCCACAACGCCCAACCGGTCCTTCCTCCTGGCTTTCCTTCCCCGCCGCCGCCGCCGCCTCTTCCTTCTCCTCCTCCCGTCCTGGCTGACCGTGTCCGTCCTGCGGGGCGCCTGGTCCGCGCGGCCGGCCGTCCGTCCGTCCCTGCCCGCCCGCCCGCTCCCGCCGGCCGCCTCCTCGCTGTGCGCGTTGCGGAGTGAGAGGCGCTGCGAGCTCAAGAGCGGGACTCGAGCTCCCTCTTGCAAGGCAGGCTGAGCTGCAAGCGCCATGCAGCGCGGGAGAGCGCCAGGCGGGGACGCCCGAGCTCGCCCCGCAGCCCCGCTCGCCTTCCCCCCCCCTTTTTTTTTTTCTTTTCCCCCTGCCTCTCTTGCCCCGCGACTCCCGAAAGACCCCCGAGGGGAGAAGGGCAGCGGGGAGGGGGCTCTCCCTCCTCCGTGTCCCACCCACCCAAATGAACCCCGGATCTCCTCCTTTCCGGGCCCATTGGCAGCCCTGGCTCCCCCCGCCCGCCCCCTCTTCGATTTGGATCCGTTGGATCTGCATTTCCTCTCTTGGCATCTATTGGTTCTGCATTTCCTCCATTTGGATCCATTGGATCTGCATTTCCCCCATTTGGATCCATTGGTTCTGCATTTCCTCTCTTGGCGTCTATTGGTTCTGCATTTCCCCCATTTGGATCCATTGGATCTGCATTTAAACCTATTCCGATCCATTGGATCTGCATTTCCTCTCTTCGCATCTATTGGTTCTGCATTTCCTCCATTGGATCTGCATTTCCCCTATTCCAATCCATTGGATCTGCATTTAAACCTATTCCGATCCATTGGATCTGCATTTCCCCGATTCGGATCTATTGGATTTGCAATTTCAGGCAGCCGGGAAATGGAGGCCAGGCAAAGGCACAGGCTGCTGCGGGGGTTTTTTTTCTCTGCCCATCTTCGTGCCATATGTTCCCGGGGTTTAATGCTGGCAGCCTTGAAAGCTGTGGCTCTTGTTCTTTTTCTTTTTTTCCCCCACCACCACCTCCTCCCCCCCCCCCCCCCCTTTGTGCTTTGATTCTAAGGCAGGTTTTGATGGGGCGATTCGGTAGAAATGCACCTATTTTATTTGATTTTTTTATTATGTTTTGTTTTACACTTTGTTTTGGGCTGCCTTGCTTTTTGGATCAGAAGATTTGACAGTTGGGGAGGAAGGAAGCTGATGCTCCACCGAGCAGCTGGTGGTGGTGGTGGAAAGTTGGTAGGCCTGCTGACTCTCTTCCTCAAATTAGACAAGATCAGAGATGATGATAGCCCAGAGCGGTTTGTAATAAATAGGAGAAGCTGGGCAGGATCAGACCGAAGGCCTCCTTTAAGTCTTGTTTTCTCAAACGCCAACCGGTTGCTTCTGGGAAAAAAAACTCATGAGAAGGATGGAGGGTAATTGCCTCCGATAAAATCTTGGGTTACATCACTGGCTTGCTTTGCTCGGAGACGCAAAGGTGCTCCTCTGTGTTCAAAAGCAGTTCCTTCTAGTTTGAACAGGCACCTGATTTAGAATTATAAAAACAATGCTACCTTGAATATTTTAGGCCGTAAATTGATATAGCATGGATTTAGTATCTTTCAGTATGACTGCAAATATCTCTCAATTGAGGGAATCTGAGCCACAATATATTGGTCTACCAGATAATTTCTAGATTAGAAAGTAGAAATCCCACCCTGCATAAAATTCTGTTAATGTGTTTAGGACAAAATTGGGCTTTTGTGCATACTAGCCGCCATGTGCCAAAATCAAGCATTAATTCTTTATCATTAGCACAAAACGCTTGCAGGTAATGAAGATGTGACTAAGACTGATGACCTAATCTGTACCTTATGTTACTAAAAAGTATTAGTAGGAAACCTGAATTAAGCCAAGCCATGGTGGGTGGAAGAGATCATTATCTGTGGGTCTGTGTGATAATAACCATGGCACATAGAATACTCTGAATTGGAATGAAAAATCAGTATGTGAGCTGAATAGTATTAATAGTATTAAAACCAAAGGAAAAATGAGATACACTGTGGATTAAACATACGATTACATGCATGGAAGTAAAGGGTTAGGCGTGTTAATGAATGAAAAGGCTAAAATAAGTATCGGGATGGATAGAAGTTATTGGAATTGTCCAGGTTACACGGAAAGTAGGGATCCATAGATTGATGGTGGATATTCATTAAAGCAGCACCTTCAACAGGTTTTTGGCAGTGGGAACAATTGCTGTTTTACCCCAAGGGTTACAATTCTGCTTTTGACATATAAAAACCAATTAAAAGTTTCCAAAAGATAATTTTAGTTAATTACCTTTAGATAATTTTATATCAGCTAGCTTACTTATTTGTATTAAAAAATACAGTTTTCAAGTATTATCTATTTCTTCAGTCTATTTCCTCAACTAAAGAGTGCTTCGTTGCCAAAGAACTACCATGTTTCCCTGAAAATAAGACCCTGTCTTATATTTTTTTGAACTCTGAAATCAGGGCTTGGCCTTAATGCCATGCGCTCAAAAGTCTGATTAGGCTTACTATCAGGGGATGTCTTATTTTGGGAAAAACAGGGTAAATTAATTGTTCTTTTTATTGTTACACTTGGCTTCTTTTTCATTTTAATCCGTTGGCTACCATGAACATGACATGATCCTTAAAATTACCATTCTATACTCTTCAGCCTAATACTGAATTTTACAAAAAAGTTAAATGTTTAAAAGTTAAATCCACAACGTATCTTTATCAGAAGTTCAAGAATGTACATGATTTATGGGGGAAATCTTTAAATGTTAAATATGTGATGTTGAATTATGTACCAAGTAATAGTATATAAATAGAACCTGACTTCCATAGACAGAATCTCTCTCTTTGAGGAATCATTGTTCTAGTGTGCATGATGGGGGTGGCTGAACGAACAATATTGAGAATTGGGAAATGATTGTATTCCAAATTTTAAAGATTGGGTTCTGGAAATCTGTAACTTCTCTGTCTTGGAAAAGGCAATACTTTCTACTAATCAGAGGATAAATCAATAGGTTCTTTCGCATAAATGTTACATTTTATGTTTTTTTATATACTGTTAATATAGTATTGAGTGTATTTGACAATACTATTATATTGTATTTTTTGTAAAGCAGTGACTGTAATTTCATATATAAAATATACAGATTTGGTTTGCTTTCCTTTTCCTTGTCTTTTTATCATTTTTATTTTTATTTTTATCTATTGTTTGCTTTAATTTTGTTATGGTTATGTATCTTGGTAGTTTGTTTATATTCTGTATCCTATCCTTTCAATAAAGAATTTTTAAAAACACACAAAAACAAAAGGTTAGGGCTTGGTTAAAGTTTGGAACCGACTGAATCAGTCTAGCAAGTACTACATGACTTCTGTATTACTGTAACAAATAGAATTTTAACCTGCATTGCAGTTTCATTGATTTTAGAGAGGGCTTATTCCTTACTACATTTTGCTGAATGGTTCACAGTATCAAAGATACTTTCTTCCACTGACCTGATATTAACACCATATTGTAAAATATGATTCAGAATTACAAACTCATATGTTCTACCTTGCTTTGGAAATAATCTCCTTGGTTTTGTGTAGGCCTTTAAAATCCCTGAGCTCTCCTGTCAATTGGTTAACTTAACTGCATCCACCTTGTCATGGCATCAAGATACTTATCTAGTCTTATCTTCAATGTCTGGATTTATCTAGCATCAGTCTGTACTTCTAACAAAATTGTGTTGGCTTTTCGGTTAGCAGCTCTGCAAAAGACTGAATGTACCCTGAATATTTCTGACAGGACCTGGATGTATAGATTAATTGAAACATTCTGAATTCTTTTGAGCCATAAAATAATATTTTAGGAATTTTCTGTACAAATATTCAGATTGAAAATGAGATTTATAGTTTAAAATCACATTTAATATTTTATTTTTAAAAAATTAATATATTATTTTACATTGTTATATTAAATGAGCCTTTCACTGCCTTGAAGTACTGCATGTAAGTCACAAACAACTTGTACTGTTTGGATAGTACAATCAGAACAGATTGGTAAATAAAGTCTTAAGAGTAGAAAAACCCATTCAGGCTGTGTTAAGCCCAAAGACACACAGCAAATTGCAGGTAATCCTCGACTAACAACCACAGTTGAGCCCAAAATTTATGCTGCTGTTAGACATTTGTTAAACGAGTTTTACCCCATTTTATGACTTTTCTTGCCACAGTTGTTAAGTGAATCCCTGCAGTTGTTAAGTTAGTAACATCATTGTTAAGTGATCCAGCTTCTCCATTGACTTTCACAAAAGATGATCATATGACTCCGGCACACTGCAACTGTCATAAGTATGAATCACCTGCCAAATGTCTGAATTTTGATCACATTACGATGGGGATGCTGCAGTGGTCATAAGTATGAACAACAGTCATAAGTCAGTTTTTTCAGTGCTGTTGTAACTTCGGACAGTCACTAAATGTCGTAAGTCGAGGACTACCTATACAACTGGATCCAGTTCTTTATTTGTTTACAATAATGAACAAAAAACTTGATGCTGGTTTTGACCCATTTTGGTGGTGGCGCTGTGGCCTCTTCAGTCGCACTCAACCGCTTGGTTCTCTTCAGTAGGTCACCAAGACCAACTATTGGTCTGCATTTGTCCTTTTTAATGTCCTTGGCCATTGAACCCCTTAATAGCACAGTACTTCTTCAGTGGCTGCCTCTGCTTAGCCTCTTGCCTTCTGTACCAATTCTAGACAGGGAACCTTGAGAGTACCATAGTTTAAATCAGAGGTCTCCAACCTTGGCAACTTTAAGACTTGTGGATTCAACTCCCAGAATTCCTCAGCTCAGCAAAGCTGGCTGAGGAATTCTGGGAGTTGAAGTCCACAAGTCTTAAAGTTGCCAAAGTTGGAGACCTCTGATTTAAATGGTGCACCTTCAGGCAAGTTCTCCCTCCGGATCTTCTGGTTTCAGCTGTTAGCTTTGTCTTTCGCCTCTAACAACATATCACTTAATTCAGTTCATTCTCCCTATAAAAACATGTGTGGCTGCTGAAAAACAATGGGGAAATGAGTGGCTGGGTGGTATTCCTTACATGTTGCACGTTCATCCTTCTACAAAGTACTAGACGTGTTCTGGTTTTTATTGATATAGCTTTGGATGTGGAAAAAATTGAGAATGAAACTACGCACCAAACAGGGGTGTCAAACTCAATTTCATTGAGAGCCACATCAGGGCTGTATTTGATCTTGGGGCGGGGGGAGCAGTGTGGGCATGGCCAGCTCAACGTCACTCATGCTGGCAGTGCCTATGGTGGCCCAAGCGCTCTACCAGTGAAAATGGGCTTCCGAGCTCTGTTTTTGGCTGTGACGGCTTCCTACAATCCTCTGCCAGCGAAAACGGAGCTCAGTAGGGCTACCCGCTGCCCTCTTGAGTTCCATTTTTGGCTGCGCCATCCTCCGGCAACCCTCTCAGCAAAAACAGAGCTAGGGAGGGCAGCAGGCGGCCCTCTCGAGCTCTGTTTTCGCTGGCAGAGGCACCACGGGCCGGTCCTTTGCTGTTTCCAGGGCAACCCTGCGGTCCAGATCTAAGCACCCCGCGGTCCAGATCCGGCTCCCAGGCCTTAAGTTTAACACCCATGAAATAGAACACGTGTTTGGAAAGTGCATTTTGTTTTGGATGGAATAAACAATGTATCCTCCTTTGGATTGGTTTGGCAGAAATAAATCCTGAAATGTTTTTGTTGTTCCAGGTTTCAACTGAAAACAAAATCTGCAGGAATCGTGGGCTGATTTTATGGGGTGAGTAGGGAAAGATTCTTGTTTGCCAAGGTGGTATTTCCAAACAGTGACCAAAAAAGCTGGGGCTTCTGGACACAATTATCTCCCTCTGTTTATTAGTATTTAGAGTTATATTTATTTGAAATAAAGAGTTGTCAGTGTATTACCACAGCAGATACTTAATTATAGTTTACATTGATGATCTTATCCTCTTTGCAAAGCTATCTAAATAGTTATTTGCTACTGTTTTATGTCAGTTATTTTTGACCGAAAGTGTATTGCTGTTCAATCTTTCTAAGCCTTGCTTCATCTTTGCAGATAACCAGACCAGGGTACAATGCCTGTGGCCAAACAAGTCGTACCAGAATAAGAAGAAATTATCTTGGGAGAAAAAGAAAACAAAGAAGATAGTTTTATGTGACTGATGTGCCACAATGGTGAGCAGCTATTATATGGTAAAAGGGATTTACTAAAACAAACAAGCTGTTTTCAGAGAGGCTTCTTCACAGATCTAAATACTTCTGTTTCCATTCGTTTTTAAAAGACATATCTAGGAATTTAGCTAATACCACAGGAACATTCTGTGTTGCAATACCAATTTTAACTCACCCCAGTTCCCTTTGGACATCCCCTCAGCAATTCCAAGATCAGAACATTAAAATAAAACAGCATCATCACCCTCTCCTATGCTTAATTCACCCCTTTTCTTTAAAAAACCAAAGCAATTCCCAAAATCAAAAGGGCCCCTTCCAGATATCTAAGGAATTGGAGGGGTAGGTTGTTTTTTGTTTTTTTTTTGTTTGTTTGTGTGTTTGTGTGTTTTTTTTTAAGAGTAATCTTGGGTTTTTTGTTTGTGTGTGTGTTTGTGTGTTTTTTTTTAAGAGTAATCTTGGGTTGCAAAGAAAATAGTCTGTTGTCCCTGGTGCCAAAATTGGATATTAACATTTCTGATTTCTGGGGCTCTTGTCAAGCACGAAGAATCAGGACCACTAGTTAAATTCCAATTACATTGATTTATTGCCCATGCCTATACCCAAGAATCTAGTCAACTAATGGTCAGCTCTAAATTGATGCTAGATAAGAGTTAATGGAATTCAAGAGGGTTGGGTTTAGATTGCTTGTTGGAACATAAGGACTCCAGGCTGATTCCTCTCTTGACTCCACCCCCAGCACAGCCTGTCCTTCTGCAGCTCAACACATTTCAGTGATCTCCATTCTTGTTCCCTGTACCCAAGAACAGCTTCCGTGGGCATGGATATGGGAAGCGTGTGCTGTTTCTTCCCTCTGTCCTTTTATCACTTCCCTGGTCCTGTCCCCAAACTGTCTAGTAGCTTTTCTAATTTTCATTGGAGAAAGAGCTGGATCCTGCAGGGAAGCGCTGCTAGGAAGCAGATGCTGTCGCATTACTGATCCCTAGTGGTTGGTTCCTCTTACTGCAAGAGGCACAGGACATTTAAGAAACATCATTTTTGGCATGTTCAGATTGGAAGAGTTATAAAAGTAAATCTGTTCTACCAGAACACATTTCTCTTCTAGTCCTGCCCAAGAGAGCAATGGGGTTGGCAGTTAAGTCACTGTGCTCAATGGTGCCTGAGTGATTTTAGAGTAGGAGTAGGAGTGAGTAAGAGTAGGATAGGATAGGATAGGATAGGATAGGATAGGATAGGATAGGATAGGATAGGATAGAATAGAATAGAATAGAATAGAATAGAATAGAATAGAATAGAATAGAATTCTTTATTGGCCAAGTGTGATTGGGCACACAAAGAATTTGTCTTTGGTGCATACACTCTCAGCGTACATAAAAGAAAAGATTCGTTCATCAAGAATCATAAGGTACAACACTTAATGATAGTCATAAGGTACAAATAAGCAATCAGGAAACTATCAGTACAAATCATAAGGATACAAGCAACAAAGTTACAGTCATAAGTGCAAGGTGGTGGGAATGATGAGAAGAATAATAGTAATGCAGATTTAGTAAATAGTTTGGCAGTACAAGAAGTCTGATCATTTTCTCAGCAGCTGCCATCTCACAATCTGCTCCATCGATTCACGCAAGGTGCCAAAGCAAATGATTAAGCAGGGCGTTCTCCTTTTGTTTCTTCACCAGGAAGGTGACATGGAAGCAGAAGCAATTGAAACTATTGGGGAAGAATCTGAAACTTTCATCAAGGGCAAAGAACGGAAGACCTATCAGAGACGCCGGGAAGGCGGGCAGGAAGAGGATGCTTGCCCGATGCCACCCAACCAAGCAGACGGGACTGAGGTAGTACAGGAGGTTAACGCTGGTGTGCAGATGGTCATGATGGAACAGCTTGATCCAACGCTGCTTCAGATGAAGACAGAAGTCATAGAAGGTGCCGTGTCACAAGACCCTGAAGCCACCGTGGACGACACCCAAATAATCACCCTGCAGGTTGTGAACATGGAAGAGCAGCCCATCAACCTGGGCGAACTCCAGCTTGTCCAAGTGCCCGTCCCAGTTTCTGTCCCTGTGGCTACCACATCCGTAGAACTTCAGGGGGCCTATGAAAACGAGGTCTCCAAGGGTGGCCTCCAGGAGGGGGAGCCCATGATCTGCCACACGCTCCCTTTGCCAGAAGGCTTCCAGGTAGTAAAGGTTGGGGCCAACGGCGAGGTGGAGACCCTGGAGCAGGGGGAACTTCAGCCTCAGGAGGATCCCAACTGGCAGAAAGACCCAGACTATCAGCCCCCCACCAAAAAGACAAAGAAAACCAAAAAAAGCAAACTCCGTTACACTGAGGAGGGAAAAGACGTGGACGTGTCTGTGTATGATTTTGAAGAGGAGCAGCAGGAGGGCTTGCTTTCAGACGTCAACGCCGAGAAAGTGGTGGGCAACATGAAGCCCCCCAAACCGACAAAAATTAAAAAGAAAGGTACGTTGGGCCGTTCAACCTGGAGGCTGGGTGGACAAACCTTCACGATCAGTCCTGTGTGTTAATTATTCCCACGGCTCTTGAATGTATCCAGGGCAGAAGTTTAATTGATTTAAAAACCCAGCCAGGTTCAAAAAGACTAGTCTTGATGATGGCTTAATTGTGATCTAGGTCTTCCTTGAAAGGTATGTTTCTCTGCACAGAAATTCACATCACCCGAGTTTCACATATGCCAGATGTGGGAGCCGGAAGGTGTTTCCCCTCAGCAAAGACAGGATTGCTCCCCCAAGTGATTTCTGTTGTGTTTTATGGCCTAGTTAATGTTAGCTGATCCTGTGCGTTATGCCCATTAGGCAGAAAGACAGGATACAAATCAAATCGTTGTCCTTGATAACAACTAAAGTTTTCTCTCGGTTCCCTCAGATGCGCTGCACATTTATCCCTTTAATTGGGCATATTGTCTGTTAGAAATGGAAATCGGGCAGGGGGGTGTGTGTGACAGGCAGCAGGTTGTGCCTCAGAGCAATGAACATCCTTCTCTGAATAGGGGTGAAGAAGACATTCCAGTGTGAATTGTGCAGCTACACCTGCCCTCGGCGTTCGAACCTGGACCGTCACATGAAAAGCCACACGGACGAGAGGCCACACAAGTGCCACCTTTGTGGCAGAGCTTTCCGGACAGTCACACTGCTGAGAAATCATCTCAATACTCACACAGGTACCGTGAAAGGAGACGCTGTCATGCCATTTTCTAATAGGCTCCTTGGAGTGACTGCTGGTTTGGGAGGCCCAAATGGAAAGTTTGATCGAGCCCTTGCTGTGAATGTACGTGCATTTGTGGTGCATCACAATATATATAGTACATAAATTGTTTTGAGTACCAGTTGTGTAGTGTAGGAAAAGAACATTATCTTGGGCTATATATAAATAACTTGTTGGTTCCTACCTCTTAAAACAGGGGTCCCCAAACCCCAGTCCGTTGCCCAGTGCTGGGCCGCTGAACTGGGCCACGGAAGTGGTGGTGAGGGCATGTGTGCATGTGAAGCTAAATTTATGAAAGGGGCACTTGTGTGCAAAACCATTCCCTGTCCCCTCCTCTGCCATCGCCAGTGTGCAGAACTGGAAAAGTTGAAGACCGCTGTCTTAAAAATACTTCATGTGTAATCAGAACACAAATAGTACATATAAAGCGATTTCCTTTTTAAAAATAAAATAGCACAATTGAGACTTGCATCTTATTGTGGTCTCAGTCAAATGAAGCCGTTGCCTGTTTGAATTTTCTTCGCTCTCGGTAATCCATCAGGTACTCGTCCTCACAAGTGCCCTGACTGCGACATGGCCTTTGTGACAAGCGGAGAGTTGGTTCGACATCGCCGCTATAAACATACCCATGAGAAGCCATTCAAGTGTTCCATGTGTGACTACGCCAGTGTGGAGGTGCGTTCCGCGTCTAGTTTTCTATCGTTGCTGTTGTACGATAGCTACACCCATTCATTTTCCCATTCAGTGTTTTGCTTGGAGCTTTGAAAGAGTTGCCTTCATAATTAACGTTTGTTTCCAGGTCTTAAAAAGTATTCAGGTGAATCCATCGTTCAGGTACATTGTGGCTGATATAAAGTGGAACTTGAATGCTGCCTCTTTCTGCCTAGAAATTTGTTGAAAATCTACCTTGTTTAATTTCAGTGTCACCTGGAAACCATTTTATGGATTGTAATTTTGCCACATCCAAAGCTGGAGTTTCTTGGAACATGAAATCTTAAAGCACTAGATTTTGTTCGATTATTTATAAAGTCAAGGCTGCACTGTCTCAGATTAGTTTTAAATTCTTGTTAACACTTATTATTTTGACTTACTCCTTTTATTCTTGGCGTTCAAGACGGGTCATCTTTGCTAGGCAACTTATTGGACAACTGCAGGTAGTTCTTAACTTACAACAGTTCATTTAGTGACCAGTCAAAAAAATGACTTATCACCATTTTTCAAATTTATGACTTATGCAGCCTCCCCGTGGTCATGTGATCAAAATGGAGGCAATCGGCAACTGACTCATTTATGACAGTTGCAGAGTCCTGGGGTGACGTAATCCCCTTTTGCAGCCTTCTGATAAGCAAAGTCAGTGGGCGCACCAGATTGATTTCACAACCATGTTACTAACTTAACAACTGCAGTGTTTCAGAATGTAAAATGGGGTAAAACTCGTTTAACCAATATCTCACATAGCAACAGAACCTTTGGACTCAATTGTGCTGGTAAATTGAGGACTACCTGTATTTTACATTATTGTATTTCACCATTATTACAAGAATGTATATGTAGAAAATACATTGAGCAGGAGAAAGCCAGCAGCTCTACTTCGTTATATAAACTCTGTTATCAAATATACCTGCATAATTTCACCTCAGAAGAAATGAACGTGTTCCTTCTCTGAAATGATCTCTTGGGCTCGGCTAAAAGGAGTTACAGAGAACCTTTCAAAATGAAAAGGTTTTATTAACCAAGTTGAGTGACAGGCAGTTTGAGAGGAGAGGAAACACTTCTTTACAAGCCTATAATTGTAACCCTTGATTATTTTCTGCTGGTCGTGAGCAGAATTGCTGAGTTCTCGAAATGTGTTTCGACTACTGAAAATGAAATATATTTCTCAATATATCCACAGAAGAGCTCATAACTCTGGATGCTCTGGTGGCCTTTGGACTTCAGTAGATTTATGTTTATGCCGGCGCTTCTCCATATTGAAAATGTTGTGTCGTGTCGGCAACCAGCAGCAGATTAAAACGACTCATAAAATTTAAAACTCATAGTAATAATATTTTTAAAGGTAAAGGGTTTAAACAAGCACATTCACATTCAACGTTCAAGCAGAAGACTTCGGATAAAGAGCTCAAAGTTAAGATAGCTGCTTACTGCTGAATTTGTGGATCAGAGGGAGAGAGAGAACGTTTCCAAAGAGGAAGGCCTGGGTTCCTCACAATCTCTATTTTTTAATATTTCATAATTCAATTCTGGAGTGCATTCTTACAATATTAATAATTTGGGCTTTTGAATAATCTTAGGCAATCTCTTGCCTATCATTGCAGGATATAAAGGGCTACTCTTTCCTCAGGTCATCATATTCTAAAAGAATCCTCTTTTAAATATGAGTCATTATTTGATAGCTCGGCACTATTTTTTAATATTTCAAGAATACCCTTTTGTGTCACAAAGAATAAATGAATACTGTATCATGCTGTTTAAGGGGGGAAAGTTTAAGGCTTGTTTTTAATCGCATTGGATTGGTCTACAAGATAGTCTTGATACTGCAGGTAGTCGTCAATTTATTGACCAGAATTAAGCCCAACATCTATGTTGTTAAGTGAGGCATTCGTTAAGTGAGTTTTGCTCCATTTTACCACCTTTCTTGCCACACTCATTAAGTCAGAGGTCTTCAAACTTGGCAGCTTTAAGACTTGTGGACTTCAACTCCACAAGTCTTGTTGGACTTGTTGAAGTCCACAAGTCTTAAAGCTGCCAAGTTTGAAGACCTCTGACTTAAGTGAATCGTTGAAGTTGTTAAGTTAGCAACACGGTTGTTAAATGAATCTGGCTTCCCCATTGGCTTGGCTTGTCAGAAGGTTGCAAAAGCTGATCACATGACCCCAGGACAAATCTCACATGTCATAAATAAGAACCAGTTGTCAAGCGTCCCAAGTTTGATCCCATGACCAATGGGATGCTGCAACAATCATAAGTGTGCAAAATGGCCACCTGTCACTTTTTGCGGTGCCGTTGTAACTTTGAACTGGTCACTAATCAACTGTTGTGAAGTCGACGACTGTCTGCATTTGTTTTCCTGTCGAAAGGTCTTTTCGTTTTATTGTTCCAGAAGCGCATAGGATTTTTAAAAAAAATTCTTTTTAGCTGTAGTAAACTGCACATCGCTAATCTCCCTTCAATATTCTTGGGTTTCAGGTTAGCAAGTTGAAACGCCACATTCGTTCTCACACCGGGGAACGCCCATTCCAATGCAGCTTGTGCAGCTACGCCAGCAGAGACACTTATAAACTGAAGAGGCACATGAGGACCCATTCTGGTATGGATTACACTTTATTAAAATGACAGCGAATGTGTGCTCAAAGCCCTCTCTCTCCCTCCCTCCCTCCCTCCCTCCCTCCCTCCCTCTTTTGTGTCCAGTTTCTTGATTGTCCTACAAGAGGCAGCATTCATTTTAAGATTTCAGGGAGTTAAGTTAAAATCTGCTATGGTACATGCTTCCTATCACTAAAAGTAACAAGAAAGCCTTTCTAGCTTGTTTTCATGCTTGTTCCTGATATTTCAAACTTTTGTAAAGCATGTGGTAAGCACCGAAAACAGAGGTTCTCTTGCAGTAGTTAATACAACATTTATTCTGTATAACTGTTTTGCAATTTAATTAGATTTTGAGACTGTTCCCACAGCAAGTTAAAACAGAATTGCTTTTCTTTGCTTTGTTTGCTTAACAGTAAGCTCATATTTGTTACAATAAATACAGTTCGTTCTGGCCAGTTAAGCAGAGTTTGAAATAATGTTTTTGACTTGATTGCAGTTACGATATAGTATGATGTGTAAAGCAAGATATGTAGGTTTTGCATTTTTATGATTGTGCTGTGCCCAAGTCTCTAACCCAGCCTTTCTCAATTAGAAAAGAAAATAATTGTGTTGGTGGTTTGTTTGTTTGTTTTTACTTTGCATGCTGTGCAATGTGAGCACTCACAGTGGTGGGAATTTTTACACATTGTAACTCAACTTACTGATTCTGATACCATACTATGGGATGTAGATGCCATAATTTTTACTCTGGGGCTCCCTGAGAACTGAAAATAATTTCAAGGATTCCTCCAGAGTGAAGAGATTGAGAAATGCTATAACCACTGAAATAAATGCAAGAATGTCTAAAAAGGAGAATTGATCAGGAAACTACAAACAGAGAGGGCATATATAGTTTGTCAGCAAGCCTAGTTTTGATTTTGGCTTGTATAATAAACAAATTAAACCACATATGGAAACTCATAACTCTATCCCTAAATCCACAATGCCATCCCCACATCTGGGCCTCTTGAGCTAACCATTTCTTCTCCCTGGTTCCCAAAGGTGAGAAGCCCTACGAGTGTTACATTTGCCACGCTCGCTTCACCCAGAGTGGGACCATGAAGATGCACATCCTGCAGAAGCACACGGAAAACGTGGCCAAGTTCCACTGCCCCCACTGTGACACAGTTATTGCACGAAAGAGCGACTTAGGTAAGCATAGCAGGAGTTGAGGCTTCTGCAAAAAAGGAGAGGCAGACTGTCCCAAAGAGCCTGGTGGCGCAGGGGACTAAGTGCTGTTAAAGTAGCACTTAGTTGCCAGCTGCCTGCAATTACTGCAAGTTCAAATCTCACCAGGCTCAAGGTTGACTCAGTCTTCCATCCTTCCAAGGTAGGTAAAATGAGGACCCGGATTGAGGGGGCAATAAGATGACTTTGTATAAAAAAGAACACCGCTTAGGGGGGCCCAAAAAGCCTTACTAAGCAGGTATATACAAAAGTATGAAGGCTATTGCTTAACGCGTTGTAAGCCGCCCTGAGACTGGAGAAGGGCGGCATATAAATCGAACTAATAAATAAATAAATCCACCCATCCATGTTTTTCCAGCCTAAGGTGGGACTGGAGCTCAGGGTCTCTCAGTTTCAAACCTGGTGCTTTAACCACTAGACCCAACTTGCCTAAATCCTGGCATTGTAAATGCTTTATGTTAGCATCATCAGGCAGGAATCTAGTGATTCAGCCTCCTCTCTATGTGATGACGATTTAAAGACAGAGGGTTCCACGTGACGCTCTCTTTCCAGGTGTCCATTTGCGGAAGCAGCATTCCTACATTGAGCAGGGCAAGAAGTGTCGTTACTGTGACGCCGTGTTCCACGAGCGATACGCACTCATCCAGCACCAGAAGTCTCACAAAAATGAGAAGCGCTTCAAATGTGACCAGTGCGACTATGCATGCCGACAGGTAAGGATGGACCCTCAAGGAAACTTGAGATCTTCTAGATCGGGTCATTGACCACCTTCGGGCCATCTGTGGCTCATTGCGCCCCTTTGATCTCCTGCCCTCTGATCCCATCCAGGAACGGCACATGATCATGCACAAGCGAACCCACACTGGAGAAAAGCCTTACGCCTGCAGCCACTGCGACAAAACCTTCCGCCAGAAGCAGCTGCTTGACATGCACTTCAAGCGCTACCACGATCCCAACTTCGTCCCAGCTGCCTTCGTCTGCTCTAAGTGTGGCAAAACGTTCACACGCCGTGTAAGTGCTCAGAACGTATAGGAAAGATATTGGGGGGGGGGGGAATGACGAGTGTTGCAGGATGCTCCGAGTGAAGTACCAGTAAATAAGGGGAAAAGATGGATCAGTGGTGGGTTCCGCCCAATTCCGCAATGACAATATTTATTTATTTATTTATTTATTTATTTATTTATTTATTATATTTCTATACCGCCTTTCTCCCGCAGGACTCAAGGCGGTGTACAGTCAAGAAAAAATAAAAGATACATAAACATCATAAAATTGATAATTAAAATTATAGCATAGTTTAGCCCAAATAAATAAAACCCAGAATTATATAATATTTTAATCATTCCCAGTTAACGTGCTTAGCCCTGCCTGATTGAACATCAGGGTCTTGAGGGCACAGCGGAAAGCACGGAGATTAGCAATGTTTCGTATATCGGGGCAGTTCATTCCAAAGGGTTGGAGCCCTCACAGAGAAGGCCCTCCCCCTGGGAGTCGCCAGTTGGCACAATTTGACTGACGGTACCCTGAGTAGTCCCTCCCTGTGAGAACAAACTGGTCGGTGGGAGGCTATTGGTGGCAAAAGACAGTCTCGTAAGTACCTAGGCCCTAAGCCTATGATGTCACCAAACCGGTTCTGCCCCCCCCCCCCACCTGCATTATTCTTACCTTTTGTTTGGACCCATCCCCAATCTATTGCTGCCTCCTGAGTCCCAGCTGATCGGCTGGAAGGAAAAAAACTTTTTAAACTCTTGCCACTGGTCTTCAAAGGGCCGCCCTACAGCTGATCAGTGGTAAAAGGCAGTGTGGTGATAGACTGGTGCCTCCAAAAACAAATGAGTAGACCTGTGCCTGCAAAAATAAGTGGGTAAACCAGTGCCTCCAAAAGCAAATGGGTAGACCAGCTCTGCAAGCAGTTAAAAGCCTGGTAGACCAGTACCTCTGCTAAATCCTAAAGAATTGTCACATGACCATCAAGCCACGCCCATAAAATAAGCCATGCCCACAGAACCCATAGTAAAAAATTTTAGAACCCACCCCTGAGATGGATGGTGTGTCAACACTAGTGGGGTTACCAAGACCCTCCCTGTGTTATGTTTCTGGCAAACTCATTCTGCGAACCCTGCTGTGGGAATCATCTGGACAGCATTTGCTGCTTTTAGGAACGGGAACTGTTTGAGGGCTGCAAAACTTCAAGGCAAGGACAGGAGAAATGTGGACTGTCACAGCTGCCAGCTTCTAATGGCCTTAAAACCCAGAGTTGGGAAGGGGGTTTTTTTCCCCTCCCACTTTTGAAAATTAAAGTTAAAGAACAAAAGGGGTACAATTAAGCCTTTGAGACACTCTTCCCCTCTTAAAGCTTCTGAAATCCTCTCCCAAATAGGCCCAGGCCTCACCCATTTTTACAGCGTGAACCTAGTGTGCCATTCAGCGTGGCAGAAAAGAGCCAACAGAACTTGCACAATCTTGTTTTATTACATGCTGCGGCCTTCTCCTTTTTTGGAGTGGGGGGCAGGGTGCCTTTTCTATCTCTTGTCTCAGAAGCTGCGTGACCCATGTTGTCTTTGATGCATAACGTGTTATATGTTCTTGCAAATTGAAGCAGTTTGATTGGAGGTCAGGTTGCATCAAGCTTAATTCTTTATTGGTGGCTCTTCCAAAAGCTGGCAACCAATGCCGATTCTTTAAAAAAAAAAGGGAGATTGTGAGTTCTAGTTCTGCCTTTAGAAGTGAGTAACCATGGACCAGTCACTCTCTATCCCAGCCCAAGGAGGAAAGCAGTGAGGAGGCATTTCCAAGAAAACTTCAGGGACTTGTTCACATAGTTGCTAAGAACGATCTGAAAGCTGGGAGGTTTTTTTTTGAATGAATTTCCTGATTCACTGGGGGAGGTTGTTCAGTTACCTCTCATAGCTTGCAGCCAATATCTAACATTTGCCTGCCTTTCTTTTAACCAGAACACAATGGCCAGACATGCAGATAATTGTTTAGGCCCCGATGGGGTTGAAGGAGAGAACGGAGGGGAGCCCAAGAAGGGAAAGCGTGGGCGGAAGAGAAAGATGCGCTCCAAGAAAGAGGATTCTTCTGACAGCGGTAAGAAAAGAGAGAAGAGCACCAGAAACATTTTTAGATCTCCTGAACTTGCTGATGGATTCATAGGTCACTGCAAGTGTTGTCGGCTGTTACACAGAGCACAAAATAGTAACTTGCCAGTAGCCACCTCAGCCATTTCAGTCTCTGAGCAGTGGCAGAAAAACATGGCTAAAGAGTACAGCAAGGATCTTTAGGCAGAAGATTGAGGGTGGGAGACATTCCTTCTTTTAAAGAAAGCTATTGGTGTATTTGAACTTGTTCAAGGAAAAATATTCATTTTTCAGTATTGCTTTCTGCCATTCCATTCCATTAATAATAGGTCTCATAATAATTGACGTCTTTCAGTTTAAAACATTCAGAGTGGAACTAAACTTAATCATGGTGTGTGCAAACATACTTATACACACACACACAAGAGTCCTCACTTTTCCATCAAAGCTTTGCAAGTTACAAAGTAATTTTCACCCAACTGAAATTTCTGGCAGTGGCATTTTGGCTTCCTTCTGTCACCCAGCCACCTTTCGAATGGAAGGCTTCTTTCTGGTAGAAACATTAACCCAACAGCTTTGCCTAGGGGGGAACTTACTTAGGCAGTTTACATTTTATTTTCTTCATTGTTCGTTGCTCATCTAAATCCTTGCTCATCTTAAAGAGGAAAATGCTGAACCAGAATTGGATGAGAATGAGGAGGAAGAAGAAACAGCGGTTGAAGTCGAGGCTGAACCAGAAGTGGAAGTGGAACCTGTGGTCCCAACTCCTCCACCAGCCAAGAAGCGGAGAGGACGTCCACCAGGCAAAGCCAATCAACCCAAACAGCCCCAGCGTAAGTTACCATTTTTCTACAAATGACCGCAGGGCCCTGTCTTAGAAATAAAGAGGAAAGTTAAAAGTCAGGTGAGATGAGGAACTTGAGGATACTTGGAAGAGCTGTCTTCAGGAACACTGGAGATCTTGGGAGCTGTTTTTGGACCAGATAGCACAAGCTACATCTGCATGAGGCCAGCTCAGGCTGAGTTTGGGGCCTGCATAATCCCTGCTTTTAGCCAGAAGTGCCAAAAAGATCTTGCTGTAGACAGATTTCAAGATATCATGAGTGGAAGCCCAGCAACTGCAAGTCAGAATTTACATTCACTGGCTTGTGACTCCCTTTTACTTATTGTAGTTAACATGAACCATGGTTTGGGCTTCAGGTCAAGTAACACCACACGCTGTGATTATTCTAAAACCAGGAGCAAAAGCATTTAATCTCAAGGGAAATGCAATAGGACAGAAGGTCCCTCCTGTCTGGCCATTATTGTAACACTCTGCAGTTGAGTGTTACAATAATGGCCAGACAGGAGGGACTTTCTCTCCTATTGCATTTCCTTTGAGATTACATGCAGTGTCATGTGGATTTGAAACGGACTTTTGGCTCATTGAAAAGAAGGCCCTATCCTTTAGATCCAGCCTTGGCAGCTTTAAGACCTGTGGACTTCAACTCCCACAATTCCCCAGCCCTATTTTTCTACATCATATCGTATGGTGTGATTCTTGTATAATTAAAGCAAAATAAGATGAATTAGATATCATAGAATGTGTGAGTTGGAAGCACTCTTCTCGGTTGATCTAATCCAGGGGTGTCCAACCTTGACAATTTAAGTCCTGTGGACTTTAGCTCCCAGAATTCCCAAGCCACCTTTGCTTTATCCCCAAACTTGGCAGCTTTAAGACTTGCGGACTTCAACTCCCAGAATTCCTCAGCCTGGAAACCTCTGGAGTTGAAGTCCACAAGTCTTAAAGCTGCCAAGTTTGAGGACCTCTGCTTTAGATGCTGTGAAATTGCCTAGCAAGGGTCAAACCATGTCAGTGATTTACATGATCTCCAGGCAGAGCCTGATTTCTCTTCCCCCCCTCCCTTTTTTTCTTTTGCTTTATCCATTAGCTACAGCAATCATTCAGGTGAAAGACCAGAGCACTGGTGCAATTGAAAACATTATTGTGGAAGTGAAGAAGAAGCCCGAAGCAGAGACTGTCGGGGCTACTCCAGGAACTCAGCCAGCAGCAGTGGAAGCGCCCAATGGAGACCTCACCCCAGAGATGATCCTTAGCATGATGGACCGGTGATGGAGGAAGGGTTAACGCTCTTCACTGAACTGGCCTGGGCTCTTTTTGAACTGGCTCAATCCGTTTTATTTTATTATTTTATTTTCCTTCTTACCTTATTTTCGGCTTTGGGAAATGCACCATTTTTTTTAAGACCGTTTTACCAAACAACCTGGGCAAGAAAACTTCAAATGATGATAGGATGTGATTTGCCTAGAACATTCTCTCCCACCCCCACCCCTTTCCCTCTCTCTCTTTCTCTCTATGTTTAATGTTAACCTAACCGGATCATGGAACATGGGGTGATTTTTATTTTTAATTTGCTGGTTGATTTTCTCAGTTCCCTAAAGGCGTTTTTGCAAATCACTCAATCCAGTTAACTGTTAGTGCCAGGCCGTAGTTGGCCTTCTCCGTCTGGACCTTGTCCAGGCTGTTCTGGAGCTGTTTTATGCATTTCTAGAAGCCCTCGGCTTCATTTTTTTTTTCTTTCCTCTGTCTAGAGATTTTTTTAATTGTAAATTCAGACTCAGGAGGGTTGTAAAACTGATATTGCATTTTAGTTTTTGCTTTTTCTTACCCGAACCCACTCCTCCCCGGCGCCACATCAGCACTGTAGGTTCAGCATGCTTCATCCACCACCCCATCTCTCCCAGGTGCTTTGCTGTCTGCAGGGCATCTTTGTAATGATCGAGCTTGTAAATAACTTTTTTTTTTTTTTTTACATTTTAATCTCTTTTTTTTTCCCCCATTTAAGAGGTTTTTTGGGGTGGGGTGGGGCTTATAGTTTAAAAGGAAAAAAAAAAAACCCTGTCATTTTTAACTATTGCAACTAGGAATTATGCAGGAATTGGTACCGAATAAAATACTGGAACCTATCAAGTCAGTGGGAGAGCGCTACCTGGGTTAAAAGTGGTAGACATCCACACCCCAGCTCACTTTCTTAGTACATGAACTTGATCTCAAAGCGTGTGTCCCTTAAAAAGCACCCTTTTGAGTTTCAAGTTGTCATAACTCTTTTCTTTGCTCTCTTTCTTTCTCTCTCTCTGTCTCTTTTTTTCGGCTGTGTGTGTGTGTTTATGAATTCTGTGTTTAAAAGCCAAGGTGTTAATTTGTAATAGGGCTTCCCAGCCCGTCAAAACCTAGGGCAGGAAATTTTACTAGGTCAGTGATCATAAAATTTGGGGGTTTAATTAAAATTTAAAAAGATAAAATGAAATAAAGAATAATGTGAAATTTAAAAAAAAATAAAAAGGATGCCTGTATATCAGACCATCACATGTTAAAAACGCGTAAGCATTTTTATAGAGCCTCAGTCTTGCTGATTTCAGAACCAAGAACTTTTGTTCTATGTATCGCTTTTAAGAGAGCTATCAGGTTAGCTATCCAATTCTAGGTTGATGCATTTTTGTACTTAGCTGTACTGTGTGATATTTTTCATTATTTTAGGAAACCAACATGAAATAAAACATCATAAAACGTATAATGGGGTTTGGACTATGGGAAGGAGAATATACTGCTGTACAGCTAATAAATAATAATGATTATCCTCTGCGTTCGTGAGTTTGTGTGTGCTTTCTAGTTTTTTGGGGCACTCAACAGGTGTGTGCATGTCAATTTTAGCAAACATGGGGCACATCTTGTTTTATTTGAGGTGGGGAGGAGAAGGATTTTCCTATTAAAAGACACTCGGTTTTTTATACAACTCAGTTTGTTGGCAGTTGCTTGGGCCTTTAGGGCAGTAACATGAATAAGAGCATGAACTGCCCCCGGAAATACGAACAATCTCTGACCTCCGAGTTTTTCACTGTGCCCTTAAGACCCTCCTCTTCCGACAGGTGGGGCTATCTTTGTAATTGAGTTTTAAATTGTTGGGGTTTTTAAATTAATTTTGGCCGAAAATGTAATAATTTTAATGATTTTTAAATTTAAATTATGATGTATATTTTGTTTTTACTTGGCTGTACACCACCCCGAGTCCTTCGGGAGAAGGGCAGTATAGAAATAAAATTATTCTGTTCTGTTCTGTTCTGTGCATTTCTAGTTATGGAGATGTGCAGCATTCCATGATTCCATGATATTCATGCCAAAATGCAATTTTATATATTAAAAAAAGAATACCTTAGTACAGTGATGGCTAACCTTTTTGCCATCATGTGCCAGGAGGGGGGAGCAGGGGGTGGTGTCACGTGTGCATGCCCACACCCATAATTCTATGCATCCCTTGCATGCGTGTGCGACACCCCCCTGCTCCCGGCATGCAACGGCCCAGTAGGCCCATTTTTCTCTCACCTGGCTCCAGAGCTTTTCTAGGAGTCTGGGGAGGGCAAAAACAGCCTTCCCCACCCCTTGGAGGCCGAAAACAGCCTGTTTGCCAACTTCCTGTCCTACCGGAAGTTGGCAAATGGGCCATTTCTGGCTTCCAGGGGGTGAGGAAGGCTGTTTTCGCCCTCCCCAGACTCCTAGGCTGGGGACAGCAAAAAACGGGCCTTCCCCACAACCCACCAAAGCCTGTTTCCTTACTTCTGGTGGGCCCAGAAGGCATGTGTGTCATAGGTTCACCATCACCGCCTTAGTATGTAGGGATTGGCCATAAAATACCGGAAACCACCATTGAATCTGCAAACACCCTTGAATAATACATGTGAATCCCCATTTTAAAAATACCAGTAGTTTAAAACATCGACAAAATTTTGAGAGTCTCTCATTCCTATCCAAAACTTGCTTGAGAGGGGAAAAACCTTGCAAGGTTATAGATTCCTTGAAACCGCGAGAGTGAACCAGTAGCAAAGGTAAGTGAAACCCACCCCTGCTACACACACACACAGAATTTGGTTTGGGGCGATTATATCAAAACCTTGCCGTTCTTCACAAAAATCCAGTTGCAGTTTCTATGCAACTGAAACTTTATGGCTTCTTCACTTAAAACTGCTTTCAAGATTTCCTTGCTTGCTGTGCACTGGACGTGTGTTAATACAGAGGTCTCCGAATTGTCATCTTTTAATTGTCATACTCAGCCAGTATGGCTGGCTGAGGAATTCTGGGAATTGAAGTCCACAAGTCTTAAAAGTTGCCAAGTTTGGAGACCCCTGTATTAACAGATTGCCTATTTGAAGAAAACATCATTTCCCAATTGTGCTGCAGCTTCCATTTTTGGCTGTCTGGAAGATCTGAGCTTTCTATTCCGCGGTGAGCTGGCCGGAAGAAATACACAAGATCTGTTGCAAACATCAATGTTGGACTTTTCTGAATTAGTTTAGTCATTTTATTTAGGAGAACCTGGTGGTATAGAATAGGATTATTCTATAGAAAAGTGGAGATACCATAATCATTTTAGCCATTATTTATCCACTGCAGGATGAAGGCCTCTTCCTCATGTTTCCAACCAAGCTGTCATTTACCAATTGGGCCCACAATACTTGCTGATGTCGTTCCATCTTGTTTTAGGTCTCTTGTGTGGAAACTTATCAAGTGGGACCCATTCTGTGATTGCCTTGGTCCACCTGCCATCAATCCTTGCAATGCGACCAACCAATTTCCATTTCAATTATCTTAACTCTCTTGATATGTATACTTTCATTTGTTCTCTAATTCATGTGAAGGTCTTTTGTCTTGTAATGCCGAGCATGTATTTTACCAGGGCTCTTTGCACTTAAGAGATATTACTAAAATATTCTGGATCATTGAAAGTTAATTAACGCTGTTTTCTAAAGAGGTCGAAGTCTTAAGTCTGAGCCTTGCAAAACTAGAATGAAGAATACGTTCCACAGATTTTATTCCCTGCATGCTTTTTGATACTATTCCTAATTCAAAAAAGGGTTGCATTTTTAGGCTTCTGTATTAAAAATCAAACAGAACTCTAGGCTTAGAAGTATTTGTGCAAGTTTTAAGATCGTGTTTGTTAATTTATTAATAACAGAAAATAAATATGCGCTCAGAACAGCTTGTGATTTCTTTCTATGAGTCATGTTGGGGAGCTTTGCAATAATTCCATAATGGAAGATGAAGCTCGACAGTAATCTTAATCCACTCCTTCACATTAGTTTATCATCTGAACCCCAGCCATTACAATTAATCCAATAAAGAGTGATTAAACTTTTCAGAGCTGAATGTGATTTTTTGAGCCCAGCCTGTTCTGAGATTATGAGAAAAACTATTCAGAGCTTTCTCTCCGGCTCCATGTAGAACGATGCTGAATGTTAACAGACTTGAGTGATGTATTAAAATTCACAATCTCCGTTCATTGGTTGTGTGCGGTTTGCAACTTAGCAAATTAAATATTCCATGAATCACCCACATATTGGGGCTCAGCAAGTTTTTCAATAGACCTGCTGTGATTTCCTGTTTTGAACTTCAAAAGCAGGTTTTTGGTTTCTAAGCATATATTACTACGCTGGGTATATAAGCATGAAATATAATCTTGCTAGATCAAACCAAAAAAATAGAATGTATTTTTCTACATTCTATCGTATGTCGTGGTTCTTGTATAACTAAGGTAAGGTAAAATTAATTAGCTTCATAGACGGCATCAGTTGAAAGATCTCTTCTGGATTAGCCCAAGGGTGTCCAAACATGGCCATTTTTAAGACTTGTGGATTTCCAACTCCCAGAATTTCCCAGCCACCGGTGCTGGCTGAGGAATTCTGGGAAGTGAAGTCCACAAGCCTTAAAAATTGTCAAGGCTGGACATCCCTGATCTAATCCAACATAAGGTTCAGTAGAGGAATTTATCTTGAGAGCATCTGGGCCCTGCTTGAAAATCTCCAGCAAAAGGGAGTTCACCATTGTCTTAAAAGACTGTTCCACTGCTTTAAAGAACATTTACCAGCATCAAATTATTTGATTTTCAGTCTGAATATCATTTCTTTTAAACGATGGTGGCAGTGGCTCAGTGGCTAAGACGCTGACCTTGTCGATCGACAGGTCGGAAGTTCAGCGGTTCGAATCCCTGGTGCCGCGTAACAAGGTGAGCTCCCCTTACTTGTCCCAGCTTCTGCCAACCTAGCAGTTCGAAAGCACATAAAAAACGCAAGTAAAAAAATAGGGACCACCTTTGGTGGGAAGGTAACAGCATTCTGTGCGCCTTTGGCGTTTAGTCATGCCAGCCACATGATCACAGAGACGTCTTCGGACAGCGCTGGCTCTTCGGCTGCTACCTAAGTGTGAGGGGAATCTACCTTTACCTTTACCTTAGGAAGTCTATAAAACAGTCAGGAACTAATTACCTCCTATATAGTTCCCAGAGGTTTTCTAGAACTGTGACTCCCTAATTGTAGAAGCAGGTAGCCAGTGCTAACAGATCAACATCCCAAATGTTCTCCAGAAATGGAGTATCAGAACTGCCAAAAAAAATATTTGGGGGAGGGAATGATAGTTTGTCTTATTTGTTAATCTCTCCAAGCAGAACTAGGAAGCCGCAAATTTAAAAGGATTGAAACTGCTTTGTCGGTAATCCAGAGATCCACCAACCAGAACCCATGGCTGAAAATATTTTTAGCATTAACACCTGAATCCAGATATGAGTTTTGAGAATTAAACAAGTCTACACCAACAGAACTATCTATGGTAGTAGCCAAAATTGTGGAAACCTTTTGGGAAAAGTATATTTTCTAAAACTAGCTAATAACACCACTTTTTTTAGTAATACCATAAAATTATATATCAATGGAAAGATAATTTAATGACGAATGTAATGTAATAACTTATGAAGGATTTGCTATTAGAATAGAGTTACAGTATAAAGAAGAAAAGTGAAACACATAGAAAAAATGAGAAATATAAAAATTATCAATAAGTTAATACTTAGTTGGGTAATCTTTAGCATGAATTACAGCCATACACCGTCTTCCCATGGAGTGAACCAAGTCTTTTAGTTCTGCAGTTGTTACAATGTAAAACCAAGATTGAATTATTGCTTCTATTTACAGTGAAACTAAGATTGAATGATTGCTTCTATTAACTGGGTTTTATTACTGGGTCGCTTCTGACTAACAAGTTTCTTTAGTCAACTCCATAGATTTTCAATTAGGTTAAGGTCTGGACTATTCCCAGGCTGTTCCAGCAAGTAGAATAGGAAACTCCAAAAAAAAGTGGATCTCAAATCTCAAAAATAACACTTTTCCCCAAAGGTTTCCACAATTTTGGCCACTACTGTAGTTCTTGGTGAACTCCAGTTTTCCTAAGTCATTGAACTTGCTTTGGTTGTTAACCGAGTCAAAATAAAATCCTTGGTGGGTTTACTGGAGCATTTGAACAATGTGTGGATTTCAGTCTGTTTTAGCTTAGTTTATATCCTAGATCAGTGATGGCTAACTTTTTTGCCATCGCATGCCAAAAGCAGGGGGAGTGCGGGGTGGTCGCACATGTGCAAGCCAATACCCATAATTCTATGTGCCCTGACCCCCACAGCGCATGCAGGCGTGACCACACCCCCTGTGCTCCCCCCGCTTTTGGCATGTGATGGCACAGTAGGTCCATTTTTCGCCCTCCACAGGCTTCAGAGGCTTTCTAGGAGCCCAGGGAAGGCAAAAACAGTCTTCCCAACCCACTCACCCCCGGAGGCCAGAAACAGCCCTTTTGCTGAATTCCAGTGGGCCCAGAAGGCCCGAAAATCAGCTGGTGCAGCACGCTGGAGCTGAGTTAGAGCAACACTCGCGTGACCACCAATATGGCTCCATGTGCCATAGTTTCACCATCACGGTCCTAGATCATGGTGTAATTAGCTCCTGAATCCCTAAAATGAAGCATTCCTGTCCGAGAGAGGAGCATATGTAATTTTGTTTCAGAATGGAATGGAATGGAACGGAACGGAACGGAACACAGTAGAGTAGGGTAGAGTAGGGTAGAGTAGAGTAGAGTAGAGTAGAGTAGAGTAGAGTAGAGTAGAGTAGAGTAGAGTAGAGTAGAGTAGTATGTATGTATGTATGTATGTATGTATGTATGTATGTATGTATGTGTTTGTTTGTTTGTTCGATTTATATGCCACCCTTCTCCAGAGACTCAGGGCAGCTTACAATGCATTAAGAATAGAATAACAGATCTGGAAGGGACCTTGGAGGTCTTCTAATCCAACCCCCTGCCCAGGCAGGGAAACCCTACACCACTTCAGACAAATGGTTATCCAACATCTTCTTTAAAAACTTCCAGTGTTGGAGCATTCACAACTTCTGGAGGCAAGTTGTTCCAATGATGAATTGTTCTGTCAGGAAATTTCTCCTTAGTTCTCAGTTGCTTCTCTCCTGGATTAGTTTCCACCCATTGCTTCTTGTGCTGCCCTCAGGTGCTTTGGAGAATAACTTGACTCCCTCTTCTTTGGGGCAGCCCCTGAGTTATTGGAAGACTGCTATCATGTCTCCCCTGGTCCTTCTTTTCATTAAACTTAATGCATTGTAAGCCGCCCTGAGTCTCCGGAGAAGGGCGGCATATAAATCTAACTAATAAATAAATAAATAAACTAGACATAATTGGTAGTTCCTTGCTATGAATTTGGCTAATCTTACAAGGGCAAATTTCTGGCTTTCCAGAGGGTGTTGAATTACCTCAGCAACTTCTCTCAATAATGAAGGATGCTGGGACTTGTAGTTCAGCCATTTCTGGAGAGCCATTGCTCTTCCACCACTAATTGCTCTTGAAGCCTTCAACAGTTGGGTGAAGAGTAGAAGGCAAGGGTTCATTCAGGTTGCTGCTTTGCAGGAGAGATGTGGGGCTTTCACAAGTCCCTACTTTCATTCATCAAACGGGCTGCTTAATTAGTCATTTATCTTAACGCAATGAGCTTTTGACTTTGCATACGGTGTGTGGGAGGACAAGTAGATTCCCACCTGGGGTGCTTTGCTCTCCTTATTTGTTCTTGCAAAATGCAGCTGTGTTGTCTGCTTCCCTACTCAGGGCTTACTTTAAGTTGAAGTGACAGGAAGACAGGAAGAGGCAGTTCAAGGTAAGGGGAGGAAAAATTCAAAAAGAAGTAGTAGGCAACACAAACTGTCATCTTGTGCCCTGGTAACCTGCTGCCTGACGGAAACACCACTTCCTTCCAAGTAGGTCTCTGCAGAAGGTCAGAAGATGGCTGCCTCCTTCAAAGAGAGATCTGAAGAACTGCATGGTAAGCAAAGTCCTCATTTCTTTGTCCTACTCAGCATGAGCCAAGAAGGCCAGGAGGCTGCTACGATTACTTAACGTCTTCAGGATGCTTAGTTGGGTGCTTAGGAAAACATCCCTCTATCTTTCTGGTGTACTCGTTTGATCGATTTTTCAGAAATGGAGATTCGGAGCTTAGCTTTGAAGTTGACATATTTGATGGGCTTGTTTATTAAGAAGTGTGTGTGTGTGTGAGAGAGAGAGAGAAGGAAGATGAGCAATTTCTTTCAAGCTAATCGAAGTAGTCCAAGAATCGATTTCTAACGTTCAGAAATGTTGGTTGATGTTGGTTTCTCTTGTATTCTACAGCTAATAACTAATTCCGTAGATCTAGCTGGTTAGGTACTTTCCATAAAATATAAATAAACTAGATTAGGGATCTCCAACCTTGGCAACCTTAAGCCAAGGTTGGAGACCCCTGAACTACATCAGCAGACACCAAGTGATGGTCTGTGGACCACTGGTGGTCCATGAGAAAATTTTGGTGGTCTGCAGAAAAATTATTTGCATTTTTTATATTGCACTAAATCAAGGGTCCTCAAACTACAGCCCCTGGGCCGGATACATGCAATGAAGGTTTGAGTTGCTGCAGAAAGTCTCCCCCTTTGGGGTCTTTTTGTGCGGGTCGGAGAGGGGCAGAAATTCTGACTTGGGGTCTGCTTCAGCCTCCTGGTGGAAGGCTTTGGGCGAAGGCTGGAGAGAATTGCTGCTGGTGGCAAAGAGCCGGAGAGCCTTGTTCCAGTGGGACTGCATCATGGTCTGGAACTGGCTGACCATCTCAGCCCGCTAAGCCTCCAGGCGCCGGTATCTGGCCTTGCACTCCCGCAGATCTTCCCTCTGCTTGGAAAGCCTATGCTCGTAGTCCTCAGAGAGGTGCTTCTGCTGAGCCTCCTTCTCAGTCAGATCCAATTTGAACCGAGCTTTTTTGCCAACTCTTTCTCATGGTGGCTGCTTAGCTCCATCAACTACTTCTTGTTGGGACCCTAAAGAGCCCGGGAGGAGTGGCTAGGAGGGGAGGAGTGAGTAGAAGCCACCGAGGCGCCCCTCAACCTGAGTGACATCAAGTTGGCCATGCCCACCCAGTCACATGACCACCTAGCCACGCCCACCCAGTCATTAGGCAGATCATATTAGTGGTCCGTGGATTTAAAATTATGAATTTAGTGATCCCTGAGGTCCAAAAGGTTGGAGAGCCCTGAACTAGATAATAACAAGGCTATCGGTTCAAGGCTGCCAAAATTCAGATGACCACTAGATGACATTAAAGAAATAATTCCAACTTTTTGCTGCTATGGTGGTTATTTGGATTTTTGTAAGCTGGCTCCAGTAGCCACAGGCAACACAAATTTTCTACCTCTGTCTCTTATATGTACTGGGCGCTTGGCCCTCAGCCTTCAACAGCTCCTAGAGAAACTCAAAACAGAGGGACTCCAAAAGACTTAAGACCAATTCCATAATCACAAAAGCTATTTTAAGATCCCAGTGCAATGCCTCTCCCGTAGAAAATATTCTGCTGTAGTACAACACCTGATTGTTGTCAAATTTACAACATGTGGGAGCGGAAAAAGAAATTGTGAGCAGTGTGCCAATTCCCTTTGATTGGCAATGATTAATGTTCACTTGCATAAAACAAAGCAAAACAGGAAATGGCGAATTACGGTGCATTCTCAGTTTGCAGCAGATTTTTTATCTTATGGTTAAATGAAGAGACATAGTGTCCTGGTGGCTCTGGAAAGTCTAGAACAGGGGTATCAAACTCAACGCCCTTGGGGTGCTCAGATCTGGCCCATCGGGATGCTCTGGAAACAGTGAAGGACTTGGCCCATGGTGCCTCTGTCAGTGAAAATGGAGGTCGGAAAGGCAGAGCTCCATTTTCACTTGGCAGAGGGTTGCAGGAGCCGTCGCATCTGAAAACGAATCTCAGGAGCCCATTTTTGCTGGCAAAGCACTAGGGCAGGGGTCAGCAACCTGCGTCTCTGGAGCCGCATGTGGCTCTTTCACCCCTCTGCTGCGGCTCCTGTCTCTCAAAATATGTGTCACAACCGCCGATATGCGACACCCACCGGCACACGATTTATTGAGTTTTTCAATAACCATGGATATAATCAAAGAAAAGAAAAGTTTCAGAAGAAAACAGAACGTTTAATTCCACTACATAGGCTAGTTTCGTGGCTGCTCAAGAAATAGTCAGGCACGGGAAGGGTTTTGTGGCTCCCGGTGTTTTCTTTTCTGTGGGAAACGTGGTCCAGATGGCTCTTTGAGTGTTTAAGGTTGCAGACCCCTGCACTAGGGCCACCACTGGTGCCCCCAACATTAGTGACGTCAAGGTGGCCATGCCCATCCTGACCACGCCTACCCCACCTTCCCCAAGGTCAGACACAATCGTGATGCGGCCCTCAATGAAATCAAGTTTGACACCCCTGGCCTAGAAGCTCATGATTCAGGGTTAAGTCCTCTTGAAGGACTTGGGTGTGTTTTGACTGCTGCTAATTGTGCCATCCTTGCATTGTCTTTTATTGCCTAGAGGTGGAGCTCTTGCCTCACAGTCAGGAGGTTGCGAGTTCGATCCTAGGTAGAGGCAGATGTTGGACTAGATGACCTGCAAAGGTCCCTTCCGACTCTGTTAATCCATTTTAGGTTTTCTTGTGAACCATCCAGAGCCATTGAGAATCAGGCAGTGTACAAACCGAATAAATAAAAAAAAATGAAAAACCACTCACTAGATCAGGGCATAAGTGGCAGGATTCTTATTTATTGTTTTCTGACAATGTCGTGCGGTAACGGAAGGGAAAAAATATAGCTCAAGATTTGTAGACCCAAATTAAGCAGGCTGCTTTTTTTTTTTAAATTTTTAATTTCGCACATGCATTTGAATGCAAATTACATCCGCCTGAAGATTTGCAAGAATGAATTTTATCCCTTCCCATCGCTGCTGTTATCCTGGGATGCGTTTAAAAGATAAACAGGATTTGGGCTGGGCTTGCAAAACGCACTTAACCTGGCCCCTGAATTTGCTTCCCACGCTGTATCAGCATATCCTAAACTTTCTGAACGAAGTCAGTCATACAACCTGCTAAGTCACACCTAAAAGAACTGTTGTACGAAGGGCCAATTCTGGATCTTGAACTTTTCAGGCTGAGCACAGCTAAACCGCAAATCTATTCAGAATGCAGAATAGTAGAGATGGAAGAGACCTTGGAAGCCTTCTAGTCCAATCCCCTTCTCAAGCAGGAGACCCTGGGCCTATGCCCTTTCAGAGAAGTGGCTGTCTAGTCTCTTCTTAAAAGCCTCCAGTGACTGAGCACCCACAACCTCTCAAGCAGTGGTGGGTTTCAACTTTTTTTACTACCGGTTCTGTGGATGTGGCTTAGTAGGCGTGGCATGGCTTGGTGGGTGTGGCTTGGTGGGCGTGGCAGGGGAAGGATACTGTAAAATCTCCATTCCCTCCCCAATCCAGAGGAAGGTTACTGCAAAGTCCCCATTTCTTCCCGATCAGCTGGAACTCAGGAGGTAGAGAATAGAGTGAGAGGTGGTATTTACCAGTTCTCCGAACGACTCAAAATTTCCACGACCGATTCTCCAGAACTGGTTAGAACCTATTGAATACCAGCTCTGCTCTGAAGGCAAGCATTATTCTCCCTGTGAAAGAAGGCATGGACCTTCATACTATGCCTTCGTGGCTGCATAATTCGGCTGCTGCCGCATGATCTACCTGACCTACCTTTGAAGTCCATTTGGGAGCTTCAGGTGGACAAGATGCAGCATCAGCGGGAAGGAGAGTTCCTTGACCGCTTCTGAGCTCCATGCAAAGTGGATACCTTTCTTAATTGTGCAATGTTCCTCTTCTTTTTTTGTCAAAACATTGAAAAATGTTTCTTTTGTATAGATTTAAAAATAAAATCCCAATTCCACTTGAGTTTGTTTGTTTGTTTGTTTGTTTATTGGTTCGATTTATATGCTGCCCTTCTCCAGAGACTCAGGGCGGCTTACAATGCGTTAAGCAATAACCTTCATACTTTTGTATATACCTGCTTAGTAGGGCTTTTGGCTCCTCCTAAGCGGTGTTTTTATATATACAAAGTCAGCTTATTGTCCCACAATCTGGGTCCTCATTTTACCTACCTCGGAAGGATGGAAGGATGAGTCAACCTTGAGTCTGGTGAGATTCGAACTTGCAGTAATTGCAGGCAGCTGGCAGCAAAGAGCTTATTTAACAGCACTTTAGTCCGCTGCTCCACCAAGGCTCCTTTGATAAACTCCTTAGGAGTTTATCTCTAAAGAAACTCAGTTGGCCAACTTTCCATGGCTGCTGGATTGTTTCCTTTGGAATAATTCTTCCACTTCTCTGAGATCATGGGTTTCAGAGGTGCTATTTAGGGTTTCCAGACACCTCCCCTCCAAATTTAGAATCTAGACATACATTTTCTCCATGGTAGCCCTTATCCTGGAGATACACCTGACCCCCCTCATGGTTGACCTTCTACAAGGTCATCAAAATCATTTTACTCTGACCTCCTTCCTTCCAAAAGTTGGTGTTTGGGGCATTTTGTTGATTTTCTTCCTTTAAATTGCTGTTCTATGTCAGGTCTTTGTTATATGTTGACTTTTGGGGCTAGGCAGTACGCAAATAAGTGTAATAAGCAAAACATCCATCTAAAGAAGAAGAAGGTTGCCCAGCCCATTGTCCCAATTTTTTTTAAAAAAAATTGATTTATATGCCGCCCTTCTCTAGAGACTCAGGGCGGCTTACAATGCGCTAAGCAATAGCCTTCATACTTTTGTATATTTTATACAAAGTCAGCTTATTGCCCCCATAAATTGGCTCCTCAATTTACCTACCTTAGAAAGGATGGAAGGCTGAGTCAACCTTGAGCCTGGTGAGATTCGAACTGGTGTAATTGCAGACAGCTGGATGTTAATAACAGGCTTTAGTCTGTTGAGCTATCCAGGCTCATGTTCTATGGTTATCTGTAAACCTGGCCACTTGATTTTAACTCAACCACAGTTAAAACAATGTAATAGCTTATCTTCGTGAATTCTGTAATCCATACTGATTTCTGACCAACTGAGGATTTTGGTTTTTAGTATGTAGGCAGTCCTTGACTTAAGACGACAATTGAGCCCTAAAATTTCTATTGCTCAGCAAAGAAGTTGTGAAGTAAGTTTTGCCCCATTTTATGACCTTTTTTGCCATACTTATTAGATGAATCACTGCAGTTATTAAGTGAATCATTTGGTCATTAAGCAGATCTGGATGAGTGGTGTGGTGGCCTTAGAGGCAGAGCTCTCACCTCACAATCAGGAGGCTGTGAGTCCGATTGTAGGTAGAGGCAGATAGTTCTGTCTCTGGTCACACTGAGAATATATGTGATGGAAAAAAACTCCGCATTGGCAACAGGAAAGGCATCTGGCCAGTAAACACTCAACTCCATTTAGTTATCCAGACTCCACCCCGCAAGGCATTATGGTTAAAAGAGGATGATGATTAAGAATCTGGATCTCCCTGCCTCCACCTATGGCTTCGCTTGTTGGAAGCCAGCTAGGAAGGTTACAAATGGACCCAGGACACTGCAACCATCATAAATACATGCCAGTTGCTGGTGCCTGAATTTTGATCACGTGACCATAGGGATGGTACGACCATCGTAAGTGTGAAAAACGGTCAAAAACCACTTTTTTTCCCCAGTGCCGTTGTAACTTTAAACTGTCATTAACTGAACAGTTGTAAGTTGAAGACTACATTTCATTTCAAGTTGAGGACTACATTACTTACGGGACCGCCTTCTGCCACCTATTGCCTCCCACCGGCCGGTTCGCTCCCACAGAGAGGGCCTCCTCAGGGTGCCGTCAGCCAGACAGTGCCGGCTGGCGACCCCCAGGGGGAGAGCATTCTCTGTGGTAGCCCCCACTCTCTGGAACGATCTCCCTCCAGATCTGAGAACTATTGCTGACCTCCGGACCTTTCGTCGGGCGTTGAAGACTCATTTCTTCCAACTTGCCGGACTTGCCTGATCCCTCCTATTTTTAAATATTTTAAATTTTAAATTATTTTAAATTATTTAAATTTTTAGAGTTTTAGTGTTTTATTCGATATATTTTCAGCCTAAATTTATATGGACTTTTAGTACATTTTAACTCACCGTATTGTTATTGGTTTTAAATTGGCTGTTCACCGCCCTGAGTCCGGAAGGAGAAGGGCGGTATAGAAATTCGATTAATAAATAAATAAATAAATAAATTTGTAGTTTATTCCTGCATTTCATGTAAACTTAGCCCATTCTTCCAGGCCAGATTTCTTTAACATTAATTCCTCCATAAATTTGATTTCAAGTCCTACTAGCTGCAGTTAGTTTGCAGAAGGCCTGATGAAGTTGTAGGCTCAAATAGGTGGAGGAGAACCATCACATTACCTATCCATACCATCAACTAGCTAAATTTTAATAAAAGCCAATGCTGGATCTTCTTTCCTTTTCTAAGACTTTTCTAAGAAACCTTCGGAAGTTTATTTGTATTGTTTATTTGTAAGTGTTCTCCCAGTTCCATTTATCCATTTATGTTTTTTTTCAGAAAGCATCACTAATTTCTTAGGGACCCAGGAGTTTGTCTTACTGGATGCTCAGTTCCACATCAAGTCCAAAGTAGAGGAAATTATCCTGGTATGTAAGCGTGGCTTATTTATTTATTTTTATTCTTTGTCAGTTTGATGTGTGCGTGGGCATAATTCCTGTGCGGAAACAGTCAACACCATGGACTTTGAAGCCCTTGAAAAAAATCGCTTTGGATTGACAGCAGGGATGTATAATGATTTTAACAGAGAGAATGAACGGGAAGAGTCCATTTGCATCCCACCCTTCAACTCTTATTGCAATTCTGACACTTCTGCGAGGTCTGTTTGTCCGTTCCTGTAATATCTGCTCAATGTGAGCATGTGCACAGATGGTTCTCGATTTACGACCGTAAGGGAGCCTGGATTTTCCAGTCTACGTCATAACGCTTGTAAATCAAGACACCTGTATGACTAGACCTGATATGATGATGACGATGATTATGCAGTTATTAAGCAAATCAATGTATTCCTATGGGTGTTCTTAGCCAAAAATTAGCTGAAGAGGCCGGAACTGGCAAAAAAAATAAATAAATTGTAAATTGTAGTCATGTGATTGCAGCAACTGGCCATAAAATTGAATCACTTGCCAAGCGTATTCAACTACTGGAACTCCAGAATCAGTTTGTAATAGCTTGGGCGATAGGTGTCAAAACCTCAATTGCTAAACCCAGTTGTTGAGCAAGGAATACCTGTGAATCGGGATGGGTTCTACTTACCTTTACTACCGGTTCACAACAGGATCGTGTGTGTGCGCTCACCTCACTTGTGCACGCTTTGCTTCTGTGCATCTGGGGTGGTGGGCAGGGCCTCCCGCCGGTTTTACTACCAGTTCTTGTGAATCGGTCTGAATTGGGGGCAACCCGCCATTGCTGTGAATACATTGATCCGTGATGGAGAACCTATGGCACATGTACCATAGGTGGCACTCAGAGCCCTCTCTGCGGGCATGCCCGAGCCCAGCTCCATCACACATACCTTCATGTGGCACACCAGCCAGATGATTTTTGGGTCTCTGCCACATATGTGCAGGTGGCGGGGCGCATGGGGATGCGCACACATGTATGTGGAGGTGGTGGGGCGCATGCACAGGACACTTGCATTGCATTTTGAGGGTTCATGCACATGTGTGCCCCCCCTGGTACCCAATTTTGGGCCTGGAAAGTCTCCTGTACCAACCTGGAAGCCAAAAAGGGCTGAGGGGGCGGCGGGACACGTGTGCATGCGCTGGGGATGGGGCACATGCATGTGGGAGCAGAGCGCATGTACAGGGGCGCTCGTATTGCATTTTGGGGTTGCATGCACATGTTTTGGCCACTCAACACCAAAAAGGTTCGCCATCACTGACATAGAATATTATAAAGTTAACTCATTCGGAAGTGATCCCCAAAATACCGTGCTGTATTTCCCCAGGTTTTTGTAAGGGGAAACAATATTTGCAAAGTTTAAACATCCAGAATTCAAAAGCATCTACAAGGAATTCCTAGCAGATTTTACACAGAAAGCTGCGCGATGGATTAACCAGCATGTACTGGTATCCAACATAAGGGAAATATCGTGCCTAATTAAAACCAGGTGAAAGATCTTACTTTCCAATTGGACGGCAGTAAATTAGATTTGCAGGGAGATATTTGAATCTTTCTCCAGTGGCCCCAGCACAGACCAGGTTGTGAGTCACACCAAGCTCTGATTGTGTCTGTTCACAAGAAGCCAATTAGATGAACACAATAGCTCCTATGCTACTGAGCTGCATAAATTATGGAGATACGTTATTAGGAAATATTACACCTTTCTCAGCTACGACTTAAGAACAGAGTGTCAAACTCAATTTCATTGAGCTGCATCAGGGTTATATTTGACCTCAGAGGGCTGGAAGGGGGGGGGGCTTCGTGGCCATGGCTGTGGTGGCCATGACACAGGACTCGTGTTGGGGGCACCTGTGGTGGCCAAGTGCTAAAGCAGGACTTCCCTGAGACCCACTCTCGCTATTATATTCCTTCCTTCCTTCCTTCCTTCCTTCCTTCCTTCCTTCCTTCCTTCCTTCCTTCCTTCCTTCCTTCCTTCTTTCCTTATTTTTCCTTCCTTGCTCTCTTCCCATCTTCCCTTCTTTTTCTTTGTCTTTCCTCTTTCCCTTTCTCCTTTCCTGTCCCTTCTTGCATGCTCAAATGTATGAAGGCTATTGCTTGGCGCATTGTAAGCTGCCCTGAGTCTCTGGAGAAGGGCGGCATATAAATCTAATTTTAAAAAAAATGTGACCACTTATTACAACTCTTAAATCCTTTCTGGATATTGCACAGTGTCAAGTCCTGGTTGCCATCAAACATGGAGACCGACCTTGGATTCATCCTATTTGGTCTCTTTTCTTTTTCAATGTCTTCCAGTGTGTCTCTTTCTCTCTCTGTATAGGTTTTGATGCCTTGGCGAGCATTGGTGGTGATGGCAAAACTTCCTGTCAAGGTACCTTAAGTCCTATTTTGTCCTTAGCCTTATTGACTTAGCAATCAGGTGCTGTTTTCTTAGCATATCCATCTGGTTCAGTTCCAAGTTGGGAGAAAGACATTGGAAACAACATGGAGGCTGATTAGCAAGAGAGGTTTATTGATGAAGGAGAACCACATGTGATTCTGAGCAGCTGACAAAACGGAGTTGAGAGTGGGTCAGTTGTATACCATCTTTGGGCTTTGTATTTGAGCTTCCTGTTCCTGTGCAAGAACATGTCCTTTAATATTCTATTGGCTGTTGTCATATAGGGGTTATGTCGGGGTCATAGCTGGCTCTATAGGCAAAAGAGATGCAAATCCTATGTGTTTGTCTGAGCACATTTTGTAGACCTTTTGTTAGTTGCTTATCTGAGTTTCTGTCTTGTCCCAGTCTTTCTGAATGGATTACCAAATTTGCATTTCTAAAAGTTGGCCTCCTCAGTTTTTGCTTGGGTCTCCCTTAAGATTTTTTAAAATTATTATTTCTCCTTTAGGGGAAATATTTTATCCTGCCTTTTTAATATTTCCCAAAATATTTCATTCTCCTAGGAGGGAGGTGTGGTTTCCCACAGAGTCACCTGCAGAAATACAGATGCTGGCTCTACTATTAGCCAGGTGATCAATACAGTATTCCTTAGCAGAATAACAAAATTGGAAGGCGCCTTCGAGGGATTTAGCTCAAGAAGTGTAAACCAAAATTAAACACGCTGCTTTTTTTTATTCTTAATTTTGCACATGTGTTTTGCCTGCATGCAAATTACATCAGCCTGAAGATTTGCAAGAATGAATTTTATTTCTTCCCATCATTGTTGTTATCCTGGGATGGGTTTTACAAGATACGTGCAGGAGATAAACAGGATTTGAGCTGGGCTTGCAAAATGCATTTAACTTGGTTCCAGAATTTGCATCGCACGCCGTATCAGCGTCTCCTAAACTTTCTGAACGGACTGAGTTGCACAACCTGCTAAGTTGCACCTAAAAGAACAGTTGTACAAAGGAAGATTTTGGATCTTGAACTTATCAGGCTGAGCATAGTTAAACCGCAGATCTATTCAGAAGACAGAATGATAGATTTGTAAAGGACCTTGGAGGTCTTCTAATCCAATCTCCTACTCCAGCAAGAAACCGTATGCCAGTGCTGACAAATGGTGCCCAATTTCTTCTTAAAAATCTCCAGTGTCGGGGCACCCACACCTTCTGTGGGCAAGTCAGTCCACTGATTACCATATTTTTTGAAGTATAAGACGCACCTTCCCCACCCCCAAAAGAGGGTGAAAATTTAGGTGCATCTTATACACCGAATGTAGCCCCGTCCACCCACTGGCCTCCACCCTTTGGCCTCTGCCTTCTGGCAGTTTACCTCCTTGCAGCAAGCAGCAAGAAGAAACAGCTCCTTTCAGCTTCAGCACAGCCTAATTAGCACAAGTTGATTGGATCGGCCTCCCGACTCTCAGCTGTTTTGCTCTCAGCTGTTTTGCGCGGGCCTCTGCTGCTTGCTGCAAGGAGGTAAATTGCTGGAGCAGATTTTTTTTTTCCTTGTGCTAATCAAGCTACGCTGAAAACGAAAATGAAAGTAAAGCAGGCTGTTTGTTGTTTGCTGCAACGAGGCAAAATTACTGGGAGGCAGATTTCTTTTTCTTGTTTTCCTCACCAAAAAAGGTAGTGCGTCTTATAGTCCGGTGCGTCTTATACTCCAAAGAATACGGTAATTGTTTGAACTGTTAGGAAATTTCTCCTTATACATAGAGGTAGTCCACGGCTTACAACCATTCATTTAGTAACCAAAGTTACAACAGAACAGAAGAAAATAACTTATGACTGGTATTCACCTTTATGACTGTTGCAGCATCACCAGTAGTCATGTGAGCAAAATCCGGGCACTCGGCAACTGGAACGTATCTATGACGGTTGCACTATCATCACGTGATCTTCATTTGTAACCGTCCCAGATGGCTTTCGATAAGCAAAGCGAAGCCAAATTCTCTTAACAACTGCAACGATTCGCTTACCAGCCGTGGTATGAAAGATTGTAAAATGGAGCAAAACCCACTTGGCAACCGCTTAGCAACAGATATTTTGGGCCCAGTTGTAGTGAGTTCAGGACTACCTGTGTAGGTTTCAGCTTTCTCTTCAAAATGTTTAGCTATCTGCTGGTTACGCCAAAAGCAAGCATGGAATAACACTCGTACGTTTCTCTTTGCAGGTCCAAGTTAGCTTCAGCTTCCTAGCTGTGCAGTTGATCAAAATGGGAGAAGCTAAAAAGGTAAGTTGAGGTTGGGGGATGGACTGTGCCATCTGCTTCCTCCTCTATAAAATACACTTTCCTCCCATCCCCACTGGTTTATTCAGGGATGGGCTGCTGGGGGTTCGCAGGGGCTCGGGAGAACCTCTAGCTAAGATTCTGTGCAGTTCGGAGAACCCCAAAATCCCATTCCTGGCTGGCCCCGGCCACCCCACCCCTCCCAGGAGTCCCCACACGGCCCGTTTTGGATGCAGGTAACTGCAGGGTGTGCGTGGAGGCTCAGGGAGGGTGAAAAATGGGCCTACCGGAGGGCCTCCGGAGCCTGGGGAGGCTGTTTTTGCCTTTCCGGAGGCTCGAGGAAAGCCTCCAGAACCCGGGGAGGGCAAAAATGCCATGGTGTAGGAGGCCAATTAAGCCACGCCCACCCAACAACTGGACAGGGAACCCCTTCCTAAAATTTTTGAAGCTCACCCCTGAGTTTATGGCATCTTCTTGGAGAAACCCTTTCTTTCCCATAACAAATGTTCCTAAGAAATTGTCATAAGAATTTGCTTATTATCAGGCCTCAAAATCCTTGCTTGCAACAATACGAGACTTTTTTTAAAAAAAAAATTGCAGCCTTCCTTCCCCTTGGCAGCTCACCGACGTCTTCGGTGTCGTTCAGTTTCTTTCTGAGCACCAATGACGCACATACATTTAGGGGATGAGGGTATTTTCGTGACACTGGAGATGAAATCAATGGCAGCATTGGTCTAACTGAGGAGTGCAGCAAAAGGCACAGGAGGCAGCATGCCCAGATCTCTTAAGTATCCTGACATTCAACAGTCAGTCTAATCTCATTAAAATTGGAAACGTCCAGCCGTGAAAGGGCAACGGTCCCTTTTAGAATAAAATTTTATTCTTGCCACTCATTAAGAAATCAAGCAAAGGAAAGACAGCATTTCCTTCAAACAACCCAAGTGATGGTCGACTTAGCTTAATGTTGTTGGCGGCAGTGGCTGAAATCGCCTGGTGTTTGGGAGGCGGCTGTTTCCAGCCTGCCTTGAAACTCTAGGACAGTGTTTCTCAACTTTCAAATATGTGGACATCAACACCCCCAGGCAGGCTGGGGAATGGTCATTAAACAAATCCAGTTTGCCCCATTGACTTTGCTTGTAGGAAGCTGGCTGGAAAGATTACTGTCAGGGTTCCAAGTAATCCACCCATAGCAAACAAAACTCCGAGGCAGGTAGATTCTTCAAAGAATAGTGTTATTGGATATATCATATTGGCACAGTTCTGGTGAAAACCGACTCTGAAGGTTCCCACGGTTTTCATCTAATTAAAAGTAAAAGTTTTTCCCCCTCCCCAAACAATCAGTCACATCGTCCAATCAACGTGCCATCTGGTTCAAAGGTGGGTTTCAGCAGGTTCTGACCAGTTCTGGAGAACCCGTACTGGAAATTTTGAGTAGTTCGGAGAACTGGTAAAAACCACCTCTGACTAGCCCCACCCCCATCTATTCCCTGCCACCAGAGTCCCAGCTGATCGGGAGGAAATGGGGATCCCTCCTGGATTGGGGAGGGAATGGAGATTTTACAGTATCCTTCCCCTGGAGTGGGGTAGGAATAGAGATTTTACAGTATCCTTCCCCTGCCATGCCCACCAAATCATGCCCACCAAGCCATGCCACGTCCACCAAGCCACACCCACAGGACCGGTAGTAAAAAAATTTGAAACCCACCACTGATCTGGTTGCCTGGTGACCTCACTCCTCCTTCCTCTGGCCAGGTGTTGAGAATGTCCTTGGATCCCAAGAGAAAGTATTTTGTTTTAGCTACAAAACCCCAGCTATTTCTATTCCACCCCCCGCCCCCCCATCTCTTAGCTCCAATGTGGCAACACTGAAGCTCCAAGATGGCTTCGGTCAGGTCAGCTCCAGGGTTGACAGTCACATAGAGTGATCACATGACAACCATCATCAATACATGTTGTTTGCAAAGCACCCGGATTTTGATTATGTGAGTGTGTGAGGATGCTGCAGCAGTTGCAAGTAGAAAGGCCGATCATAAGTCACAATTTTCAGTGGTGTTGTGACTTCAAACGGTCACTAAAACGAGCGGTTGTAAGTCAACTACCTATACCTGCTTCTCCTGTTTCTTCCCCTTCCATCTTGTCCAGATTGTCATAGAAACGGATACCTCTTCCTTTGAGTTTGACTTCCTGTCATCGGACGATCTGGAACAAGCAGTCAGCCACATGATTACTTCCCTCAAAAAGGTTTTTCCGGGATCCTCGCCTGGGTAAGGAGTTGTCAGGGATGATAAACCGGTAAAGATGTCCCAAAGCTGCTTTTTCCAAAAGGCAACTGTACTTCCTTAGTTTTATTTTTTTCCTTCTTCAGAACTTCTTCAGAAGCTTCTTGGATGAGAAGTTCTTGGATAAAGAAGCTTCTTGAGTTCTGAAGAAGTGAAGAAGCTCCTTGGATGAGAAGTGAAATGTTTTCAAGGAGGGACAAGAAAATATTCTTGTTTTCTTGTCCCCCTTTCTAAAACAAGAAAGTCCAGTTGCTTTTTTGGGGGAAAAAAACCACCTTTGGGACAACCATGACCTGGATGATTGAGAACGTCCATAGACATAGGTAAAAGTTCCCCTCGCACATATGTGCTAGCTGTTCCTGACTCTAGGGGCTGGTGCTCATCTCCGTTTCAAAGCAGAAGAGCCAGGGCTATCTGAAAACGTCTCCGTGGTCATGTGGCCGATATGACTCAACGCCAAAGGCGCACGGAACACTGTTACCTTCCCACCAAAGGTGGTCTCCATTTTTCTACTTGCATTTTTTATGTGCTTTTGGCAGAAGCTGGGACAAGGAATGGGAGCTCACCCCGTTACACGGCACTAGGGATTCGAACCGCTGAACTGCCAATCTTTCAATCGACAAACTCAGCATCTTAGCCACTGAGCCACCATGTCCCTTTACCTTTCCATAGACATACAACCACTAAAAATGGAATCTACGCATGACCAGTGATACCTTGGCTTTCTAGGTCTTGCCGAATTACAGCTCTCGGCATCTTTCTTCACCTTAACTGATGATACCTGGAATTCTCCTCTGTTTTAGAAACTTCTATTCAAAAGCGATGGTTGAGATGTTGTGACTAAGACTGAGTTTGAACAGGCTCGCTTTTTAATTATTCAATGCAATATTTATATACTCTGATATCAAAGTCATTGTGAAGGGATAGAAATATAAAAATAACACTTTTTTTAAAAAAAAAGCAGTAGCTTCTCTCATCCAGCCAGCTCCCCACTCAAAAGGAAGAAACTCTGAAATAAAATGGTATTTGATATCGTTTTTTTCCTTTTAGTAAAGTTATTTCTTTAATGCTAATTTAATCACCCTCTTGATATTAAAGAGATCTCCTCCAGAACGCCTCTCCCAGCTTGCTTGCCAGAATTCAAGGGACGACCGATTCGTTGGAAGAAGCATGGAAAGAAAGTCCTTGTGGTAATTCAACTATATGGAAATTAATGGGGAGAAAACTATTCCCAGTACCGTATTTTTCGGAGTATTAGACACACCTTTCCTGCCCCAAAAGAGGGTGAAAATCTGGGTGCGTCTTATACTCCGAATGTAGCCCCACCCAGCCTCGCAAACAGAGATTTCAGAGGCTGAAAGAAGCCTCTGAAAGAAGCTTCAGAAAAAAAGCCTCTGAAACAAAACTTCAGGAAAAAAAGCCTCTGAAAGGCTTTTATCTAAAATAAGCAAGTGCGACTCTGAGAGTCGAATCTATCTCCCAGCTGATCTTGAGACTATATCCGCTGTATCTGCTACCAAATTTTACTTTTATTTAATGTCATTTTGGGGACTTTTAGATTAATTTTTTTTTTTACTTTGATTTATATGCCGCCCTTCTCCGGAGACTCAGGGCGGCTTACAATGCGTTAAGCAATAGCCTTCATACTTTTGTATATTTATACAAAGTCAGCTTATTGCCCCCACAACTGGGTCCTCAATTTACTCACCTTAGAAAGGATGGAAGGCTGAGTCGACCTTGAGCCTGGGGAGTTTCGAACTGGTGTAATTGCAGGCAGCTGGATGTTAAATGCTGCCGTTAGTATGTGGCATTATCCTCCTACGCCACTTGATGGCTTTCTGTAAAGTCATGCCAACTCTTCCCTCGTCTTCTATAATATTTAGCATCTCATGCTTACAGGTGGATTCTCAGAGACCTACGCTGCCCTCTGCGATTACAGTGGCCTTTCTGTCCAAGAGGAAATCCAATGGGTAAGGTGGAACGCTAGGAAAGAGAGGAGTCATTTTTACCTCAGCCGCAAAAAAAAAAAAAAACAAAAAACTTTGGGCTTTGTAGAACCATCAACTTTGGTATGTCGACGCACAATTCAGGCAAGGACTGCAGTTAGTGAGATCGGAACTCCTACAAAGGAATCCTTATTGTGAATTTTTTCAAAAGATTTGTTGTTGTTAGTTGCGAAGTCGTGTCCAACCCATCACGACCCCATGGACAATGTTCCTCCAGGCCTTTCTGTCCTCTACCATCCTCTGGAGTCTATTTAAGCTCATTTCAAAAGATGGAAACGGTCAATTTGTTGCCTTTGGGACTAACTAACCTCTTTACAACAGGTTCATTTGTCAACCAGTAAGTTCTTTGAAAGATTCTGTCAGAGTTTGTTGCAGAAAGCAAATCCAGAAAGCACACACAGGTAACCGATTCAGCAGGTTCATTAACTTCTCTTTACATATAATAGAACACATGAAAATAAATATACATTGCCAACAGCAGAGGTGAGAACAGTTTTCAGTTCAGGGTTGCAGACAGACTAGACTAGTTTCAGTTTCGATTCTCAGCACAGCACCCAGAGCTACAGAGCCACACCCAGGCTCCTTCCTGTCTCAGCTCTTATTGGCTGACCTTGTTACTAAGCCCTATTCATTGGCTGACTTTGTTACCATGTCTCTGTCAGTCATGAATTCTCTGACAGATTCAGGAATAGAAGATTTGTGAGTTGACGTTCCAAAATTGCTATTTTTTCCAAGATTAACTTCACACAGATTTTCTTCGAGGTAAAGGTGGAGCGTACACTGCAAATTGCTGTGCTAGACCTAATAAGAAATTAGCTCGAAAATGTGTATGTTTTTATTTCACCCTCCTTTATTTACAGAAATATAAGGTGCTTGATCTGCCGCTTTTTGTTATTTTTAATTATTATTATTTTTTTAAATACAAACAATCCAACTTCCATTAAACTGTGTGTCGTCTGGGTACAAATGTCTTGTGCAATAACAATTAAAATGTACAGCCATCTTCATTATTTGTCTACTCTTAATACTGATATACATAGCATATCTAATACTGTGACAATCCTCTTCTTAACTTATTTAATTCTATTGATACATTTTCTATATTTCACTAATCTACTTTTATTTCTAACTTTCATATTTATTCTCTAGCCATCGATAGAATAGTTCCCATACAATATAATATTCAGTTTGTTCCTTCTCTTTAATTGCAAGTGTTAATCTATTCATTTCTGCACATTCTCTTATTTTCCTAATCCCATCCTCATCCATAGGAATCTCTTCACTTTTCCAATTTTATGCAAATACCATTCTAGCTGCAGTTATTACATGTTATTTTTAATTCTGAAGAAGGTCACGGGGGCAGTCATTTTCTCTCAGAAACAAACTTTGCCTTTAGAACTCAGGGAAGAAAGCATGGGCAGTATTTTAACATAGAACTGACTTGTATCTGGCAGCCGAGATGAGCCAAAGGAAGATGGAGAGAAAGTGACAAACAAACGATGAGATTCCACTTAACCTGCTTGAGTTCAGAAGTGGGAAGGAACCTTGGAAGTCATCTAGTCCAACACCCTGCTCAAGCTTATAGTACTCTTCCAGAAAAGTGGCTGTCCAATCTCTTTTTAAAAGCCTCCAGTGATGGAGCACTCACAACTTCTGGAGGCAAACTCTTCTACTGATTAATTGTTGTAAGGAAATTTCCCCTTAGTTCTAGGTTCTTTCCTTGCTTGGTTTCCATCTGTTGCTTCTTGTCCTGCGTTCAGGTGCTTTGGGGAATAAATTGACCCCCCACCCCTTCTCTGTGACAGCTTTCCAAGTACTGGAACATTGCTATCAAAATCACCCCGGTCCTTCTTTTCAATAAAAAACTTCAATTTTCACTAGGTTGTTTCAAAACACTTGGGTATGCAGCAAAGATAGTGACCATTCACTAATCACAAATTCTTTTGTTGTTGTTGTTGTTGTTGTTGTTGTCAATTTTATTTATATATTTTCTCTTTGTATCCAATAAGTGCTTAGCAAACAGCATACTGTCTGAATCAGTTTGTTTACATAACAATATTAAACTCCTAATTTCTACCTCTGACATCCAACCATTGATAAAACAAATCCCAAATTCAAAAATATTCTGTCTCTCCTTTTTCTTTTATCTTCAATATTAATCTGTCCATTTCTGCACAGTCTAATATTTTCTTATTGGCCATTAAGAGAAGACTTTTTCCCCCCCTCCCAGGATGTGGATAATACTTATCACGCCCGGGGATGCAGAGAATTCAACCTGTTGGATTTCAACCACCTGCCCAGCCAGTGAGTTTATATAAAAGAATTCTGGGGTAGGGCTTGGATGTGCAAATTGTAGGCTGGAGTTTGTGCAGGAAACAGTGCTACGTTCAAACACCTACAGCCCCCAATTTCATTTCTTGCTTTAAAAAAAAAGAAGACAACCCTTAAATGGGTTGTCTTCAACTTATGACTGCAATTGGGATCAGAATTTCTCTGTGGCTAAGCAAGGCAGTTACTAAATGAGTCGCCCCCAGTTTTACAACCTTTTTTGCCATGGTCTTAATGACCATGGCAAAAACGGTTGTAAAACTGGGGGCAACTCATTTAGTGAGTGAGCAAATCATCCAGTTGTTGAGCAAATCGGGCTTTCCCCATTGACTTTGCTTGTCGGACCTTGGCTGGGAAGATCGCCAGTGGCAATCACATGTCCAGGCATGCTGCAACCATGGTACATACCAGTAGAGGGTTCCTCCCGCTTTGGCCCGGTTCTCCCGAGCTGGTAGCAGTGACAATATGATGTCACCAAACCGGTTCTGCCCCACCTACCTCCCCCCCCGCTTCCCCCCCTCCCGTGTTATTCTTACCTTTTATTTGGCCGCATCCCCAATCTATTGCTGCCTCCTGAGTCCCAACTGATGGCTAGAGGGAAAAAACCTGTTTAAACTCTTGCCACCGGGCTTCAAAGGGCCGCCCTACAGCTGATCAGTGTTAAAAGAAAACAAATGAGTAGACCAGTGTCTGCAAAAATACATGAGTAGATCAGTGCCTGCAAAAATACAGGAGTAGACCAGTGCCTGCAAAAAAACAGGAGTAGATCAGTGCCTGCAAAAATAAATGGGTAGACTAGTGCCTGCAAAAATACAGGAGTAGACCAGTGCCTGCAAAAATACAGGAGTAGACCAGTGCCTGCAAAAATAAATGGGTAGACCGATACAGCTCTGCAAGCAGTTAAAAGCCTGGTAGACCTTTAGCAGTACCTCTGCTAAATCCTAAAGAAGTGTCACATGACCATCAAGCCTCGCCCACAAAATAAGCCACACCCACAGAACCGATAGTAAAAAAAATTAGAACCCACCCCTGGTACATACATGCCAGTTGCTAAGTGCCTGAATTTTGATCATGTGATTCTGGAGATGCTGCAACGGTTCTTAACTTTGCGGACTGACAGAAGTCCCATTTTTTTCTGCACCTTTTGATCGCTAAGCGAATGATTCTAAGTCATGGCCTGTATTTGAGGAGAGGTCTTTGATCTAAGGTGCAATACCGCAACTTTTTAATTCTCAACCCCTTAGCAAAGCTAAGGAGGGGATCATGCAAAGCATCTGTTTGGTTGATGGGTAACTGAATATGCCACATAGAGGTAAAAAAATCCCACCACATTCCTATTTAATCAAATAGGATTTGTGCTTTATATTCGTAGGATGCTCTAAAGTCATATAACAGATTAACAGAATAACAGGGTTGGAAGGGACCTTAGAGGTCATCTAGTCCAACCTCTACTCAAGCAGAAAACCCTATATCATTCTAGACAATTGGCTATCCAGCCTCTTCTGAAAAACCTCCAGTGATCGAACATCCACAACTTCAAGAGGAAAGCGGTTCCATTGGTTAATCGTTCTCACTGTAGTTAGATGAGATTCTTCTTGAACTGCTACCTTAGCTACAACACTTTCCAACGGGCACTGAAATTATCTTTGTATGTTGCTTTTATTTTTCTGCAGAGATATCGCTCTTTGTGTGGCCAGCTTATCGTTTAATCAGTGGTTTGCAAAGCTAAGTTGCAAAGACTTCAAACTGGTGAGTGCATCAGCCAGCCGAGAGACCTAAAACAAATCCCCTCCCATCTAAAGAGTAGGACCCAAAGCTGGAGGTAAGGACGAAATAGAAATAGAGCATCGTGAATATGTTAAAGCATTCAGCTGTACAGCATTAAATGGGAGGAGTGTCAGGGTAATGATGATTTAAAGCTGACCAGCCGCTGTAAGGCTGTGGACCAGGATGAGTCAGCAGGGTTATTGCCGCTTTAAGAAGATGTCTATATAATGGAGGCCATGAGAGGGCGTATTTCTCTCTCGTGTATCATGCTCCTTGTCGTGTTCTATCTGCATTGTAGTTCTCCGTGTAGAGGTGAAGAATGATTGCTTGCCTGGTATGTGCCTATCACTTGTATGTCTGTATATAGAAGTCTTGTATATAAACTACTGTTTGTAAGACAAACCTCTGTGTCCTGTATTTTGCTCCTGGGTTGTCTCAACATAGTAGTCACGCTGTAAACACTCTGACACAGGTTTAATCCTAATCAAAATTTAGTACATTGTATAAAAGCATCTTGATGTGCTAAGATTATTGTGTGAAAAGCAGTGGTGAAATTCAATTTTTTTTACTACTGGTTCTGTGGGTGTGGCTTGGTGGGCATGGCAGGGGAAGGATACTGCAAAATCTCCATTCCCACCCCATCCCAGGGGAAGGATACTGCAAAGTCTCCATTCCCACCCCACTCTGGGGCAGCCAGAGGTGGTATTTGCTGGTTCTCCAAACTACTCAAAATTTCCACTACTGGTTCTCCGAACTGCTCAAAATTTCTGCTACCAGTTCTCTAGAACCTGTCAGAACCTGCTGGATTTCACCCCTGGTGACAAGGGTTACAGTCTGCTCTGGAATAAAATAGTTTTTAATGTTTCCATAACCAGACTAGATAGAAATGTAATAAGGCCTTTCAAAACTGATTTATTGATTATTAACCTGCTGTAGACCAGTAAAATGTCAAGAACTGTCTGGCGATTCTTTGATCACAACTTTCACTCTTTTCTGTAACTTGGAAGGAGAACTTTTTCCCTCTGTTTCCGTTTCTTATTTTTGTCTGTGTGTGACTCTTTTCCTTATAACAGAATCAGGTTATTTTGGAGGAGATCCTTCTGGCCCTGAGAAAATCAGTGACTTTGAAAGAGTTGGAGCTGGAAAACTGTGGCTTAAAATGGTAAGCAAAGACGCTTGAACTATAGCTTCCTTAGAAATATAAGAAATAAAATTCTAACTGTAGTAAAATGTGGAAGCTTTCTGACAATTGAGTTTGCATTGGAGTAGCCAACGATGAGCTCCAATAGTTTAAAGCAATCTATAGAAGAAACACTGCAGCTATTCAGAGGTGAGTAAACTATCTTGGAAAATAACCAAACAAAAGAACTCCAACCCACAAAAACAAAACAAAACAAAACAATTGAATGAAAGAGAATGAATCATTGCTATTAGTAATGGTAGCAATAAAATGGGTATACTGACCGAGTCCCAATGACTCTGGGTAGTTCAACAAATTTTATTTGTTTTAAAACTACTACTTTTACACATAGCTACATTATAATTTCGGAGAAACTAGAATACTGTATTTTCAGCTATTCATGTTGTGCACAAATGCAGCCCATCCACACCATTGAAAAACTCAAGCACTTATGTAGGCTTAGAAGGACATTCATGGTTCCAGGTTGACTTTAGCTGTTTTTCTTTATTGTTGTTATATGCGAAGTCAACTAACCATTGACCCATTGCAATCCCACGGACAACGTTCCTCCAGGCCTTCCTGTCCTCCACCATCCTCTGGAGTCCATTTAAGCTCATGCCTACTGCTTTGGCATTCCATCCAGCCACCTCATTCTTTGCCGTCCCCTTCTTCTTTTGCCCTCAATCTTTCCCAGCATTAGGCTCTTCTCCAGTGAGTCCTTCCTTCTCATTAAGTGGCCAAAATATTTGAGTTTCATCTTCAGGATCTGGCCTTCTGAAGAGCAGTCAGAAGCCGCTGTTTTTCTAGGTTACATTTATACATTAATCAGAAGCCAAATCAGAAATCAGTCCTATCCAATTGGACTGTGGTCAACAATTCTGCTCAACCTCCCTGTGACCACAAGTTCTCCTTCCATGTTTTCATTGAGTGTACACCAAACCACAGGCTGTCTCTCAATCTCAAAGCTGGAAGGGAAGTCAGGGATAGTCCTCTATCCTATATTTTATGCATGATTGTATGTTTGGTCTCCTTTCCTCCCTTTCTCTTCAACCCAGGCTAGGTTTCATAAATGTTTGATATACTTTGGAAGCACAGAATGAAAGGAAAATCCATTAAATCCTGAATTGTTGTCAAATAATTGAATTCAGAGGACTATCTCCCCCTCCATGGTGCTTGAGTTGTGTTGTGAAAAATATGTCATGGATAAGACACAGCACCTCAAAGGAGGGACAACTACAAATATTTGCTCACAGCCTTGTTATATCTCTCTGCATGGATTCTTTGTTATTGTGTGAAATTGTCTTTTGTAGTGATTTTGCGCAACAGATGGCCCTTGTCCTTCAAGACTGTCCAGATTCTGCATTAAACAGCCTTAATCTCTCTAGAAACCTCCTGGAGGACCGAGGTAGGACATTCCCAGTGTCTCAGCAGATGCTTTGAAGTAGGATTTCCCATAATCTGGCCATAAAAATTGGATTGGATTCATCATTACTGTTCAGCTTTTCAACTGTCATATGATTAAAATGGTATGATAGAAATGGATCTGAACTTGCTGGTGGGATTATATAGCCAGGGCCATGGTGCCATCTTCTTCCACACGTTGGAAGATGCCCACCATGGAAGAGACTGTGGAGAGTTGGTACCATGGTTAACATATTGATCAGATCTAGGAAGATCCAGGTTCAAGCCCACATTTAGACATGGAAAGCTATTGGGAGAATTAGAACAGAATAGAATTCTTTATTGGCCAAGTGTGATTGGACACACAAGGAATTTGTCTTCGTGCATATGCTCTCAGCGTACATAAAAGAAAAGATTCGTTCATCAAGAACCATAAGGTGCAACACTTAATGATAGTCATAGGGTACAAATAAGCAATCAAATCATATTAGGAAATGACTATTATAAATCGTAAGGATACCAGCAACAAGGTTACAGTCATACAGTCATAAGTGAGGGGAGATGGGTGATAGGAGCGCTGAGAAGATTAATAGTAATGCAGACTTAGTAACTAGTTTGACAGTGTTGAGGGAATTATTTGTTTAGCAGAGTGATGGCGTTTTGGAAAAAACTGTTCTTGTGTCTAGTTGTTCCAGTGTTCAGTGCTCTATAGCGTTGTTTTGAGAGTAGGAATTGAAACAATTTATGTCCAGGATGCGAGGGGGTCTGTAGATATTTGACTCATGCAGTATAAAGGTCCTCAATAGAAGGCAGGTTGGTAGCCATTGTTTTTTCTGCAGTTCTGATTATCCTCTGAAGTCTCTGTCTGTCTTGTTGGGTTGCAGAACCAAACCAGACAGCTATAGAGGTGGAAATGACAGACTCAATAATCCCTCTGTAGAACTGTATCTGTAATTTAAGCCAATTATAGCAGAACCTCAGATGGGTGTATGCATCTGTATGAATTTGCTCATGAATCCTTCACAATAGAAACCTGTGATACAGTAGAAGCGGACAACTACTGGTATAAATGGTGGATTACACCATCTCTATAACTTGGCTATGGTTGACTTGCTCTGCCTACAGGTATAATTGCTCTAAGCCAGACCTTTGAGCAAAGGAACAAGGGTTTCCAGTCCTTGAACTTCGCAAGGACTTCTGTGACTCAGAAAGGTAAATCCCATCCTTGTTCTTCTCTACAAAGTTTCTAATGATGATTCCACCTGTCTGAAATCCACAAACTTCCATTGCATCCCTATTGCTGTCCTACTGTGAGACCTATCACTGTGACTGGGGGTCTTTTACCTGCGTAAACTACAGCTTGTTCAGCTTATGTCTAAATCCGAACTGTGCACATTCCTTCCCCAAGATTTTCTCTAAATTTATTTCTTTGAGAGGAGAAAGTTCTGAAGGAAATTCTCTGTCGTGTAATTTGAATGAGGCCTGGAGAATTTCTCTGCCCAGGTATATTCCTAACATTATATTTTTGACTGTGTCTTGTTAGGTATGATGGCCTTATGTCAATCTTTCATCAACAATGGACAATTCAGAATCAGCCTATCCCACCTGGACCTCTCTGGAAATCCAGGAAGTTTGTTGGCTGAAGGTGGAAATGTAAGTGTGAATGACTTATGGCAGGGCTCAGCAACCCCTTGGCTCTGGAGCCTCATGTGGCTCTTTCATCCTTTGCTGAAGCTCCCTGTTGCTCAAAATATGCGTGACAAACGCCAATGTGTGACACCCAACGACATGCAATTGATTGAGCTTTTCGACTCCGATAGGCCAACCATGGATCAATCCAGGAAAAGTTTCAGAAGAAAACAGAACGTTTAATTCAACTACATATGCTAGTTTTGTGGCCTCTCAGGAAATAGTCAGGGATGGGAAAGGTTTTGTGGCTCCTGGTGTTTTCTTTTCTGTGGGAAACGGGTCCAAATGGCTCTTTGAGTGTTTAAGGTTGCTGACCCCTGTATGGGAGCAGTTTAACAAATAACCCTGCCTTCTTCTTCACTCCTTAAAACAGAGAGAAACAGATAATCCCAGTTCCCATGTGAGTTTTGTTCAATGTGTTAAGTGAGTTTTGCCCCATTTTACAACTTTTCTTGCCACACTTGTTAAGTGAACCACTGCGATTGTTAAAACTAGTAACATCGTTGTTAAGTGAATCTGCTTTTTCCATTGGCTTTGCTTGTCAGAAGGTCACAAAAGGGGATGCTGCAACCGTCATAAATGTGAACCTTATGTCAGGCCATCTGAATGTAAATCACATGACCATGGGGATGCTACAATTGTCATAAGTGTGAAAAATGGTCATAAGTCACTTTTTTCAGTGCCCTTGTAGCTAAGGAAACTGTTGTAAGTCGAGGACCACTTGTAAAGAGCCTTGGTGGCACAGCAGATTAAAGTGGTGTTAAGTGACACCAGCCTGCAATTACTGCAAGTTCGAATCTCACCAGGCTCAAGGGAGACTCAGCCTTCCATCCTTTCGAGGTAGGTAAAACAAGGACCCAGATTGTGGGGGCAATAAGCTGACTTTGTATAAAAAAGAACACCGCTTAGAGGGGGCCGAAAGCCCTACTAAGCAGGTATATACAAAAGTATGAAAGCTATTGCTTAACAGATTGTAAGCCGCCCTGAGTCTCTGGAGAAGGGCAGCATATAAATTGAACCAATAAATAAATAAATAAATAATGAGGATTAGATGGGAAATGAAATCTGTGTGATGAAAAGATAAATTAAGTCTATGTTCTGTGGTGATTTGCTTTGTTGGTGGCAGTTAAATAATTGATACAATTTTGTCTGGTTATAGCCAAAGGCTTTGCAATTCAAGCATACGAAAGGAGTGTTAAAATGCAGAAGCATTTCCGTTTAATTGCTCTCAAACCAATAAAAGTAGATTCCAAAACATAAAACCATTTCACATACTCATATCCTTTGCAGTCAACTGTATCCCACAAGAGAAAAATTGCTCTCCATTTTCCGGCTACTTCAGCAAACTTTGCAAACCAGCTCAGTGACTACATAGTTTTCACCCATCAGAGATTTTATGACTATCAGTATCTGAGGAGCCCTTCTAATTGTTGACAAAATGTTCCTGGTAGAATTGACACATAATTGGTGAAAGAGTAAATAAGGCAAAAATATTTGCGGTTTCCCCCAATGAAAGAGATAACATTCACGGTTCACTAATTTTGCTTGTACTCCTGAAACAATTTCTCTACTAATTAAATAGAATTGTGGTGGGAGATATAACTGGCATGGATTTTTAAATGTTCTCTTTGAATCTGAATTTGGATCGCGAGTCGTTCGATCAATGCTGTGATGCTTTTAATATTGTTCCACCAGCTACCATCCTGCTTACCTAGGTAAGATAGCGGAGTGAAAGCCTGCACTTTATTGTGTGACACAATCAAGTCCATATTTAGTTCACTCCTTACAAGTAAAGGGGAATATTTTAGTGAACTAAGATCATGTTGTGACCTAGGTTCCCTTAAAAATCGGGCTTTTGAGCACATGGTAAAAAGGCCAAGTGCTTATTTCAGGGTTCAAAAAAATATAAGGCAGGGAAACACGGTAGAAGTTCTTGAGAAGAGTCACAATTTCTCTCCTGTCTTTATTTTCCAGGGTTTGTTTTCCTTCCTGAGTCAGCCAAATGCTTTGGGTCATCTCAATCTCTCTGGGTCAGACTGTGCTCTGGATATGGTGAGCAACTACCATAGCAACCATTGTTTCCGATCCTCCTGGAATGTGTGACATCCTGTCCTTTTCTCTGCCTCGTTTTGGTGAAGTCCATCATGACTGCAAAGAATGTCATGAGCACCTGCAGTGAAAGGATAGGGAAGCCTCCTTTGTTAAGCCAGGCAGCTGCTCCATGAGTTGAGTCGTTTCTCACCATCTTCCCGGCTTATTTTTATTCCTCTTGCCAGCTCTTCGGTGCCTTGGCCGGTGGATGCTGTGTAAACCTGACTCATCTGAATCTCTGCAAGAATGTTTACTCTCACAAGTAAGAGCCTGAAATGTTTTGCTAAACTTCTCTGGCTGTTGGGGGGCGGGGGCAGGTTGGTGAAGTGGGTGGGAAAGCTAGGTTCACCACTGCACTTGCAAACACACAACTGCTTTGGAATTTGTTAGAAGAACGAACACCATTGGCACAGTGGTGGGTTCAGTCTGGTACTATAGAACCGGTAGTAAAACCGGTGGGACGCTCCGCCCACCCACCACAATGTCATCATGGGTGATCTGCATGGTCCCGTTGCAAACTGGTAGTGAAAGTAAGTAGAACCCACCCCTGCATTGGCATTGACGCATTTGTCAATTGCAAAAGACAACTCTATTTGGAACAGCTTACATCCTACAAAGATACTTTTAATACCATTGAATGATAACATCTGCCTCTCCCAGATCCTTTGGGAAGGATGCAACAGGTGGATAATTGTGCCAAATCTGAGCATCTGGCTGGCTGATGAACCACAGTAAATTTTCCTAAGAACTTGGAATCAAACCACATCTCCATATCGCAAGTTCTTGGGAAGGACTCTGTTGGTGGATAAAAATGCCAGATTCACACAAAACATCTGGCTAACTGTACAAACCACCATAATAATGAATAATGAATGAATAGTGAATAAAAAGTGAATAGTAATAGGCACCTCATGCAAGCCTAAAACATCTGGAGCACCACTTCAATACCATCAGCATTGACAGAATCCCCAACCGTCAATTACAAAAGGCTGCTTGACTTTTGTAACAGCTTACATCCTGCAACAATATTTTTAATACCATGAAACAGGAACACCTGCCTATTCCAGGTCTTCACCTCTGGCTAACAGGGGTGAGGGCATCTGTCATAATGAGGATAATAATAATGATGTATTAAATGCATATGCCACCAAGTCCCACCAGCTTTTGGCAATTTATAACCATTAAACCATTCGAAAACAAAGAACAAATAGAAGAAGAGAAAAGACAAAACCAGCATAAAACGAAAAAGAACAATGATGGCAAGGAACATAAATCTAGAGGGGAACAGAAACTTTTGCTCGCCTTTTCTTAAACAAGCTGGCCTTTCTATGCTCCCTTACCTATCGCCATTTGGCATAACTCTGAAGCCGCATTTTTCCAGATGACAAAATGTTGGGCCTTAATTGCAAATGAAAGACGGGGATTACCTTCCCAGGCAAACACAGCCAGATGCAAAGACATACCACAATGGCTCTAGTTGCAACACTGGGCACAAATGTACAGAGAACATAGGGGAGAGTTTTTGCAAGGCGAGGCTTATAAGAACCCAAGTCAGCCAATTCTTTAGAGGGCGAGGGGCTAGATCAGAGGTGGTATTCAGCCGGTTCTGGAGAACCGGTAGTGGAAATTTTGAGTAGTTTCTGAGAACCGGTAAATACCACTTCTGGCTGGCCCCACTCCCAATCTATTCATTGCTTCCTGAGCAAGGATGAAATCTACTTACCTTCCTTACTGGTTCGGAAGTGCATGCACCATGCACGCTCACTTGCTTCGCCACAGGCATGCGCAAATCTGAGCATGCACAAAACCTGTGCATGCACAGAAGGTAAAAAACACATTTCTTCCTGGTTACAACCAGGAAGTAATGACACCCAGCCGGGTGGGCAGAGCTACTGTCCACCGTCACTACTGGATCATTGAACCACCAGCCAAGATTGCTACCGGATTGCCCGATCCGGTCCGATCCAAGAGCATTTCACCCCTGCACCTGAGTCCCAGCTGATTGGCTGGGTCTTCTTTTGTTGCCCTGCACAGGAGAACGGAGCAGGTTGGGTGGGTGAGGAGAGAATGAGGATTTTGCAGTATTAGATTTTAATGCATTTTAATGTGTTTATTGTGATTTGTATTTATAATTGTTTTTGTAAGCTGCCCTGAGTCCTCGGGGAGAATGGCAGCATATAAATCACATAAATAAATAAATAATTAATAAATCCTTCCTCTGGAGTGGGTTGAAATGGAGATCTTACAGTATCCTTCCCCCTGGGTTGGGGAAGGAATGGGAAGTTTGCAGTATCCTTCCCCTGCCATGCCTACCAAGCCACGCCCACCAAGCCACGTCCACAGAACTGGTGGAAAAAATTTTGAATTCCACCACTGGCTAGATTTATTTATTCATTTTATTTATTTATTTATATTTATATACCATCCTTCTCCCTGGGGACTCAGGGCAGTGTACAGCCAAGTAAAAACATAGAGTACAAACATTAAAATATGATATATGTAAATTTGGCCCCGTAATTAAAAAACAGTAACACACCAATTAAAACATTTCAAAGTGTTAAGCCAGCCCGGCTTGCTGAAAAAAGAGAGTTTTAAGGGCACGGTGGAAGGTACCGAGGTCTTGGATTCTCCTTATTTCTGGGGGCAGTTGGTTCCAGAGGGTAGGTGCCCCCACAGAGAAGGCCCTCCCCCTGGGAGTCACCAGCCTACATTGTTTGGCTGATGGCACCCCGAGGAGGCCCTCTCTATGGGATCACATATGGTCCGTCATTTTGAAGCAGGATGGAGGTGCTTTCCATTTTAAAATTACTTCTGGCTTCCAAGAGCTCTAAAGGGTTAAACTGGAGATGAGGCCAAAAATTATTTCGGAATTTTTAATCAAACTGACTCTCTGCTGCATAAAAGATTTCCCTGGTTCTTGATGCAAGCCGAAGTCACGATCTTGAGGATGTAATCATTGTACGTGTTTGTAATTTAGATCTTGAGGATAATCTCTGCCAGAATTTGCATTTGCACATTAAATCTTGGGAGGCCCAGAATCATTTGTGTCCTCGAGACACAGCCTACAGTAGCAATATTTCTTCTACACAGCCTCATGCAACCAACATCTACATGGTCTTTACTAGCCTTTCGTGCTTCGCAGGGAGCTGTCCAGCAACAGTTGACAAACTGCCTTATTAGCGAGACCAAAAAAAAGGGCTGTTCTCTCGCCAGATTGTTAAGCTAGAAGCAACTCCATGCAAGATATTGCAACAGCCGCCAGGCTGCAACATTTTAAAAACTGATGGATGAATCTATTCATTTTTATTTCCATCCTTTTTTCTCCATTCTTCTGTTGATCTGGTTAGAGTATCCGTTGGAGAATTTGTGATGTGTTTTTAAAAGAATAGAGTAGAGTAGAGTAGAGTAGAGTAGAGTAGAGTAGAGTAGAGTAGAGTAGAATAGAATAGAATAGAATAGAATAGAATAGAATAGAATAGAATAGAATAGAATAGAATAGAATAGAATAGAATAGAATAGAATAGAATAGATTGTTAATCTGTTAAATAGAATAGAATATAGAATAGAATAGAATAGAATAGAATAGAATAGAATAGAATAGAATAGAATAGAATAGAATAGAATAGAATAGAATTCTTTATTGGCCAAGTGTGATTGGACACACAAGGACACACAATATGTCTTGGTGCATATGCTCTCAGTGTACCTAAAATAAAAGATAAATGTGCTTATGTCTGCAAGCAATAGAGAGCATTTTATATCATATTTTTCCTAATAAATACAAGGAGAGCTTTTTTTAAAAAAACCTTAAATTATTTTCACATCTATTTTAAAACAGTTGAAGCACCCCACAAAATTTATTCCCGGTTTGAAAATATACAGGATCTGCAAAAATAACAAAATAAATTGTGGTTGCTGGTTCAAAAGTGCAAAATGCCTTTCGCTGGAGAAATATTTGATCTTCACGTATTCAGAACTGCTGCGTCCTTCTTTCTAGAATATCAAAAAATTCCTTTCCTTTATGTTGAACTTGGATTCATCTGTGTCAATGTTTCTCATCTTCAAAAGCTTTAAGAAACGTGGATTTCAATTCCCAGAATTCCCAGAATTCCCCAGCCAACCATGTTAAGCTGGGAAATTCTGGGAGTTGAAGTCCACACCTCTTAAAGCTGCTGAGTTTGAGAAACACTGATCTACAATATATTGTTCTCTGGTTTGCCATTACTTTCTTCTTCTTCTTCTTCGTTTCCAACATTACCACTGAATTATTAATCAAATCTGATCTTGCTTAGCTTTCTGTAATCAACCAAAGTCAGTTATGACATTGTCATATTGTAAATACTTGGATCCTGTGGCTTCCCAAAATACTGTTTTTGATTGGATAAAGACTGTGGAGTGTAGAAACAGGAAAGGGTTCCTTTAGAGAAGCTATGGCTGGCCCCAAAGTGGGGTGGGAATGGGGATTTTGCAGTATTCTTTTCCAGGAGTGGGATGGGAATGGAGATTTTGCAATATCCTTCCCCCCCCAGGAGTGGGGAGGGGGATTTTGCAGTATCCTTCCCCTGGAGTGGGATTGGAATGGAAATTTTGCAATATCCTTCCTCCAGAAGTGGGGAGGGAATGGGGATTTTGCAGTATCCTTCCCCTGCCACACCCACCAAGCCATGCCCACCAAGCCACATCACACCCATCAAACCATGCCCACAGAACTGGTATTTATTGGCCAAGCGTGCTGGTAGTAAAAAAAAAATGATTTTCACCACTGTTTTGTGGCACTCATTTACTGCCATTTCCTGGAAGAGATATGATTGCTTTCCAAAATTTGGTGGGTCCTCACATAAAATATAGGAGTCAACCTTCTTTCCCCCCCCCACAGAAAATCCAGAGGTGATCCTTTTGCAATCGGCCAGTTCTTCAGCCAAGCCTCTGCCCTACAACATGTTTCCCTGTCTGGAACCAAGCTTCCACCAGAGGCTTTAAGGTAAAGGAGAGGGGGAAACATTGAGCTGAGCCTTCCAAGGGGAGAGACAGAAAGATGAAATATGACCACGACATGGGACAAAATGCATTAAGGAATGTGTCAGCAAGAGAGTTGGCTACTGTAATTCATTGCTTGTTTCCTTTTTGGTTTTCCTCAGAGCTTTGCTTCTGGCTTTAGCCAACAACACCCGACTGAAGAATCTGCATCTGGACCTCAGTAGCTGTGAGGTAAGCAATGATTTAGAATAGAATAGAATAGAATAGAATAGAATAGAATAGAATAGAATAGAATAGAATAGAATAGAATAGAATAGAATAGAATAGAATAACAGAGTTGGAAGGGACCTTGGAGGTCTTCTAGTCCAACCCCCTGCTTAGGCAGGAAACCCTACACCACTTCAGACAAACGGTTATCCAACATCTTCTTAAAAATTTCCAGTGTTGGAGCATTCACAACTTCTGCAGGCAACTTGTTCCACTTATTAATTGTTCTAACTAATTTCCTAATTTCCTAGGAAGCACATCTGATTGATGGTACAAGAGCCAGTTACAGAAATTTGAGGCGAAGAATCTGGAAATACACAGGGAACACAGTATTACAGTTCTCCCTCTCCCCTTGAGATTCATCAAGGAGAATAAGGGGAAGTCGTTCTAAATGTCTATGGAGATTCTCAGTCCTCCAGGTCATGGCTGTCCCCAAAGGGACAACCCATTTTAAGAGACAATTGGAGTTTCTTTGGCTTTTCTTTAAAAAAACATTTCATTCTAAATGTATTTCCTGTCACTGAGAAGACTGGGGTTCCAAGATTCCATTATGCAGATATAATTTTGTGCAAAAATTGCATACCGATAGCCTTTCTGCATTTAAACCAAGCCAAACAGAATAGGCTTGTTTAGAAAGATTGTGTTTTAGTCAACTTTACTCATTAAAGCAACCGCATCTCTTTTTTTCAGGTTGGTCTGAAAAAAAAAGTGTGCCTGCTTTAATGAAAAATAATAAAAAGAAAAGCTATGTTTATGCAAGGTTTACAACGCTTCATTTGAATCAATTGGGGGAGGGGGAGCTACTTCTGCCATGAGAAAAAGAGACTAATTCAATTTGGAAGATCTGCTCCATGTTTCCCCCCAAATAAGACTGGGTCTTATATTAATTATTGCTCCAAAAAATGCGTTATGGCTTATTTTTCAGTTAGGTCTTATTTTGGGGGGAATACAGTACTAAATGCCTCCGTCTGCTGATGACCTTAACTGGGGTTTATTTTGGGGGTAGGGTTTATATTACGAACATCCTGAAAAATCATGCTAGGGCTTATTTTTTGGTTGGGTCTTATTTTTGGGGAAATAGGGTATTTTGTTCCTAGTCATAATAATTCTGTGCAACCTCCATGTTGGGAGATATCTGCCAATAGATATAAGCTGCTTTCAGTAGCTATGGAGAAGATATATTGATTCTAGAAGTTTCTGAAGATGAAATGGATCGTGGTTTTTCTGAATAGTTCAACGTTACTCCAACAAAACTATCTGACTCTCACTACTCTGATCTTCATTTCATAGCTGAGGTCGGCAGGAGCCCAAGTGATCCAGGATCTAATATCAGATGCCAGTTCAATCTGCGACTTGAATTTGTCAGACAACGGTACGTCTATTTGTTCTCTGCCAGCCTGTTGAGAAAAAGGGGAGGGTGATGTTTCCTATATTTTTCATCCTGACATTAACCCAAGCAGTTGTTCGCTGTATCTGGATAACAGTCAGTACAATAATCTCTCTGGCTTTCAATTAGGACAGTAGATTAAAAAAAAAATCTTTGTGGGATATCCAGAGGGCTCATTCAGTTTATGACCAAGTTTGAAGGCACAAACATCCCAAAGAGAAGGTTTGCTAAGTTTATAGCATCTAAGTACTGCTTTGTTTGCAAAACCAACCCCTTCCCTTTTTGTTCAACCTATGTCAGTGATTGCTTTTTGCTGTTGCGTGCCAAAAGTGCGGGGAGCACAGAGGGGTTGCATACATGCGTGCCCACACCCATAATTCAATGCGCCATGCCCATGCGCACATGACCTTCCGCACTCCTCCTGCTTTTGGCATGTGATGGCACGGTAGGCCCGTTTTTTGCCCTCCCCAGGCTCCATAGGCTTTCTAGGAGCCTGGGGAGGGTGAAAACAGCCTTCCCCACACACTCCCGGAGGCCCTCCTGAGGCTGGAAACGGTCCCTTTCCTGACTTCCGTTGGGCCCAGAAAGCCCAAAAATCAGCTGGCTGGCGTGTGCATACACACTGGAGCTGAGCTAGGGCAATGCTTGCGTGCCCACAGATCTGGCTCCCTGTGCCACTTGTGGCATGCGTGCCATAGGTTCGCCATCACAGGCCTATGTTATCTTGCTAAGCACTGTGTTTGGCGGAGGTCTTTGTCAATGGATTATCCGCCTCACCTTCCCTCTCAAGAGAGATTCCGCAGGAGTACAATCTGGAAATCCAGTTTCGGTATAGTGGTTAAGGTGCTGGATTAGAGACCAGGAGACTGTGTGATCTACTCCTCTCTTAGGCGAGGATCCAATTGGGTGACTCTGGACCAATCTGTGAGGTGGTTGAGAGAGAATTAGACTAGAATAACAAAATAATAGTTGGAAGCGACTTTGGTGTCTTGTAGTCCAAAACCCTATTCAAGAAGGAAACCTTATACCAATTCAGACAGATGGTTGTCCAATCTCTTCTTAAAAACCTCCTGGTTGGAGCACCCACAACTTCTGGAGGCAAGTTGTCCCACCGATTAATTGTTCTCACTATCAAGAAATTTCTCCTTAGTTCTAGGTTGCTTCTCTCCTTGATTAGTTTCCACCCATTGCTTTTTGTCCTGCCCTCAGGTGCTTTGGAGAATAACTTGACTCCCTCTTCTTTGGGGCAGCCCCTGAGATATTGGAAGACTGCTATCATGTCTCCCCTAGTCCTTCTCTTCATTAAACTAGACATACCCAGTTCCTGCAACCGTTCTTTGTATGTTTTAATCTCATCTGCTTACTTTCTGGGAATGGGAGGGGAAGGGTAATCTATTTATTTTTGAATGACCGTGTCCTTTGTTCCTATAATGTCTCTGGCTGGCTTCCAAAAAATTCAATAAAAACCTAATAGTAAAATCTCATTTTAAAAACCCACTCTAAAATACCAATAATAAGCCTTGCCATTTTGTGAACAGTCCTTCTCCCATGAAAGCCATTGGTGAGAACAAGTCCATTGCATGCCCTCAGCATTTCCAGGGTGTCCAATGGCTCAAAACATTTACCTCCTCCTGAATTAGACACCTGGGGTTCCTGTCTGAATGCCTCTTTTCTGCAGGCTTTGATTCTGACATGGTGACGCTGGTTTTGAGCCTGAACCGAAGCAAATCCATTAAGCATGTCGCATTAGGGAAGAACTTTAACATCCAATCTAGGTAAGCGTTCAGCTCTCTCTTGACATTAAAAAAAAAAAAAAGCAAGCCCAAAATAAGATAGCATTGCTCCGCTTTTGGTAAGAGTAGATCCATCTACAGGATAGGCATCATAATTAAAAATGGTCTGCTGATGATGAGCATTGGAACAAAGATCTGATGCTCAACTGAACATCTAGTCACATCGCAAAAAAAATCATCTCTATTGCACTCAATTGTCCAGGGTTTTAAAAGCTGGGGTGGGCTTCAAAAATGTTAGCAAGGGGTTCTCTGCCCGGTTGCAGGGTGGGCGTGGCCATGGTGGGCCTGGCCTTTTCAGCCTCCTGCACCATGGCGGGTGTGAGGCGTTTTTGCCCTCCCCAGGCTCCAGAGGCTTTTCTTGAGCCTCCAGGAGGGTGAAAACAGCCTTCCTAGGCTCCAGAGGCCCTCTGAAGGCCGGAAACGAGCCTGTTTCCAGACTTCCCGAACTTCCAGTAGGCCCGTTTTTCGCCATCCCTGAGGCTCCGCATTTGCCCTGCACTTACCTGCATCCAAAACGGGCTGCGTGGGAACTCCTGGGAGGGGCGGGATGGGTGGGACCAGACAGGAGTGGGATTTGGGGGTTCTCCGCACTGCACGGAATCTTAGTTAGAGGTTCTCCTGAACCCCAGTGAACAGAGGTGAAATGCTCCTGGTTCTGATCGGATCGGGCAATCCAGTAGCAATCATGGTGAGTGGTTCGGAGAACCGATAGCAATGGTGGAGCAAAGCTCCGCCCACCCATCCGGGTGTTTTTACCCCCTGCACATGCACAGAAGGTTTTGCGTATGTGCAGAAGGTCTGTATGCGCATGTGACCCCTGTCTAAAAGTGTAAGTTTTAAAGGCAGAAAGGTTACAGCACTTGGAAGATTAGAACAATTTCAGTTCCTCAAGTCCAGGCAGAAGATGTTTTATAGCACTCTTCTCCGTGAGATCAATCTACTGAGGCAATTGGAGACCTCTTACAGGAGATTTAATTATATGAATTAAAACTCAAGAGTTGCCAAATTCTTTTTTTTTTTTTTATTCCCCTAGAGAGACTCTAGTTGACACCTTGCACCGGATTGTTCAACTCACTCAGGATGAAGATTGTGTAAGTGAGACTTAAAAAAAAAGAAAGCTTCATTGTTTATAGTACCTCATCATCTCTGGGGCAAACTTATCAGCATCCCTATTTTTATAAATTTGAAGTTCTTACAAAGGTTCATGTCTATGTGATAGCGGGCTGATAATTAAAATACAATCTGCTTTCAAAGTTTGAGTCACAGACCAGATCAATGTGCTAGACCAGGGGTGTCAAACTGGCATTGTCACGGAGGCGTCACGTGACATATCGTGACTTTTCCCCTTTCGCTAAACGGGGCATGGGCATGGCCAGTGCGTGATGCATCCAGCCCGCAGCCCTCGAGTTTGACAGTCTGATGGTAGACTAAGCTAAAATGAGATTGGGTAATGTACCGTATGTCAAGTTTCGATGTCGTCTGATATAAATTGCATTTTAAACAAAAAGCCTTTGATAAAATCTCTCATTTATTAAGCACAACAATCGATACACGACTCCATTGCAGCCAACATTGACTTCCTGACCCAAAACCCTCCCTTTCCTTTCCCCACTCCTCTGCACTCATTGGCCATCTTCCAATCACTCTGCCCCTAATCTACTGCTCCAGCTCAAAGGAATTTCCCCCCTCTTATAAAATAAAGTAGAGCTAGTTCTTCTGGATGTGTTTCTATTCTGGACTATCTTGCCAGGCTGATAGTGTGTTAGGTAAACTTGATTGTCCCCTTCAAGCTGTTTATGAACAGCACATGCCATATGAGCTATGTTTTAACCTAGTTTAGTCAGTTGCATGACCTCAGCCACTGAGTCAGTGGAAGAGACCCAAACCTAACTCTAAGGAATAGTATTCTTTCTTTCTTTCTTTGTTTAAATATAATAAGTTATGAAAACACGACTGTTGCTTTTGAGTTCGCCCTTGACAAGGCTTAGTACGTTGTGTGTGAACCAGCCCACCTATTCCTTGCCCTTTCTGATATGACCAAGATGGATGTTAGCACTTAGAAGGTTTCTCCTTTGTTTTTCCCTGATTTTATTTCAGTCACTTGAATCTGTATCAGTGGCTGAATCACGCCTGAAGCTGAGAACCAGCATTCTCCTGGATGGTTTAGGAAGCAACAGCCATCTTGTGGCCTTGGATATCAGTGGCAATGCCATGGGAGACTTGGGTGCTAAAATACTGGCCAAAGCTTTGTCGGTGAATAAAACTCTGAGGTATGTTGAATTTCCTCTCTATCAATTGATGAAAGAGTAAGAAGACAGAATTTGTTAGAATATTTTTTTGTTTGCCAAGGAGATAGTCAAGCTTTCTCTCTGATATGTCAAAGTAGAATGGGGGGGGGGGGGACAAGTTTATGTCCTCAAAAGGTGACTATGTTGTGGCCCACTGGTGGCCAGCGAGGAGGTTGGGGAGGAACGTGGGCCAATCCTGGGGGCTGGGGAAAAGTCGGAGGAGGGCTCTGAGTCAGCGACAGAGAGGGGGTTAGACAGTAGCGAGGCAGAGGAATAGCTGGAGCCCATTCCCAGTGTGCGCATGTGAAGAGCTGCCAGAAGACCAAGAACAACTCAGAAAGCAGGGTTGACTCGGGAGTAAAGCCACACATTGGAGGGGATTGGCCCCTCCCATAGGAAACAAAAGAGGAGCAAACAGGGAATGGGTTTTTGCAAGAAACAATTCATTCATTCCGTGACTCTAAGAGACTCTGTGCCAAGTTTTGCCTTACACTATGTTGGAAACAAGTTATGTGGCAGCTTGCCAAACGAGATAAGGCGTGTTGAGAAATCCTTTGAAAAACTGTTTGGATAAACCTTGCTGACTGTGAATGAAAGTCATTCACAGTCATGTAAATAAAAGAGGTTTTGCCAGGACCAATTCCTGCCTCCTGCTTGTTAAGGGAGCCTGGATCAGAACAGACTGAACAGACTGAGTTCAGAAGCCTGAATAGGTCTTAGGACTGTGATGCCGAACCTATGGCAAGCATGCCAGTGGTGGCACATGGACCGTCACTCCAGGACAGATCTCCATGGCGTTTCTTTCGTGAGCTTCTGTTTCCCTGCAAACCATGAAACAGAAGCTCACAAAAGAAAAAGATTTTACCTCTTGCCGCACTGCCGGTGTTGGGATGCCCCGCCTCCCACCGGCCAGCTGGTCTTCACATCTCTGCTGCACATGTGCGCATGTCCACGTTCGTGCATGTCCATGCATGCACATGTCCATGCATGTATGTGTTGACGTGCACCTTTCAGTTTGGGCGTGTGCAGTTTGGGCACTCGGTGTCTAAAAGATTCGCCATCACTGGCATAGTAACATGGATGGAACGCCAACAGAAAACCTTAAGGCTATTGTAGAGGGCCACGAAGCTCATCTTGAGAGAAATACTCAGAAGTTGTTTCAGAAACAACAAGGGCAAGAAACATTCCTTAAGCCTTGGGGAAGGAGAGAGTGTAAGGAGGAGGTGAGCTTCTTCTTGACTTCTTGGAGTATATGAGGCAGGGGAGGAAAAACACAACCCAACTTGCAAGATTCTGTTACTATGGCCTAGCTCAAAAAAGCCTAATTCTAGTCTGCATGTGGGGTTGGTTTCTTGGTCTGAACAACCTACAAAGGTTGACATCCATCTACCCCGGATTCAAATGTTGAAAAAGCATCTTAGAAGAAAGTAGCAAAGTATTTTCAGGAGGAGTGGAACAGATATGTATAATGAGGGAAAACTTAGAAGATGCACCCAATTGCTTGATGTCTGCACCAAGTCTATTTTTTTTATTAGACCTTTATCTGTTCATAGGACTCTAATGTGGGATAGAAACAACATAACCTTATACGGATTTCTTGATGTGATTTCAGCTTTGGAAAGGTGAGTATCTTTATCTTTTTTATAGTGGTAGCCAAGAGCTAAAAAAAATAATAATAATACAGAAAATAAGAAACATTTAGCAACTTCAAGTTATCCCTAACTTTTTTCTTACTAGCATCTGAGATAATAACCACAATGTCAGCATAAACTGAGAGGCTGGGTCAAATGGCATCTTTCGCAGGGTGTAATTTTTATGCGTTGGAATTGTTTTTAAACTTGGGTTTTGATGATGCTTAATTTGTTCACGAGTCCCTTAGCAGGATGCAAAGCCTGTAACTGAAACCCATAAAAGTGCTTCAGGCTACACAAGGCAATTAAATAAGTTAAAATTAAATATTTTTATGGGTTATGAGAAAAGGTTGGACTCAGCGGTGGGCTTCAAAAATTTTAGCAAGGGGTTCTCTGCCCGGTTGCTGGGTGGACGTGGCCATGGTGGGTGTGGCCTAGTTGGCCTCCTAGTCAGCTCCCTCAAGCCTCCGGGAGGGTGAAAATGGCCTCCCCAGGCTCCAGGGGCCCTCTGGAGGCCGGAAACGGGCCCATTTCTGGCCTTCCCAAACTTCCGGTAGGCCCGTTTTTCACCCACCCAGAGTTTCCACGCACACCCTAAACCTGCATCCAACCTGCATGCCATGTGGGGACTCCTGAGGGAGGGGGGGCTGCCAGGAGTGGGATTTGGGGGTTCTCCGAACTGCACAGAAACTTAGCTAGAGGTTCTCCCGAACCCCCAGCAGCGAACCCCTGGTTGGACTCATAAATTCATTCCCATGTCCGAACTTTGAAATCAGGTCATAAGTATCTTTTGGCAGCCTGTCGTAACTTTGAACGGTCCCTAAGCAACCAGTCATTAAGCGAGGACTACCTGTAAATCCTAACCCATTTGTTTTTGCACAGCATGCTAAAGCACAATAAAGATTGAAGGAGCTCGCATTTAGCACAGAATACATCTTCTATCTGGCTTACTTTATAAATGTGTGAATTCACCCATAGCATGTTGAAGGAGGATAACTGGGATCACACAGCAAGTTACTATCACCATAATTTGGTTCAAGAGTCGTCAGAGCCCAACCACTATTGGAGCTATATGAGTTTACAGGCAGTTCTCAACTTACAACAGTCCATTTTGTGACCATTCAAAGTTACAACGGCACCGGGGAGAAAAAAGTGATTTATGACCGTTTTTCACACTTACGACTGTTGCAGCATCCCCATGGTCATATGATCAAAACTCTGACGCTTTTGGCAACTGCCTCATATTTATGACGGTAGTAGTGTCCCGGTGTTACATGATCCTGTTTTGCGACTTTCTTACAAGCAAATATCAAATGGGGAAGCCAATTCATTGAACAACCGTGTTACTAACTTAATTACGGCATGATTCACTTGACAACTGTGGGAAGAAAGATCGGAAAAGGGAGCAAATGTTTCACTCGGCAACAGAAATGTTGGGCTCAATTGCAGTCGTAAGTTGAGGACCACCTGTATAGTTTTGTGTCTGGTGCAAATCCAGCCCATTGCAACTTAAAACCCACCATAATGAAGCACCTGGGTTGATGCATTCAGCAGCTACTTCATGTTCCTGCTAAAGAAATCTGAACGCTAGAAAGCTCAGGCTACATTAAACGTGTTAGTCTTTGAGGTATCACAAGACTCGGCTTGTTTTGCTGAATTAACATTAGCAAACTCCCCAAGGTAAGTGCTGACTTTCATATTTTCTGCCTTAATGCATCTTTCTGCAGTTGGAACTAGAAAACAATCCTGAATTAACTGGCATCAAAACACCAAACATGTGTCACATGTAGCCCAGTGGTGGATTGCTCCCGGTTCGGGACGGTTCGGCCGAGCCGGTAGGGATGTAACCGAACCAGTTCTCTTTGATTGGGAGCTGGATCCTCCTGCCCACCCCCACGTTAAACTTACCTTTATTTCTCATTTTTTAGCCCAGCTGATAGGCGTGGCAGAGTGGATTGCCGCACCTCAGCTGGACAGAAACCTAATGTGCTTGCGTGGAGCAAAGCACATGCGCGAAGAGAACCAGTGGTAACTCCAGTTGGAACCCACCACTGACGTAGCCCTTTCTTCCTATACATTCCTTAAATAGCCCAAAAACAGAATTCCCTATTGGATGGATGGATGGATGGATGGATGGATTTATACAGGTAGTCCTCGAATTACAACAGTTCATTTAGTGACTGTATGAAGTTACAACTGCACTGAAAAAAGTGACATGATCCATTTTTTAATGCTTACAACCGTTGCGATATTTTCATGGCCACGTGATCAAAATTCAGATGCTTGGCAACTGACTCGTATCTATGACGGTTTCAGTGTCCCTGGGTCATGTGATCCCATTTTGCGACCCTCTGGCAAGCAAAGTGAACATGGAAGCCTGAGTCACTTAACAACAGTCACAATAACAGAGTTGGAAGGGACCCTGGAGGTCATCTAGTCCAACCCCCTGCTCACAAACTGCAGGGATTCACTTAACAGCTGAGGCAAGACAGGTTGCAAAATGGGGCAAAGCTCACTTAACAAATGTCTCACTTAGTAACTGAAATTTTGGGCTCAATTGTGGTCGTTAAGTCGAGATGAAATACGGTGTTAATAACCAATAAAAATGTGATGGGGATTTTGAGAAATATATTCCATAAATGGAGAAACAAATGGGGGTTGCTCGGATACCATTTTGGAAAATATTGAATTGAAAAACACAACAATGGAGAGAGAATGGAAAGAGGAGTAGAGGGATAGAAAGGAGGGGAGAAGTGAGGAAGGAGAGAGAGGAATAGAAGAAAGGGAAAAGGAGAGGAAGAAAGGGAGAGGGAACAAGAGTAGGAGAGAAGGTTAGAAAGGGAGGAAGAAAGGAGTGGGGGAAAGGAAGGGGAAGGAGAGGAGGGGAAGGAGAGGAGGAAAGAAGAAAGTAGAAAAGGACAGAAGAAAGGAGGGAAGGGAAAGAGAGGAGAAAGAGAAGAAGGATTGTTGTAAAATAAGGGAGATGGAATGGTAGAAGGGCAACCCCAAGTATACTCAAACTTATTAGGATGAAGAATGAACTAATATGAAAGTTAAAAGAGAATATATATAATTAACAATGTATAAGATAAGATAATTAATTGAAATAAAGTTAAGAAATTAGGATTTGAAGGGCGGATGGTGATACTGTTTATCTAATAAGTATGGAAAGTCTTAAGACAAGGTAAAAAAGCCGGGAAAAAGAATATTTTGGCAGAAATTGAAATATGTAAATTGTATTCGGATGTGACAAGTTGTATAAGATACGATTCGGTCAATACCCTGTTCATAAAATATGTATGTGAAAGAAAAAAATCAATAAAACGTGTTTTAAAAAAAGAAAGAAAAGAAATTTTGGGCTCGGTTTTGACCATAAGTTTAGGTATTCCACCTTTTTTTCCATCTGAGTGCACAAGTTGGCTAGAACTAACCAAACTGTTGAAGTGTACAATTCAGAAACTTGAATAAAAGGCAATGTATTTAAGCATACTTCTCAATAGAATTGCTTTGCCCCTTCCGGGTACCCCAGTGGTGGGGGCCAACCACACCATTGCCCTGGACAATGTCCTGAAGAGGTCATTGTAATTTGGGTCATCTAATGAGCATGGTGCCTGTTTTCCAGGAATTTCATCCTCACGAAAATGCCTTTACCCATGAACGACATTGCTGTGGCTTACCGGAGTCATCCAGAGAAAATGGAGGAAATTGTGCACCAGGTACAAAAGGGGAAGAGATGTTGAAAGAAAAAGGGGTAATCATTTAACCCAAAAGGGAGCAACCTTCTTCAGCTTGGGAGCCTCTTTTGAATGCTCAGGTTCCACCAAAGGATTTATGTGTGGTATTTATGTAATTGTGCATGTTCCAAGATGGTGGGCATATGATACTTATTTTTTGGCTGCATTTTTAGGTAGAAGGGAAAGGGCATATCTATTCCTTCTGTATGTCATGTGCCTGTTTGTGTGTCTACAGATACAGACTTACCTTGCAAGAAATCAGATTCAAGCAAACCTGCTCAAAGAGAAAAGCCAGCTCCAGCTCAACAGTCAAGCCAGCTCTTCTGAACAGGTGGGAATACCTGGAACCCTCCTACCTGTATTGCTTTGCATCTAGCTTGCCCACATGTTCTAAGGCAGTGTTTCTCAACCTTGGTAGCTTGAAGATGGGTGGACTTTAACTCCCAGCTGGCTGGGGGATTCTGGGAGTTGAAGTCCACCTATCTTCAAGCTTCCAAGGTTGAGAAACACTGCTCTAAGAGGACGCGGTGGCTCAGTGGCTAAGGCACTGAGCTTGTTGATCAGAAGGTTGGCAGTTCAGCGGTTCGAATCCCTTGTTCTGCGTAACATGGTGAGCTCCCGTGACTTGTCCCAGCTTCTGCCAACCTAGCAGTTCAAAAGCACTTAAAAAATGCAAGTAGAAAAATAAGGACCACCTTTGGTGGGAAGGTAACAGCGCTCCGTGCGCCTTCGACGTTTAGTCATGCCGGCCTCATGACCCCGGAGATGTCTTTGGACAGCGCTGGCTCTCTTCGACTTAGAAACAGAGTGGAGCACTGCCCCCTAGAGCCAGAAACAACTAGCACATATGCGCGGAGGAACTTTTACCTTTACCTGCCCACATCTTCTAAGCAAAGGCAAAAGATATCGCTTAAAGTCACTTCATCAAAATGTTGACTGGGAATATTGAGAGATGATGTATATAGGGACATAAAACAAATGAAGAATAGCTGCAGGATTTGGCTATGGCTAGCCTAGAGAAAAGGAGGACTAGGGGGGACATGATAGCAGTATTCCAGTATCTGAGAGGCTACCACAAAGAAGAGGGGGGTTGAATTATTTTCCAAAGCATCCAGAAAGCAGGACTAAAAACAATGGATGGAAACTAATCAAGGAGAGAAGCAACCTAGAAGTAAGGAGTTACCACTCACTAACAGTGAGGGCAATTAAGCAGTGGAACAGAAGTTGCCTTCAGAAGTTGTGGATGCTTCATCACTGGAGGCTTTTAAGAAGAGACTGGACAGCCATTTGTCTGAAATGGTATAGGGCAGTGATGGCTAATCTTTTTGCCATCGCGTGCCAAAAGCGGGGGTAGCATGGGGGGTCGCGAGTGCGGGTGCCCACATCCATAATTCAATGCGGCCCGCCCTCCCACGCATGCACACGTGACCCCCCTCCACACACACTTCCCCCTGCTTTTGGCATGCGATGGCATGGTGGGCCCAGTAGGCCCATTTTTCCCTTTCCCCAGGCTCTAGAGGCTTTCTAGGAGCCTGGGGAGGGCAAAAACAGCCTTCCCCATCCCCCCAGAGGCCTTCCGGAGGTCAAAAACATCCAGTTTCCTGACTTCCGGTGAGACCGGAAGGCCTGAAAATCAGTTGGCTGATGTGCGCATGCACACTGGAGCTGAGCTAGGGCAACACCTGCGTGCCCAACAATATGGCTCCGCGTGCCACCTGTGGCACCTATGCCATAGATTCGCCATCATGGGTATAGAGTCTTCTGCTCAAGCAGGAGTTTGGATTAGAAGACCTCCAAGGTCCCTTCCAGCTCTGTTCTGAAATTCAGCCCCTCTACAAGATGCTGCTTGGAGAAGGCAGATCCAGAGATGATGAGCTGTTCCCAGGAGGTCCATGAAGGCCGCCAGAAATAAGAACAAAATTGTAGAACAAGTCAACTGCTTCCCAGTTGTTCTCTTCCAGGACTTAGCACTAAGGTTATTTTTATGATCCAGAGCAGATGGGGATCCCAAAGTTCAAGAACATATCCGAGTCCACGTTTGAGGGCAGTCTCCTCAATGAAATATGTCCCCTTAATCTCAGCCTTGCAAGCCTCCACAGTGGCAGCCCTCCAATTCAAACTGGGATGCTGCTGGTACAAATTAAATGTTATAATCGGCAACAAGGAGGAAGGTGCTATTTATATTTTGCCAAATGCTAGTCTGTTCTGGAATCGGAAATGTGACGATGCCTCTTGGGAAATGTCTCCCCTGTATCGCATTCAAGATGGAAAATAATCAATGCTTCGCTGGGAAGTGAATTTGCCCCAAAATACCAGATTCTGATGCTGACCCTGGCTGGCCTATATAGCCACCAAATCAATCGATAGGCATGCCTGCCTCACTATGAATTGAATCCAATAGGCCCCATTACAGTATACATTGGCAGAATTCCATCTGAATTCTGACTAGTGTTTGTAATTGAAAGGCTAAAGGTACGGAAAGTGATGGAAAGTTTGAAAACCACATTCCCACATTCCATCCATTTTCTCTTTAAGTTGGGACTATAGAAGTCTGGCAATTCAGCTTCACTCACATTGGCTGAGAACTTCTAGAATTCTATAAGTTTACAAGTCCCACATTAGTGGTAAACAATCATCAAAGGACCTCCTCTTTTTGTTTTAAAAAACTATTAAACAATATTTTTCCCCATGCTTACTGAGAGCAGCCTTTGGTTAGAATAGAGTAGAGTAGAGTAGAGTAGAGTAGAGTAGAGTAGAGTAGAGTAGAGTAGAGTAGAGTAGAGTAGAGTAGAGTAGAGTAGCGTAGCGTAGCATAGCATAGCATAGCATAGCATAGCATAGCATAGAACACAACACAACACAACACAACACAACACAACACAACACAACACAGACCAAGTGTGATTGGACACACAAGGAATTTGTCTTCGGTGCATATGCTCTCAGTGTACATAAAAAGACAAGATACATTCATTAAGAATCATAAGGTACAACATTTAATGATAGTCATAGGGTACAAATAAGCAATCAAATCATACTAGGAAACAATATAAATCATAAGGATACAGCAACAAGTTATAGTCATTCAGTCATAAGTGGCAGGAGATGGGTGATAGGAACAATGAGAAGATTAATTATAATAGTAATGCAGACAGTGAATAGTGTGACACTGTTGAGGGAATTATTTGTTTAGCAGAGTGATGGCGTTCGGGGAAAAAGCTGTCCTTGTGTCTAGTTGTCTTGATGTGCAGTGCTTTATAGCATCTTTTGAGGGTAGGAGTTGAAACAATGTATGCCCAGGATGCAAGGGGTCTGTAAATATTTTCCCAGCCCTCTTTTTGACTTGTGCAGTATACAGGTCCTCCATGGAAGGCAGGTTGGTAGCCATTGTTTTTTCTGCAGTTCTAATTATCCTCTGAAATCTGTGTCTGTCTTGTTGGGTTGCAGAGCCAAACCAGACAGTTATAGAGATGCAGATGACAGAATAATTCCTCTGTAGAACTCAATCAGCAGCTCCTTGGGCAGTTTGAGCTTCCTGAGTTGGCGCAGAAAGAACATTCTTTGTTGTGCTTTTTTTTTTTTTTGACGTTTTTGAAGTTCTGGAAGCTGAAATCTAGTACACCTGGTGGAATCAGTGTAGAAGAGGCTACAATGCCTTGATAGAAGAGAAAATTTATAGCTCCGTGTTGAACTGTGCGGTCCTTGGTGCTCTCTGAGCCTGGTGGTTTTCTCGCAGACATTTCTTTATCAAACTAGGTAACATCATCAGTATCTTGAACCATAAAACTTGAATTTTATGTGGGACAATCGATTTTATGGGCAAAGGAATAAAAGTACAACATCATATAGATTTTTTACTAGACATGTCCTGTGCATGTCTGTGCTACTCCAATAGAAGGCTACAAATCCTATTCCAGCAAAAGTACTCCAGGTAAAGTACTTAAAAATGTTTTTCAGGGATCGGACATTTTCGGTTTCTCTTTCCCTTTCTAGTGTCGATCTATTGTTGAGACATTGTCTTGGAACATCTAACGATCTTGCTTTTGTTGTTAGGCGGTGAAAGATGTTTGCCAGACTGTGCAGAAGTACATCGGGCTGCTGAGCTGTGTTCAGGACGTGGAAGTTAAGGCTGATCTGCTTTGGGCTGAGGAAGCCATCAAGGATGCAACCCTCTTCATGGATGTGGGTTATTTTCCCCTTCATTATGTTCATAGAATAGAATAGAGTAGAGTAGAGTAGAGTAGAGTAGAGTAGAGTAGAGTAGAGTAGAGTAGAGTAGAGTAGAACAGAACAACGGAATGAAGAATAGAGTAGAGTAGAGTAGAGTAGAGTAGAGTAGAGTAGAGTAGAGTAGAGTAGAACAGAACAGAACAGAACAGAACAGTGGAATGAAAAGTAGAATAGAGTAGAGTAGAACAGAACAGAACAGAACAGAACAATGGAATGAAGAGCAGAGTAGAACAGAACAGAACAACAGAATGAAGAATAGAATAGAGTAGAACAGAACAGAACAATGGAATGAAAAGTAGAGTAGAGTAGAACAGAACAGAACAACAGAATGAAGAATAGAGTAAAGTAGAACAGAGCAGAACAGAACAATGGAATGAAGAGTAGAGTAGAGTAGAACAGAACAGAACAAAACAACGGAATGAAGAGTAGAGTAGAGTAGAGTAGAGTAGAGTAGAGTAGAGTAGAGAGTAGAACAGAATAGAATAGAATAGAATAGAATAGAATAGAATAGAATAGAATAGAATAGAATAGAATAGAATAGAATAGAATAGAATAGAATAGAATAGAATAGAATAGAATAGAAAGGGACCTTGGAGGTCTAGTCCAACTCCCTGCTCAGGCAGGAAACCCTATACCATTTCAGAGAAATGGCTGTCAATCTCTTCTTAAAAACATCCGATGTGGGAGCACTCCCAACTTCTGGAGGCAGGTTGTTCCACTGATTATCAAGGAGATTCATTGTCCAGCCTGATTTTGCCATCACACTAAATAAAAGTGGTTTTCAGACTTAAGTTCAGAATGAGTTGGTTATGTGAATCCAGCCATTGTGACTTGTAGATCAGGAATTGTGGTTTACTTGATGCTGAGCATCCAAACAATTGCATTCAGCCAACAGTGATAAAGATAAACCACACTTAGAGTTTTGGGGGAACCTATTCTCAGTTTTATTGTAATGATCATGCCAAGTGCCCCTGTACTATAACCATAAGGATGCCGCTCCTGACATGACATTCTCCTATAAATGGTATCTCAATTTGTAATTCATATCATTTGTGCAATGATGTCATAACGCATCTAACCTCACTTTCTCATCCCACTGATGGAGGACAGTGTGTAGCAGAAGAGTTAAGGTTATGCTGGAATCTTCTTATACATGAATAACTGTCCTTGAGATAGGCCTTAAAATGTTGGCTTTAAGTGCTGCCTGTTTGTTTAATTCCAGTGTTTTATTTTAAAAAAATAAGAAGAACATTTGGTCCAGTAAATATGTTACTCCAAATTTATTGATGAACAGCAATTCCTAGAATTGATATCTAACAAAATGAAATTCAATGGTGAAAAAAGTAAGGTTCTACATTTACCTAAGAAAAACAAAATGCACAGGTACAGCATATGTGGTACCTTGCTCAATAGTAGTAACCTTGAGAGGGATCTTGGAATCCTAGTGGACAACCATTTAAATATGAGCTGGCAGTGTGCAGCAGCTGCCAAAAAAGCCAACACAGTTCTAGGCTGCATAAACAGAGGGATAGATTCAAGATCACGTGAAATGTTAAAACTACTTTATAATGCCTTGGTAAGGCCACACTTGGAATACTGCATCCAGTTTTGGTCACCACAATGTAAAAAAGATGTTAAGACTCTAGAAAGAGTGCAGAGAAGAGCAACAAAGATGATTAGTGGACTGAAGGCTAAAAATATGAAGAACGGTTGCAGGAACTGGGTATGTCTAGTTTAATGAAAAGAAGGACCAGGGGAGACATGATAGCAGTCTTCCAATATCTCAGGGATTGCCACAAAGAAGAGGGAGTCAAGCTATTCTCCAAAGCATCTGAGGGTAGGACAAGAAGCAATGGGTGGAAACTAATCAAGGAGAGAAGCCACTTAGAATTAAGGAGAAATTTCCTGACAATTAGAACAATTAATTAATCAGTGGAACAACTTGCCTGCAGAAGTTGTGAATGCTCCAGGACTGGAAGTTTTTAACAAGAGGTTGGATAACCATTTGTTGGATATGGTGTAGGGTTTCCTGCCTAAGCAGGGGGTTGGACTAGAAGACCTCCAAGTCCCTTCCAACTCTTGTTATTCTATTCTATTCTATTCTATTCTATTCTATTCTATTCTATTCTATTCTATTCTATTCTATTCTATTCTATTCTATTCTATTCTATTCTATTCTAATTCCTGCCCATCAGCCTGCTGACGGTAGGAGTTGTAGATCTGAACTGGAGAGTGGAAAGGTCCTCACCCTTGCTGTCCTCCTTCAGATGTTGTTGAAGTCCACCTTCTTTCATTGTTGATCACAAAGACCATGCTGGCTACTTGGGAAAACTCTACCCATCTCTTTTCCAACAGATTTTGCCCATTTTGTACGAAGCGGGAAGGGCTTCCTACCAGAACTGCAAGCTCCAGCACAAATTGGAAAAACTAATTGAGGAAGTTTCTCAGACTTACAGCAAGGAGATTCAGGTGAAACTGGGCTTTGGTGTTATTGCATTGAGCTGTTGATCTCAAACGTCTTTTTCTCCTTGACCTTTTGGGAAACTCCTATAGCTGCAGAGAGCCTATATTGAACTATAGAGACTATAGTTCTATATTGAACTATAGAGATGGACTTTCTGCTTTAGAAGAAGACAACTTCCTTTCTATGTTCTTCATCTTAACATTTGTACTGCAAAAGCCTAGCATTTGGTGTTGGCCTGGAACTTAGTGTCCTGGTAACCTTGCTTTAATTGCTTTTTTAAAATGAACAATATCTACTCCATATGATAGAACAATATGTCCAAGAACATGTCGCTTAGCTTTTGCCATTCTGATGCCATCTGGCTATGTGGAAATGGAAATGCCAAAACTGTCCACTCGGTCAGTTGCAGTATCCTTCCTCTGCCATGCCCACCAAGCCACGCCCACAGAACCGGTAGTAAAAAAATTTGGATTTCACCACTGTGCTGGAAGCTACTAATGAGTAAGGATTGAATCAATTTACCCCAATTCCCAGAAGTGATACTCACTGAGCTTTCCTTACAGGCGGTTGTGCAATCCCAGCTGGATGCTACGCAGAGTTTGCACCCTCAAATCTTGCAGAGAACAGATTTCTTGAAGCAATTATTCTGCGATGCATCGGAGACAATCTTCCTGGACCAGTTGCTGACTGAGGTGTATGACAAAGTCATGTAAGTAGCAGGCTTAATCCACCCGCTTCAAGCCTCATCAGAAGGGTGGAAAGTAGCCGCATGTGTACTTATATATGCATATTCATATATACGATGGAGGCCATGCTGCTCTTTCACAAGCGACTAACCACTATCAAACCTTTGCACAACCCCTCTGGCTTTGGTACAAGCTTTCACTGGTTTCTCTTCTCTCTGGTCTCTCTAGTCACTCTGACCTTCTCTCTGGACTGGACCCTTAATCTGTCAGAGTGTTTACACCGTGACTACTATTTTGAGACAACCCAGGAGCAAAATACAAAACACAGAAGTTTTGTCATTACAAACAGTGGTTTATATACAAGACTTCTATATTTTGACATACATGTGGTAGGCACATACCAGGCAAGCAATCAATCTTCAACTCTACCAGAGAGCTACTATGCAGATAGAACACCACGAGGAGAGAGAGACCCCTTCTCATGGCCTTCCTTATATAGACAGTTTCTTAAAGAGGCAATAACCCTGCTGACTCATCCTCAGTCTTAAAGCGGCTGGTCAGCTTTAAATCTTCATTTCCCTGACAACATTTTTGAGGGTTTTGCCTATAAACTGTTTTCTCCTTTGGATTTCAGCATGCCTGGTGGCCCAATGGGATTGGGTTGAAGGAGCAAGGGTCCTTACCTTCTCTTACTATCTACCCCACACCTATATGGGTACTTGCTCAAGGAGTCTTGAGCAATCCTCTCTCTTGGCCTACTCAGCTTCCGTATTTCATTCTTCCTGGCCCACCAAGACTTCTTGTGCTTGATAGGAAGATCCAACTATCAATTACGGAGGCCATGACCGGTATTATCACTGAGAAGACTTTGGAAGAGTTAATCACCATTCGAGACAGGCTGGTGAGTAGATTGGCCAACTTGCAAAGACATTAATGGTCCCGTAGGAGTTTTGTGTACAGGTAGTCCTTAACGTACGACCGCAATTGAGGCCAAAAATTTATGTTGCTCAGTGAGACATTTTGTGACCCTTTTTTTCCTACAGCTGTTCAGTCAATGCTTGCAACTGTTAAATTGGTAACACCGTTGTTAAATGAATCTGGCTTCCCCATTGACTTTGCTTGTCAGAAAAGGGGATCACATGACCCTGGGACACTGCAACCGTCATAAATACGAGTCAGTTGCCAAGCATCCAAATTTTGATCACATGACCATAGGGATGCTGCAACGGTCATAAGTTTAAAAATGGTCATAAGTCACTTTTTTCAATGGTTTTCTAATTTGGTCACTAAATGAACCGTTGTAAGTTGTACTAATGTTTCCTTCTGCCATTCCACTCTGTCAGTAGGTTTGATTCCCACACTAAGCTAGGAAGAACAATATTTTGCTTCTGAGCAAACTATTTATATAAATTTAATAAAATAAAATAAAATAAAATAAAATAAAATAAAATAAATATTTGTAAGATCGTACTGTATTTCTTTTGTATACTGTAACCCCAAATTTCCACCCTATGTGATCAAGGCTGCTGACAATATAAGAGTCCTTGGGCAATATTATGCCAAGAAGAAGTAATTTATGCACTCTTAAATTCAGTTCTTGCAAAAGGAAAGTCTGTTTTATAACTCCTTCTTGGGATGAAACATTTCTTTTGATAACATATTTTATCTTGTTTTGACACAATTGGCCTAGGTTGTGGATTGGTTTGGTTTGGTTTCTAAGACTTTGTCACTTGTTCCTAATCTGAAAAGGACCAATGGGATGTTTTCCATTGAGGTTTAGTCAGAATTTCTTCTGAATTAAAAAAAAAAAAAGTAGAAGGGGATACTTTTCTATGAATAAGTAGAAATGTTTGGCAGAGCTCAAAACAGAAATGGACAAAGCAAAAGCAACGTCAGCCATTCCAAAGTAAAATGATGTGCCATGTCATTGAAAAACAACAGATATAAAATCTGACTTGATGAAGTATTCTAACCACTGCTTTGAACAATGGCTCGCTTCAGCCCCAGCTGAATTCTTCCAAGTGATTGAGATTCTTGTTGAAATATAATTTCCACCAGCCGCAGCCAGCATGGTCAATATTTGGGATGCTGGGAGCTTGAACAAAGCAACTGCTGGAAAACTTCAACAGGTGGCAGCATCAAGCTAACCTTGATTGATCTTAAAATTTAAGCATGATAGCTTCTCATCCTTACTAGGGTGGGGGACTCCTTGGAGATCCAAGAGCTGTTGTTCTGTCCCCCGTCCTCACACAGACAACTGCAATATCAAACACGCCTGCCAATAATTTATTGTATAAACAGACCAGAATTCCTGGCAGACAAGAGTTCTGGCAGCTAACTGTAAAACACCTGCCAAGTCCAATTAGTACTCCCAAAAAGCAGGAGAGGCCTTATCTGCAGTCCGTTTCCAAAGCGACAAATTATCCACAAGAGTTTAGTCCAAAACATATCTGAGCCAAAGTGCAGGATTCACGATGTGACGCTTTAGAGTTTAAACATTTGTCCGTCACAAAGCCTGCCAAGCAATCACACCCCCTTTTATCCCTTGTGGGGTGGCTTGGTGACTCAGCTCCATCCCTGGCCCTCCCACACCTCTTCCTTTGCTGCGCACACTTCTCCCTCCGGTGCTGCCTGGGATCAAGCCAGGATTCATCATTATCATTCTCTATCAATGGGTGCTCCGAAATGCCTTCCTCCTGGCCTTCGGATGGAACCTGAGGCATTGCCAGAGAGGAGGGTCCTGGAGAGGGAGGCCTTGTCAGTTCCTCCCCCTCACTTTCTGAGTCCTCTTCCTCCCTGAGGACAGGCTCGGGAGTTGGAGTCACAACAGCTGTTGGCTGAAAAGCCAAAACAAATCCTAGAGGAAGGCAACGTTGCCACGTGGTCACTAAGAGTTGGAAATGATTTGATGGCACCTGTCAAACCTGCCACTACTTAAACCTCTAAGTAAAAACAGTCCTTGGCGCCATTCGTTGGGAAAGAAAAAAATATATAAGAAGTCAAATGTATTTCCGTCAGGCATAGGCAGATCTGAGAACTGCACACCAAAAGCTACTTCCCCTCGCTGACACACACACACCCCAATGACCAATCAGGTTCAAACAAGATGTTTTCAGAATGGTCACTTCCAGAGTATGTTGGTATGCCACTGCCTTCTTCTTCCAGCAGGGTGACCTTGAAGCAGCATCTCAGGGAGATACAGCAATTACTTTAGTTTCCCTCCAAGCATCCCTGCTCCCATCCATCCTCCCCAGAGTTCATGGCAGACTGTCATCGAATTGTAGCGAAGCAAGTGTGACAGCTGACAGCCTTTCCTCTCTGTAGGACCTCCAGGTAACCAGGAGGGATCCTACTTGCCTTCTAAGCCTTGACGAGTTCAGACAGATACTTCTGCATGTTAACAACTGTCTTACTCCCTTCACGTTAACCAGATCTTCCCCTCTCTTAAAAATTTATTCTTATTTATCCCTTTCAGCCTTGGCTTTTTTCATGCCTTCCTTGGTTCTGTACTTAGCTTGCATCTGCTCAGCATAATGGAGATTTAAAATACTGTTTCTTCTATCCATAGGTGGCTGCCCAATGGAGACATGCTTGCTCTCTGAGTCTTATGCCAACACCTAGTTTAAATGGTAAGACTTGTTCTATTTGAGTGGAGTGGGCAACCTAGACTTTGACATCGCATTCAGCTCTGCCCATTATTTTCCATGCTGGAGTTGCCAAAAATCAATGGCACATCTTTAATGGAAAAGGGTGCTTTAAAAAACGAGCTTGAAAAAGTTTCCTGCAAAAAAAGGAACATGAGCAACATCCTGGGAACAACATAATCCCATCAACTCTATATGGTTGTCCTGCCATCTCTAGCTCTTAACTGCTCGAAAGAAATTCTGACCACCAACCACAAAAATACTGTTGTATTTGTTAGAGAGTTATTTCAGCAAACCCGAAACATACAAATTGGACAAAACCCATAAACTCTGAAAGCCAAAGAAAATTTATCATGCTAATTTAAATTCATGGGATCTAAATAATAACCACACTGTAAAAAATAGGTTGAGACTCTAGAAAAAGTGCAGAGAAGAGCAACCAAGAGGATTTTTTAATTTATTTTTTTATTTATAATTTTATTTCTATACCGTCCTTCTCCTGAAGGACTCGGGGTAGTGTACAGCCAAGTAAAAACACAATATATAGACAACATAATTTAGATTTAAAATTATTAAAATTATTACACTATTCGGCCAAATTAATTAAAAACCCCAAAATTAAAAACTCCAGATTTAAAACTCAATTACAAAGATAGCCCCACCTGTCAGAAAAGCAGGGTCTTGAGGGCACAGTGAAAAACATAGAGATTGGAGATCATATGCATATTTCAGGGGGCAGTTCGTTTCAGAGGGCAGGGGCTTCTACAGAGAAGGCTCTCTCCCTGGGTGTCACCAGCCGACATTGCTTGGCCGACGGCACCCTGAGGAGTCCCTCTCTGTGGGAGCGAACTGGCTGGTGGGAGGCTATCGGTGGCAGGATTAGGGGACTGGAGGCCAAAACATATGAAGGACAGTTGCATGAACTGGGCATGGTTAGTCTAGTGAAGAGAAAGACCAGGGGAGACACAATAGCAGTGTTCCAATATTTGAGGGGCTGCCACAGAGAGGAGGCGGGGCGGGTCAAGCTAGTCTCCAAAGCATCTGAAGGCCAGACAAGGAATAATGGATGGAAACTGAACAAAGAGAGATTCAACCTGGAAATAAGGAGAAATTTTTCTGACAGTGAGAAGCATCCATCAATGGAACAGCAGTTGCCCTCATAAGTTGTGGGAACTTCATCACTGGAAGCTTTCAAGAAGAGACTGGACTGCCATTTGTTGGAAATGGTGTAGGGTCTCCTACCTGGGCAAGGGGCTTGGACTAGATGACCTACAAGGACCCTTCCAACTCTGTTGAATCGAATCGAATTGAATTGAATCGAACCAGATTGATTCTTTTGACCTCAGTAGGATTTAAGCACCATCAATTTTCCCCCCTGGCTTTGGGGCAAAGTGGTTTAGGATCCATACTCAAAGTGGTTTAGGTGCATGTTCTGGAGAGAAAGAAGTTCTCTGTTGATGGGCTCCAGCACAACCCCAGAAGCTTGGAAATATAACCCTTGGTCCTGGGTGACCGACCCAGATTGCATCCTGCAACATTATCCTAGGACATGTATATTTTCTTTCATTCACAAAGTGTTTTAATTTCTGGACCCATCTGAAGATGCGCTTCAATATTGCTTGGCCTGCGTGGAAGTCTACTTCTCAACTCTTATCTCCCTGACTCTATGTGAAGCGGAGAACCCAGGCTGGTCCCTTCCTCATCAAGGACCAAGGGAAGAACTGCCTTTAGAGAAGTCCAACCCCTTTTGTCTAGTTTATTTCCCAAGAGGGATCTTGGCAAGAGAGAGGTGAGAAAAAGAGGAAACAGCCATCAATTTGTCTCTCTTGCGCATGTATACATGTTCTAAGAATTGAATTCTTCTGGCTTGGACCTCGGAGACTTGAGTTTCTCTCTGGACTTGCTTCTTCCTCCTTACTGGGGCAAGTCAAGCTTCTGCTGTCCATTCCCTTCCCCCAGAGCCTGGTGGCTAAACATGCCTTGTCAGTTTAGTCGCCTGGTCTGTAACAAGCCTTCAGGTGACAAGAGATGTTGCTGTGCGGCAGAGAGGAGCAGTCTGCTGTCTGCCTGGCAACTCTCCACCAACACCCTCCCTTTCACCTCTTTTTTCCTCCCCCTCCCTCCTTCCTTCCCTCCCTCCTTCCCTCCTGCCTGCCTGCCTGCCTCCCCTTCCTCTTCCCTCTTCCAGGTCTGTCAGAACTGGCACTGAAGGTAGGAGCCGAAGATAACAAGATTGGGAGTCCCCAGCCTGAGCTGTCACTCAGCCGTGCCTCCGCGAAGTCACGCCCTGTTTCCACAAAGGATGCTGAGCCTGGGAGCGGGTTGCTGCTGCCGCCTTGCACAGAGCCTGCATCCGCAGCATTCCTTATGGACCTGCCGACTGCGGGGGAGAAATTGGAGCATTACACCCGAGACAGGCCCAGGCCGAACCGAAGGAACAGGCAACCTCCCAGCAAGTCGAATGTAAGAGCTTTCCTACCCGGGAGGATGTGGGGGGTTTGCTGGGTGGGTGTTGGGTGTTGGTGGGGGGGAGAAGAGGGCTGTATTTTTATTTACGTGTGGGGTGGTGCGTGCTCTCCGGCGGGTGAGGTGAGCAGATCATCGGCCAGATGTTTATTGCAGCAGCCACCGTGGCAAGCCTGGAAAAGGAGAAGGAACCGGGGCAACAGATCTCCGTTTATGCGCCTGTTCAGCTGGGCCACTGGTCATCTCTGCGCAGAGGACAAGCTAGTTTATATCGGAGGGAAGCAGGGGTGGCTGGCATCTTGGCTGCTTGTGTTTATTTACTAGGGATGGGGAATCATGGGGGTGATTCCTCATCTGCAACAACTGCAGGCATTGGAAAGGAAGGGGGGGAGTATCCTAGCCCATTGACATGCATGTACTGACTTCCTTGTGTTTATGAAAATCCTGCTCCTATTTATGGAAGGACGAGCCTCTCATTTGCTTGTGTCTTCCTGGAAAGCTGCTTCCTGCATTATTGTACATTATATATCTTACTGTGCTCTGCCTGATGATCGTTCTTATTTAATAATAATAATAATAATAATAATAATAATAATAATGATGATGATAATAATGATAATAATGATAATAATGATAATAATGATAATAGTAAACAGTGTGCTGCTATTTATATCTGCTTTATCTGTGATCTAGGGAAGGTCAGGTCTTTCCTGTTCAAAACCTTTGGGGCCCGTGGGCTGGATTTGGTTTCTCAGGTGAAGGGAGATGAGATCAGCATCTGATCTGGGTGTCCTTTTGTCAGAAAAGAGACCCGTTGATGGAAAATAAAGCCCTTGCTTGTGGTGGAGAAATAAGTTCTTGGTGCAGGCAAACTGTAGAACTGAGACGTAGGGAGGAAAATCCAGTGTTTACATAGGATGTGATTGAGAGTATACAGGAGAGAAATAAAACATGTAATACGTACCCAGATTGATGTCTCCAGTAATAAAATCTTTCCAGAGTAAATAAGGTGGGACTTGATATGTCATCATCATCATCGTTGTTGTTGTTGCTAATTAGACACTGTGGCCTTGAAGGGAAGGCTCTAAACCCTTTCTGATCATGTCTCTTAATAAAATCTCAATTCAGTTGCAAAGTGACCAGCTCTAGGGAGAAAGGGAAGGCCAGAAGGAAAGAGCTTATTAATTATCCAATTAGGGCATAATTATTGATTACCGGTAGGAATCTGCAGAATATGAGTTGAACTTTGGAGCTCAGGGGCGGAGGATCATCCTGGATTCGAAGGGGCATCCATTAAAAAAATTAAAAATGACTGTGGGAAATGAAAGCGGAAGACACCAAAATACATGGTTTATCCCTCTACAATGGATACCTCTCACCTGGCATCAATATCTCAAGGCCTCTTCTAAAATCCATCCCGGAAGGTGAGGTGAGCGGAAAGGTGTGTATTACAAATCCTAGGCTCATTTTTCTTCCGCTGCTCCAGTTTTTCAGCACTTTTCAGAGTAACACTTTTTTTTAAAACTCCATTAAGATGCAAATGTGTTGAAATATTCAACAACCTACCGCACTCCTGAAATACAAGGAAATTAGCATCCAGAGCTCCATAGAGCTCTTTTAAAAACCCCAAAGGATACCTTCAAAATATAAGCAATAATGCTGAGGATGAGTGTTGTTATTTTTGTGCTAGGATTTTTTTTTAACCTTCTGTATGCCTCTGATTTGCATTTTTCAGGTTAGCTTTTATCTTAGTGGGCCTTTGACTGGGTGGGCATATAAATCTGGTTAATTACTTAATTAATAATGTGGTATTTGCAATCCCACCCACACTTATTAGGGTGGGAGTAAGCAATCTTTACCAAATCATCTTACCAAGGATTTATAGCAGAATTTCTGAACTATTTCTAATATAATAGGAAGCAAAATAGATACAGTATGTTAAAGCATGTTGTTATGACTTAGTGTGTTGTTTTACTTTAAAATTTCACTGCCTCCCCAACATTCACTACTCCAAATTTAACAACAATGCCCACTAAATGACAGACAACTTCAACAGCATCTTTTTAATTGGTATCCCTAATATTACCAGGTCTCTGATTTAAAGAAAAAAAGAATCTCTTCTGCAATTTTTTTTTAAAAAAGACTTGCCTGGGCCTGTATTAGATTATCTGCGGGATATTGGTTGACCTTAATTATGTCTAAGCAATCATGCAATTGATGCCAATCATACAACTACCTTGGATCTGCTGTGTAGATGTCATATCTAGTCATGTCTCAAGAGTTTCATCCCAACTGTTGACAAACTCCAGTATAAGCAACTTCTGACTTTTTGGAGAATGGACTTGGGTGGGATGTAGTCCTTGTGTTTGGACTGCATATGTGTGCAAAATGCACTTAGCATATTAGTTTCCACCTGGTTTCAGTTAAGCAAAGCGATGATCAGCTTTCAGATTTCAGGATCTACTCAGCTGTTCACCAGAACTCCAAGATTCACCAATTAAAATCCCGTGTCCACTAACCGGAACTCAAGATGCTGGTTTAACGTTATCTCCTGTCTGTGTTTGGCATTGGAAAGACGTACAGTATATGTATACAAATAAGTGAAGACACGCTTATACTTGGCAAATTATTCTGCACCATGCGACAGACTCTGAAAGCTAGTGCCGGCAAAAGTTGCTTTCAGTTCAAGCTCACTGCTCAGCCAATACAGGAATATATGAATGTTGGGGTAATCTTCACCGTTGTTAATAGAGCATTTGTAGCATTGCCACAGGTTCAGATCAGTGTTTAATACTATAATCTGAACCTGTTTGGTGTATCGTTGCTTACAACTTATCCTTTTAATGTATTGTATGGAGTTTGCAAGCAGCTTCTTAGCAACACAGTTGTTTAAGGGTGGGATGCATTCTTGTAGGGTAAGCGTTTTATAAGAAGGAGCGATAATTCATTGTTGAGTGCGTCCTTCTCATTTGGCAAGTTCTAATTCCATTCTTGTTATTTTTAGATGGACGTGAATATCAGCCTAGTTGGATCTGACTTAATGGAAGGCAGCTTGTTGATAGTCTCTCTTAGGGTGACTAAATTCTATTGTGGATGGTTTCTTTGTCAAATTATATTATGCATGATAAATTGATGGTCATCCATTAGCCATAGTAGCCAAAACAGGTATAGAGAAGTTCCAGGATTCAGTTGAAATGAACTGGTCAATGGTATTCCCAAAGGCAACAATGGTTTTCCATCTTTGGTTGGCCCAGATGATTCCTCTTTGCTCATATACTCATGAATATCTACTAAGAGGAGATGCAAGGATAGTGTCTAAGATTATCAAAGGAGGCAAGAAAGAGAGGTCTACAATAAATTGGATCCTGTAGTTCCCTATAATGTTCCCTGAATCAACATTAAATGAGTCTGATCCATCCATTGAACTTTCTTTGTGCAAATTACCTATGCTAAAAGTGGGAATCAGTCAGAAGCTGTTGCAATTTGCAAACCTGATTTATTGTAGTTTGGTGAGCACCGTTGATCTCATAACTTGAAAGAGCTTCTACATCAGAAAACCAGTGGAGCGAAGGAAAGGAATGACAGAGTCATGTCTAATAATTAATAGGAGTTGAGGCAGAGGGGAAAAATGGTGTACCTCATCCCATTTTACTAAGGGAACCAAGTTCCATGCCAATGCACAAGCAACCACCAATCATGATCATTTCTTCTGAGCAGTAACATTTCAAGATGCATGGTGGTTTAAGGCTTGGGGACCAAACTTATTATTCATTTGTCTTTTTGTATCCATTGGAATGGACTAAAGTGGAGGAAGAATTTAATTATTTAACAGGGGAGTCACCCATGTTGTAATGAAACAATTGAAGAAATTATCTTTATCAGTCATTCATGGTGACCCATTAGAAATGAAATATAAAATTTCCAGCAAAATAAGTATCTTGTAGGTCAATAAACATGATAGGTAGGTAGACATATCTGAATGCTGAAGTGTACACATTTCTGTTCAAATATGTTGACTTTCCTTTATCACTGTACCTACATACATGTAGTTGATGGACCTAAGGGCCTTTTCATGTGGTTTCATTTGTGTGTGTGTGTGTGTGTGTAGATAGATAGATGATAGATAGATAGATAGATAGATAGATAGATAGATAGATAGATAGATAGATAGATAGATAGGCAGTCAGGCAGATAGAGATAGATAGATGATAGATAGATAGATAGGTAGGTAGGTAGGTAGATAGATAGATAGATAGATAGATAGATAGATAGATAGATGATAGATAGATAGATAGATAGATAGATAGATAGATAGATAGATAGATAGATAATGCATGGATGGATGGATGCATGGATGGATGGACAGACAGGAGAGAGAGAGAGAGAGAGAGAGATGATTGATTGAGAGATAGATATTTAAAAACAGGTGTACCTAAATATAATTCTAAGCTGCTACATCAAAATGCTTGTATCAGATATTCAATATCTGAGAGTTGGACTCTTGAACAAATTATCCAGATTTGTTCCTATGTCCTGGATAAATTAGCCTTAGATCTGAGGGGTCGTTGGTGCTCTCTGATGATGTTACCTAGTTAGGGTAATGAAGCGCTTGCAAGAAAATAAGCAAGCTCAGAGACCACCAAGGACGACCCCTCATTTCAACCCTGAGTTACAAATATTCTCCTTTATTGGTAGCCTGGCATCTAAATAGTACCAGCTAACTTACTATAATAATCATGGGAATCTGACCTATACTGAGGCAGACTTGAATTAATGAAGCCTGCCATTTTCTACCACTGGGCAGTTGGGAGGCTCAATCAAGTATCTTTTCCTTTGATCTGGTCTTGCTCATTGGAACCTCATCGCGGATTCTCTGCATATAAACCATCACAGTATGAGACCAGCGCAGCCAATGTCAACTCAAGGTTGTATGGTACTTCAAGTCCACCTTGGCTGATGGCATCCTGTATGACCCAAGCAAAGGGTTGCATCTTTAGAATGATTCCAAAAGAGAGGTGATGTTGTGAAGCCCTTAAGTTCCTCCTGAGATGAGTAAGTTCAGAAGAAGGAGCGCCAACCTTCCCTACACTTCTAGTTCACAAGAGCTCCAATTTCACGGAGGTGTCAAACTTGTTAAAACTCTCCACTGTCGCCATACATCTACGGGTGCCTTAAACATATGCAGAATTAAAATTGATTTCCCTAAAATTTCTAGTTAAAAATAAGCTCTCGGGGAATATGACAGCCTCCTTCAGGGTTTTTGTTTTTTTTTGGTGGGGTTTTTTTTTCAGTTGGTTGACAAATCTGTATAGATACTCCTTTAATTCACAAGGGTGAACGACAGTCTGTGGTGTAATTTCAGGGAGGCTCAAATTGGCATTAAACTTGGGAAAATAGCCAATGCCTCCTGTGTGTGCTGTTTTTTGTTTTTTTTAATTAGAGACAATCTGGGTTGCCAGAGAAGTTATAAAGCTCAGAACATCCTCTACAGATATCCATGGAAGGGAACAATGATAGAACATGATCTCAAGTGTGTGTGTGTGTGTGTGTGTGTGTGTGTGTGTGTGAGAGAGAGAGAGAGAGAGAGAGAGAGAGAGAGAGAGAGAGAGATACGAAATGAAAGAATTCTAGTACTGGTGTTAACATAGAACTAGAACCTGAGGTGAAATTCAGCAGGTTCTGACAGGTTCTGGAGAACTGGTAGCAGAAATTTTGAGTAGTTTGGAGAACTGATAGCAGAAATTTTAAGTAGTTCGGCGAACCGGCAAATACCGTCTCTGGCTGGTCCCAGAGTGGGGTGGGAATGGAGATTTTGCAATATTCTTCCCCTAGGAGAGGGATGGGAATGGAGATTTTTTTAAAAAATTTGATTTATATGCCGCCCTTCTCCGGAGACTCAGGGCGGCTTACAATGCGTTAAGCAATAGCCTTCATACTTTTGTATATTTATACAAAGCCAGCTTATTGCCCCCACAAACTGGGTCCTCAATTTACCCACCTTAGAAAGGATGGAAGGCTGAGTCGACCTTGAGCCTGGGGAGATTTGAACTGGTGTAATTGCAGGCAACTGGAATGAGAATCATTGAAATAATGGAATAACTGCTTTATTTCCATTATACATATACCTACTTATAGTCGGTCACCCTTAATCATAAACTGATTATGATGTTTTAGACCAGTGTTTCTCAACCTTTGTAGCTTGAAGATGAGTGGACTTCAAGCTACAAAGGTTGAGAAACACTGTTTTAGACTAATATGTCTCAACCATGGCAACTTTAAGACATGTGGACTTCAACTCCCAGAATTCCCCAGCCAGCAAGTCTGTATTAGACATTTCCACGAACCAAACTTTCTCTATCCTTGATTTAGTATCTGCCCAGGGTGGTCATAAATCATCATCTGCTCCTCCGGAATATGTGTTAAAGAGAGAGCCTCTGAATTTCTTACTTGCTAAAGTACATCGCAGTACATTAACTGAAGAATTTAGAAGTAGATATATTTACATGCAGAAGTAGTTTTGGCATGCTAATCATAGCCACCTCTGCTCTACTACTTAATGGGTTAAATACAACAAGGATTAACTCAGATTTTCTTGGGGAAAACCTTTCTAATTCTCAGGTTTCAGTGAATACCAGGTGTTAATTTAAAGGGTTTAGTTCTACAACTTAATGCATGATCTGCAGCTTTGTAATAAATTATATCGCCTCCTTTGCTTATCTGTAAAACAAGACAGTGCTGTCGTGCTTCAACTTACAGAGAACAGAATTGCCCAAATCACTGAAGTCTGCATTTGCATGTACCGTTAGTCCTCAAGCAATGACTACTCATTTAGCAACCATTTGAAGTTATGACGACATGAAAAAAAAGCAATTTAAGACTGGTTCTCTCACTTATGACCCACTTGTGCAGCATCCCCATGGTCATGTGATTGAAATTCGGGTATCTGGCAATCAGCATGTATTTATGGTAGTTGCAGTGCCCTCCGATCACGTGATTGCCCTCTGACCTTCCAGTCTTTACTTAGGGCAGCAGTCTGCAACCTTAAACACTCAAAGAGCCATTTGGACCTGTTTCCCACAGAAAAGAAAACAGCGGGAGCCACAAAACCTGGGTGGGTGTGGCCAACTTGACGTCACTCACTTCCACCAGTCACATGAACCCTAGCCACGCCTACCCAGCCAGTCATTAGGGCAGAGAACCAGTTGTTAAAAAACACCGGGAATCACAAAACCGTTTTGACATCTCTCTCTCCCCCTTCCCCCCTCCCCCTCTCTCCTCCCCTCTCTCTCTGTATCTCTCTATAGCGCTCTCTCCCTCTCTCTCTCCCTCTCTCTGTATCTCTCTATCTTTGCCCTGGCCACTTCTCCATCCCGCACTGTCGCCCTTACTTTCTCAGGCCAGGCGAGGAGTGACTGGGAGGGTGAGAGGCGGGGCCAGTCAGTGATGGGATTACCTGAAAGGGAGCCACAGCAGAGGGCCCGAAGAGCTGCATGTGGCTCCGGAGCCACAGGTTGCTGACACTCATCTTAGGACAAGCAAAGTCAACGGGGGAGGGGAGGTCAAATTCACTTAATGACACCATGTTTTGCTTAACAACATGGGGGAGGGAAAGGTCATACAATTGGGTGCAATTCAATTACCTCCTTAGCGATAAATGGTAAATTATGGTTGTAACTCAAGGAGTGCCTGTATGGGATAAAATAAGGCCAATTTTTATGGAGTGACCATATTATGAATACCCTCTCCATATCTGGACTAGGCGATGTTGATACGGAGACCTGTCTCTTTTAATCGCGTCGCGGTGTGTCCTTTGTGGTTGTAGATGGTGACCCAAATGATGCTGAATTATTACCGAAATCAATGCAGCAAGTTGTCAGAATTAATTTATGTCTTATTGATTTTAATAGGGTTTTAGCGTGGCTTGGATTTGTGCCACATAATACAGTCATGCTAAAACCCCACTGAAGGGGGGACCTTTGGGTTTAGTTCCTGGGGCTGTGTGCTGTTTATAAAAACAAGTCTACGAAGTCCACTTGACTAATTTTTTTTTATTTTAAATTTAGCAGCCTGCTTCAATATTTAACAATTTACCTGCATCAGTCACACGATACAATTGAAGCAAGTAAAATGTTATTTAGTTTAGGGAAGCAAACAAATGGCATTCACATTTCATTCAGCACTTACCGTATTTTTCAGAGTATAAGACGCACCTTCCCCCCCCCCAAAAAGTGGGTGAAAATCTGGGTGCGTCTCATACTCTGAATGTAGCCCCACCCAGCTTCTCAAACGGAGGTTTCAGAGATTGAAAAAAGCATCAGAAATGAAGCTTCAGAAAAAAAGCCCCCAAAGAGAGCTTCAGAGGCTTTTTTTCTGGAGCTTTGTTTTGGAGGCTTTCAGAAGCAGAAAAGAAAGCAAAGCACAGAGCTCATAACCAACGAACCTGTTGCTAAAATTCATCATTGGGTACAGCTGATTGGGGGTATGCCGGGAGGCCGATCCACCCGCCAATCAGCTTTTTTCTTATTTCCCTCCCCAAAAACTAAGGTGCATCTTATATGCCAGTGCGTCTTATACCTTGAAAAATACGGTACCTGCTCTTCTTGGTCCTTGGTCAAATGTGCACGTAAGGTTTAAACTTTAGCAATATTTTCTTCTGTTATTCCTCACCCATGGTGACTTTCTACATCCTTCCAGCATTCCCAAGACACGCAGATTGGTGTGATGCAAAGTGCTATTCCATGTATCTTCTATCTTGTTTCCCTAAAATATCCCAAGAGCCCTAAATGGAAGAAAGGTAACGGTGATTCTTTTTCTAGGTCCAGCCGCCGGTGCGTGAGAATACAGAAGACAGAAGCATTGCCAGATTGGATGAAGGCTTAGACGAATTCTTCACCAAGACGGTGATCCACGAATATTTACTGTAAGTAAAGACTCCGTTGAGGCATTTCCAATCAGTGATAAACAGAGGTGTGTGTGTTTGTGTGTAAGGCAAAGACGGCAACTTTCCACAGAACGGGGGATGGGAAGAAGGGGTAACTTTGAGGAACCGGAGGAAGAGCTTCAACCAAAACAATATTGAGAAAAGAGGTGTCCAACCTTGGCAACTTTAAGACATGTGGACCAGAGGTGGGCTTCAGCAGGTTCTGACCAGTTCTGGAGAACCAGTAGTAGAAATTTTGAGTAGTTCGGAGAACTGATAGTAAAAATTCTGACTGGCCCAGCCCTCATCTATTCTCTGCCTCCCAAGTCCCAGCTGATTGGGAGGAAATGGGGATTTTACAGTATCCTTCCCCTGCCACGCCCACCAAGCCACACCCACAGAACCGGTAGTAAAAAAATTTGAAACCCACCACTGATGTGGACTTCAACTTCCAGAATTCCCCAGCCAGCCATGATCCGGTAAAAACAAGGCTCATCGGCATATAATGCTGATGATAAATGTTGTTATTGTTGATGTAGGAGAAAGGATGGCAGAAACTAGAAGCGGAGTGAAAAGGGAGATCAGCCTTACTGTTGTTAGTTGAGAAATTGTATCCAACCCATTTTGACCCCATGGACAATGTTCCTCCAGGTCTTCTTGTCCTCTACCATCCTCTGGAGTCCATTTAAGCTCACACCGACTGCTTCAGTGACTCCATTCAGCCACCTCGTTCTCCATCGTCTCTTTCTTCTTTTGCCCTCAATCTTTCCCAGCATTCGGCTCTTCTCCTGTGAGTCCTTCCTTCTCATTAGGTGGCCAAAGTCTTTGAGTTTCCTCTTCAGGATCTGGCCTTCTAAAGAGCAGTCAAAGTTGATCTCCTCTAGGACTGACCGGTTTGATCAGCCTAGAATCCCTATGTAGTCATAAAATGAGTTAAGTCCAACTCAAAAACATATTTCCCCAATGAATAGTGACAGTATCAAGCCATATAATGGAACAAGGAGAGCAGTTTGCCTGGCTTCTACTGTGTAAGTAGTAAAAGTCTGTGTTTTGGAGCTATGTATGCAAAGCTAGTCTCCTTAATACCTAACCCCCCACCCAGACCTTTATGAATGGAGATGTAGGGTTGAATTAGAAGATCGTCAAGATCCTTCAAGATTCTATGTTCTAATCCCTGTCAGAAACAGGTTGATCATATTCAACCTTAAACTGTCTACCATGGACCTCACCCCATTCCTAAAAGGGCCGGAAAGGGGGCGTGCATAAGCGCACCAGCGTGCCTACTATTCCTGTCCTACAGTCCCCATTTATTTGTACTCATTCCTTGTTCATGTCCATGTTTATACTTATATCTGTTATCTAGTACATGATTGACTGACTGACTGACTGACTGACTGACTGACTAACTAACTAACTAACTAAGTACTGATCTTGTTCTTCTTCCAAATAGTACCTGCAAAACCTTATGGACATATTTTTGGCAAGGGTGACCTACCTGTAACCTCTTGATTCATTCTCCCCAACCCATATAATATGGCAAGTAATTCCATGCTTCCTTTCCTTCCTGCAGTCCTACTTCCTTGGAAACTTCTCCCACGGCCGTCGCATCACCATCTTCTGGTTCTCGGACCTTAAAAAAGAAAATCGGACACTTCTTTGCCTTCAAGAAGCCAAAGTCAAGTCGGGGGGCCAAGTCCGAGAAAGACTCCGAGGGTAGTCCCTCACCAGCAAGGGGCAGGAAGCTGATGCTCAGTGACATTTTAAGGACCCCCAGCAAAGCCAGCGACTCGGCCAAAGCGCTAAGCAAATCTGAGGAAGGAGGGCTGGCTGGGGAGAACAGAGGCTACCTGGAGCAAAGCCAGACCCCAGATAGTGCCCGTAGGGCCAGGCCAAAGTACTCCAGGGAAGGGAAATCTCAGTCCTTGATACTCTTGTCAGGAGAAGAGACAGAGGGACTTGGTGTCAGGCATGAGAAGGTGAGTCTCTTCTTGGATGTCATCGGTAGCTCTGTGGTTATTTGTTCCTCTTTCCTTCCACCATGGAACAGTTTTGACCTAGGCTTCCCAGGAACATGAAGCAGACTCGTCCCAACAAAAAACCCCTTTTATTAAGTTATTGTGAATTCTTCTCATTCACATCCAGCAAAGTCTTTCAAGGGAGAATTTACAGTCACAGACCTTATCTGGCTTGGAGAGCTGCCAGCCGATATCTTCAAAACTTGGCAAGGAGTCTCGGAGAGTCACGAGCCAATTAAGCAAACTAATTGTCTCCTGAAAACTCCCCTTTCTCTCCTCTTTTATTCCCTCTGGGAGGGACCATTCACCATCCACCTATGGCTTTACTCCTGAGTTGACTCTTGTTCTTTAGCTGTTCTCTTATCCTGGCAACTCTGCACATCGCACACTGAGAACAGGCTCTAGCTGTTCTTCTGCCCCACCGATGTCTGACTCCAAAGGCAGTGACAACTGTCAGACGGCCCTGGCCCCCCTCTCTGCCTCCAACGCAGAGTCCTCATCAGAGCCTTCCCCAGACTCCAGGACTGGCCCATGTTCCTCCCCAATGTCCTCACTGTCTGAGTCTGCCACCAGTTCTGCTGGCCGCTGGCAGGCCACAACAGGAACTCAAGGTGGAGAACTCACTGCATTTCAAGGAGGCTTCTTATTCAGCAAGGCAGGTGGGACAGGGTTGAGCTTTCAGAAGATGCCGTGGAATTATCATCTCTGTTTAGCACATGAAGAGTCCATTTTCTCTTTTAAAAAAAATGGAAAGTGGGAAATTTTTGGCAGAGGGGATTTGTCAATGATATGTTGGTAGATTCATGCACCAACCCAACTGGACTTCGCTGGGTCTACGGTTTTCTGTGGTGGTTACTTGGGAGCCACTGGAATGTGTCCTTTTGATGGTGTTGATCTTCTGGCTATATGTGAAGGAGACCATGTGGACATGCAACAATATTTGGGCAATTAGCCTGAGATGATCATTATCTATTTTATGGAGGAGCTGTAGGGAAATTGTGAGAGAATTGTCTTCCCTGCCTGGTCATGTCTTAGGAAACAGCAGGTATGGTGATAGCAGCTCCACGTGTACCGAACAATGCTTATTGTAGAGAAAGAAGAATGACATTTCTTGGTGTCTCAAAACAGGGAACAAAAGTGGGTGGAGTTGAATGTTATCTGGATGGCAGCAATGATGATTTGTGAAAGATGGCACCTAGTCTACTTCGGTTTAAAAAGGAGAATATTTGTAGCTCCAGATTGAAGCTCCTTCATTGTGTCCGGCTTTGCTTGTTTTCTTGCAGATGTTTTTTACTCAAACTAGGTAACATCATCACTGCTAGTCAGTAACACTAACACTGATGATGTTACCTACTTTAGTTAACTAAACATTGCCCCGTTCAGAAAGCACCAAGGACTTCTGCCTTGGCTTGTTTGTGTTTGTAGCAGAATCCCAGAGGGATGATTTCAGAAAAGGACACCCCTGAAAATGGGGGGGGGGGGGGGAATCAGTATGACAGTTATATTAGTGGGTGTGACATAACTACGGCTTCTGATATGCAAATCAAAGTAATATTTATCATGGGGAGGGTGATTAACGTTCAATGTTTTGTCCTACAGAAGCGGTCCTTTGAGAAGAGCGATGGGGAGCTGCCCAGTTCCTTTGAACAGCGTGTCCATGTCATGCTGCATCGGATTGGGGTCACCAAGGTGTTGTCTTCTGAAGGGAAAAAGAAACAGGTAAACCCAGGGGTGGGCTTCAAATATTTTAACAAGGGGTTCTCTGCCCGGTTGCTGGGTGGGCATGGCCATGGTGGATGTGGCCTAGTCAGCCTCCTGCACCACGGTGAGGGGCGGGGTGTTTTTGCCCTCCCCAGGCTCCGGAGGTTTTCCTTGAGCCTCCGGGAGGGCAAAAACAGCCTCCCCAGGCTCCGGAGGCCCTCTGGAGGCCGGAAACGGGTCTGTTTCCATCCTTCCAGTAGGCTTGTTTTTCACACTCCCTAAGCCTCCATGCGCGCCCTGCACTAACTGCATCCAAAATAGGCCGCGTGGGAACTCCTGAGAGGGGCGCGGTAGAGTGGGCGGGGCCAGCCAGGAGTGGGATTTGGGGTTTTCTGAACTGCATAGAATCTTAGCTAGAGGTTCTCCTGAACCCCTGCAAACCCCCAGCAGCCCGCCCCTGGGTAAGCCACAGAATATTGGACATTTGCCTAAGCAAGACTAGAACTCACAGTCTCCCGGTTTGTAGCCCCGGTGCCTTAACTATTATATCAACCTGGGTTCTCTGTATTTTACTATACCCTTGCCAGGAAGCAAAACCCGCCAACTACACTAGGACTAAACATGACGCAGTACCAATTCTGAAAGGTTTCCATTTGCCGGTCAGTGCTACCTTTCAGAAGAAATTTTTCCTGTGTGTTGTTAGGGAAGCAAAAGATGCCACGATTAGGAAAATAGTTCTTTGGCAAAAAAGGGTGAGGGGTGTAGATCTGTCTGATTCCGGGAAACATTTGGAATCCATCACTAAACGGACATTGAATGTAATAATATAAAAGAACAATATATCTAGAGTAGAGTAGAATAGAAATGGAAATAGAAATAGAAATAGAAATAGACATAGACATAGACATAGACATAGACATAGACATAGACATAGACATAGACATAGACATAGACATAGACATAGACATAGACATAGACATAGACATAGACAGAATGGAATGGAATGGAATGGAATGAAATTTGAAAGGCCAGGTGCCTCTCTACTACAACTATAAGGATGTCACTTATGACATGACATGACATTCTTATATAAATGTCAATTATGTGATTCATATAATTTGTGCAATGATGTTATAACGCACCGAACCTCACTGTCTCATCCCCACTCACGGATGACAATGACAATAGCAGAAGAGTTAAGGTTATGATAGAATAGAATAGAACTTTATTGTCACTTTGAATGTATACTAATCGGCATACATTAAAATGAAATTTCGTTGCATACAGCTCTCAAAGGATCACCCCCTCCAATCTACACTACATAAACACGACAAAATAAATAAATACAAAATGATGCATATACTCACATATATGACACAGAGAAAAAACACAGTCTAGTTCGGATGTGTACATGTACATGACAAGGAGAAACAAATCTTGCGAGTTTACCAGATGGATGGCCTAAAGAACAAAGCTGCTCCAGAATCTGGTAGTCTTGCTAGAAATACTTCTATAAAGAAACTTGATTTAAGTGCCACGCTTATATCCCTTTGGCGTGGTCCAATTAAAATATGGTTTTCGCTTTTCTTCATCTAAGAGCTTCTCTACTTTCAGGCCCAGTTGTGGGGGCTTCATTTCCGCTGTTTTGGATATAGTCTATTTTACAAGTAAACTGTTTTCTAGAAAATATCCAGTCTGAGTGCTTATATTACTTTGCATTCTTTTGCAGAGCAAAGATGGGGAAATCAAAAAGGCCGGTTCTGACGGTAAGTAATGATCGATGCTCTTTTCCCCCTCGGTTTACTACCTCGAGTTCAAGCTTTTACTGGAACCTTATACCAAGCGAAGGGGCCCTTGATGTTCCTTTCTGTGTTGAAACGGAAGCCACAATAACACAAGATTCCCCCTTGTGAACTTTCTAGCTCACCTTTCAAAACTTTCTTTTCAGTTTTTAAGCTGCGATGGACACAAGTCATCTTTCTTTTCCCCCAGTGCCACTGTAACTTTTGAACGGTCATTAAATAAAATGGTTGTAGATCAAGGGCTATAGGCAGTGGTGGGTTCCTCCCAGTTCGGCCCAGTTCTCCCAAGCCGGTAGCGGTGATGATATGATGCTCAGAGAGTACCAAGGGCCCCTCAAATTCACCGCTGTTTAGACCCAAACTGGTTTAATGTTTAATAAAATAGCCCTGCCACATCCAAACATACCTTCACACACAGACTAACCAAGGTTTAGTCATGCTAGTTTTTTGTCCTCGGAATCCTCGCTTGGGTTCTTAAATGGCCCAGGTGCTAAGTAAGCTAACTTCAACATCCTCTTTTGTGAACAGCTTTGTGTAGACCAGGGTTGTCAAACTCAAGGCCTGCGGGCTGGATCCGGCCCGCAGGGACTCAGATCTGGCCTGTGGGGCCACCCTGGAAACAGCAAAGGATCGGCCCACGGTGCCTCTGCCAGCAAAAACGGAGCTCAGGGGGGCCATGCTAGTTTTTGCTGGCAGAGTGCTGCAGGAGGCTGTCCTAGCTGAAAACGGAGCCTGTGGGAGGGGTGGCCTCCCGGGCAACTACAGGTGCCCCAGACACGAGTGACATTGAGGTGTTGCCCACCCTGGACACAAACACCTGGATGGACACACTTGCCCCCGCCCCGCGAGGTCAAACCCAACACTGATGCGGCCCTCAATGAAATTGAGTTTGACACCCCTGGTGTAGACAACTAATAGTTTGATCGGCCTTTAGATAGATTGCCAAAGACTTTCTTCTCTCCTGCTTGATTCATCCCACTCCCTGAATTATGACTGATTTTTTTGTTTTGTTTTGCTTTTAGGGGATATCGTCGATTGTTCTGCAGAGTCTCCTCCATGCTCTTTGAAATCGCGAACACACTCCATGTCCACAGGTGAGCTTGGGAGACGCAGACCATCTCCAGGGGTGGGTTCTAACTACCTTTACTACCGGTTTGCAACGAGAGCGCCCGTGCATCGCAGAAGCTTCTGCGCATGCACAGATCGTCAATTATGACATCCGCCCACCTGCCACTTTTACTACCGGTTCTAAAGAACCGGACAGAACCAGGAGCAACCTACCACTGACCATCTCAGTCCCGTGGTACCTAATTTTTTCATTCTCTCTTCTTTGAAGCCTCTGACTTCAGCTGCTTGCTGATGAACCCTTCCTTGCAAACTCACAGTCACAAAGTAGATGTGAGCCGTTTAGGCGGACTGGTCAATGTAAATGCCAATTTTAATGAAGCAATTTAATTAAATTTGTTCCCACCGAACTTACTTCACTCCCTGAACGATTAAGCATTTGACATTTGAGCTTAGACATAAGTGCAAAACCCAGAAATCAAGGATAGGCCAGTGGATGGGGGTGAGGGTGGGGGAGTGTTATAATTTTTAAGTGTTATGCTTGGGGCTTGATGGATATTGTGGTTCAATGGGGACATAAATAACCATATGTGCAGCAACCATCCCCAACTGGTTCCTTTTCCTGGTTTGGTTGGAGCTTCAGAGATGAATAAAAGCTGAAGCACATCATGACTACAGCAGCAATGGATAGGGAACCATCCTAGTATCTTGGTTCGTCTTGGTCACCACACTACAAAAATGGTGTTGAAACTCTGGAAAGAGTGCAGAGAAGAACAATAAAGATGATTAGGGGACTGGAGGCTAAAACATATCAAGAACGATTGCAGGCATGTCTAGTTTAATGAAGAAAAGGACCAGGGGAGATATGATAGCAGTGTTCCAATCTCTCAGGGGCTGCCCCAAAGAAGAGGGAGTCAAGCTATTCTCCAAAGCACGTGAGGGGAGGTCAAGAAGCAATGGGTGGAAACTAATCAAGGAGAGAAGCAACCCAGAACTAAGGAGGAATTTCCTGACAGTGAGAATAATTAACCAGTGGAATGGTTTGCCTCCCGGAGTTATGGGAGCTCCATCACTGGAGGTTCTGAAGAAGAGACAGGACAGCCATTTGTCTGAAATGCTATAGGGCAGTGTTCAGCACTGCCGAAAAGGGAGCCAGGGTGCATGCACACTCGCATGCAGACTGAAAACTGGTTTCCAGCGTGCAGATGTGCACCGCCCACCTGATCTTCTGGTTTCTGGCATGCATGTGCATGCAAAGACCAGGTGGCCAGGCACATGTGCGCTTGCTGGAGACCAGAAAAGCAGCCACACGGCGTGCATGTGCGTGCCGGGAAGATGATCTTCTGGTTTCCGGCACGTGCATCAGGGGTGGGTTCTACTTACCTTTACTTTACCGGTTTGTAATGGGATCGTGCACGCGCGCGCTCACTTCACTTGTGCATGCACTTTGCGCAGATCACCGATGATGACATCCGGGGCGATGGGCGGGGCCTCCTGCCTGTTTTATTACCGGTTTTTATGAACCGGTCTGAACCGGGGGCAACCCACCACTGACATGCATGTGCACCAGCCACCTGGTCTTCCGCTTTCTGGCACGCATGCATGCCAGAAAGGCCAGCTGGCCGGTGCGAAGACCAGCTGGCCGGTGCACCGGAACCCGGAAAAGCAACAGGCGACGGCTCACGTGCCCAGAGAGATGGCTCTACGTGCCACTTCCGGCCTAGATTCTCCATCATGGCTATAGAGTCTCCTGGTTGAGCTTCCAAGCTTCCTTCCAACTGTTATTCGAGCAGATGCATGGGGTGAAGTGGGAACGTCAATCCGGGTTTTTTACGAGCTTCAGAACCCCTGCTGTTCTATTACAGATCCTTCTGTACGCACAGGATCTGCGGATCCCGTTGGCCGAGCAGGTACGGAGCCAGGCGGTGGATCCCTTGAGGGCCGACTTTCGTGGAAGGTTCTCGGGAAGCAACTGAACGCCGAGTTCAAAGGCAAGTGTTCCGAACTCAGCCCTTCGCCAAGAAGAGGTTTTGCCAATCAGGAGCCAGCCGGGCCCAGGGAGTCAAAAGGGAGAGAGAGTTGGAGCAGCAGTTTGCCCAGGACTGGGAGAAGCACGGCTGCTCCGCTTCCCCTCAGAAGGACCAGCAATGCGGGCGAAGGACGGGCGTCTGTTGAACTGCAGAATTCCTTTGCTCACTTGAACACGATTGCTGGAGGTAGGTGAAGTGGAGGCTGCTGATTTTCAACTTACCACTGCTTGTTTAGCGACCGAACTTATGACATCTCCCCCCTCTCCCAAACAGTACAGGTAGTCCAGTGGTGAAATCAAAAAATTTTTTACTACCGATTCCGTTGGCATGGCTTGGTGGGCATGGCAGGGGAAGGATACTGCTGGGATCGTCAGAGGCTTTTCAAAGCATTTTTTTCTGCAAACTCTTGGCCAAAGAGGTGGTTAAAAAAATGCTTTGAAATGTCTCTGAGGATCCCAGCTGAGTTGCCCGATCGTCAGAGAGGCTTTTCAAAGCATTTTTTCTCTGCAACCTCTTGGCCGAAGAGGTGGTTGAAAAAATGCTTTGAAAAGTCTCTGACGATCCCAGCTGAGTTGCCTGATCGGCAGAGGCTTTTCAAAGCATTAGAAAAAATGCTTTGAAAAGTTAAAAAAAAAAAAAAAAGCTTGCCACGGCGACCCAGTCACATTACCCCACCACCACCAAGCCATGCCCACAGAACTGGTAGTAACAAATTTTATATTTCACCCCTGGGCAAAACTCACTTTTAGCCACTTTCTTGTTGAGCAAGTTGTGATCGTTAAGTCAAGAACGATATGTACAATTGGATGCAACCAGGGGTGGGTTCTATTTACTTTTAGTACCGGTTCGCAACAGGGCCCACTGATGTCAGGGTCGGTGGGCGGAGTCTCCTGCTGGTTTTACTACCAGTTCTATAGAACTGGTCCAAACCGGGGGTGACTCAACTGCCTGGCAGTCGGGAAATTGTTCACTCGATTGTGGTTGTTAATTCAGGAACTTCCTCTCTGCCTCAATTTGCTGGATACCGTTTATTTTGGGGGGGGGGGTTTGCAAATGTAGCCACCTGAATTATTTACTTGCAATGGAATTGATGCTTGCTTGAACATCGTTATGGTTTTATTTGCTTCCGCTTTTCAGACAATCAGTTCAAACCCAAACCTCGTCTAAAGCCAGCGGTCAACCGAAGGGCCATGTCTGTTCATGAAGAGCAGCTCAGGGACCAGGCTTGTGCGGCCGAGCTTCACCGTAAGTAAAGACTGACGACCGTCTTCTCTCCACAAGGAAGAAACTCTTATCTATCTAATTCAGTGTTTCTCAACCTTGGTAGCTTGAAGATGGGTGGACTTCAACTCCCAGAACCCCCCAGCCAGCAGCAGATAAAATTGAGTTTGACACACCTGTGTTAAAGGAAAGGTTTCTATTGCGCCTCTTCAATTTGCCACCCTTATTATGGGTTATTATATCACAGAATATAAATTGGCAGAGCAATGTATTTATTTATTTATTAGTTCAATTTATATGCCGCCCTCCTCCGAAGACTCAGGGTGGCTTACAATGCACTTATAGCAATTGCCTTCATTCTTTTGTATATACCTGCTTATTAGGGCTTTTGGCCCCCCATAAGTGATGTTTTGACAAAGTCAGCTTATTGCCCCCACAATCCGGGTCCTCAATTTACCTACCTCAGAAGGATGGAAGGATGGATCAACCTTGAGCCTGGTGAGATTTGAACTCGCACAACGTGCAGGCAGCAATTCATCTTTCCCTATGCCCTTCGTGCATTTTAGGCTGAGGGATGGAGAAAGGTTAAGGCATACAGTGGAAGGGAAAAGAAAGTACAATTTACCTGTTGATAATGGATGAGCAGACAATGATAGGAACCTGAAATATAGATAGTCCTTGATTTATGGACCACAGTGGATAGCAAGAGTTTCCATTGCTAAGCAAGGCTTAAGCAAAGGTTAAGTGAATCATGCCCTTTTATGAGTTTTGCCATGGTTGTTAAACGAATCAGGGCAATTGTTCAGTCAATCATGGAGTCCTTAAGTAAGTCCAGCTTAAAGATGTAACATTTCACGTCTCTCTCATGCTACCAAAGGAGCTCATTTACCCATGATAAATAGCTGGAAACAAAGGCTTTGCAGCATATGTATATTCTCATTCAAGTATAGAAAAATTCAGAAATTATGTCCATTATGAAGAAACAATAGCAAAATACTACTTCAGCAAAGAAATATAGGCTCTGATCTGTAGCTGCTACGGTAGACTCAAAGCAGGAGCCCATTTTCCAGAAGGTAAAAATGAGGTGTCTTGCCACCAAGAGCTCTGCTGAAGCATGGTTTACATCAGGGGTGAAATGCTCCCGATCCGGTAAAGATGATGGCGGGTGGTTCGGAGAATCAGTAGAAAAAATCCCTACGCCCCCCCCCCCCAATGCTCAGCTGAGTCGCACGATCATCAGAGGCTTTTTTTTTTAACTTTTAAAAGCATTTTTACTACAACCTCTTCCGATGAAAAAATGCTTTTAAAAGTAAAAAAAGCCTCTGATGATCAAGCGGCTCAGCTGGGATCCTCAGAGGCTTTTCAAAGCATTTTTTTCTGCAACCTCTTGGCCGAAGAGGTGGTAAAAAAAATGCTTTGAAAAGTCTCTGACGATCCCAGCTGAGTTGCCTGATCACCAGAGGCTTTTCAAAGCATTAGAAAAAATGCTTTGAAAAGTTAAAAAAAAAAAAAAAGTTGGCTACGCCCACCCAGTCACATTACCCACCACCACCACCAAGCCACGCCCACAGAACCAGTAGTAACACATTTTACATTTCACCCCTGGTTTACATCACTGTCTGCCCTACATCCTGAATATTATACACAGTGCAGGACTGCCGGCTGCACTTTTGCTCTGGATTGCGAGGTGTCTTTTCTAGATCTGGTTATAAACATGGCCTGTATTCCTTACAGATGCAAAAATCCCTCTTTGTTTGCAACGCTCCCCTATTCTGAAATGGAAGACTAAGCCCAAGTTGCTGTCGGAGACTGGACTGTCTGCACCCTTGGATTCTCTAGGTAAGAAAGAGAGAAGTACCCCAGCTTTACTCTTCCTAGATGTAAACACATCTTCTGAATTGTAAACATCTCCCGCGTTCGTTCCAAAGTTTAAGGACAGGAAAACTTTTGATCTTTGTTAAGAGCAATAGCACTTAGACTTAAATACTGCTTCACAGTGCTTTACAACCCTCTCTAAGCGGTTTACAGAATCAGCTTCTTGCCCTCAACAATCTGGGTCCTCATTTTACCCACCTCGGAAGGATGAGTCAACCTTCAGCCTGGTGAGATTTGAACCGCCAAACTGCTGGCAGCCGGCAGTCGGTAGAAGTAGCCTGAAGTACTGCACTCTAACCACTGCACCTGAGTGGCTCATAATCAAAGCTTAGGGGTAGAATCACATAGAATTTACGATGCTCAGCCAACCTCCATTTAGCGCCTATGTTGTTTGAAGATCATTAAAACATCTTTTGCGTGAGGGACTACAGCAGTGATGGCAAACCTTTTCGGCACCGAGTGCCCAAACAGGAACATGCATGCGCGTGCCGGAGTGCTGGAAACCCAAAGACCAGCTGGCCAGCTTGTCAAAGCGGCAATCAGCCCCGTTACCTTGCATGGGGTAATTGCCCTCATTTTGAGTTGGATCGTGGCTTTTATCCTGCTGCAGGCTTTGATCAATAAGACCGAAGAAACATCTTCTAATGAAACTCATATTTATTGTAAGAAAATAAAAACATCTCACTATCTAAATTAGATTACATGTTGGCAAAGAATCCCCAGCCTGACCTTAGCTGGCTGGAGAACAAAGGAAAGTTTCTAGAAAAAGTACAAAAGAAAATGAGGACATGCGTAGTAGGTGCTGAGATAAGAAATTTGGCCATCTACGGTGAGTCTGACAGTCCAGAAATAATAGCTCTGCTGGTAAATATAAAAACGCAGTGACACAGCTAGCCTTCGGGGTTCCGGTGCTCCGGCACACAGGAAGACTAGCTGGCTGGCGTGCATGCGTGCGCCAAAAGAGCAGCTAGCGATGGTGCGCATGCCCATATGCGTACCATAGGTTTGCCATCACAGGACTGGAGGTTCTCTCAATTCTGATTTCTCGGGGTCCCCTTGCTTCTGGGAATTGGGCTGTTGTCAATCAATCCAGTTGTGTTGACCATTTGCGGCGACTTTCTTCTAGGCCCTCCCCCACAAGAACAGAATGTGGTTGCCTCCGACTCAAGAGCAGAAACAGAAGAAGAGCTGCCCCAAGCTATAGAACAAACTCTAAAGAACGCACAAAATACAGCGTTAGACCAAAGAACTGCTGTGCCCCTCTCCAAGTCTCCTATACACGAGCATTGAATGATTCTGCATGATGGCCGCTCCACTGAAGGGAGGACAGAGTGAAAGCTTACGGTTTGAAGCAACAGCCCAGCGGTGAGGGTGCGGGTTCTTTGGTACAAGGATGAACTCCCATAGCTCCTTGGCTGTAAGAACTGGGATTTCCAGTGATGGATAATGGCATCTAATCTCCTGCACGTCTTTCTGGATCGCCCGTTTCATCTTTTCATCCTTGTACACGCTCATCCAAGTGCCCAGTATTCTAACGGTTTGTGTGAGAAAAAGCCAAAATCTCAAGTCTGCAGGAAACTGGTCTTTTCCAGCCGAAGTTGTACAGTTGGTACCAGATGTGACAAATGTTATAGTGCCAGAAACTGAGAACCACCAGCAGGCGGGATGGGGGTGGGTGGGTATTTTACATACACTAAACTTGCTTGCCTTGCATTGTATGTTTTGGAAGTTTGAGACTAGGCTAGCTTGTGATTTGTAGGGGAGTTTAAAAGCAGGCACTCAGTTAAAGCAGGTACATGTCTCTCGTAACAAACTTACTCCGCTGCTATCCTATACCATATTTGTCCTTAAGGTCTTCTTTCCTTCTGTCCCACATCCTTTTGTAGTCTAGGAACAATACTCTCATGCTAGAACAAAATATTTGCCTACACCAACGAGAGGCTTGGCGTAAAGAAGGTAGGAGGGATAATGCGCATCGTAGCAGCTTTCAGCCAGGTTAACTCAAATGAGGTCGCAAGTTCCTCCTGTCCACATTTAAATCTTCAAAATTGCCACTGTTCCCATCTCGTTTATTCTGGTGTTATTAGGCCTCTCCTCTCAGTTCCCTTTTAACTTTGCTACAAGATTCAGCAGTGCTTTGCTGTGGCAAGAGAAGATGGGAGGAATGGAGAAGGCTTTTCATCTATCGTGGGAAGATGAGAGGGCATCACACCAAGCTTGGCATTTCTGTCAAACCCATTGTGAAGATGCTTAGCCCGTAGCCTTGTCTCACAAATCAGGATTTGCAGCCTTCCCCTTAAAGCAAACACCTTACCCTCCAATCCATCCATTGGCTTTTAAGGAGGCTCTAGGAAATAGTTAATTTTTACAATATGAATCGCTTGTTAACGGCTCCTTACATCCGAAGCACTACTAGCACATAGACGAAAGAGTAAGTACATATTTCTCCACACTGATAGCCTGCACCTAAAACACTGCGTTAAATATAGTTATGCAGCTGTTTCGTAGAGTATTCGGTACTTTCACCACTAGCCTTTTTTCAAGACACTGGAAGGGAAAAATATGTGGTGCTCGGTTAATATGTGTGATATTCTCCCAGAGGACTGGAAAGGTTATGCAGCTTTCAGTTGAGAGGTTCCCAGCCAACGTGGAAATCCCATCCTCTGAAGGCATTTTTTTAGGAAGACTGAAAAAAGCTTCTGCTTCCGGCTATCGGTGAATTTGAATTGAGACAAGGAAGAATTATGAACCACACCACAGTTGAGATAACGGAGGATATAGTTATAGTAGATATATAGTAGGCACAACAGTGTCTACTAGCGCAACGCCACATATACGAACCTGTTTCCACACAGATAACATTTTGGCATAATGGTCCCAAATACCAATCATCCTCAATCACAAGAGACACTCAGTGGGGGCTGAGCTCCTTGTAACTGTACTTGGATATCTGCCATCTATTACCAGATGATTATTGCATGCATCTTTAAAAAAAATATTCTAGCACAAACAGCCAACTTATTTACATTAAGGTCCTTATTTTAAAGCGAAGAACCACAGAATTTTATTTTAACTTTCAAACTATGTTTGAGTGACTGTGCTCGAATTTGGAAAATTGGCACACAAGGTATATTTTTTATCGAGAGCTGTGCTGTTGTATTTTTCCTAATTTGTTTTAATTTTCAAAACATTTTATCAAGCATGTAAGCTATATGAAGTATTTTGTAATTAAATGAAAGGAGGAGATGACAAAAATAATTAAAAATAAGCATTTTAATTCATATTGATGTTTGCATACAATTGTTTACTACCTTTATGGCTTTTTTTTTTTTTTACAAATATATACAGCTGTGGAAACCATTACTTACAGCAAGAAATGTTTAATTTGTGCAGCATTTCACTAGATGTATTTCTATTAGCGTAATGAATGTTTTACTTTCTTCCATATGGTCTTTCTCGATGCCACACTCAAGTTACTTAATGACACATAGCATATATTTGTCTCCTGAAATGCTCTACAAATTTAGTATTGCTTTCCTGCATAGTTATCTAATGAAACTGATAGTAGACCGAGAACAGACAAAGGAAGTTTTTAATACAATTCTGAATTATGAGAGCTACAAGAAGCAATTACATCCATTTGTTCACGTTGTAAAAGAGATAAAACAGATTCATGAGTATCAGGCATAACCTGCAATGGAACTTGCCACTTCAGAAGCAGGAAGATATAAATTCTGTCACTGGAGAATAACATCAGAGATAGTTATTTGATGTCATGGCTTACTAGTGGCATCTCACTCACTGCGACAAACCAAACTGGAATTGTACCCATAAATGAAGTGCTGTATTCTAGACTTAACTGCATTAAAAACCACTATGTGGTTTTGAGCTATGTGCTACTGTTCTATGGATTTAACTCTCTACTAACACCTGAAATTCTAAGGCACAAGTAAATTGTGCAACATGTAACATTTAGACAGAGAATATACTGTCTAAAGAAGTGATGGCTAACCGTTTCCAGACCGAATGCCCAAAGTGTGTGGGCCCGAATGCACACGGGTGGGTACGAACCCCAAAAATGCAATGCATGCATGGGCCCCGGGCATGAGCCCCACCCCCACGCATGTGCGCACTCTCCCCCCCCCCCCACGGCTGAGACCCGAAAACTGGAGGCATGAGGCAGGAGGTATGCATGCATGCGCAGCAGAGCTGAACTGGGATGACGGCTAGCGTGTCATCAGAGAGGGCACTGTGTGCTACCTCTGATGGCGAACCTATGGCATGTTAAGGTCTAAAATGTAAGTCTTTTAAGGGAGAAAAATGGACCAGCTATAAAGGCACTTAGGCTATAGATCCTCTCTAACTTCAAAAATGGATACGCTCCTTAAAATGCCTGCAAATCCCTTGCTGCAGATAAAATTACAGGTTTTGTATGTCAGGGCACACTAGCTTAGGAATTATAGTTTCCATATGTCAACTTTTAAAGACTAAAATTCTTTGCACTGTATTTACAACCAACTGTAAAAAAAACCACCAAAAAAAACCCTAGCTTCCCCGTACTTAAAAATAGCTCTTTATCTTTATGACCTACAAGACAAGCTGTAATGGTTGCCAGTTTATTTTAACAAGTTATGAAACAAAAGCATACAAACAGGTTTGCATTTATAGCTGAGTCCCACTTACAGTTTATATAAATAGGTGCATTATGTCTTATGGCACTGTCATTCTGCCATTCTTAAAAGAAGCAGATGGCACATCTGTGTTATAAAAAATCAAAGCGAATCTTTGCTCGAGACATCCAAACAACCTTATGATGAGAAAAGGTGATGGGTTCCTTTCTATTCCGTATAGTGAAATCGGAACAACATATCTTCAGAAAAACAGAATATATTTTTAAAAAATCAAACAGTTTAAACCATAACGAAAGCATCTAGGTAATTCAACCTGAGATCAAGGAATCTTTGGGAAGTTTATTGCTTCTCTGTGTTGCTGAAAACCCAGCGTGCCCATCCCAGTAATGCTCTTGAGATCCTAGAGATCAAAAACAAGAAACATGAAAAGCACCAGACCTGAAGGTAAGCAAATATTCAAATGTGCTGGGTCTCAGGAGCGAAAATGTGAGGTTATTAGCATGATTTTATGGAAAGCAGCAGTCTGCACAAACTGTTCTCCATAAATAGATTGTTTTTATGGCCCAGTAGATGCAACATAGACCTTTCCCATGATATGTGTGACTAGCTAGGAAAGAGACTAACCTTACAGACTGCACTTGAGAGCAGAGCGCTGGTGTAGGTGGATTGCGTATAAAGTGAAAACCGTCTCCTTTCGCATTCTTCTGAGAGAGAGAGAGAGAGAGGGAGAGAGAGGGGGAGGGAGAGAGAGAGAGAGAGAGAGGGAGGGAGGGAGAGAAAAGCAAAATGAATCCTTCTTCTTTTTAAAAATTCTGGTCATATTTAAATCACTATTTTGGAACAATTTGAGGATGAGAGAAGAGCTAGAACAGGGGTCGGCAACCTTAAACACTCAAAGGTTTCACTGGAAGCCTCCCATTCAATTCTGGAGCCAACAGGAAGTCCAGTTCCCCCACCATAGAGTCTCCTCCTAGCGTGGCGTCCTTTTTCCTCTACCTGTCCTAACCGAAAACTCTATCAATTGTGGAGCCGATCGGCAACAGAGGGAAGAAAGAGCCACATGCAGCTCCAGAGCCACGGGTTGCTGACCCCTGAGTTAAAAGTTGTTGAGTAAGAAATCAGCAATATGGTTTCCCCCAGGTATCCAAAATGTGCTTTAAGTCCCACCCAAATTCAACTACAGGTAGTCCTCGACTTACAACAGCTCATTTAGGGACCGTTCAACATTACAATGGCACTGGGGGAAAAAAAGAGACAAGTGTTTTTCATGCTTAGGACCACTGCTGCATCCCCATGGACACATCATCAAAATTCGGACGCTTGGCAACTGGTTCATATTTATGACGGCTGCAAGGTCCCAGGGTCATGTGATCACCTTTTGCAAGCTTCTAACATGCAAAGTCAATGGGGGAGCCAGATTTACTCAACAATTGTAGTGATTCATTTAAGAAATGTCTCAGCAACATAAATTTTGGGCTCAACTGAGGACTGGCATTCCACAAATGAGAAAATGTTTAAATGTTGCCACCCTATGGTTTCTCACTAGATCCAATTACAAATAGTCCTAAATTCACTACAAGTGGTTTAGTGAATGTTTGAACTAATGACAACCCCCCGCCCCCCCCCCTTACGATCTTATTCTGAAATTCTGACAATTACCCGCTGGTTATTTTGGGTGCTTGGCAACCAGCCAGCGTTTATGGCCGTTTGCTGGTGTCCTGTGGTCACACAACCCCGCTGTTTGATGTTTTTGCCGAAAAACCAACATTTATTTCCGATTCCTAGCAAAAATCCATCCTTAGTAAACAAGGAGTTCACTTGAAGGACCCATCTCGAAAAAGTGGTAAAATCTAGTCGGTCATTTGCCAGGCTCAATTATGGCAAAGTCAAGGATTACCAGCATTACTGACTGAATATAAATTGGCAACCAAAACACACACACAAAACTATGCCGAGAGAAAAGACTCAAATCTCCCTTTGCAAACAGTCTCTAATCCCATTCTGACTCTGGTCACAAAACGAAGCTATAGAGAGATTTATTATCATTTTCCTTTGCTCAGGTGGCAGATTTACCTTTTGTTGAATTCGCTTTGATCTCCTGGTGACGATTCCCACTGGTTCCTGCTCGCTTCTTCCTTCCAGCTGCCCCTCTGCACAACTGCAATGCTCAAACACCTGTGACTGCTCATCCCGAATCTCCTCCAACCGCCTTTTCTTGGGGATGCTTGCAAATTTTAAAGGAAGGTACCGATTTACACTTCTCTTATTTGGAGTACTAGTTTTTGTAACCGTCTCAGTAGAGCGGTGCCCTACACCTTCCAGATTACTAGTACTACAAGTTGGAGTAGAAGCCTCAGAAGTTTCTCCTTCATTTGGCACCCGTTTCCTTTGAGCTGACATGTATTTCTCAGCTTCAAAGTATTTCCATCTATCTGTCATCCCTCTAGCTCCATGGGGAAGGGATGGACAATCCTTTCTATTTTCAGACACCGGCTCTGAGGAGAAGTTGCCCTCGTTGGAATGACGAACAGGAGAAAAAGGAAACCCAGAACTCTGAAGGTAGGATTTATTTAATGGCTGGCCACAAGGAAGGCTGTTTGCAAGTTCGCTGGCCTGGCCTGATGTGGTTGACGTCACCAGGTCAGGTTTCTGATTGGCCGTTTCGTTGAGAAATTCACTGTTCTGAAAATGAAAAAGCGATGGAAACTTCGGCGGCGCAGTACACTTGGAGCGACGGCGAGGCGTATTATCACAAGGCTCCAGGAAATGTGAGATGCAAGTGTTGGAGTCTGAGTTTGCTTCTTCAGCAGGATCGGCCAAAAGCATTTGCTGCATCTGGGGAAGGCCACGGGATGTGCCAGAAGCATCTGTCAAAGAGAGAAAAGAAAAGAAAAGAAAAGAAAAGAAAAGAAAAGAAAAGAAAAGAAAAGAAAAGAAAAGAAGGAAAGGAAAGGAAAGGAAAGGAAAGGAAAGGAAAGGAAAGGAAAGGAAAGGAAAGGAAAGGAAAGGAAAGGAAAGGAAAGGAAAGGAAAGGAAAGGAAAGGAAAGGAAAGGAAAGGAAAGGAAAGGAAAGGAAAGGAAAAAGAAAAGAAAATCAATTGTTTTTAAGTCTATGGAGATTCTCAGTCATCCAGATCATGATTGTCCAAAGGTTTTTTTTTTTTTTCAAAAGCCAACTGGACTTAATTTTTTTTTTCCTTGAGGACATTTCACTTCTCACCCAAGAAACTTCTTCAATTCTGAAGAAGTCATTGCCTTCTTCCAGTCAGAACTTGAAGGAAGCTTCTTGGATGAGTAGCAAAACATCTTCAAGGAAAAACAAAGTCCAGTTGCCTTTTGAAAAAGCACCTTTCGGCAGGGGTGTAAATCTACTTACCTTCCCTACTGGTTCGGAAGTGCGTGCGCTGAGTGCACGTCAGATGCGATTGTGGACCCTCTGCGCATGCGCAGAGGGTAAAAAACAGTTTATTTCCTGGTTAAAACAGGAAGTAACGACGTCCAGACAGGTGGGCACAGCCTCACACTCCTGTGCTACTGGTTCTCCGAATCACCTGCCGCCGTTGCTACCGGTTTTCCCAAACCGGTGCGAACCGGTAGCATTTCACCCCTGCCTTTGGGACATATAACAGGACGGAGCCACGCTATCTGGAAACACATATCCTACATCTACTGCACCAACAACTTTAAGAGGGACACAAATGCACCCCTGCCCCATATAATATGAAGTTTCTCTCACTTTTATCAAAGTGCAGCTGACGGTTATCTAAATAGAGAACACCTTTGCAACAGGGGTAGGTTCTACTTATCTTTACTACCAGTTCAGAACAGGATGGCTCTCCTGCCTTGCTTCTGCACATGCCCAGAAGTTTCTAAATAAATGGATTTGAATAAATGGATTTGATGAAACAGAAGTTTCTGTGCATGCACAGATCGCCGATGATGACATCCGGAGCAGTGGGTAGGGGCCTCCCGCCAGGTTTTACTACCGGTTCTTGCGAACTGGTCCGAACTGGGGGCAACTCACCACTGCTTTGCAAACGAAACATTGCTCCCAGCCCCCCTTCCCAGGATTAAAAGGCATGAGATTTTACTGCATCCAACTTGCTTATGTTTCATTAGCAATTGACGAACTTGCTGGGATGTTTGTGATGCAACCTTAACCTTCTTTCTCATAATGATTTCAGTCAAGAGGTACAAAAGCTAGCATAAAATGAGGCTCAGATCAATGTAAGAAGCATAACCGAGGGCTGCAGGTTCGTTTTTGTTCTCAAAAGGGTTCGGTGTGAGCTGTTTGGTGACTTTTTTTTTGTTGTTGTTGTTGATTCTATTTTGATTTTAAGATGCAGACGTTTTGATAAGCTTTAAAATGGGTTCACCTGCTTTCGGTTTGTGAGGTGGGCGAACCAATGTTATTCATTCATTAAACATGATTTTAGTTCTAGAATCAAACAAAATTGGCTATCAGTCTTAAGAAAACAGGAGCAGCATCAACGTTTGGTTAACGGTTTCCCTCCTACCCTTGCAGGAGGATAAAGAGAGAGATTTCTGCAAAATACTGTTCCCAATGGCAGAGAAAAAGATATATTAGCATGTGTTGAAACGAACAGTAAGAGCCAATAACACCTATCAAACACTTGATTTAACAGTTTCTTCAAGGGGGATGCAGAAACCTGTACAGGTAGTCCTCAACTTATAACCAGATTTGAGCCAAAAATTTATGTTGTTAAGTGAGAAATCTGTT